>JAOXNO010000041.1:38555402-38574381 GCA_028565335.1 Limnodromus scolopaceus
CTTTCCTTCTTTCCTTCTTTCCTTCTTTCCTTCTTTCCTTCTTTCCTTCTTTCCTTCTTTCCTTCTTTCCTTCTTTCTCCTGTACATCCTTGTTCATGTGCTGGATTCAGATTAACGAGGTGCTGTCAAGAGTGGGCATGGACACACGTTGCTTTAAGGCTGTCTCAAAACTCGAATTTTTTTCTGGAAGCTGGTAGTACCTGAACAGAAATTTCCAGTGTAGTGATATTGGACTGAATTGCCTGTGCTTTGCCTCATGTCTGTCTTGTGCTTCCAAAGCTCAAAAAGCTCATGTGCCCTTGAAGTGATCTCATATTAGAAAAGTAACAGTTATTCCATATGTTATTTCTTGATGCTGTGGTTAAAATCCCTCAGAGCGTCAGTGTTGTCTTGTCACATATTAGTTCCAGTCATCAAAGGTGATGTTTTATCTGAGTGGAATTTTGGGCGGTAAAGAAATATATTAAATTTCTGACTGTTGTGATGCATTCAGGGAACAGCAAAGGACTGGTATTTTCAGAAAGAACACGTGCAGTATTACTGAAATACTTGCAGAGCAGAAAATAGACTTGAAACACCACTAGCAATTTGGATTCGTTATACTGTAAGAGCCACTTCACTTTTTGGCTTGCCTCTTTGAAAACTGAGCAATGCGGATGGCAGTAGGTACAGGGCAAGAAGGGACTGCCGTTCACCAAGCCTTGTTGTTAGTACTTGTGAGCAAGAACGGTTTGTAAGGGCACCTATTCCTGCTGCCACCTAAGTGGGAGAACGGTTGAGGTTGGAAGTGACCTCTGTAGATCATCTCGTCCAACCCCAGGGGGCTCAAGCAGGTCCACCTAGAGCTGGTTGCCAAGGATCATGTCCACATGGGTTTTGAATATCCGAAGAATAGAGACTCCACAAACCTCTCTGGGCAACCTGTGCCAGTGCTCGGTCATCCTCACTGAGAAAAAGTGTTTCCTGATATTCAGATAGACCCTCCTGTGTTTCTTGTTGTGCCCATTGCCTCTGCTCCTATCACTGGGCACCACTGAAAGAGCCTGGCTCTGTCCATCTTCTTTACACCCTCCTTTCAGTTATTTGTACATGTAAATAGTCAAGTGTTGCAGAGTCCTGGCCTGGGGCTTCAAACATGACCAGTTTGCGGGCAGTGCTGGCTGACATCTCACTGGATTGTGTGCTTTGCTGTTGGCGAGCACTGATCATCCCAGGAAAGGCAGGTGAAGAGGTGAGCGGAGCTGTGCATCTAGTGGAGAGAAAGGGGCAGCGGTCTTTATGGCATGTTTGGGTAACCAGTAAATGCTCTGATGCCTGCGAGTAATAAATACGTTGCCGTAAACGCATGGCAATCTGCCCTTCCACAGCACTGACTCAGCAGGTTGAACATCAGGATCCTGGTATTGCAAGAGTTGTTTTTTCATGTTCAGATTATTCCTCTCCTGTTGTGCAGTCTCTTCCATAGATTCGAATGCAGCTTTTAAAGACAGCTGAGTTTATTGCTCCCATTATTTCATAAGACAGTTTTAGCAATTTGCTGCGCTGTTGGTTAGACAGGTGCTAAATTCCATTTTCATCCATACAGCTAACAAAAAGATCATCTACGTTTAGCTACTGCCTGAAACTTGCTTCTCCTTACCGGATATTAGGGAGTTCTGAATGTTTATCATATGTTGTCAGACAAACAATTTGTAAAATTGTTCCTGAGGCCTTTCAAACCGTTAATCAAAGGAAATTTATTTCATGGATCATATCAAGTAAATCTTAACCCATTGTATGTATCCGAATAATGCTTTTTAGTTGGCATGTGCATAGGTTTCATTTTTAAAAGTGAATAAAAGCATTGCAGCGTTTGAAAATCAAGTCAGAAAACGTGATAGTAAGGTTAAAACCAATCTTCTGTGCCTGGTCACGGAATCACAGAATGATATGGGGTTGGAAGGGACCTCTGGAGATCAGCTAGTCCAACCCCCCTGCCGGAGCAGGTCCACCTACAGCAAGTTGCACAGGAACATGTCCAGGCGGGTTTTTAATGTCTCCAGAGAAGGAGACTCCACCACCTCTCTGGGCAGCCTGTTCCAGTGCTCTACCACTCACAGTAAAGAAGTTCCTCCTCATGTTTAGGTGGAACTTCTTATACTCAAGTTTGTGCCCGTTTCCTCTTATAAAGTTAGTTTTCATCTGCATCAGTTAAAATCTGCAAAAGAAAATTACATCTCTGCAATGGTATTAATGCTTGAATTACTAAACTCTTCATGTTAAAAAGTCTTATGTAAGGATTTACAGTTACCGTAGGTTAAGTTTGGACTGTTTTGGTCAAGTGCAGAACAGCCTTTTTGTTTTAAGAGAAATTCTGTTGCTGTTAAGCATTCTAACTGAGCAAAAACGCAAATTATTAGAAATATTGAAAGGAAGGAGTGATAGTGGTTTTGTGAAGAGAGTCAATTACTTAATTCCCATCAGAAAGTTCTTGTGTGCATTGTACTAAAGAACTTAAAGACACAACGTAGTGCACAAATACTGAAGTATTAAAAAGTCCTGAACTTGGTGATACTTCTGTGCTGGGGGGGAGGTGTGTCAGAGTTATTTGTACTAAAACCTCTAACGCTGTTTTTTATTAACTTTTATATATTTTTCTAGAATATGCTTTTAAGGCCATAAACCAGGGCGGACTTACATCCGTAGCTGTTCGTGGGAAAGATTCTGCAGTAATTGTAACACAGAAGAAAGTACCTGTAAGTAGTCTGGTTTTGAGGGGGAGGCTGGAAGGAGATAAAAGATGGGGGAGAGGCTGTGCAACATTGATATTATATTTATTAGCATTAACATATATTGCAACTTGAATATTAGAGTTCTGCTTATTACAAGTTCTAGCTCCATTTAGTTGCTCAACTGTACGTTTCCTCACCAATTACTGTAATATTGGTTTTCTCTATAGCTGTTGAAGGGTTAAAGCTAAATTGTGGAGTTGGGCCTTCTGTACTCTGGCATGCATACATTACTCTGGCTTTTAAGGGCTGAGTTGTCCATAATCAGTTTCCTGATTTCTTTAAATCCTACTCAGAGAATATATTATACCGGGAACACGCAGAACAGATTTTCATGGTGTTTCAGCGCAGTGATGGTGCATTGTTGACAAGGGGGGAAAGCCCTTGTGCTTGAAGAGCAGCATGCAATAAGGGCTCATGTATTTGTATGTTTCTTCAGAGGGAAAAGGGCTTTGATACTGGTCAAGCTCTAGCTGTCAGCCTTTTCCAGATATTGAGGATTTTATCTTCCTCATTCTCCTATTTCTTCCTTCACGAGCCTACAGTAATAAATAGTAGAGAGCCTGAAAGACAGTTTTGAGCTGTTAGTTGATTTTTGGGAGGGGGGGGGGCTCTTCTGTAAATAGCAGAATATCCAAAGTCTGTCTTTTTCGTGCGTGAAGGACAGTGTTTTCTATTAGTTTATTTCTGTTCCCTCTTTAGGACAAGTTACTGGATTCCAACACAGTGACTCATTTATTCAGAATTACTGAAAATATTGGCTGTGTGATGACAGGAATGACAGGTATTTAATTCACCATGTTTATAACTATCTGAAGTGTGTAACTTTTTTAATATAGTTCACTGGGTTTGTATCACATAAAACGAATAAGTGCTCTAAGAGATTTGTTCCACTCGGTCTGGTTTTGGAGAACTTGTCTAGTTCTAATATGTATATTTAAGGACATATTTAAGGACAATTTAAAGTTGAGCCTGGAATTCTCATTCTCAAGCAACGTGAGGAATAAACGTGATACATGTTGAATGAAATTAATACGAGTTCTTTCTGTCTAGCTGACAGCAGATCCCAGGTGCAGAGAGCCCGCTATGAGGCTGCAAACTGGAAGTACAAGTATGGCTATGACATCCCTGTGGATATGCTGTGTAAAAGGATTGCAGATATTTCTCAGGTCTATACGCAAAATGCTGAAATGAGGCCTCTTGGTTGCTGTAAGTATAGTGGATGGAATTTAATCTTTTCTGTTTCTTGTCTAAGCTTGCAACTTCAAGACTAAGAAATTCTCACCCATTTTCAAATTGTGCGAGATATGGACGTAACTGAAGGAGTAAGAGGGATGAGCAGCCAAATGGGAGAGCAGTGTTGGAGGTTTTGAATTGGAGTGACGATTGTACCATTGACTCAGCATTTGAATTGGAGTAAATGATATAACCTCTTTAAAACGTGTGATGCTATTTCACCATAGTTTTTGGAGCCTAGTCTGTTTGCACAGCACAGTGATGTCTGTGAACGGGAGTCTCTGTCTGGGTAGATAATCACCATTAGACATACAGAGAGTGCAATTATGCTTGTGCAGGTTTTGTGGCTATTTTTATCTAAGTTGTATGTATAGGATAAAAATCTGCATAATTTTTGCTCTTAACCATTATATATATATATCTAATGTAAAGAAGTGGTGCTTGAAAATATTTCACTTGCACACATTTCTACATCAGTCTTGTTTTAGAATAGCAAATGCAGCTTAAATAAAAACAAAAAAAAGATGTGTGTAAAGTTGTTTTTTGTAGATATTCCTGGCCATCTGTGTTCTGAGATTGGTTCTGACTTGTTTTTTCTCTTACATTTGGCTGTGAGCAAGTTATAACCGTACTATTGGGCTGTCCGGGAACTGAGATAAAAGACAATGTTTCCTCAATTCTTTTTCATTAAACATTCGGTCTGGGTTTCTTTCTGTTTACTTGGGTTTTGGTTTTTTGGTTTTTTTTCTTTTAAGGAGAATAGTTTCAGAATTGATGAATCACTTCTCGTAATCATAGTAGGCACTAGCACTTCTCACTAAAGAGGTAACGTTCAGTGTTGCACCACAGTTTCCATGATGGGGCAATTTTCCTGTGCTTGTAATGTTCAGGAATGATCGTTTCTTTCTTCCTTTGGCATTTCCCATGCCTTGATACTACTGGAAAGTGATTGTTGGTTTTTTTTTTTTTAATACATGAATAAAATTTTTTTGTAACTTTCCTTAACCTTTTTTTGAAAAGATGGTGGGAAATTTTTTTCTGTTGTAGTAATAGCTGCTCAGAAGCTTATCAGCTATAACTCTTAGTTAAAAGTTACGCAAGTATAAAACAAAAATAATTTGCAACCTTGACCTTGTTCTGGTTTGGGTTTTTTGGCAAGTATTGCTTTTGAGTTATTTTTAATACGTGTATTGAGACTACACAACTGTATACAACTCTCTCCAGAAGTGTGGGTGAACACAGATGCATTTCAGTGATGTGATCAGTTTGTGTTACTTGAAAGTATTTAGTCAAATTGTCTTCAAAGACTCAGTTTTATGTTCTGATAGATATTTCCACATTTAATTTCAGGTTATTTTTTTTTCCTTTAAAGAAAAGAGGAAAAGGGATGAAGTGCAGTGCTGTTCAGGATTAGAGTTGAGAAATCTAAAGTTGATCTTTTAATGTTTCCATTAGTTTCAACGTACTTGTGGAGTTGCTTTGTGGTAACAGGCACGTGTTAATACACCTATTGCTTACACTTTTAAAGTGTCATACAGTACGCAGGAAGTGAACTGTGGCTGGTTTAACTTTGTATTGGGATTAATAATTTTGGATTTCCTGACTTTGTGGTTCTCTGCACGCTGAGCATGGCGAAAATGTTCTACGTTTAATGAGAGGCTTCTTTGGGAATTACAGAAATGTAGTTTGCACTAAACTGAGTTGCACACCTGGTAATGAGATGCTGATGGCAAATTAGAGATAAAGAGGAAATCACAGCTCTAGGTATTGGACTCGTTCCTAAAAATGTACTGCTGTGCAGCTTTTCATAGAGAGTATTATTCAGTTCTTTAGTTAAATGAAATTGCTAAAATTGGGGAAAGAAATAAATTAACAAATTTTCTCTTCAAGGTATGATTTTGATTGGTATTGATGAAGAGCACGGCCCTCAGGTATACAAGTGTGATCCGGCAGGTTACTATTGTGGATTCAAGGCCACAGCAGCAGGAGTTAAACAGACAGAGTCAACCAGTTTTCTTGAAAAGAAAGTAAAGAAGAAATTTGATTGGACATACGAACAAACAGTAGAGGTAGGCCAGCTGAAATATTTGTTATAAAGTTATAAATGTAGTTGTTATAAAGATTTGTTAAAGTATTTTTAATGAATATGAATTTTTAATGAATAATGAATTGCGATACAGAGGAATGCAGTTAGACATTTCATGTTTTCTTACAGTTCTGTATTGCTGCCAGAACAAGTATAGCTATTCCAACCAGAAAATATTTTGAAGGTATTTTGCAGATGTTTAAATCGTCATCTAATCTGCTTTTTGTACTTTACCATAGCTGAAGCAGAATCTATCATTGTAGCACTCCCACTGTAGCTGGTGGTTGGTTACTGCAGTGCTTGATTCTGGCATACCAGTACAATTTTCTTTTAGTGGCACTTAAAACGATCTTCATGTTAGAAAACATTTCAAACAGGACAGGGTAGTGCTTCTCTGTCATTTTATTAAATATAACACCAGTTGTTATGCCTGGTTTTCTACCTGTTGTAGAAAATGTATCCTACTTATAAAATAGGTCAATTAACTTATTTTATAAATCATCCTTACTTTTTTCACTTACACTGTAGAGATCTGTCTAAACAGTCCTCTTCCATGGCCTGTCTATTTCTCCTGCCAGGCCTTGTTCTTCTCTCATAACGTTATGTTTCCTGCATTCACAAGGTCAGCAGTTGAAATAAGGAATAATAACCGAAGCAACTGACTGCCCTGTAAGATTAAACAGAGTATCATGTTGAGATCCCTGTGAATGCTATGCTGATTCAGCCCTTCAGCTAAATTACTTCTGAAGTCTACATTACTGTGAAAGTACCATTTAAACGGGAAGTTCTTCAGCATAAACTCACAAGTTTTATATGTATATCTTAATAAGTGCTGATTTCCTTAATATGTGATTTATTTAAAGAGAAGATCCTGAGAGGGTTAAATAATCATAGCATACTGAAATTGAATGTATTTGAAATTCCCTGAGAGATCCTTATTTATCCTGGCTAAATATTTTTCACACTAAATGTATTTTTCTATCATTGCTTGATTATACTGTGCATTTTTCTTAGTTGAGCAGTTGGAGGTAGATGAAACAGTCTTGTCATACTCTTGTTTTTAATTCATAAAATTTCCATATTATGGCACAAGTACTTAATTGGTAATTAATCTGCCAGTCAAATCCTGGATGTGCTTCTGTACCTTTTTGTTGTCTTCATAAAGATGCTGAGACTGTGAAGGTAGATCAGACACTGTTACTCTAACAGGCAGTAGTGACAGGGAGAAGCAAGTCTGTCAAACAAAACCAAGAATCGTGTTTTTGTAATATTCTTCAAAAACGTGCACACATTATTAATATTTTTTTTAAAAGCTTGTGGTGTGTTAGAGGTAATGCTCCAAAGATAAGAATTTTGTTTGGTGTTTTGGTTTTTGTTTTGTTTTTTACAACTTGGCAGTCTTCTGATATCTATATAGTCTTACAGAATTATTTTCAATACGTTGATAATACATTGATTTTGTCTGGTGTTCTATACTTCTTAACACATTATTGATCAGAGTTAAATGCCAGCATGTCAGAATAACTGATTTGATTAGCATTTAGCTACACAGCTGTTTTATGGAACTTCTTTTTGCATCGAATCATCGTTTTAGGAATACATCTTTAGCATTATTATGACCATGCTTCAGGGTTAAGTATTAGCAAGGTTGCAAAGAAAGCTTCTTAAAACGGGTGATGATTAGGGTGGAAAAAAGAGTTAAGCCATGATGAAATGCAGCCTTTAAAAAACAGCCAACGTAATTTTGATTACCAGAAGAAAAGCCAAAATGGAAGCTACGCAAGTGGCACGTGCTTTGAGTAATCTTGGACTGTAATGATGATGTCTGTCTTGTTTGCCACTAGTCAAGCATGTTCTGTCCTTGGGACCTGGGTTTTTAATCTTTGCATAGTAAAAGGATTTGATTTTCTTGTGGTGTGGTTTTTTTTTTTTTCTGTATGAAAATTACATGTCCCTTGGTTTTTTGTAGATTGGGCTTTTTAGGGAGAGGACTAGAGAGGGACTGTATTCTGTAACAGGGTGAAACTATTTGAAACTTTTCAGCTGAGGTTTTGACGTGGAAGGAAATAACTGAATGATGTGGAAGGCAGGGTAGTTGTTAATGCTATGTCTATTAAAAAAAAAAAAGTGCCTTAGTGCTTTCTGTTTAATGATGGGGTTTTTTGTCATGTTTCAGACAGCAATAACGTGCCTGTCTACTGTACTATCCATTGATTTCAAACCTTCAGAAATAGAAGTTGGTGTAGTTACAGTGGAAAATCCTAAATTCAGGTAAGTGATCAGTGTTGATAAAACTTGGTGTGTTTCTCTGGTTATTTATGTGCAATTAGTTTTAATTTCTTGTGTAATGGTAAATAGAGAAAAAGATAAATGTCAGAAGTTGAAGTTTTGGAGGTTGGTTTTTGGGGTTTTTTTGGTTTTTTGTTTTTTACTTGTAACTCTTCAAAATGTGTAGGGGTAAAAGACATTGTTTTAAAAAATAATAATAACAGTTTTAAAGTGTTTTACATGGTTAAGAGATCCAGTAAAGTGTTGCTTTTTGTTTCTTAAAAGGGTGTTGGTTTATGTGATTAAAACATAGTTATATATGCTCTAGATGATTTTTTCATGCTTAAAAAGAATTAAAATTTTTCTTTGTGCTAGTATCTGGAGTCCACTTCCAAATCATAGTCGTGACAACTAATGCTGTAAAGTCTGTTTTATATTAGGGAAAATTTTGCAGATCACTTCATTTTTTGTAATCTTTTTCTAAATGGGATCTTTAAATTATGCTTATTCATCATGTAGCAGCTTTTAACATCTCCAGTATATAGATAATAGAGTATGAATTTGTATGATTTGAAATATTCTATTTAAATTTGACAAGATGAAAAGATCCTGTATTTAAAAATTACTGCAGTGATTTGGAACTGGCTTAACTTTTACTTTCCAAGTACGCTGCACTCCCACCCAGCATGAAAGCAAGACACCTGCAATTTCCTCCCTTGCCCATCATCGCCTAAATATGAGTGCAGTGCACTGCAAGGTTACGTGGTCAATCTTTTGAGACAACACCTGGAAATCTTCCTAGAGAGGGCTGTACCTCACATCAGATACAGTGTCCTTGGCAGCCTTCTCCCAACACCATGTATAGCTGTGGAAGTATGCGTGAAATGTGGGAGAATAAGTTCTAGAGCTTTTTTGTTAATGCAAAAGGACTCTCTAGGTATGTCTTACCTAAAATTTAGTTAAGGCTGGCTTGCTGCAGAGGAGTTCAGCTATTTCTGCCTTATTCTTTCATTGTTGTTTTTTTTTTTTTGAGAAAAAAAAAAAGACAAGGACAGCTAGGTGGCAAAGAAGTCCTCTACTGCTTTAGTTTATCTACTTGGTAGGTGGGGTTTGAAGAGAGGCTTCAAACCTTTGGGTCCTACAGGTGCAGTCTTCTGAGCGCTTCCTGATGTGTTTAAGGTTGTCATGGTGACGATGGGTGGTTTTGCATTTGATGGTGTGTGTTTAGGGCAGCAGAATAGCACAGCGTTTTGAGAAAGCATGCAGTAGTGCCTTACCCCTTTGCTACTGCTGCTCAAGGGTCAAGTGCTTGCTTTCTGCCAAACTTCATTTACCAGTCTTGCGTCCTTTTCAGAAAGGATGGATATCAAGCAGAGCAAGAAGGCTGTGAAAGCGTATGTCCCCCTTGGAGTAATCATACTAATTACCATACCTGTGCTTCTCACTACGTCCCAGCTTGCAAACGTTGCAAAACTCATGAGAAACTACCTGTTCTTTTTGTACCATTTGTTCCCTCTTTATTAGAACCGTGATTCTTCTGTTACTTTTCAAAAAGAATTGGAATGTTGGCCTGTGACCCTGGCAGTGGCGCTTTAAAGGGCTGGAAGATGCATTGTATAAAACTTATTTGTGTAGATATTAGGTTGCAATATTGCAGCTTAAGGGGAAGAATCACTTAAGCTACTTAAGATTTCTTTATGTTTTTTCAGGATCCTTACAGAAGCGGAGATTGATGTGCACCTTGTAGCTCTGGCAGAGAGAGACTAATTAGCATTCCCATTCTATTGTCCGTACTTCTGGCCAGAATATTTGGTGAAAAGAAAACACTTATTAATGGCTTTAGATTATGGGTGGAAAACAATATTCACTATATGATGTATTTTACTCTGTACAAATAAAACAGAGGTTTTTGAAATACTTGGTGTCTCCTTTTAATGTATTTTTCTTAACTTTTAGTTCTATGAAATTCTCATCAAAAGCTTAATGACTTTGTTTCTGTGACAATTGCTTGCCTTTTAGTTGTATTTTAAGAGAAAATTTATACTCTGCACTGTATTTTTCACCGGAGCTATTTGGCTCCTCGTTTTCTATCAGATTATGTGGGGGGTGTGCCTTGATAATTCTCACATTTACATGCGTTCTCTTCTTGCCCTGTTGTTGAATGGATTCTAGCATTACTGGTTTAACTGTGGGGAAATAAAGAAGATCTTAATATTTGCTCAGGTTTGTATGAGGATTAGGACAAAAGTTGAAGGAAAAAACTTGAGCTGCGATTCGCAGTGCATTCCTTTAGACTGATACGTTTGTGGTGCAGGTAAGGAATTTAACAGACATCTGCTATAGTTAAACAGCTCTGAAGCTAACATTTATTTAGGGGAACAGATTCTATATGCAGTGTGCTTTGGGATTTTGGCTGTTTGTCACCTGCCTGGTTTTGAGGCTTTGAGCAGTGCCAGAAACAACATCAGGGCTGGATGCGGCCAATAGACACAAGCCCATCAACAAGAATGTCTCTGGGAAGCAATTCCCCTTGCTCCTTTAAAGGTTCTGGGTTAGAAGAAAAGAGAAAACTGCAAAAATGTGAGTGAAGGTGAAGAAATATGCGTTTTTGTTTTGCTGCAATTGCAGAGGTTTCAGCCTCAGCAGCAAAAAGGGAGATGATGTTGTGAGGGAAGAGACACTGAGGAGAAGGGGAACGTTACTGAGCACTTGTAGCTTGGGTAGATATGAGTGTCTTCATGGAAGAATGCCAAGCTAATGTGGCTTAGCTCCTTACCTTCATTTCTCTGACATGCTATTCCTATATTGGCTTTAATTACTCCAAAATTCCTTTGAATGTGTATTTTGCTGGTTTCTTGTAGTAAAGAAGATGCAATGATATGTTTGGTGGTTTTAATAAAAGATAATGCTAACCTTATGTGGCAACTGAGTTGAGGACATTCAGGTGTACTGTGAACTGGTGACTTTACAAAGATTCCTGCATTGCCAATAGTGCCTCCAAATTTCAGCTTCCCTCGTGTCAGGTGGTGTAGGACAGATTATAAGATGAGGCCACCCTTGCTTCTGGTTTTCGGTGGATTATCTGAGAATTCTGTGTGGTTTTGTGCAACAGTTGGCAGAACAAATACTAATGGCACATTTGGAAAGGTCTGTGCCATTCCAAGTGACAGCTGGGTTTCAGAAACTTTCTAGGACCTTTCTTCCTAATACTCCAGTTTTATAACAACCTGGAATTTGAATAGACTTAAGTCATCATTTACTCTGCCATGAAATATAATCCACTGATATTTTGTTCTTGATCAGTTTTAACTATATATGTAAAACTTTGCTAATGACTTGTTGAACAAAACAAATTAAAAAGATGACAATTGGGAAGCCATGTGACTAGCACATTTGCATAGTATTTAGCATTAAAACTCCCTGCAACACCTTTAATTCTAGATTTTTGAGCTTGTATATGAGTGAATGACTCGGGTGGTGGTTCTGAGAGCAGTGGGTGTTTGTTCATACCTTACGCTTTTGCAATGTAGAACATCCTGTCTTGTGTTGAGAGATGATGAAATAAGCTGTCTACAATAGATTAACTGGGAATGCTGGGGTTTGGGTTGGTTTTTTTTTTAATAAGCAAAGTTAAAATTCCAGCAGCTGAAATGCCATTTTTCTGGTATTTTGTCCTCCACTGAGAATTCCTGGCTCTTTTCATACTAATGATGGGGATTTTTCTTTTTCAGCCAAAGCCTTTTGTTGCTTAAGATAAGGCAGCCGTGCAGGTGGGGGTGCCTGACCTCATGGGAAAACCCCGTGTGTTCCTCGCGCCCTGGAGCCGACGGCACCTGCGACGGCGCTCTGTCGGCCCTGGCTGGCGTCAGCCCTACCGGGCATCGCTCTCCCTTCCAAACCTGGCACTCGCGGAGAAACTGGCGTATGCCCGATACCATCCCAACGCTGCTGGTTTGGGCTGAGCTTAGCGAGGGTGATACCAGAGCTGGGCTCGCTCCGTGTGTTTGTGGCTTCTTGTGCCAGCCCTGGAAACCCTGGTAGGTGCAGTTAGAGCGTGAAAGCACGAGTGGATAAGCAGGAATAGGATCAAGTCTTACTCACAGTGCTCTTTATTTGTGGTGTAGAGTGTAAGGATGCAAATGCCAAGTACATGCAGTCAGGTAAATCAGTATTTATGGGATTCTGTGAAAAGCATCTGGATTTCTTATAAGCTCCCCCTTACCCTAGCCCCCACCCCAAGGGGGCCTCAGAAGCAGTAATGGCATGTATTACAGACAGAAATAGCCTAATAGGGAATCTTAACATAGTCTGTGGGTCATCAGGAGCTGTCTGTGTATTCATCCTGGAAACAAGAGATGTTAAGGATGTTAAGGCAAGCGGTAATGAGCCTCTCTAGGATTTCAGATACTTAAGTGCAACATGTGGTACTGAATCAAGTTGTAATGCACAATGTTAGACCATACTTTCTCACTGTAAAGCCTCCAGTGATGGCAGTCTGAGCTGAGCCTAAGATAGGTAAGGAGTTCAGGTGGAGCAACTGTCTGTAGATATTACAGCAATTTTAATGACATGGAATAATATGCTGCATTCTTCTCTACCTTCTCTGTCCTGTTTCCCATTAGGCCAATGTTCAGATGTACCAAATAAATATTTTGGTTCAGTGTACTTTGTTAGAATTAAGACAAAAGAACTACGTCTGTAGTTTGCTGGCATCTGAAGAAAAAAAAGAAGTCGACTTTCCCACTATTATTTTTTCCCCTGACACAGAAGCAAAGCCTGCTATTTTGAGTTCTGCAAAACCAGCAGCCTTGTTGGCTCATGAGATCAAGGTTTGTGAAGCGTATCCATGATGGTATTCATGTTTTCTTCTAGAAAAAGCCCGACATTACCAGGGTAATACCAGCAGGGGCATTGCTTTTCATTTTGTAATCAGTGATTTTTTTATTTATTTTTTTTTCAGATGGGAAGTTCTTAAATTGTTATAGCTTGTTCCTGCCAGTTCTTGGTAGTAACAATTTGTTCTGTCCTCTTGTTTTGCTGTAGCCTAAAGTATTTGGAAACAATGCAAGACATCCTGTAGTTCAGGATCTGTTGGAACAGTGAACTTAAATCTCCCATGCCCAAACTAAAACAAGGATCATCACACGCTTACGCAAAGCTGCTTAAAATAGTGTCTGGATTTTGTTTGTTTATCATGATTCTCATGTTTTAAAAAAAAAAAAAAAAAGAAAAAACTGTCTCCTGTCCTTTGTACTATGTCTGTACAGCTATACTTGCACTTCTTAAATGACTGTCAAAAACCTTAGTTAATAGAAGTATTTGTTGCTGTTCACCAAGCTTTTCTTAGCACAGTAATCTTTTTCTCTAGCAGTAGTCTTGTTCTTGTCACTATCGTCTCTGAAAATTTCATGCTACAGTGTTAAATATGGGAACAGTAAGGTACTTGACTCTAAACCTGGTGAATAGATAGACCCAGCATCTCACTAAGTCAAAATGCAGCTCACTGTGTTTGGCAGAATCGAGTCATCTACGAAGAAGCGTGTGCTCCATTTTTGGGGTTAGTATTTTTCTCCTGGTCCTTTTTAGAACCTGTCGGCCGTTGCTGAGCGTCCCGGCGCTGCAGATGCACCACACGCCCTCGCTGTGCACCTCATCCTGGCTTTGCTGGTAGAACTTATGTTGAACCACAGGCCTCTGGAGTAGTTTCCTAGCTAAGGCTTTACCGGCGTAGGATGCAGGGCAGATTCGGACACACAAACCAAGCTGTGATTTTATTTTTTTTTTCCCAGCAAATTAGATCTGTTTGTTTTCTGTCCCAGAAGACTGCCTCTTGTGATACCCACTGTGCGGAGATTTGTGAACATAAGTTATTTAAGCCTTTATGGGATTCCTTAGACTAGAAAGTAACTCCCTCTCAAGTTGGAGAGTCAAACTTGGTATCTGTGGATGGAGTAACATAGCATGAATGTGCGTGGACTGGGATTGCGTGGTCAGGAATGGGAATTCCTTTGGGTAACATCTGATGTTGTGGTGATGTTTCCATCGTCCTCCTCCCTGTTTTGATCCCAGCTACCTCCAGTCTCTCCCTTCAGCCAGCACAGGTGCTTATTTACATCTGTAGTGGGCTGTTCTGTTTACTAAACTGGTGAAAAACATTGTTTTGTTTGGTTCAGTTGTTTGTTGGATTAGTGACATGAATCGGCTGGCTGTGGGATCAAGTCGGCCGTAGTGCTGGCGTAAAGGAGGGAAGAGAGAAATGGAATTTCACTGCCTCTGGTTTAAGCTGCTGCAGAAACCACAGCCTGTGTCACCAAAGGAAGAGGAGTAGCCATCACTCAGTATCCACTTGACTGCTCTTTGACTTAAACCGATATGACGACACCTGGTCCACCAAAGGGGTATTTGCCTCTGTCAGCAGGTGACACGTGCCTTAACTTGAGCAGCACCAAGACTACCCCTTGACGAGGCAGGGTGTACTCTGAAGAAGGTTTCTTTGGGGTCGGTGCTGTTACAGCAGCTCTTCCCTGGTTCCTCTGTTCCCATACATGACGTGCAGCCCAGCCATTTCCAGGGCTACCCGTGTCTGTGTTTTAAAAAGTAAAACTAGATTAGAAACTCCATCCAGAGAAACAGCACGAACTCAGTTTGGACACTGGTTAACCTCAGTCCTGGTCCTGCGATGGTAGTACCAGCACAGGGGGCAGTGCAGGACAGGATCCATAGGCAGGGTCTGGTTAAACCAGTGGTGCGGCTGGCAGGAGTGGCAGTCAAAATCCTCCCTTGTAAGCCAGAATTCTTCCTCAGGGAGAGGGGGATATTAGTTCTCTGAATCTTTCGAAGCCTATTTTCTGGAACCTAACTGGAGGCAGGGGGTTTGTCTGGGCAGTGCAGCTTTAGGGCATTTAGGAAGGTGGAAGTTCCATCAAGAAAACCTACAGAGAGTTGGCTGCCAAAGGGGAGAGCTGCCCTGGGTTGGGTTTTAGCACAAGTGGGACGGGCAGTGTTTCTTTCGTTCCCTTTTCCATATGCATCCCTTAAGCCACTTGTAGCTGCGCATACCTGTAGGGTCTGTGCAGAAATTCATTTGCATTGAATGTTAGCCTAGTGTCAGGTAACAGAATTTGGAAATGCCTGCCTGACAGAAAAAAAAAAAAACAACAAAAACCATTTCTTACCTAAGGATGTGGTTAACCTTGAAAGTAGGCTACCAGGTTAGCTTAGTTACTCACTGCCCCCGAAGGTAACAGGATGTGCCTCTAAGAAGGCTGGAGGGCTGCTGTCGAGGCTGTTGGCAGGAGGGATGGGAGAGAAAGGAGGATTTTCAGTGATGACCGGGAAGGCTGCCTGACTTGCTGTGAGGTAGTGGCCAGTCGCCTGAACCCTCGATTCCCAGAGGATTTCTCAGCCTGTAGCTCCTGGTTGCTCTGCCTCGTGGGTGTCTTTGTGCATGAGATGTTTGCTGAATGCTTGTTAGAAGATTAGGTGATGATATTCCCTGTTCTTATCTCCAGGAGAAGTTTCCATTACTAACCTCTCTTACCTAGTAACAAACCAAGTAAATAAAGTCTAAAATAGTGTAAAATTAGCTTTGTAAGTGCAAAAATAGTTATATCTCTTGAGTGACAACAGCACTCATCAGGAAGTAATTTATTTAACTTTTTTTCCTACTTTGAGTACTTTGCACTGACACCTACATCTTTCTCACTCCAACGCAGGAAACAGACCTGAGCTCTGTGTAGGTAGCTCAGCGGGGAGCATCTGCCTGAAGCGCAGCGATACGTTCAAAGGCAGGGGTTACAGAGATGGGCTGCAAAGTAAGTCTGCAGAGGGGGAAAAAAACCCCAAAAACCCAGATGTTGTGAACGTCCTGGCATCCAGGTGAGGGTTTTGATGGTCTGAAAAAGGGCATAAGCTTGTCCAGAAAAGGAAGATAACACAAATAATTAGTGATAAGTAGCATTACAAGTGGCATATATTACCGGAATGAAGAGCAAAGGTCCTTTCCCTTCAATTTTAAGAGGGGGATTTAGTTATTAATAGAGAAAAAGAGGGTAACATGGATTTTTCTGGTCTCTGATGCTAGACCTATTGACAAATGAAAGCATGTGCAATGCATTCAGCAGGAGGATGATTGAGAAACTGCTTCTGTTGATGAAGCACATATTTGCAAAATGATGTTACAGCCCTTATTTAAAATGCAGATAATGAGTATGTGATGTTTTCCCACTTTGGTAGCAAATCAAAACACGTACCATCACAATCCATGAACACTTGTGCTTTGTAACAAGAATCAACGTGTGTGTGTGTATGGATACATGCTGTAATACAGCTCTGCTGGGAGCGTGGCGCCTTCAGAAAGGCTGGTGAAGCCAAGGTGTGCTGCAGGGGCAGAGGGGCTTGTTTCAGCTGCACGATGTTCAGCTCTTGGTGTGAATGGGCAAGGGTGTGGGTCCACAGCATCCTTACCAGATCTAAGTCAGAAAGGGCTGCCTTCAGTCTCTGTGTGCTCCCACGCCATCCCTTGTGCTGGCAGTGGCATCCACGTAACCGCAAGCTTGACCCAGTTTAGGGAGTCCATCTGGGCCAGTACTTGTCCCTTCTTAACTGCAGGATGAAGTTTTGCCCGTCTCAGCTCACGGGCTCACCACACAGTTGCATGAGCTCCAGTGTTTGTGAAAGGGAGAGGATGAGATCTTGTGGAAACAGGGAGGGAAGGAGCCAGTTCAGCACAGCCTGATGTTTTATCGTCCTGTCAGAGTGCAAAAAGCACACCCCTCCATTTGGTTGTGCCACATACTGCAGGTTGCCATGGTTTTATTGTGTTGGTATCTTAAACCTTTTTGAGATGGATGGTTACCTAGGAGAATAAACAACTGCTCTTTGCCAACTCTATGCACATCGCTGGCTTGTGACACTCTCCAGCAGTACAAATACAATCCTCCAGATGGTACTTCAGCCCACTCTGAGGGTACCTACTCACTCCCAGCCCCACAGAGCGTGTGAAACTCTTGATGCATGTGCTTCTTTCAGTTTTGCGTAGAACGGGTAGTTGAAAGGGCTGGATTGAAGATCTGTGGTTCCTGCCTGGAATTGTTCCTGCTGGTGAAAGGCTCGAGCTCCCTCCCTCTGCTCTTGACAAATACGGCGGAGCTGCTGAGACAGGTTTGCCGTGCAGGCTCGTACGTTGTTGCCTGCTCTCCTGTGATGTCGTGCCTCTGGTTTGCCTTCTGTTGAAGGCAACAGGTCTGTTGAAAATAAATAAGTAAAATAAAGCAAAAAATCTTAAAGTAGATGTACGCTGAAAGATATGCATTTAACACAACTTGACTGTTTGCAATAACCGTGAACAAAACCTCGGCGCTCGGTTTTACACATTTGTTGTTTTTTAGAGCTGGGAAAGAAAGCAGTGTTGTCCTGGGTAAGCAGGGTCGTGTGAGGATAGCCGAGCTGGAGAGCAAGCCAGCCCAAGCACCACCGTGCTCTCACGCGCCTTGTGCCACGGGCTGTGGGAGAGGATTCAGAACAGCGATTAAATATAGTTACAACAGAACCTGCTTGGCTTGTTTCTGTTGGATCTGCGCTTTAAAATTTTGATTAAAAATATCCTGGTGAGGTACAATCTGACCGAGGATAACAGCGGGGCGGATGCATCTCCCCCAGGCTTTGGGAGCTGCCCACTGGCCCTTCTGCAGGCGGCTCCGCGGGGGACGGTGGTTCCCTCCCCTACAGCTACAGCCTCACACCACGGGTGGCTTTGGAGGAGCCCTCTACTGCCGTTAACAGTCAGAAAAACTGCCACCCTTCTTTCTTTCTTTCCTCTTTTTAAAAAAAATCATAAATTATGATTATTCCAAACAGTTTTTAACATGAGGAGAGAGTGGTCTCGTGAAAACTGATCAACTTCTATGAACTGCTCCTGTTTTCAGGTGCCTTTGAAGCCTTTCATGCCCAGGCCACAGGCACGCTTCCCGCTCTGAGAGAAGTGCTGCAGGAAGCAAATAATAAAATACCAGGAAAAGGACAGTTTGAAATTTGTGAAATCAATGCTTGTCCTAGTCCCCTCCAACTTCCGTGCACTTGGCAGTTAATTACCCCTCTACTAAACTGTAAACAGCAGAAACCTTCCGCGGCAATTTTCCCCACCCCAGCTGCTGCCAGGCCCACCCTGACAGAAGGAGCGAAAACCTGTGCTTGTTTGTGCGGGCAGCGCACCTACGGCACAGGGCTCCACCCGGGAGGGGATTCCCACCCCGGGAACCGCTGGGCAGCACCGCCGCCGGGACCCCACCTGATGGCAGATCTTGTCGGTAAAGCAGAGCTCTGTGCGAGTCCGCGCTGTGGCCTCCGCAGAGCCCTTTCCCACGCAGAAGACTTTCTGTGCCGGTGCCTTTGAATGCCCTGCAGCTGAGCCGAGCCGTATCTGCTCGGTGCGGGCGGGTATCACGGCTTTTGCAGCTGGGGCAGAGTGGGGTTTGGGTTTTTTTCCTTTTTTTTTTTTTTTTTTTGGACAAACAGTGAATAATGTGGTTTTGTCTGCCAAAACAAGAGCGGTCTGGTCTGTGCTTCTTATCTTGTGGTCGCAGGGGCAGTGATATCTTTCCACCTAGAGGCTGCGGGTCAA
>JAOXNO010000041.1:38574481-38596267 GCA_028565335.1 Limnodromus scolopaceus
AGAGCGGTCTGGTCTGTGCTTCTTATCTTGTGGTCGCAGGGGCAGTGATATCTTTCCACCTAGAGGCTGCGGGTCAAACCTAGTTGTGTTTCAAACACAGCGGTGCAGATAATGGCGTCACGGCCAACTTCCCCGCTGAGTTAGCTGCTGCATCTCAGGTGAGCGTGTAAATCTGGGGGCTGGCCTCTTCGTAAGCTGTGTAAAAAAAAAGTTTGCGGGGACCAAATTAAAAGCCGAGTCCGAGTCAGAGGGTGTGAGCAGGGAGGCGTCGCAGGCTGTGCGGGGACGATGCAGCTTATCTGTGCCAAGGCACACGTACGCTCCCCACCCCACGCTCCTCTCCGTGACACGCTCCCACCACCCCGCAGGGACGTGGGACAGGAGGGCACCCAACCATCCCAGTTGCCCTGCGGCATGGCAGGTCGGGGTGGGCGCTGGGAAGGACCGGTGGGTGCGATGCTCGCTGCGGGGGAGCAGCTGCAGGCTGGTGGAGCACGGGTGTGGATGGAGCTCATGGGTCAGTCCCACCTTCCCCGGGGTCAGGCGTCAGCCCTAGCCCTGCCAGCAGCGTTCCGTAGTGTCAGCAGGTCCATGAGTACAGGCGGCAGGAGGCCGTTTGTGGGCTTTGTGTGCGTCTCACCACTTCCAGTGTCCCGCCTGGTTTGCGTGGGCCTGCCAACCCATTGCCATGGGCTGCCTGGGATGGGGAAACCAACCACAGCTTCGACTGGGATCCGAGTTAACTGGCTCAGCAAGAAGTAAAAGCACCAAAACCCCCTCCTGGTTTCCCTGTTCCCAGACTTCTCCTCCATTCAAAAGTACCGTGCACGAAGACAGTGTTGCAGGCCGGGAAACCCCTGTCTTGCACAGTTTCCTTCCTCTTTTCTTCTTCCTAAAACGCAGTGGCTTTGTCATTACACAACCACACAGTGTCCTCTGAGCAAGGAAAGGAGAGAGCATGACAGCTTCCCAGCCTGAGCTGCTCCATTCATGACAGTCTCTGTAGACTCACCTCCCCAGGAGACCCTTCTGGTATGAGGAGGAGGGAGGGATCTTCCTTCAGTCCTCAACCATTTTGTCAGGAGAATAGCGAGTGCCTCTGAGCACAGACAGCTTTTAAAAACCACAAACTTTCTACCTTTTATTTTGGCCAAAAAGCTCCTGATTTTAAGCAGATAAGGAGCAAGGGAAAATAGACGCTGCATGCAAATGGAGAAGAAGAAGGAGAACCTGCACTAATAGAGTTTTTAACTTTAGTAGAAATATATTTTTCACAAAGAGGAAAATCCCTTCAAATCCCTCAAGCCTGGTTAGTCAGCAACAGGGTCTGGAGAGTAGGGGGCTATGAACACATCAGACTGCAATCCTTCATTCTCCTCCCCCTGCCACCGGCAGGACAGGGACCAGGCATTACCACGGACTGTGTGAAACAGTTCACCCCAGTGAAGTGCGTTTGCTCCTCTTCTGGAGGTCAGGGATTATTTACTGGCTGCTGAAGGGAAGCTGGTTTAGCCACAGTGCTGATTACCTTCCTCTAGAAATCCCCCCAGGGAGAAGCTGAGTAAGCTGAACCAGAGGATGCTGAGGCCAGAGCAATGCTTGCCTCCTGGAGCAGCTGTTGCCACGTATGACCAAGCAGAAGGGAAAAAAAAGAAAAAAAAGACAAACAGCTGAACAAACAAAAAAAAACCCACCAAAAAACAAAAAACCAACAAAACACCACGTGGAAAAAAGGAAGGGAGGGAAAATGTGCCCAGGGACATGTTCTGTCACCATGTAGGTCTCCTGCTGTGTTCAGCTGCAAGGCAAAGCTGGCTGAAAAAATGGGAGGAATGTGCCTTTATTCACATAGGGACTGTAGTGCATCCATCCCGCAGTTCCTGTGGGCTTGGTTTTCACCCTTTTTTCCTAACTAACCATTTTGACTTGGAGACCTGTGTGTTTTCCGCCCCTGACCTGCAGGCTTGCTGGAAACATCCTCAAGTGTTTCCTCCCACGGGAAAATGATCAGCTGGAGTGGGGGGAGATCCCAAGTGATGCTTGGATTAGGGGAAGATGTCTCAATTTGTGGATCAAAACTTCTGCTTCTGCAGTACTTCAGAGCAGCAGTGTGCAACAGGGGGGCTAAATGGGTGGTAAATGGGACTACCATGGGGAATACAACCGATTGTCACTGACCTTCTGATGTGGTCCTCTGAGTCTGTACACTCCGTGGTAATCAGACCCTGACAGTGTTTTCCACTTGAATCACTATGAAAGGGGGTGAGAAGAACCCCAGGGAAATGGGAATTAACCAGAAAATGGCATAAGGCACCTCCTGTGCTGTATTATGCTGTGCTGGATTTTCCCACTCACCTGCTGGGGACACTTGGTGTGGTGAGCTGGGGGAGCACCCCTGCTGTGGCTGGGTGGCTTGGTCCTGGCTTGAACTCAAAAGTGGCAGAGGACACTGCCTGCCTGCATTAGGGAAGTGAGAAACGCTTTAATGGGACCCATCAGGTGTGTGTCCTGTTTGTTTTGGTCTGGGTGATTCCCCAGAAAACCACAGTCCAGGCCAAATGGGTGGCTCGGTGCTGGCGCTGGCACAGCTCCACTGCTGAGCCTTCCATGGGAGCTGCCCCAGCAGCCTCTCCCCACACTTCTGTGGAAGAAAAGACCATGAGGACAGAAAGACAATCCTCCCGGCTGCTCCAGAGCCTACCAGAAAGCTCTGCCTTCTCCCCAGCCTGTCCCACCAGGGACTCTCCCTGGGGGGCATGAAAAAACGTCTTTCTTCCAAACTCGAGAACAGGAGTTTGTCTTTGCAAGTTACCACAGGAAACACTCTGCTTTTGGAGCAAAAACACTGAAAAAAAAAAAGCATCTGCATGGCACACCCATTTCCACTGAAATCCAGTACATCCAGCTAGGAATTGCATCGGCTTGATCCAGGGGTAATTTTGCTTTGAGGACAGCGATTTCAGGTGATGTCTTCATCTCTATCTCTCTGCCCTGATCTCCTTCAGCTGCCTGACAATTGTCTTCCCCCAGCAGAGTTTCTGTGTTTCTGCCCCCAGCCCTGGCCCTCACCGAGAGAAGTTTTCCTGGGTTCTCACAGACATTGTGGGTAACATCACACAGGGTTTGTTTGGCTGCCCCAAGGCAGTTCCACACGGGCATCTGCTTTTTGCTCCTCCAAAGCGGGATCCTCTCCCACTTTGGGGTTTGGATCTTTCCTTTCACAGCTCTTCTGCAGCACCTGTGCTTAGTGCGGCGCGTCACCGGTTACAGTGACTTCAAGGGAAATCCACCCTGCCCTGCCTTCTAAGGAAATGGAAGAAAGAAGGGCACGGAGAGCTCAGCTAAGGCATAAAGAATCCATGAAGCAGGGAAGAAAGATCAGCGCAAACACGTGCCTCGCTGGCTTAGCTAATTAGGGTGGAAGTGGCAAAACCCTCCTTGATGAGCAGCAGCAGGTCATGGGAGCTGAGTCACCAAGACACCTATCTGTCAGCAGGTGATTTGGGAAATGTCAGCCATCTCTCAGAGGACCTGCACATGTGACAGCACATGCTGCTCACCTCACAGATGTTTAAAGGGATCAGGTTTAACTGAGCATGTTGCTGAGGCAATGGAGGGTGGCCATCACACCATCACTAACACAAGAAGCGACGGGAGCCCTGCATATAGCACAGGTACTTTTACTTTCGGCGCTGGTTTTGTTTATACAGCCTGGGTGTAGGCAGGAACCTCACCAAAGCAAGTTTGCAAAAGGAACGTTTCATTTGTGGAAGGAACCTGGAATTTCCCAAGGTGAGAGCAAGCGGGTTCAACTGATTGTCTTCCAATGGAGCAGCTGGCATCCTTTCCAGCGCCCCACCTCAGCCTCCTCCCAGGCTGAGAAGGGCTCTGGCTCCTCTGGCTGACAGCCAGCCCTGGAGCTCAGCACCCGTCTACGTGGTGCCAGGCCTGTTTTCAAGGTGGGAACACAGCCCACACCTGCCTACTGGGACAGCCGTGCTGCTCGTCCCCGTCCTCCCTGACACACGGCGGCCTTGGGGGCTGTGGGGACTGGTGATGGATGCTGCCAGACACGGAATCGCAGAATTATAGGGGCTGGAAAGGTGAAGCACTGAGAGCTACCTGACTTGTCTCCCAGTTTTCTCTGTTTTCTCTATTTTCTCTAGTTTCAATAGGGCAGATGCTTGGTCATGCAAGTTGCCATTTTGCCTGGTGGTTTCTCACGGCAGCCCCACCTCCCAGCGTGTCCAACACACATTTCCCTGGTGTCCTCCTGGCCTTGGCTGTTCCCTTGAGGGGATCCCTCTCTTACCCCCAGCCCACTCTGTGCTCCCAGCCATTTGTGGCAGTCCTACTGGCTTCTCCTGCTCATTCCCATGGTAAGTCTTTAGGGTCCTCTCTGTCTTTTTGTATAGAAAGTGCACAAACTTCACCTCTCTGTTCCTCTGGGCTCAGTGAAAGCCTCTCTGCCTGCTGCTAGGAAGGGATGCTGCTGCTGCCCATCTTCACCATTTGGTGGATTACTAGGAGGGGTTTCCATCTGCATTGGGCCACAAGGACTTTTATTCCTCTGGATCCAGCTCTGGAAGTGGTTTTCAGTCTCCCTGCTCTCACCTCTCCCTCCCACTGGTGGTTGCTCCCCCTCAGATGGCTGGTGGAGTTTCCTGTGTTTGTTTCGGGCAAAGCTATATATGTTAGTTTAAACTTGTCTAAACCACCCTGCCTGGTTCTGTCTGAACTAGGGGAAAGCTCCTGCAACCCTCTCTGCCAGCCATGATGTGGGTACTGCAGTAGCTGGGCAGACCAGGGTCATCAGCTCTTCCAACAGCAAAGCTGTGGCTGAAGCAAGCCCTGTCCTGATGTTGTTCTTCTGCAGTAGGGACCAAAACCAGCAAACCAGCCCTGTGCTAAAATGGGCCCCTTCTCAGCTGGAAATGCTGAGCCCAGCATCTGCCTGAAGATCTGCCTGTCTGAACACCGAGACTCTTGACCCAGCTGGGGCTGGCTGTTTTGTAGGGTCTGCTCTGAACACCACTGCTCTTTCCCAGCCTTTCTCTTCTCCTCCTGAAGTATGCCAAAGGTATCAGTCTCCCAGGTGAATGTAATAAACTTCCAGCTGGGGCACCCACCCAAGAAATGGCTTTCTTGCCCCTCTGTCTGAGGACAGCCTGGCATATGTCCATACATGATGAGCCCCGGCCCCTGGGCAGGAGAGACAGTGAGAAGAGGGGACGTGCTGTCTCCTCTCCTTCCCTAATGCCAGGGAGTCAGGGCGGTGGTGTAGAGTCAGGAGCAGAGTGCGCAAGATGGGGCCGAATGTGGGATTAGGTTGCTCCACTGGATAGGAGGGATCTAGCAGTCCTTCCTTCCAGAAGGGTGCGTGCCATGTCCACTGAAGGGCCCTCAGGTGAGGCACCCACCCGTGCAGACCCCCAGCTGCTCGAGGGCTTCCAAGGCAAGCGGAGAGGAGTCGCTGGTGAGTTGTACTCACTCAGGAGGTAGGGAGCTGCTGAGCACAGGCTTTCCAGATGGCAGGTTTGGATACAGGCTTTCACAGCCAACCAGCATCCTGATTTAGGGTCTTAAATCTCTTCTGGGATCTATGCCCAAGTGCTGTCTTCCGCTATGCTACTGGAGAACAAGCAGATTTTCCTGAAGGTGGGACGTAATAGCTGCTGTATTTCTGTGGCACTTCAGAATGACACTTCTGCAGCGTCAGCTCCAGCTGGGATTGCATTACGCTACTCTTATTTGTTTTGCTTCTGGTTGGTTAAGATAGTCACCGACACGGGCAGAAGCATCTCCCTGCATCAGTCTACACTACTAGTTGCCTAGGAGCCCAAGGGACGGCGAGGTTATACCCTGGCGTTTCCAGCATTGGTCATGGCTGAGACAACCCACTGGACTGGAGAGACCTCTGGGCTGGGGGTTGAGGTGGCCTTATTAAGTGTCGAACTCAGCCTGTTGCTCAATGAGCTGTTTTCTTCATGTAACCCAGTGTCCCTGACACAGCTCGAAATTGGCCTGGCTGGCAAATAACTTGCAATGCGACGAGCAACATGAGCACCTCCCTCAGTGGCTACGCATGTGTCCAAGGCTGATCGTCCCTGGCATAAATTATGGGTTTGCTCAGCTCCCGCGGATGAGGCCTCTGTTTTGCAGCAGAAGTATGAGAAAACATGAGCTCAGATTGCCCCAAGCACAGCTTTGATTCTCACGTTGTGCAAGCGCTCAGCAAGCGTGTGCAGCTACTGCAGCACCTGCCAGAGAGACGTGCTGGGGCTGATGGAGAAGAGCTGTCATGGACCATGGAAGCTGTCACGATGTCCTGGATGGTCAGGACGTTGTTGCAAAACCGCCTGCCGGGGGCTTCCCTGCTCATGCAACTTCTGGCACCACCTTCCTGCAGAGTTGTCTCTGGTGGCCAATAGACGTTGCCAAAAGGCTTTTCCTGGGGCAGAGCTTCTAGGAACAAATTTGTTTATCCCCTTCAAGCTGCTAAATCTAATCAAACAGAAGACGAGAGTTCAGTGAGCTGAGAAACCTACTCTGCACAGGAGCTTGTGTGACCAGGGTGCTGGCTGTCAGAAGCCAGGACTGGCCGTGGCTGGCAGCTCCAGGGTGGTAGTGGGCAGGGAGAAAGAGGGAGAGAACTGGAATCAAACCAGCAAAAGCAAACCCTGGAAGCTGTGTCTCCTTGTAGGTAGCTATGGGTGGGTGCCCTTCTCTGAGCACTGCCATTAGTATGTAGCTGGAGCGTGCCCCTGCAGGCGTCCTGCCAAGAGCTGGAACTAGGTTGACGGCCTGTAGTTTAGGGAGGTGACTTTATTTGGGTGATAGAAAGGTTTGGGGATGGCGGGGGGGATTCCCAGCTTTACATGTCATTTGAGTTTGGATGGCCGCAAACTCGCAGCAACAAAAAAAAAAAAAGCAAGCTGTATCAAAATGAATAATAAGCTACTCAATTTGTAGCCCTGGCTGCTGGATTAATGGCAAATTTCTGTGCAAACCAGGGCTCAGAGGAGCCAGGAACGCTGAGAGCATGCCACTGTCTGTGTGTGGGCATGGGGAAAGGGCCAACGGGGCAGAGCACAGCTCCGTCCCTGGCGAGCTATCTGCTGGGGAAGATTCCTCTGACCTTTTCCCTGGAGGAGATCCAGCCAGTGCAGACCAGCCATCCCGCATCTGCATCCCCCCTGGACCGGCTCACTTTTCACCCTTGGAAGTTTTGGCTGTGCTGGAGCTGAGGACTTTGGCTGGCTGACATCGAGCAACCCCGGCAGAAGAGCAGCTGTGACCGGTCACCCGAGTGTTTGGAAATCCTGGACTCTCGATTGCACAAGTGCCCTGGCTGCACTGCGCAGATTGTCCCCCCGTGTGCCGGAGGTCCCACGGCTGCAGCCTGCCGAGCTCACCGCATGCAGGCAGCCCTCATTTCAGGGCAGGAAACCCCAAACAGAAATAGGGCAACCCCTACCTACCCAAGCAGCTTGCTGGGATTTCTCCCTAGCGATGCACTGGGTTGTTCGGGGGGTTTTTTTGGAATTTTTTTTTTTTTTTTTTTTTTTTTTCAGCAACCCATTACCCAGCTTGCTTGCACCAAGTTGCATGCTTTTCCTCACCCCAGAGCCCAGTCCTACTGCTGGGACCCGGCCCTTTCGGGCAGCTTGCAGCGGCAGGCCCTGCGCCGTGCCTGGCTGCCGAGGTGAGGGCTGCAGCTCCCGGTGGCTTTGGCCAGGAGCCACGGCTGACATGCTGGGCTGCCCGCCCCGGATCTCAGCATTTAGTCGGGCAGGAGCAGGCTGAAGCGGTGGAGGGAATAGAGTTCAGCTCCTGGCTCCTTAGCAGAGCGTTACCGAAGCCTTGCTCAAAGCATGTCCGGATAAAAAATGCAAGGGTTCTTCTAGCAAGGTATCTATTCCTCTCCTGAGGGACTGTGCTCAGTGGGAGCTGTGGTTATGCATTCTCCAGAAGAAAGGAGAGAGGGCAAAGTAATCCAGCTGTTTCCCCCCATCCTCTCTCCTTCTGTGCAGGGAGGGTTTCTGCTACCCAGTATTACGGTGCCTTGGAGCAAGCCTCGCTCAGTTACCCCGCTGTGGGAAAGGGACAGTCTGCAGAGCCCCGTGCTGCCCCAGGGTGTGCTCCTCTCTGCGTGCCTCAGGTCAGGGGGACCAAAGGGGAGGCCACAGAGTCCACGGAGAGCACTTTTCACAGCACAGCTGTGACCTCTGATCCTGATGCACCTCCTTCTCCCCACTGTGCTGGCCAGCCTGAGGCTGGAGGTGCACCTCGGGACCTGGCATTCCCCTTCGCTTGGGCAGGTGGCTCCTTGCTCTGTGTTCTGGTCACCAGATGTGCTCAGTGGACTCCTGCAAGCCGGCAGGCTTGTAAAAGTGAGACAACGCAATGCCTATCATTGCCATGCTTACACCTTTCCAAGGAGCCTGTCTTTCCTCTCCCAGCACCACATCTTGCTGCCTTTGTGCCTCTGTGCACACAGAAAAGTCCTCTGGACTGAGAGAGACTCCAGGAAGTGAGAGGAACTGGCTCGTTTGAAAAATATCCTGCGGTTCACTCCGCCAGCCAGCCCTGGGAAACAGCTCTGCGTGGCTCTGCGCTTGCTGAGATGCGGCAAACAAACCTCCAAGGAGTAGCTTGAAAGAGAAGTGGGTTTTTTCCACAGATACAGCTCAGTGCAGGGAAGGAGCACGCAGCAGGGACCCGAGATGGGAAAGAAAGAGGAAGACCTGTCACTGCTTTATGCGTTTTACTCTCAGAGTGGCAGTCCTCTTCTCCGTTTCCCTTACGGAAAGAAAAGGCAAAGATGATTCATGTCCCATTCCCCAGCTCAGCCTCGAAGCAGCGTTAGTGTGACTAAGGTCCTCGCTGCATCATTTCTTTATCCATCTGATGCTGAGAAGGTGCTAGCAGGGCAGGCCGTGATTAAGTGGAATTTCTCAATGTTGAAAGATGTTTGAGAATGGTCCCGGTGATTAATAAAATGACTTGAGGGGCCATAGGAAAATCTGATCCTATAAATTTTTTTTGTGAAGAGCGTGAACCTTTTGAAAGTCTCGTGTGTGAAAGCGCAGAGACTGGCGTTTGCGTAGGGTGCCTCTGCCAGCGGGGCTGAGCAAAGGTGAAACCGGCCGCCAGCGCGGCAGGGCTGCCGCCCAGCAAGAAACCCTCCTGAATTTCCACGTAGCTCTGGTTACTGGAGTCCACAGCCTTTTGCCTTACTTTATTGCACGTGGCTGGCAGGAGTCTGCTCATTTAGCCGAGCCCACAGCACCCAAGGGAGGCTGGAGCACAGGCGACAGCCCAAACCTGGGCCGTCCCAGCAGACACCAAAGTGGGTAGGTTTGCAGCTGGAAGCACCAACCGCTTTAACACTGTGGGTGCTGTTTCTACCAGTTCATGTTCCTTGTGGCTGGGCAGAGGAGGGGACCGGTAGCACACACTCTCCAGGCAGCTCTGCAAACACCTTTTTAAAAGCGGTCCCTGCCCTGGGGGAGCTCACAGCCCAAAGCTGGGGCAGAGGTGCTGCGGGACACAAGCCCGGTGCGGGCTGTGACTCCACGTCCTGCGGCAGCGTTTCACATCTGCTGGTTTGCAGTGCCCTAAGGTGCGTGTAGCCCGCCTGGGCGAGGAGCAGCAGAGCTGCATGGGCTGGCAGGGGCTTTGCAGCAGAGATGGAGACAGTCTCAGCCCTTGCCAGCTCATGCCACTGTTCTCACCGAAAAGTGCCTTTAAGGAGAGGTGATATTTCGCTTTCTCATTTTCCTGAGTGCTGCTAAGGAGCAGGCTGAGCCCTCCTGCATAAACCACCAAATATCTGCACCTCAGTTTTCCCCACTGGGGACTTACAGCATCTGTACTACAAATATTTTGAGAGGCTAAGACCACATTGGGTCAGGCTCGCTGCTGTTACTGAAATTCCTAATTTAAATTGCTGGCTGTTTGCTAGCAAAAACATTTTCTTTCCTCTCCCTCATTCCTTTGGTATTGATCAGCCTGTTCTGTCCTGGCGTCTTGCAGGTAGGTTTTCTCCTGGGATGTCTGCAGCCCCAGTTGGCAGAACTCTCATGGAGGCCCCTCCTGGGGACTCTCCAAACCCTGCCAGCAGCCTATCATCTGACATTGCACATGAGATCCGTGAGGTGCTGTGCAGGGGCAGAGGGCCCAACAGGTTGCCAGTTAGCAAAAGGGTTTATGCTCTGGGTTTATGCAGGAGCAAGTTCATCAGGTGTATGATTACAGCTGTGCAAGAAATAATTTAGCTGTTGGCAGTAAGAAGGAGAGAGAGAGATCAGCGTAGCTGCTGCACTACATCTGAGAAGGATTGTCCTATCTGCAGCTTGGTGCAGCTCATGCCACATGCACGCAGTTCAAATCATTTCCTTTCTTCTGCATTTCTTGTAATGCCAAAGGCAGCCGTGCGTGTCGAGCTCTCACTTTTAAAAGCAGATCTTCAGTACACATTTTGATCATGTCTGAGTAGAAGCCAAAAAAAAAAAAAAACCAAACCCCAACTGATATTGATGGGATAAAGGGAGTTACTTCCCAGGCAGGAGAGCAGCCAGTCATTGCAGCAAGATCCATGTCAATCATAAGTCACAACCACGAAGGTCCCTGGTTCACTGCTGAGGCCTCAATGTCTTGGAGATATTTGCATTTACCATCACTGCCTCTTTTTCTCACCACAACTTCACAAGAAAAGGTAAAATGAAATCCCATGCAAAGCAGCTCAGTCGCTTTGCCCCTGCTTGCACTTTTCTTTCTGAAGAGCTCCTGGAGGCTCAATTCAGAGGTGGTGAGCTTCTGCTTGCTTAGTGGAGGTGGAAAGCACATGGTGCCTCTCTGCTTTAACCCTTTAAAGGGTGACATTTGGAGTGCTTGCTCTCATTTGGAAACTTGCTTTCTCCCGATTGTCATGACTGTTTACATGCAGGTTTGGTGAGTTACTCCCTGAACTCTGCATTTCCACACGCCGGTGGCAGACCGATGATTTAAGTGGGACTGTGCCCTGCACGCTTCACTGATCTCACACATCTTGTCTTTGACTTCCTCCTGTGGTTTGCTGAAGCAGGTCCCTGACAGCTAACGGGGTAGGGCTTGGGGTGCCAGGTGCTGGAGGGCAGCAGGAGCGGGGACACCTTCTGCTCCGACCACGGGCTCTCGCATCAGGAGCACTTGTGCTGGGTGGTCAGCCCCAGACGGGGGGTTCTGGGCTGCCACCAGGAGCAAACAGCAATGGCTTTGCAGTGTCACAGCCATGGCTCTTCAGGCTAAATGATGATGAAACGTGATAAAAAAGTCTGCCCTGACATTAGGGCACACTCACCTTTTAGTTCATCCTTAAAAGCCCCCTTTGCGCTGGGGCCCAGCAATGCTGCATCCTTCTTCACCTCTGCCCTGGGCCAGGGTCATATCCAGCCTGGTGTAAAAGCTCTGGCTCTCCTTGCAGTGCCAGCAGGCAGACGTGGGGGAAAGGACACTGAGGGACAGGATCACTCGTGCAGTGCCAGCACCCTGCGCCGCAGCAGCATCTTCACTGACACAGCATTCGCCTGCACACCCCAGCTCGGGCGGGAGGCTTGCCACCACCTAAAGGGAGGCTGCTCCCAAGTCCTTTGCTGATGATGATATTTCATGTGCCATTAAGCACAATGATTAATAAGGCTACACAGAGCTCTCTTTATCCTGCGATTACAAGGAATATGCAATTTCTACTGACGGCATTCAAGGGCCCAGCTGTAAACTCAGTGAAGAGCAACGGCTGCAGAGATAACATTTTTCTTAAGGTGATGTTGAGAAGCCATGTGCAGTGGCGTTTCATGACGAACATGCTTACAACGCAAGGGACTTGCCTTCAGGAAGAGGACACACCGAGCTGTGGTTCCTGTATTGCTGAATGAAAGCATCTGTGTGGGAAATACCTAACACTCCCTGGGTCATGTGCGTTGGCTTCATGCCTTGGGTTGAATCAGTCTCCAGACATGGTCTAAGTCATGGGCAAAATGTTCTGGCAGCAGGACACTGGTTGGCATCAGAATCAGGGTCGGTTTACCTGCCAGAAGCTGTACGCTTGCCACAGATCGATGTGCAGCCCCAAAACTCTCAGCACAAGAGTCCCCTCAGGATCAATTTTGAAAATATCACCTCCTGTGAGCTGAGTTTTCTTCTTGGTTAAGTGTAGAGCAGCCAAAGGATGGAGGCAATGGCAGAGGGAAGAGGATGTACATGTGTGAGGGGGGGGTGGATGCTGTGATGGTGAGAAGCAGCCGAGCAGGCCTGATGGAAGGCTGCTAGCTGTAAGGCTGACTGAAGACTTGCCCCTGTGCAAGCACGAGTAGTTTAATAGCTATTATATGGATGGTAATTGGATGCCAATTTAGGGGTTGGCTTTTCAGAGATGACGTGATAAGCCCCAGGCCGGAGGTATGCCCAGTTCGTATGACTCAGGAGAAGAGTGGGAGAGGAAATTCTGCTATGTTGCAACTGCAAAAGCCTAGGAGAAAAAAATTTTTCAGGTGAGTGAGAAAACAAACACCTGAAGTTTCCAATGAGTAAGAAAAAATGAAATAAATTCCTGTTTTCTGAGTCTACAGAAGTAACCTGTTTCAGTTGGGAAGTTCTCAATATGTTTCTAATCGTGATCTTTTTAAACAATACAGTGTTTCTAACTGAAACAAAGAGGAGCAAAACACTTCCTTTGCAAAATGGAAAAATTTGGCCATTTTGAATTATTCCACTTGTTCTTAAATTCAAAGCAGAAAATTTGGAGACATTGCCACTCATTGGCTCACACTTTCTGCACACACAAGCCTTTGTGAGAAATGTCTGTGGTCCTACTCGTGGCACAGAGATGCCATGTGTTCTACTGAGATGCGCTTCTCTAATTTTGTGCAGTCCACGGATGCAGCTTGGTCCTCTTGTCTTCTGTCCCTCAGCATGGCTTTTTTTGGGAAGAGGCTTCCCGGAACACCATGCCTAGGGAGGCTTGGTCTTGCCCCCATGTGCCTGGAACTGCTCATGGAAGGAAGCCAACTGCTAGGTAACCTGCGTGGTTCCCCTTTTGTTCTTTGCCCAGGCTTCCCTGAAAGAAGGAAACGAAGAGTTATCGGTTCCTTGCTCCACAAGTCCCTCAGATAAAGGAGCGGCTCGCAGAGGGAAGCAAGTGATCGGATCACTTTGGGAGTCAACTGCGTGGAGAAGGGAAACTAGCTTTGCATGCTGTCACCCAGAAGGTGAAGGCAGAAGATAATCCTGCCCAGAAGTCCCAGCCTTTCCTGGACCTGCTCACGTCCCTTCCCCTGGGACAGAGCCAGAGGGGAGGACACCATGGGGAAAGCTTAAGCATTTCTGTGTGAAAAGTGCTACTGCTGGGCTGTGAAGGGGACGAGACCCCCTCAGCAGTGGACCTGGGGAACCTGCTGGACCTGTGCCTGCTGCCGGTGGTATCTCACCTAGCTTTCGCACCCCGGTGGCACCACTGCCATTCCCCCCTCTGCCACCTTGCCATTTCACAGGTGTTGAACGTGCCCTCATGCTGTTTGATTGCCTGTTTTCCCTTGCACAGTGTCCAGCAGCTCGGCACCACGTCTTCCAGCCTGCTGCTGCTGGGCTCAGGGCTGCAAGGATGGGAGCGTGGAGAGGTCTGGGGCGAATGGACAGACAGACGATGTTGGATGGTTTACTGCAGCTCGGGAAATTTCATAGACTGTTGGAGAGGAGGCCAAGGTCAAGTGTGCTTGGGGGCGAGTGGGTGGTGTGAATCCCCCTCCTCGGGAGGGTTTTCCCCAAGCCACTCGGCACAGCCCGGGGTAGGGAGCCTCCACGCACCTTGGTGGAGGGCTTGTTTGTTGGCTTGTTTGTTTGTTTGCGGGGGCAAAGCGTCTCAGAGAAGCCGCTGCCGCAACTCAGATCTAAGTTTTTCGATGAAATCCAGAAACATCAGCCTTGACGCACGCCGGGATGGAAACCCATCTGCTTAGAAAAAAACTGAAAGCAGAGGGTGGTTTCGTTCTGCGTGCTGCCATCCTTACCCACCCCCCGTCCTTCTCAGCGCACGCCGGGCTGGTACCTGCTGTGGGCTTTTCCCACGCAGGGAGGAAAACACCACGCGGGCCCTCCCACGCTGCGTGAGCAAACACCACGGGCTCGCCTTTAACACCCGTCGGTGCTCCTCACACCCACCAGTGCCCCTGGGGGGGGGTGGTGGTGGTGTGGTAAATCTGCATCTCCCTCGACCCCCCGGTTGCTCCCCGGTGCACAGCAGGAGCGTTGCCGAAGCGGAGCAGCCGCGCTGGCACACATCTTCCGCAGGGCCTTGGGAAACTCCCTCCTCCAAGCTACTGAAATCCAGGGGTAATAATTAACCGAGTTAAGTGTCGCACGGTAATTGTGGCCCTCTGCCCTCCATGGGGAGCATAAGTGCTAAAAAATATTTGCATTTTAAGGCTCTTTCTTGCAGCACTTTGCACATATTTGCTCGTATTTTGCTTTCAGCTGGAGGGATGAAGATCTTCCCTTGAAAGGCGCGCAGGAAAATGAACCTGAATTTGCTGAAACTGGGAACGGGGAAAGGTTTTAAATTGCAGGGCTGCAGGGGTGTTCCTTCAGAGCAGGGAAGCCCCTGGGGCTGGTGGTGGGCAGGCAGGAGGCCACGCTCCCGCTGCTGGAGAGGCAATGGAGCCCGGTGCTGCTGCTCGTGGCTGCTCTAAGGGGGTAAAACTGCAGAAAGGAGTGAGTGGGGAAAACCCCAGCTCTCTTCTGACAGGGACTGGAAAGTCTTGTTTGGAAAATTGGACAAGGAGACAGTCCTGGGAAAATCTGACTGCGGGAGCAAGGGGAGGGAGCGCAGTCAAACCTCCAGGGTGTTGGGGGATTTTCCAGTTCAACCCCTCTGGATTTCAGCTGCTTGTATTATGGCATGATAAATGTGTCGGCGTTTAAAGGCAGCCTTTTGGCCCTGATGCTAACACTTCAGAGAGCTGTCTGAAGGGACGGGGAGGCGAGAGGTGCCAGAGCTGTGGCAGGCGCTTGCTGGAGACAGGCTGTGGCCATCCCAGTGGTGTGTGCCCTCCCGGCTGGCAAGAGGGATCAGGACTTCCCAGCTCCCTCGCCCCAGGGGATCCCACCCCAGCAAAGTGCCACTGCTGGGAGCAGGCAATGCTGGAAAAGCCCTTCCTCCACCCCACTGAAGTGAGGGCGGGCTTTTGTCCAGGGAGAGGGTCCACCCTACCATCCCTGCACTCTGTTCTGCAGTTCTTTCTTCTAGGAACAACCAGATGCTTAATTATTTCCACAGCGCAGCTTCTGCAGAAAAATGATCTGTGCTGGAACCCTGCCTGGCCCAGAGTCCATCATCATTGAAGATTTTCCATTAAAACAAATCACAAATGATACTTTGCCTCCTTCTCAGAGATCATGGTGGTTTTACTCAGGTTTGGTTTCTGGTTCTACCTTTTCCTTTCCTCACTCAACCATCTTGCTCATCCTTTGAATTAAAGCTGTGGGGCAAAGCCAGCAGCAGTGTGGCTGCCACTTTGGGGGATAGATTAAGGGTCCTGGTGGCCTCACTGCCTTGTGGTGCATCAAGTCCTGCTGGGACAGGCAGGTAGATGTGTCCACCAGCTGGATGTGGGGTGCATGGTCTGTAAACGCTGTCTGTTGGCCCTGGTCTGGCCCTGCAGCTATAGTGTGTAAAATGCCAAGTAGTCGATAGGGAGCCCCTTCCTAATGTCAAAGGGCTGAAGAACGAGGAGAGCAAGAGTTAAAGCCCCCAGGTAAGGACTGTGGCCCCTCATGATGTCCATGCCCATTGGCAGGCAGCTCCTGGGGCTGCCCATCCCACCTCTGTCTGCTGAGGGAGCTGGGACACCCACACCTTTGTGCCAAACAGCCCGCACAGCCCAGGCCGCGCGAGAGGAACAGGCTGCACCATACCCCAAGAGCAGCAGGGCGAGCAGGCAAGGAGGACTTTGTCGCTGAACTGCAAAGGTCAGGCTGGTGCTGGAGCCAGTGGGAGGACGCAGCCTCCCTGCACACATCCCTGGGTGCAAGGTTGCCTTTTGCCTTGCTTTTACACTTTCCAAGGCCGCAGTGGAGGCAAGAGAACGATTCCCAATTGACTGTGGGACAACCAGGACCTGGGCCCTGCTCTCCACCTTTGCCATCCCCATTGCATTTTGTCCGTCACCTCCATAAGGTTCTTGAGAAGTCCAGGGCCGTTGCTGAGCAAGGTGAAAGGCAGGAGAGCAGGGACTGAAGGTGGCCCCTGGGTTGTGATTGGGGCGAGGGAGGCCTGCAGGCAGCTGGAGTGCGAGGAGGAAGAGGAGGGTGTAGGAGGAAACGGGGAGTTCAGCTCTTTGTGCACAATATAAGGAAGTATGGGAATATCCCTGCAGGATTATCAACGTGATTTACAAGAATGGGGAGTGGGGAAAGGCTGGAAACAAAAATGCAGCCTCATGCTGTGCAATGTCACAGTGAATGAATGAGTTTATGGCAAACTGGTGTTGCAGGGGAAGAAGAAGAAGCACCTGTGGAAAGGTGCTCACCCTGGAAAGGAGAAAAGAGCCCACAGGGGTGGATGTGGGTGCCGAGCATGAGTGGAGGACAGAGGCATGGCAGGAGCTGAGGAAAGAAAGGAAGCTAGGGGAGAGAGGGTCCGAGTCAGGAAACTGGAACTTCACAGGACCTTGATCTGCAGCAGTATGGCTATTCTTGAAGGTTGCAGGTGGCAAAAGTGCTGAATTTTGAACCTTAGCCCAGCACAGGCACTGGCAGGAGCTGAGGCAAGGAGGCTGATGAGCAAGAACAAGCTGGCATGCTCTGCTAATAGCAACTGTGGCAGCTGGGTAAGGAAAGGTGATGCTGGCAGAATAGTGTGTAAGGAGTTCTTGCTCCAAGTCCTACAAATGGGGCTGTGCAGCATGTTTGCCAGAGCGCCAAGAAGGTAGCGTGAAGGCAGCTTATCACCAAAAGCTCTCTCAGAAGGTCTTTCTAAAGGAATATGTGTGGAAAAGCCAGAGAGAAGGTGGACATGCAGCAGTTAAGGGCATGTGTTTGAAACTGGGGGATGCAGGGGGTGACCTACAGTGGACAATCATCTTGTTATATCATCAAGCGAACAGGCCAAGTTCTGCACTGAATAGCCCCGCGTTAGCAATGCACGAATGCAAAACATGCCCCAACCTATTTTGCTAACAAACACATATTCTCACATTAATCTCTGTCCTACTTGCTTTTCCTGCGGTTCCTCCGCATACGATACTTGGTTACTTTTGCATGACTGGCGGAGGCAACCAGTAGCACAACCAGCATGCGGTACCCGGGCAATGATTTGTTTAGCTGCAAAACTTCCTTGTACAGAAAAGCATTTGCTTAATTTATTAAGTCATGATGGAATTCTTGCAAGATTATAGCAGCAGCTTCCTAAGATACTGTTTGTGTAATTGTTGCAATGGGCAGCAGAGAACGTACCGCTGCCTCCAAAACTACTCAGCCACCCTGGTACTACTGATAACTGCACTTTTCTCCCTCCCTCTGGCCTTCAAATAAAATGTATTTGCATTCAGATGGTATCTATTTAAATATTTGCACACCAGGCCCAGCCGTGTACCCGAGCAGTTCCAGAACACTGATATCTATAGCTGGTGAATGCCTCCGCAGGGCCTTGACAGCATTTCCAGCTCCTGCCTTGAAAGGGGGGAACTGGAGCATAGCTACCGAGAGGAACATCACCTTTTCAATTTCCAGCCGTGGCAACATTGTTTTTAGTCAAGAAAGGACGAAAGTCACCCGGGATTCTTTGCTGGGGAAAAACCTGTAGCAGCAGGTGGATGAACCCCTCTGGTCCCCATCCCTGGCTCAGATTTAGGGGTCATTCAGGGTACAGGGTGAGGCCCCGAGAGGAAGAGTTTGGCAGAGTCTCACCCAGCCCCACACCTGGAAAACTTTGCAGGTCTGCAATGCAGGCACGGCCCTATCTGCCAGAAGGAAGTTTCATCTGGGCTGTGCTCCTGCAATGAGAGTGGAAAGGAAATAAAAAATGACTCAGGATGACAATTTTATATAATCCTTTCCACAGTGGCCTTTGGCTCCCATGCAAATTAGGAAGCACCCAGGCAGCTGTGCTGCCCTTCCTCATACCAGAGAGCCCTCCTTAGAGAAGGTCGTGTCTCAGGAACCCCTCGGGAAGAGCGGGGCAGAAAAGGGAACGGGTGTCCCTCTGCAACCTGGAGCCGTGGCCTTCTCCAGTGGCCTGAGCCGGGCCAGGTGCCAGCAGCACAGAAGTTCCCTGGCCAACACTCTTGGCAGAGCTCGGTCCTGCGTCAGCGCACCCCGTCCAGGGGGTTACGGCGCAGAAGGAACAGGGCACGGTCACCCTTCACGCAACCCCATCCTTTATGTGGTCACACAAGGGGCTAAAATCTGGGGCTGCGAGACGCTGCCAGCGGATAAGCCGGAGCAGGCAAGGATTTGGGCGAAGCGATTCCATCTGCCTGGATGCTGGAGGGAAACAGGCAGGAGGAACGGGAGCGGGCGAAAGCCACATCCTCCGCCGCTGTGAGCTGGACGAGGGGAGCTGTGGCTCCCGCAGCAGGGAAGGGGGGGAGGCCCCGCGGCTGAACTTCAGGGGTGGAAGGCGGCAGCACGTGTTCCCGGGCGTGCGCTCCCGCTTCCCGCGGAAATCCCCTTCGGAAAATCCAAAGTCGTCCGAGTTCAAACCGGAGCCAGGCCGGGCGATACAGGAGAAGGGTGAGCGGGTGCGGGGCTGAGCTGCAAAACTCCCGCCTCCCACGGCAAGTCCTGGCAAGAGCTGCCGGGTATCGGAGCTGGAAAAAAAAAGGTGCCACGAGGGCGGGTGGGTGGGTGCTGCCTCAAAAAACCCCTCTCTAGCACGGTGCTTGGGTGACGGAGGGGGAATCCCAGCCCCCCGACCTGCCGGCCACAACGGGTGCAGGAAACGACACCTACGTCTGCCTCCGAAATTAGCTACAGCAGAAGGGCCGAGCTGCTGAGATGTCTCACCCCTGCCCGGGGGAACCACCAAAAACCCCTCAGCCTCTGACCCCATCGCCCTACCAGGTGTTACAAGTTTCTTAAAAAGCAAACCAGGTGGATCCCCACACACCTCAGGACAAGGAGGTGGGCAAGGAAGCATTTCACAGACCAGGTAGAGTAATCTGAATTTTTTTAATAAATACGTATCTCACATGTACCAAAATAATTATAAACAAAAAATGTACAGTATTTACACAATATACAATTGCTAAAAAGTGTAGCAATTATGACACACATGGTGTGAAACACACAGTTTCCAATGCCCACAGTTAACATTATTGCTACTTTCTCCTAACAGCCAGGAGGTCACCGGTCCCTCGGTTTGACTCCTCCGCCCGGGACACCCCACCAAGAGCAGCTGAGGTCGGTCAGTAAGGCCAGGGAGCGCCCAGCACAAATGAACACAGGGTCTCCGAGAAGATGGGGGGTTGGTTAAGAGCCTGCCTTGCCAGGAGAGGATACGCGTTCCTCGTGGGATTTAACGCCGCAAGATAGCTCTCTGTCACTAGCAGGTTGGATGAGCAGTCTGTTACCTTCGCAGGGTTGAGAAGATGGGCTATGTGGCTCTGTATCATGCGTACGAATAATCACAGATCTCTACTGATGTTACACATCCCACTCCTGTATTTAAACACAGGCCAGGACCTGGAACCGTCCTGTTACAATTACATGTTCCTTGCTGGGCAGTGTAGTATTTCCCTCCTGGTTTTCCCCTCCACGTTCCGACTTTCTTTTTAAATTAAGAAAGTCAGTCCTTTTTCTATACATATGTACACAGTCACTTCTTTTCACAGAAAGCTCTGCTTCAGAACGCCAGCTGTCGTCCTCCAATAAGGCAGTCGTCATACATAAGCTGGAAGAAAAAAACCAAAAGGCTGTTAAGGCAAAACTCTTAACTGGGATTATTGTATCCACTCTGGGCTAACTGCCAAATTCTGCATGCCCTGACTTCATCGGTGTATAAAATTTCTACACTGAAATGGTTATGTTTGCCATTTCACAGCACTGAGAATGTTAGAAAAACAAACGCTGGGGAGGAGAAAACCACCCATTAACTTCAATTTTGTCTCACGAGGTTCTGTAGGTGTAAGCAACAGAACTCATGTTGCGTGAACCTCCGCTCCCTCGTGTATTTTTTACACTTTATTCTATTTATATGCTAGTCCCAACTGCCATCTTGCTGACTGCTGACAGCACAACCTCCCTTTATGGGCTATTTGTACCCGTTTGTTATATAGGTGAGAGGTCACTGGAGCATGTCATCAGAGCGGCACCAAAAAAAAACTACAAAGGGCAGGGTTTTCCCTTTCTCTTATAAAGGTGCAAACAGCTACTTACTTCATCCTCCGTGAATTCGGGCTCTGATTCGCTGCTCTCCTCATCCTCGCTTTCTGGCAACATCTGCAGGTCGGCTGTGGTGAGCTGCTTCAGCTGCTCCTGTATGCTGGAGTTGTCTCTCCCCCACGTGAGCTGATAGGGGGAATAGCCCTGGTAGGTCACTTTGTTCACGTCCGCCCCGTGTTTCACCAGAAGCGACACCAGGTCTGAGTTCTGCAGGTCGACAGCCAAATGTAGCGCCGTTCTGCCATTGCACGGCTCCTGCGTGAAAACAACACAAGGTTTGGCATGTTAGGAGAGCCAGAGATGGTGCCAGACCTGTTGATTCTTACGACTATGCAGCCCTGCTCTGTTGAATTCAGGGTCTAGATTACATACCTGAGCATTTACGTCTGCTCCCAAGGACAGCAAGTATTCGACAATAGCCAGGTATCCTTCAATAGATGCCAAGTGGAGACATGTATGTCCTGCAAAACACAAATGAAGGGAAAATTTGAGTAAGTCTAACCTAATGCTCTATCATTCAGTTAAACTCAAGATGACGTGACAGGATGACATCTAAGTTTGCGATTCATCCATGGCAAAAGGGTGTTTTCCAAAAGAGTTTTCCAGCTTCCAGTAAGTATGAATAACAGGGCTGGATTTTGGAAAGATTTCTTAGAGGCTTTTTTCCAGTGTTTGACTGAAACTTATTTTAACCACAAAAAAAAAAAAAAATAATGGATGGAGCACTGCAAAAGTGCACTAAAAATCCAAAATTCAAAGCCACGAGAGCCAGTGAGGAGGCCTACAAGACAGTGGCATTTTAAAGAAGTCAGACACTGCTGTGTGCTTTGGGCTCCTCAACTCTCACATGGGCATAACGACCCTTCTCCACCTTTCCAGAGGTCTTTGTCCTCTACAGGACAGCAACTCTACCCTTGGTACAGCACAACGACATCGGTGCGCAGCAGCGTGCCCGTACCGTTGTAGTTGGTCGCCTGCAGGACAGCGAGGAGGTGGTGCGGCTGGCAGTACTGCGTGAGGACGCTGACGCTCCTGAGGGAGCCCTGCTGGCAGGCAATGTGCAGGGGGGTGTTGCCTCGGAAGTCCCTGATTTCCAGGTCGCACCCAGCCTTCAGAAGATGCTCGGCAATTTCAGGCTGATCGGTGATCACTGCCAGGTGAAGAGGAGTCTGCAGGCAACAAAGGAAAGGCAGACCTGTGAGTTACACCCCAAACTCGGCAGCAACGTACGGACAAGCAGACCCCTCGACCGCTTGGAGATTTGGGTCCCCAGTTAAAAACACACCCCAGAAACTCAGTTCTTTATGCTTCCCAATACATTGCATAGTTGCCCTTTAGTCTAGAAGTGATGAACTTAGGGCTCTCCGG
>JAOXNO010000041.1:38596367-38638005 GCA_028565335.1 Limnodromus scolopaceus
AACTCAGTTCTTTATGCTTCCCAATACATTGCATAGTTGCCCTTTAGTCTAGAAGTGATGAACTTAGGGCTCTCCGGACACTGAACACTCAGTCCACGCGAAGGGTATCATTAACATCCCAATGAAGAGAGATGCAACCCATTGCATCATATTTGAAAAATGCGGGCGTTAAATGGCACTCTCGGAGGAGAGGAAGCATTGTACCAACACTGGCTGGAGCCAGCTGGGGACTTTCCTGAATGTAGCCTTTGATTTACTATCCATCAATTAAAAGGAAAATTTGAAAGGACTTTTGGGGAGGGAATTCCCCAGCGCGCTTTTGTGGGGGGTGGCGGGAGGGGGCGATCCGGATTTGGGGCTGCGGAGGTGAAAGTACCTGGCTGAGGTTGTTCTGGAAGTTCAGGAAAGCACGGTCCCCGGCCGTCTGCCGGATCACCTCCAGGCTCAGGGCTTTCTCCTCATGAATAATCGCCAAGTGGAGAAAACTGCAGGGGAAAAAAAAAAAAATTAAAAAAATAAATTAAACACGATCCACTCTAAAACCTCCCTAAACTCCACGTTAAGCACTCCCAGACCCCCCCCCCCCGAGCCCCCCCGGGCGGCCCGGGGCAGGGCGATGGGCGGGTGTCGCAAGCCGGGGCTTTCGGCGGCCGGGGCTTTCCGCCGCCGCGGAGCCGCCTGGCCCTGGCGCCCCTCCAGGGACTTTCCGCCCTCCCCGCCCCGCCGCTCGGCCCAGCCCGGCGCCTCCCCACCGGCAGCACATCCTGTCCCCGTCCTCACCCTCCCGTGTCCTCCACAACCCGCGTCCGTGTCCCCCCGTGCCCCCCGCCGCCGCCGCCCCGACCCCCTCACTTACGTGTCCCCGTCCTCTGTCAGCTGCTGGGCCCAGGCGGGCGGTTCGCGGGGCTGCAGGCGTATGTCCTCCAGCTCCTTCACCAGCTGCCGGTACTCCTCTTCCTTCATGGAGTCCAGGCCGCTGTCGTGGCGGTCGTCGAGCGGGAACCCGCCCTGACGCTCTTTCTTGGGTTGCTCGTAGCCCTCCATAACCGGGGGCTCGACGGGGCGGCGAGCGCTGATCATGGCGTCCAGACTCCGGCTTGGCAGCGAGTGAGCGGCGCCGGCTGCGGCGCTGGGCATATACACCCCGGCGAGGGGATTTCTGCGGGGGAGGAGCCGCCGAGGACGGGAATTTCCAGCCACTCAAAGCCCGACCGACGGGTCTGGTCCTGCTTCGGCGCCGCGGGCGGTGGCAGGGAGGGCGGATCGCAGCGAGCCGGCCCCCTTCCCTCCCCTCCGCCGCCCCGGGAGGGGAGGGAAGAGAAGAGGTCGGGCCGGGAGGGGACTTGGCGTTTTTCCACGTCGAGGGGGAAGTACTCGCCTCCCCGGCGTCCCCGTCGGTACTTCCCTGCTGCGCCCCGGGCGGCTGCCCCTTGCCGGCTTTCCCGGGGGGGCTTTCCCTGCCCTGCCCGGTCGTGAGGCTGCCGGTGTCCCCTCCTTGGCAGGGCGGCGGGTGTGCGCACCGCTGCGGGGTCCCACTGCATGCTGCGGGGGTCCTTGCACGCCGCGGGGCCCCTATGGACACCACGGGACTCTTTGCACCAGGGTCCCCTTGCACGCTGCAGGGGTCCTGGCGTGCTGGGGACCACCCGCACTGCTGGCCTTGGTTGCACCCCGCATCCCCTCCTGACTTTTCCACCAGCTTGCTGTTTGATACCAGGAGCTGTGGGATGTCTCAGGCCAGAAGGCCAATGTGTAAGCGTACAAACTGGTGGTCATCACACTTGGAGAAGCTCCATCACCCATGAGGTGGTGGAGCATCACAGCTCTCCTCCACTGCCCTCATCTGCAGCAGATCCTAGACCCTTGGAGGATCATTTTGAGGGCAGGTGAGAGGGACTCCCTTTAGGAGTCGTTAACCAGCGCTCGTTTGATGGGCAGGAATAGGCCTTGTTGCCAGTCCAGGGTAGCGAGGTTGTGCTGAAAGTTAAGGGAACCAAACGCCACCCAGAGTGATGCTGAGGCTGCACCAGCACACTGCATGTCTGCCCTGCTGCTGCTTTGGGGGGGGAATCGCTTTTTGGAGAGACGCAGGCAGCGGTGCTACGCTGCCACGGCGCCCGCAGGTCCTGCCTCTGCGTTCAGGGCATTTCACTTCTCTGCTGTGGAAGTTTTCGCTCTGTTTCAGTGCAGTGGGATCGGGAATGAACGGGAGAATTCTGCGCCACTCCTGTACATCCAGTTCTGGTCCAGGACTAAACAGGCCTCTTTGAGAAAGTACATATAGATAGCAAACTTTTTTAAAGAAGAAATTACATTTTCTGCCTCTGTTCTTACTTCCTCTGCGCATTCCTAATGATTCTTCTCTGCTCCTCTTTACTGCTGTCGTCCCATCCACGGGTAATGAAAACTGGAGAAATGCGGGCTCCCACATGGATAAAAGGCATTGTCTGCTCACAGCACTGAACTTTTCCCTGGTGAATTTTTGCTTCTGCTTCTCAGATGTGGGGGATTCCCATGAAAATTTTTTCTTCTCTTGCAACCATTGCTGGCCTCGCTGAGTAACAGTGTCTGTGCTTTTTTCCTTTTGTCATTTTCCCATGGGATGGCATCCCTTTGAACAAGAAAAATCCAAAGATGAAAGGGGAAGCCAGAGGAGAGGGTGAATGCCTGACTTTCTGTGAGCAGATGTTCCTGATTTTCGGCCCAGCTGTGCCATTCCTGGACTTTTTTTTGTTATTCATCACTTGGCCTGGGACAACCCGCTGGTGCTTTTGGGCAGGTTTAGAAAAAAGCCGTACAACTCTTTTCTACTATAGGTTAAGGGTTATGAAAGTTTTGGGAGCTTCTTGAAACAGTTTCCCCTTTTTAATGTGAAGTGGCGGGGGGAAATTTAATTAACAAATGAATCTCCTCCTACCTGCTTCCCTGCAAAAAAGGGAAGATGGGAATTAGAAAGCAAGCTCCTGTTCTGACTGGCAGGGGAACCAAGCCCCGCCAGGACTACTCTGCCTCGGGTTGGGGTTTTGCTAGAACCAGGCAGAAATTAAACTTTAAAACTTCCCATCCTCACTGCGATGTCTGGAAACCAAATTCAGCAAAGCGAGTTCTTTGCCTTTTTCTATAAGTGACCTCCAGCTGCTCTCACAAGCAATTGCAGGGCTATTTTTAGCAAGCATTTGCCAGCAGAAACCTCTTTTCGGAGGCACGTGAGATGCTTTTATTTTGTGTGCGTTTTAACTCGGCAGTACTGCAGCCAGTTGTAGGTGGCGGAAAGGAGATGGAAAATGTTTTCTGGATGGAAAGTCTTGCTGAGACCAGCCCATTTCCTGCCCCAGGGAGATGCTGCTGCTCTGCAGCCCAGCCCGGGGTATTGAGGGGGGGGCAGACATGGGCCGGCACCCCTGGGTAGTAGGCAGCCAAAAAGCATGGATTGAGAAGGGATTCTGCCCTAAACCCTGATCTGCATGCAAAGTAGGAGAGGCAGGATGCAGTAAAGATACAGGGGCAAGCCTCGTTAACATTAAAACAAATAAAGCTGCTGTTTTCTCTGTAACTCCTCACAGCTAATGAGGTTGTCATACATTATTTGCCTAAAGGGATGGCACATGGAAGATAGTATAAAGCAAAGGTTTTGAAGCAGGAGTGAAGGCCATTGATGCTGCTTTTGTGCTACTGAGGTACTCTTTTTTTTTTTTTTTTTTGAAAGTTAACAGATTCTAGCAGTTCTATACAATTTTCTACATGGTCCACAAGAGAAAAAGAATAGAAAGAAACATAACCAGCTTTTGGATATGCAGTTTTTGGATATAGGGAGGAGCCTATCTCAACTCTGATTTCCTACCTGTCCTCTCACCCAGGTGTTGCAGTTCTGGGAGGCTCAGGCATGACCCCAGGGGACGGAGCAGCTGTGCCTATCTAGGGACTCAAACAGAAGCAAAGCTTTATGAAGGCTGCAGTCATTTGTGCCAAACTAAACACTCTTTGTCCTCTTGTGCCTTCTGGTTTAATACCTCTGCTATGTCTGTACTAATTTCACAGGGGTGTTTTCTATGGTTGTCAGCTTGAGAGGAGATGAAGGTTCTCTGCAGTTTGGTATTTGGGACCATGCTGGCAGCCTCTGCTGCCTGGTCCAGCGGGCACTTCAAGACCAAGGGACTACCTGAAAGTCACTTTAACAAGGTAGAAGGCTGCGGCCACAAGAGGTGTTTTTGCACCTGATACCTGAGGGCTGGATTGTGCGAAAGCCTCCTCCACTCTGGGTGCCCCGAGCGCTCAGTTGGCAGGGCTGTGGGGCTGCAGGGACGAGATGTTTGTTTTTATCCTACCTTGCAGAAAGCAGCTGGCAGGGCTCCGAGAAGCAGCCTTGCGTGCCTGAATACTGCAAAGGGGCAGTAGGATTTTAATCAGTTTTTAAAGTACAAGAAAGATTCTCGTGCTGCTTCCTCCAGCAAACACATTAAACTGTAATTTCCTGATTGCCACACTAATCATGAGAACCGTCTAGTGCTGTCGCTGTGGTGCTGTTGATTTACCAGAGTTGGTCCCTCAACTTCATCCTTTTGTGATTGCTGCTGCAGATACCTATTAACTGTTTCCTCCCATTTAATCTCGAGGACTACGCATGGCTTGCAGTAAACGTACCAGGAAAGGTAGTTCACAACATCCAGCTGGATCTTGGCCCAGGCTGTTAAAACCAAAAGCAAAGCAAAGCAAATCGGTGAAGCAAACGTGCTGTCTGCATGTGTACCCACACGTGCTGATACCCCTTTGAATAGGACTCTGGTTTATTGCTTCAAAAGTCTACGGACTTTGCTAGTGCAATGGAAGCCAGGGAACACTTAACTTTGTCATTCTGATAACAATTTGCAATGAAAATTTGCGTATCTCAGGCTCCCATTTACAGCTGCTGTAGAGATAAGAGACAGGCAGCTCCAAACAATTAGTCCAGTGGTAAACAAGGAAAGCATATTTCCCTCCTGCTTTCTAATAATAATGTTACTGTTACTAATTTGAAAGCTTTAAAAAAAATGGCCAAGCGAGAAGAAGAAAAGTAAAGCAAAGTCCGTTTTTGTCAGCAGGGATGAGGGCTGACGATGATACACGTGCCATGTGGCTGGAATCCCTACCACCTCAGACTTTTTCATTGGGGGCTATTATGGGACAGTCAGATACTCCAAAAAGCAGTGTGCTGGATCAAGTAGGAAACATTTCTCCACCTAATTTGAGCTGATATAATATCCAAGCAAACAGTGCAGGCGATAATTTTTGGCATGTAAAGCGAAGGTCCAAATTAGGGCATTTAAAATCCTACCCATGTCCCACAGATACAGAAATGGAGTTAACTAGGGTGTCCCGACTGGAATGGTTCTGGACTTCTGGCTGGCTACACTAGTCTCTGTTCTTATTTTTAGACTGAAGCTTATTTTTGGTGTCTCTTGAACTGATGTGTTGCGTCCGTGGAAAGATCTGCATTTCTCTGGGTGAACTGTGGGCTGTTTATATATCAATTCATTGCATTTCTGGGGTTCCTTAGGGATGAGATGTACTGTATCAATTTAAACTGCTTTTATTGTTGTGCCTTAAGGGTAAATATAGGGCAAGTCGTTTGAAATTGGCTACCACTTGGAAGACCAATTTTCTCTGGTGTCATTCCCATTTCTCACGTGGAAGTTTTGTTAAATCATGTTGCTTGCAAAGCTTTAAGCTGATGCTCGCTGCCTGATGCAGCAAAGCTTGCTGCCATCTCTTTCATGTAGGAAAGAAGAGACTTGGGCTGGGGGAAGAGAATAGAAGCAGAGACAGGTCTCTTGAGCTTGCTGTCCGACTTTCCCTTCAGCAATATGAATAGCGTTGCTCCCCATCAGTCCAGCCCCCTCCGTGGTTGCAGACAGACCTGACAGGGAAAATATGAACTGAGAGCACGCTAATAATTAAAAAGGGACTTTCCCCCTGCAGGCATCTGTGACATTTGGTAATGTTACCCTCTCTAGTTCTTCCCAGCAAGGAGGAATCTTGCAAACGTGGAGAAAGTGGCACAGTGGGGCCGTGCAGAAAACCGACCTGGTGAGAATCTGGGAGGCAGAGCTCTGCCTGGCAGAGGGGGAGTGTGGGCAGATGGCGGGGCCCCGACAAGGAGGGAGCTGCTTTCATTTCTGTTTGGATTAGGGATCCAGAAGTTCAATGCTGGATCCGGACACAAATTTCCCTGTGTTATTAGCTGATATTTTGAGCAAACCAAAGACCTGAACGCAGTTACGCTGGGCTGTCTGAGCGGGAGGCTGCGCAGGGGCAGCGAGAGCCAATCTGTCTCAGCACGCAGTTTGCTCTGTGCTCCTGTGCAACCCTTATGCCTAAAGCTGGTGGGTGCAAATCATTCTGGATAAACACAAGAAGCCAGCACGCTGCTTCTCTGAGAGCAGCAGGGGCCGGCCGCGGCAGAGAGGCACACGGCACAAGCCTTAATTAGAAGCTGAACTGCGTGTGGGCCCAGGGATTTCCCTGGGGACGGATGTGGCAAAGGCAGGGGCTAATGCTCTGAGTGCTGTCGCTGTGTGTCTGAGCTAGCAGGGGAGCTGCCAGGGGAGGAAGCAGGAAATACTAGACAATACCAGCAGCATAACCCTGAGAGAAAAAACAAAACAAAACAAAAAAACCCAACCAAAAAACACGAAATAAAACCAACAGAAGATGAACTTTGGGCTGTGTGCTTCCTGAAAAAGCCCTAGAACTGCCAGCTGAGGGACTGTCTCGATGTCGATTCCTCCTCTGCAAACCCTCTTTGGAGAAGGGCAGGCTCTCTTCTCCTTGCTCCTTCTCCTGGTCGAAGTCCTTTGGAGCCCTGAAGCCCAGCAGACCGCACAGCTCTGGGAGGGGTAACCCCCATCAACCACCCACAAATTGCCTGAGGCTGGCAATGGGTGTCAGCAGCAGCTGCTTCCCAGAAGGTGCTAAGGGGAGCTTGGCTTTAAGCATCTCAGTGCAGAATGCTTGCCCGGGTGCACCAGGGCTCTGCTCCCCGAATTCCAACCTCATTTTTTTCTGGAGTGGTTGAGGGCTGTGCCAGGAGCTGGAGCATTGGCTGTGCCAGCAGGGAGCGTACACAGCACTGCCAAGGGCTGGATGTGCTGCTGGTGCCGCGTCCTGGTCCAGCCCGTCCGTCCTCTCTGCCTGTACAAATGGCTGTTGATGAGAGCGGGGCTGCAGCGCCCGGGGTAGCACAGTTACGCTGGGAGCAGAGGTCCGAGGGACAGCAAAGAGCTAGGCTGCGTTGATGGCAGGGTGAGGAGAGCTCTGGTTTACTGACTGGGAGAGGCTAAACACAGGCTCAGGGGGGTTAAACACAGATCCTTCCGAGCTAACACCCCGCGCCCCGCACGCTCGGGGTACTGCCTGCACTGCCAGGACGCGGGCTCTCCGGGCCGGGTTATAATGAAAGCCTCAGTGCCTCGCACAGCTTTTCCTCTCTCGTATTCCTGTTTATTTTCCTGCAGCCAACTGCTTACTCCAAGCACCACCTCTCCTGGGGCAGGTGATGGCTGGCAGCCAGTTTGGGGCCACCACCACTTCTGGGAGCCAGGGGACAAGCAGTGCCTCTCTGGAGGTCGGAGGGTTGCGGTTCCTGCCGTTCCTGCGGCACCTGAGCTGCACGTAGTAAAGGGGAATTGGAAGCAACAGCGCGTCTTTCAGAGGGTGCTGGGGCCTTTCAGAGGGTGATTCACTGCTGGAGCCACATTGGGGAGGAAGGGGGCGCAGACGGAGACGGCACGCAGATTTTTCCAGCTGGGACCAGGTTTAAATTTATCTCTCTCCAAGACTGCATCCGTTCCTGGGATGATTTCCTATTTAGCGTATGCCTTTTAGGGCTCTGATTTCTTCAGATTTCGTGGGCGTTGTTTACTAACTCATGGCTGTGGTGTTTCCCAGACAGAAATATCTCTCCAGGATAAGCTCCTGCCTTTCTTGAACAGACGGTTTGTGCACAGGCAGTAAATTCAGTCCTTCTGTGAATTCCCTGTCCTGTGCGTGAGCCGTGGTGACGTCTGAGGGCCTGCTGATGGCATAGCCCCAAGAGCACATGGTGCTGGCCTTCCCTAGATGTCCGGGAACACTGGACAAATGGGGAAGAGGTAGTCCTTGAGTTCTTCCCAGACCCAATTTCTAAGCAGGGAAAAAAATAACTTGCTTGGGAAACCCCTGACCTCTGGCAACGCAGAGTTAGGGCCATGGGTTTGGTTCTATGCTTGAGACAGGAAGATTCCTGGAGGCTCTGAAACACATTTGTGGGAAAAACAGCGAGGGAATTGAGATGGGAGGGGATGATATTCCCCAGAGCACTGCAGAGAAGCCATGTCGGTCCCTCTTTGAAAGAAGTGTTTGACAGTCATACTATTTAATTCTTCTTTAGCCTGCATCCACAGACACGAGCCCTTTTCTTGGCTGCATCCCCTGCCTTCCAAAGCCCAGCATCCCACTGTGGCCATCAGAGCTACCTCCTGTATCCTCACCAGCGACAGCTCCCTGCTGTCTGGGCTGGGGGTGCAGTCCCTCCCTGCTCCCCTTTGGGTTGGGAACTACTGCCCAGTCTCTGTGACACCTTCCATATGTTTGGCTTAGCTGATCTCAAATGACAACATATAGTAGAATTAAAACAAAGCCAGGTCACCCAGTTTCAGGCACAGCATGACTGTGAGACCCAGTCACACTCCTGTATCACTTGGTACCATCCCTCAGCTGCTCATCTGGAGGTCTCTGATAAACATTGCTTTGATGCTGCTGACCCTGGGGAGCACAACAGTGGTCTGGGGAAACCTCATACCTGCAGGAAACTGTTGATTCCAAGGAAGCAGGCATGAGTACACTCTCACTCCTGGAGCAGCGGTCTGCTCATCTGGGCTTTTCCAGACAGCTCCAGGTGGGAAAACTTTAAGGTCAGCTCTGAGCTCTCTACGTTGCCACGGTGCTGTGCAGGCAGAACCTTACCTCTGTCCCTCTGAATGTGGTGAGGGACACCTGTGGGGAGGTGCCCAGAGCTTGACCACAGAACAAGCCCTCCCATGGCACTGCGAGGCTGGGGCTCAGCCTGGGTTTGGGGAGTGGGGCGGTGGGGCTGAGCGCCTCTGTGGAGGAGGGGGCAGGAGGGCAGCATCAGTGGGGTCTTTGCTCTTGGGGGCGAGGGTGGGGTGCGCTTTAGAGGGTGGAGGAGGAAATAGCTTACGTGGGCTGTTGCACTGCTGCCCTCACAGGTGGCACCCACTCAAGCGGAGTTTGGAAAAACCCCATTTCAGCTCAGTTTAGCTCAGTTTTTTTTAACCCTGTTGGGGTGAGCTGCTATGAGAAAGCAACCTACATATGATTAAGCATGCATTGGCAGAGGCAGGAAGTTCCCAAACAGTTCCTTTCCTAAGGACCATCCAGAGGGACCTGAATATGCTGTGTTACACGAAGGATGGAGCCTCTGGGAGGTGGATTGGGCAGATAAAAGCCTGTCCTCAGGAGCTCAGCTGCACACTAGTTTCAGCTGCATCGTCAAAGTGAGTAATTCAATAAAAACAATTAGCTGAAGAAATATCACTAAACAGTAATAATTATCCAAATGTCCTACCATTGACCATTTAGATGACTAAATCCACACAATCAATTGGGTTAGTGAATGCTAATTCAAATCTAATAACCTTCCGATTTATTTGATTATGTATAAAGAATTCACCTGCAGTGTTGTGACAGGATGGGGTTGCAGAGTAGCTGGGTGCTTGGGCACCTGCCTGCCCTGTGGCCTCCATGCACGTGTTGTCCCCAGGCTGCCAACAGCACATGTGGTGTCCACCAGTCAGGCTGGAGAGCGGAAGAGTAGTGAGATGGTGCCTATGGGCCCTTCAGCTGGGCAGGCAGCAGCTTTCATGGGCTTCAGAGGGACTTGTGCCCGCACAGAAATGTGGTATGACCTCTCAGGAGAAGCTGTGTTCTCCTTTCTGCCTCCTTGCCTGAAGGGTCTCATGTGGGGTCTGAATCTCCTAAACTGGATGACTGGACAAAGTCATGCAAACACCAGAAATCCACATCATGTGCCTGAGAATAAAGGCACATGGAGAATAAAGGAATAAAGGGGCATGGAGAGAAGGCATACTTAAAAATAACGATTACAGTTTCAGCCAAGAACAAATCACACTCTGTAACTCATGTTGGAAATGGACCCTCTGGTGCAGGCCTTTACTCTCTCCTTAGGTCCTCATCACTGTGGTACCTAGGCTTTGGAGGCACACGGGTCTTCTCTGAAGTGCTTCATGCTCTGGATGGACTGTGATGCACGGTCCATTTCATTATGTATGGTCTGTCTGGACAATGGCATCATGCTTGCCACAGTGGTACCTGGATATCTAGAAATGATGGACGTTATAGATCCAGTGGGATTCAGCTTGCTGCTGGAATTGCCCTCAGTCTTCCCACAAAGGCGTAGTGAGCTCCTCCATCCCTGCTGCCAACAGACCTGCTCTTCTTGGCTAATATCTGCGGGTGCTCGGAAGAGATGAATTCAGGAAAGCTTGTTTTTTATCACTATTTCAATAAAGGAATCAGCAAAGGTACCAAGAAAAAGCAGCCAGCCCTGAAAGCTGACGTCTGCCATGGTATTTTCACAGCTCTGTACAAGTCGCTGTGTTCAGCTCTCCTCGTGCTCTGCAGGAAGGAGCGAGCGTGTCTGGCGTAGCGGCCGGTGACGCACTTTCGTCACACGGGGTGCCAGGGATGGCGAAAACCCCGGTGCCTCTGAGGTCAGCGGCGCTCAGGCTGCGCTCGTGTCTCACACCAATGCCCCGTCCATTGAACCACATTGTTCCCCCGGGGTGAAAAACAGCACAGGCATCAACAAGCCCAATTTCTCCCGCTGCCCGCTCTCTGTTCTCGCTATGACGTTGCAGGCTTTTCTAAATGTGGCTAATACGCAGTGAATCACCACGACGTGCCACGGCTGGACCACGGCTCGGTCCCGCTTGCACTTGGCATCCGCAGCAGGTCCGGCAGCAGGGGCAGGAGCTGCCCCAGGGAGCTGGGAACATTTGCCATCAGCTGAGGGAGCCTGGCCATGCTGTTGGTAGCACACGGGGGCAGCAGGAGCAGCCCTTGTACCACAAGGACGGGGCTTCGCTGCCTGTCTGCTAGTATTAACATTCATTTGCTCTCTGAGGCAGGCTGGGTTTGGGTTTTTTTTTAGGTCATTCTGTGTAACATAATCATATTGGAGTAGAATTCTTCTACCTAATCAAATGAAACTTCATGTAGTTAGTTTGTCGTTAGCATTTACTAACGAATGTGATTGTGAGGATTTAGTTTCTCACATGGTTAATAGGAAGGCATTTAGATAATTACAGCTGTCTAGTGTCTTTCCACTGCTAATCGCTTTTCCTGCCTGGTTCATTTCCAGACCAGCAAGTGAAACTCTGGCACACAGTTGTGCAGGGAAGACGCCCCTGCGGTTGTGGGTTGCTGTATCCCTGATATGATGCTTTGTAGGTGTGAATCCAGTTCCCAGCTCCAACCTAAGTTTCGTATGAACTTCGGAAAATCACAGCCTTGCTGTGGACCAGCTTTCCCACTTAGCTATGCCATGCCAGGTCATGAAGTCCAGCGCTCTTTCTCTGACACTGGCCAACTGAAGACATCGAGGGAAGAAAAACTATGTAACGGTCTTGCTCCGGGACTGCGCATCCAGCTTTCAGAGCTTTAGGAGCTTCCCATGCACCTGTGTTTAGCAGCTACTTGTGGATTTAGCTGCAGGGAATTTATCTAATCCCTTGGTGGGCATCTCCACATATTTGGTCTCCACAATATCCTGTGACAATGAGATTTAATTATACATGCACTGAAAAGAAAACTCCACCAAAACTTCCTGGTGTTTATTTTAAAACTACTAGGTGGTATTTTAATTGACCAAAGGGGATACTTCTATTATGTGAAACAGGGAATGAGATTTGTTCTTCACCTTTTTAGGCCACTTGTGATGTGACCAAGCTGTCACCACTATCTGCTGTCTCCTTTCCAAGCTTCAGCTAGTCCTGCTTCTAATCTGGTTAGTTTTTTCTCATATGGGAACCTTTCCATATCTAGTCACTTTTTACAGAACCTATTTTTATCTGGCTATCTCTTTGATACATGGTGCAAAATGTATTTAAGAAGGATTTATAGAAAGACAAAATGAGGTTTTCTGCTTTTTTTTTGGTCTGTATATTCCTATTAATTCTGATAATTCTTTCTGCTGTTTTCCCCACCATGGAGCCCTGATCTCAGGTGTCCACCATGGCTTTGAGGTTCCTTTCCTAGTAAAAACAGTTCATTTAAAGCCCATGACATGTATGAATAGATTTCCCCTCTCAGGTGCTGTGTAGTGCATTTGTTGATGTGGAATTTAATGGAAAAATTTGATGACTTATTGCTCTGCTGCATAACATTACGGAATATTTATGCACCACTTCTTAGCTGTAGTTCAATCTTTTCTGAACAATTCTGTATCAGCTGCAGGCTTTGCTACTTTGCTCTTCACTCCCTTTACTAGATCATTTATGGATACAGTAAAGAACTGGGCAATATTTTCATTAAGGACAAAATCTGGGGGAGGAAACATTATTATACAAGCTGAGTGTATTATGATGATAATGATAAGTCTCATAAACTTTTGTGTCATTGCTCTGCCCTTTGATAGCTACCTTGTTAGTAACAACAACTCAGTAGCTGTTTGTTTAGGAGCTGAAAGGGTCAAGGGTTTCCTGCCAGCAGGGGAGATTTCTGTGCTGGTAAGATGAAGAGAACCAGGAGGAAGCTGTTGCTGGCTAACAATTAAATTAAAGAGCTGTGCCCACTGGTCTGAGAGGGAGGAGCACCTGTGTACCCTCAGAAGCTTTAGCATCACTCCCAGCAGTCACTCCTCAGTGTATTAGGATTTTATTTAATTTTAATTAAACTTTTTTTATTAGTAATACTAATGCTAATAATAATGCAAATAATAATACGAATAATAGTTGTTATTATTATTACATTTTATCATTATTTCCCCCCTCTCCTTTCCCGTTTGCTCCTATGGGACGTTCGGTGCAGCCCTTCCCCTCCGTCCTGCTGCCCCCGCAGTGCCGTGCGGGGAGGAAGAGGAAGAGGAAGGGGAAGGGGAAAGGAAAGGGGGAAGGAAGGGTGCCGAGCCCCTCCGGGAGGAGCCCGCCGGCCGTCAGCGCTGCCGGCACCCACGGGCCGCTGCCCAGGCTGGTGCTGTGTTTCCCTCTAGCGGTGCCTGAGCCCCGCAGGAAAATGAAGCGTCCCCGCCGAGGGGACACTTTCCCGCTGCTTTGCGGGAATGAGTGGCTGGCTTCCTGAGCTCGCAAAACTCCTCTTTCCTTCAGGGGGGGATCCGCGGAGGTGGCAGCACGTCTCCGGGCCGACAGCAGTGGCTTTACAGCAAAAATATAGCCGTGTTTCCTTCATTAGACTCCCAAGGTAGGCCTTTATGAAGTAATGCCTCGCTCTCCTTGTGCGCCTGAAGTCATCGTTCGTTGTTGCGTTCTGGTTCGATAACGGCACCGTTTGGTGCAGGCCAAGTCCGCTGGCATTTGGCCCAGGCCTCGTGGCACAGCGGAAAAGCCTGTTTCCAGGAATCCGAATTTGGATGAGTTAGGATGCCGAAGCACCAAGGTTGTTCCCGGGCACCTGATGCATCTTTAGGGAAGTCTGTGTTGGGCTGTGTGACTCTCTCGCTGATTTGCTGTTATCTAGTGCTACAGCAACATGCAGAAACTGGGGAGATTTGGTGAAAATAAGCATTCTCCGAGGAACAAAGCATTAAACATATCGGGACTGAGGTAAAATACGTTGTACGGACAAGAAACTTCACAAATAACACCCAAAGATGACCTCTAGCCACTACATAAACCTTCCAATAAGCTCCTTCTCCATAGGTACTTGCAGGACCTCCAAACTTCCTAGCGATGTTCTGGGTCAGGGGATTTTCACACCCCTTAAAAAGATGCCCTACATCTCAAGGCAGCTGGAAGGGGGTGGCTAAATCCTCCAGCTCCTCTTAGATTTGATGTAAACGCCATCAATGAGTGTATTGCAGAGATCCTTAACGGCAAGAGCTCGGCACAGTATGGAGCACACTGGCTTGAGCCACATGTCGGGGAGCCCCACCTGCAGGGTGTCCTGCCCAAAGATGGGGGGCCTGATGCCCCACCTTCTTGAGCAATTTGAGCCCAGTCACTCTGGGCAAGCGTCATCACATGCCTGCTCCTCCCTGCCTATCGACTGTGAATACTATAAGGCCCAATGCAGGTGTTTGTAACCCGTCCTGTGCACCATTAACCAAATCAAAGACTTGGGAGGAGCAAGGTGCAGAACCTGCAGGCCCCAGGTTGCTTTGTGCCATCGTGTCACTGCGTTTCAGAGTAAGCCTCTCTCCCCTTGCTCTGTCTGACTGCGTACTCTCCGCTGAGACAAGCAAGACTGTGGGCAGGGCAGAGGTTGAGGGAATGCCAGCTGCTGATGATCCACATTTGACCGTCTTGGGACCCTCATGCTGGCAATGTCACTTAGATTCTCCAGGACTGCCCTTGACCTCGTGTCCTCCATGTACTTTCCTGCTAACCTGCCATCTCCCTCTCTGTCCCTACGGCAGCAGCTGCAAGAAGCCATTGAGCGGCTGTGCTCTTCTCATCAGTGTCTTGGTGCAGCTCCAGCTCCCTAACCCACAAGCTGCTGACTTGCAAACCTTCTTTTTAGGATTTTCATAAGTATATGCCTTTATGAAAATGGCATTTTGCAAAGATTGTCAAAAGCTCTCCCTAGCAAAGCTGCCTGAGCATCGAGCATCCTTCTTCTTATCTTGTTTTCCTCTTCCCCTTCAGAAAGACCTCAGGCTTGGGGACAGTATGTGGCATCCTTCCTTGATTCGGGCAGATGAATATGTGAAAAGATTACGTGGGTCTCCTGATGAGAAAAGGAAACATTGTTTTGTTCCTCGACATCTGGTAGAGGAAGCAGGTGGTTCTTCTGATTATTGCTCTTAAAATTAAAAAGCTATTATGGGTACTTTAAAATGTTATTAGTGTGTTGAAGTAGTAATGTTAGTAGTTAAAATAAAGAATATTGATTAATTCGTGTTCATTAATGTTATATCTTTTAAATATTATTGTTATTATATTAAGTCTTGTAGGAACAGCTTTAAAGGTTCTTAATTAGCTTTTACTTAGGCAAAGCAGCAGCATCGGGACTGGTGGAGCAGTGACTGGTGGATGTGCATCCAGCTCTAGAAGGGATGTAGTTGCAGGACTCGGGTAGAACTTTGCTTCAAAGCTGTGATGAGAACTGCCTCTTGGCATCTCTCTGGCCATGGTCTGAGGTCTGTGAATGCTACACTTTCATGTGGCAAAGGACTTGAGCTGCTGAGAGTCCGGTGCTTCAGCCCCGTGCAGACCCAAGGTTCTCCAGGATCCTTAACCCACCACCCTGCAGAGTCCTGCTGGAGCGGGGCTGGTACACTGGGAGCTTTCTTCAGAAACAACCTCTGCTCTCCTTTTTCACCAGGTTCAGTGGTTAACGCGCTGGTGACCTGGGCTACATCCCTTCCTCCTGCTGTGTCTCGGGAGCGCCCAGGCCAGTGGGTCTCCCATGTCCCTGCCTTGGGCATGGTGCTGCGGTCTGTAGACTCTTCAAAGTTTCTTTTGTGGCGGAAAAAAGAGCAGTTGGGAAAACATTTACACAAAAGAGGTGGTGTGAGCTGCAGTTCCTGCTCATGGCTACCCAGTGGCTATTTCATGGGAAAGACAAGCTCTTGCTGCAGCGTGGCCTGAAGTCCTGGACACCCCTCTCCCCAGGTGAGCACGCCTTTTCCTACACTGTCTTTCACAATCTCCTGAGGATGCTGAATGTTTACAAGGGGTCAAAAGTGAACGGATGGAAAAGCCAATCTATTAAATCTATTAAATACAAAGACACCACTCAGGAATTGCCCGAGCCAAAGATTGCTGGCCATTGAGAGGATATTGAGAGGAAATATCACTTTATGCTTTTCTGTTCTGTACTTTTCCCCAAGCACCTGCTTCTGGCCACTGTAGGAGACAAAATACTAGGCTAGATGGGCTTTCAGCAAGCAAACAGGTTATTTTTATAAAAATATCTTTATAAAACATAAAATAAAAATTATAAATTAAATACAAAATACAAAACAAAGCATAAAACAAAATATAAAATACGTTTATAAAGCTATACAGGTGTTTCTGTGCTGCCTTCTTGGTAGTTTGTTATAAAATCGCAATTTTTTTGTAAATGAGCCTTTGGCAGTGCTTCTAATTGTACGAGAAAGCAAAAAAGTAACCACATAATAAAGTAATAAAAATGAGACTAACAGCACTAACGTTGCAAAGTTAAGCACTTAGAGGGAAGAAAATGTCAAAATAAGGGGACTTGTAATTTTAGGATTGTAATTTGTTAAAAATTCCCAATCCGATGCCCTCCTGTGTGTACTAGGAGATAGACTTCCTTTACACAGGGGTACTCTGTTTTCAACAAAGGGTCCCTCCCTTGTTTCAATGACAGAACGGAGGGTGACTAGAGTGGAATGAGGAGCAAAGGATGGAGGAGAGGGTAGTCTGCAGAGTCCTACCTCGTCCTCCTGCCTGCAGGAGCTCATGGGCAGGGAGAGGAGCTGCTGGTGACCACCGAGGATGGCTGCTGAGTGCCATGAGACCCTGTCCCTGAGAGCATGCCAGTGCAATGCTGGATGTCTTGAGTGAAATCATGCTCTTCAATAGAATGCACAGATGGTTCCTCATTTCTGGGTGCTAACTGAGGGCACCTGGTGCTTAATTGTAGACCTATTTGTCCCCACCACACCTCAGGTGAGGTAAAGCTGTGCGTGGCTGTCAACTCCACTTGTTAACTAGTGAAATTTCTACTTCAAGGCCCAATTCTAAATTGCTTTTTCACAGGAAATGGGATTAACTCACAATATATGTAAGTACATATTTTGAAGGATGTATCTTTGTTTATTACAGTGTCTGTGCAGTCATTTATAGTTAGGTACTTTAATATAAAAATAACACGAGCAACTGTTTTGATGGCAGTAATACTGACAGCCAGAATATTGTCTAATGCTTTACATGTAAGCACACGTAAAGGGTGTTCTTGCGAAATTGGATGTTTTGGTATAATCATTCTCCCATTGTGATCAGATATGTGTGTACAGGTGGCTTGTCATGTTGACAGCGTGACAAATCTGAGCAGACAGCAACTGCTGCAAAGACGGTCTGTCCTCTGGCAGATGAGCACTGTTTGAAGTGTCTAATGCTGCAAAGTTAAGCAGCGATGGGTGGCCCCTCTGCCCAGCACCTCCCCTGCTGCCTGCTGGGCAGATGTTCTGGCCTTTGGTACCTGAAAGCTGATGCTGCTCCCTTAACTTCGAAATTTTCACGAGCCAACAAAACATCTTTGTTCCTGTCGTCTCTCATCATATTTTCAGTTCCTTATTTCAGTCCGGTAACACTCTCATTTACCTTAATAGCTGCCTTCCTGCATCAAACGTAACATTTTTGTGTTATCTCTCAGGGTCTCGTTTGTCAGCTTTTGCCATCTCCCTCTCTTCTCCTTGGGGAGTCCTCCCTCACCAGGGGCACCACTGGTCCTAGGGGTGAGGTTAGGGTTTAGAGGTGGGTTACAAACACCAAATGTCACTCGTGCCTGTACAGGCTTTTGTCAAGCCTAGACTGAGTTTCCTGTGGTACCAACTGGGCCACGGATAGACCAAAAAGGCTGTCCGGAAGGTCTGGTTTGGGCTATGGTGAGTTGCCCTGCAAGACGTCTGTCTCTCCACTGTGCGTGGAAGGCATTTAACCAACTGATTTAGGTTACGTACCTATTTTTGAAGTGGCTAACATTTGGTGACATGAGGAGGAACATCTTGACCTTATGTTCCTAGAATCGGTTATTATCACATGAAAGGTGCTTTTTTATTTAAAAAAAAAAAAAAAAGAAAAACACCGAACAAAAAAAACCCTAACCAGTTTTATAATCTATTAAAGGATGACTGAGCTAAGAAAAAGATCTAAGAAAAAGAATGTATTTTTTTAATATGTTGCCGCAGTTGCCCCTTGCCAGAAAAAAGTCACCATGAAAAAACACACCTGCAACTTGACCTGAAAATTGCCTCCCAACGGTTCTTGAAGATATCACTTCCCTCTGTGATGAAGTTAAAATGTAATTAAGGTTATGTTGCTTTGGAAAAGTTCATTGATGGTGTGGTGGGTAGAGGGAGGCAAGACTGGGGAGCTGAAACGTGCTGGAAATTAGCATGAGGTGTTATGCACTCACAGCGATCCTTTGCGTGTCCTGGCGGTTTGTCACGAGTGTCTATTGAAGGAGGTGATGCTTTGACTGTGATACACAGCGTGAAAACATGCGATAAACAAGAAGGTTGGTGCAATGGGGAATTTTCTAGAGTACTGGGTCTAAACCTAACGTAAACAGATTATTAGGTGGGGGGAAGCATGTGTAAATAACTATTGGCATCATTTATCTGTACAGAAGCAGGAGAGAACTTCCCCTTGAAGTGAGAAGAGAAATTTCTAAAATAAAAACTTCTAAAAGATTATCTGCTTAGATTTTGTTACTTCCCAATATGTCTGGAGGTTACAGTGGAGACTGCAGCAAAGAGAGTGAAGTTTTTTCACTCTTCATTTTTATTGTCCGTTCTTATAATTAAAATCCCTGGAAACTGTCGTTTAGCAGCAAATTTAAAATAACAAGAACAAAACTTGCACAAAGTCCCCAAACAAAACAAAAAACCCTATAGGTGTTGACACATCCTATCATCAGGTTTAAAAGGTAAGTACAAGAAAAACGATTGGTATCAGGTGTGAATTAACATATAGTGAGTTTGCTCGCAACTGAAGAAGGTGACAGATATAACACATGCATTAATAAAACTCCAAATGAAAGGTATGGCTGTCATTAGGGATGGTACTTGGAGAAATGCTATTGATTCCAGAAATTGAATTTAATTTGATGGCTTTTACTGTAATTAACGCAATGGTTTGTACCAGCATAGATCTCTTAACATTATTATCTAAGGTGACAAATTATGAAATTAAATGTTCATTTAAGATGTAATTCAAATTTTCTAAAGGTTTTCTTGAGTCAATGGGTCTCAGTTAATTTCCTTAGAGCTAAAAGACCTGATTTTTTTTGTCCTGCCAGTTTTCTGCCAATGAAGGTACTCCTGATTTACATCAATGCTGCAGTGGAGGCAACATATACAAAGGAAACATTCACAGGTTCTGATGAGTTCTTGACAGCCCCTATTGCGTATACTTTGCAAGCTTGAAAGGTATTTTCTTTGTAGCATTAGATTTTAATGGTACTGAGTGTAACGTACACATATAATAACAATAATTCACTTTCCTTGTGTTCACCCATTTACCTTGTCATATATCTGCTACAGGCAGGGTCTGCTTCTCTTCTCTTTTACACCTGTTTTACCCGAGGGCTGTTTATTTTGATGGAGTTACTCCTGATTTAGACCTGTGCCTATGAATCTGTTATCTGAGAGAGGTAAATTAATGCTTTTAATCAAGACCACTCTTCTGCCTACCCATCAACATCAAAGCCTAGGCATGCTATTAGTTATTGAGAAAGGAAGCACAGCGTGAGTAAGCAGCCCTCAGCTATCTCTGGCTCCCCATTACCAGAATTTTAGCACCATTACCTCAAAACCATGAATACTTTTATCCTCACAGTCACTTGGAAAGGCTATATATCCTGATTTTACAGACCAAAGCCATGAAAGGATGCAGAATTTAGGCAGAAATGAGGTGCCTAAATCCAAATCTAATCCTCAAGACCACTTTGCGCAGCTGCTACCCAAAGTCTCCCTACTTTGAAGGTGCCTCTGTTGTGGACATTAAAGTCCCACATACCTGAAGATTGCTTTCTGGCCATTCCTTGAAGGACCTCGGTCTTGTCAGGATATAGCAGCTGTATGTCTAAACTTTCCCCTGTCAGAGCCTGTGGCCTCAGCAGGACTTTCCCCACTGGAATGCAAATCTGCCACCATGTACTTGGAGTGTGCTGAAATCCTCAAGCCAGATTTCACATTTAACATCAGTGGAATCACTTTATTTTTTTTCTCTTCCCTTTTCCCAGATACAAAGAGCTCTGGCAGCCTTATTACTGGACTTCTATCTGGTAGCTGAATGAACAGATCAGTCATGCGGGATGTAGGTGAGATCGCAGCAGACTCTCTGTTTGGGAGGATTTGGATCTGTCTGTGTATGCTTCCAGTTAACTGCCCAAGCCAAAGGCTAAGAAGTGTGATTTCCCAGTTTACTGAGATCCACTAATCTCTCCGAGGCCTGGAGAAGAAGATGCAGTGCACTGTCTCTGTCTCTCCATGCCATTATCTCTGGTGGAACCAGGCCCCTGTGCCAAACTTCTTTTCTCAGAGATGAATAAGAAATATGGGATTTTGTGTTAGATTCCTTATGGTCTGGGCAAAATATTCCTGTAGGCAGCCCTGCTATAAGGTACTATATAAAACAACTATTGGATGAAGAAGAATGAGTCATTCTTGGAGTAGGAACTGGAATAGATAGCTAGATTTATCTCCGATTGTCTTAGCCACCAAGCAAATTGATCTCCCTCTTCCCCCCTTCTCCATGAGTATTTAAATAATTCAACAGTGACCTTTTTTCTACAGAAGGAGTGTAGAGTGCCCCATTACAGCTAACTTTGTCATCAGATGGCAAGGGACGCTCTTAGAAAGAGGAAGGATGGGCTCTTCTTGGACAGGTAAAAGCACTGAGTCTGGTTTCCTGAGTCTTGAGTGAGTGTGCTGAACTGTTGTATGAGGATGTAAATCGTGGCATAATACATTACAGAAACACATAATCCCTTCTTTGGTTTTCCGAACACATAGAATCATAGAATGGTTTAGGTTGGAAGATCATCTAGTTCCAACCCCCCTGCCACAGGCAGGGACACCTCCCGCTATTCCAGGTTGCCAAAGCCCCATCCAGCCTGATCTTGAACACTTCCAGGGATGGGGCATCCACAGCTTCTCCGGGAAACCTGTTCCAGTGCCTCACCACCCTCACAGTAAAGAATTTCTTCCTAATAGCTGATCTAAATCTATCCTCTTCTAGTTTGAAGCCATTATCCCTTGTCCTATCACTACATGCCCTTGTAAAAAGTCCCTCTCCAGCTTTCTTGTAGGCCTCCTTCAGATACTGGAAGGCCTCTGTAAGGTCTCCCTGGAGCCTTCTCTTCTCCAGGCTGAACAACCCCAGCTCTCTCAGCCTGTCCTCATAGGAGAGATGCTCTAGCCCTCTGATCACCCTCATAGCTACCATGCTTACCTTAAGAAGAGGGCGCGGGTCTCTGAATCCCGAGCGAGCAGCGGCACTTACGTGCCATGCTGAGCTGGAGGGCCCGAGTGTCCCCAGGAAGGTTGGAAGTTAAGATGTAGGGGCCTTACCATTGTCCCTTGCCCACCGTCACCCTGTTCCCCTGCTCCCTGAGGAGGCAGCTGCGCCCCCCCGCTTCCGCGCCCGGCGGAGCTGTCCCGCCCCGCGGTGCTGAAACGCCGCCCCACGACAAGGTGTCCGCTAACCCCGGCCCGGCCCCCCGCCCTCATGGCCGCCGCTCCCCAGCGCAGACCGGTAAGTTCTCGGGACCTGAGGAGCAAGGGCCAATTAATCTTTTTTTTTAAAAAACACGGTCCCACGTGTAGGCTGCAGTCCCTCTTTATTTGTCGGCTGATTATAGCTGTAATTGCGTTGCTATTTATCCGCAAAGCAGCTTCCCCCATATTGAGGACAATGGTATTAGGAGGTCTTGTCAAGAATACTAATTACTTAAACTCGGAACTTCAAATTTTAGGTCTTAAAGGCAAATGGAAAAATTAATTAAAAAATGAGAATCTAGCCAAAGTAGGTGGTTAAATGCACTGAGACAATATACATGCTAGGCTACTGACCTGAACAATACCCCTTACCAATGGCAATGGCAGAAAAGAAAATGAGGGAACAAATTGATAAGTAATTCAGCTATACAATTATTTTAAGGACACGTTTAGAAAAGTCCACGCTTATCAAAACAAACATCTTACTCCAATACTGTTGTAATGTGAATTGATGAAAATTTTGTAATGGTTACTTTCAAAAGAGAAAGAATTCTTTAAGCTTAAAACCAAAAACTTTTTCTTCTGCACATGTAATTTGCCAGCCAAGTAATGAATAAAATTATAAATAATAAAGAAAATAACAAGTTAATATTAAAGCCCATAAAAACATCTTTATTAATCACATAAAGGCTAATAGAAACACTCAGAAAGTACTTAAGAGAGATTTTTTTAAAACCAAATGGCTAAGAAATATAATCCTACTGTACCTTAGTAATTGTTAAAGGAAGGACCCATTATCTTAATTATGTTTCTGGAGCAAACATTATTTCAATGTGATAAAAGATGACATGACACTAAAGGTAAAGCTACAGCAGATGTTACATGAGTAACAAGCCAATATGCCCACATTCTGGTAATTTCTCCCCCCCTAGACATGTTCTCATTAATCTGTGATTAATAGGATTTGAGTATAGTAAATGATGTTGATCTATTGTCTGTCTTTGTCCCACACCATAGAGAGAGCAATTTGTCAGCTCAGCTTTTGTGTGACTATTTAATAGCAAGGAGGGGGAGAAAAAAAGACGCTAATCTTCTAATTGGCATCTATAGAGAAAGGTCTAAGAACACTGCCTGCCTGGAAATAGCTTGTGTGCAATTCCTATGCCTGTGAGGCTGAGGCAGACAGACAGTTGTACAGCCCCAGGTGCCCATGGAAAAGGAACTGTATGTATCTATCACACAATCACCCACCCTCCAAAGGGAGACTGGAGAGCAAGGCGCTATAGAACAAGGTGCAATTGCTAACTCTTCAAAGTCTGTTATGTTTCAGCCTGTTACATGTCAAGGGAGTACTTCTTGACTGGTGTGACTCTTATAAAGACAGAAAGCTTCCTCCTTCCCAGAGCAGAAAGAAGAACAAGGCAGGGGAAGAAAGTGGGACAGTGATGGAGGCCAGAACAGTCCTCTCACTGGGAAAATCAGAATCAATGGAGGGAACATGAAGTGCCTGAACCCCTTTCCAGAGACATCAGGTGAACAATGGCTTTGTGCTAAGATGGTGCCACTTATAATTTTACTGTCCTCCTTAGGTGCTAAGGTTACCTAATAAAATGATTGTCCCTCCCATAGGACAAAATACAAATAATTTCATAATTAAGCATGCAAGCTGCTGCTTAAAACCATGCATGAAGACAAGTGCTTTGCCTTTCCCCCATCCCTGGGTTCTATTGATGTCCTCCAAAAGGCCAGAATCAAGACTTGGTGTTGGGTGCAGATGAGGGATGGATCCCTCTGGCACATCTGCATGTCAGTAAAATGCGTCTTTGTTTCGTGTAATGATTTCTTGAGTGGTGAACGTCACTGAAGAGTTCCTTATTCAGTTTAACCACTTGAGCCATTCTGACAATAAAACTATTTAGGGCAATGCATCAACTCTCTAAAAATATTATTTTTTTGAGGACCTATGTCAGTTTTTTACTGGTCCAATTTAGGGCGCATTCCTGTAAGTAGTTTTATCAATCCAATGGGTGGAGCCAGTAAATTGCATCAGAGAAGGGTGGGACTATCTTAAATCAGCTTTGTCACTTGGAAATTGTCCTGTGGACCTCAGCATAATGTTGTTTCTACTTATGTAACTCTTCAGTGGAAAATCTTTACTGGCTCTGTTTTAATGCTAATACATGTGAGCAGGATTTAATGGAAACCGATGAAGGATAAGGATTGGATAAAGAGATGTTTCCCTGCTGCTTGGTGATGTTACCTGTGGGCACGTTGAGCACAATTATCACCAAGCACAGAGCGTAGCCCTTTTCCTGCCTTTGGGGGTAAGCATTGGCATTTGTCCCCATTTCAGGCATGGCAGAGAGAATGTACCCAAACTGTCCCCACGGAAACACCCAAAACTTTCCCAGTGGAAAGAGCTCCCTAAGTAGAGATGCTGAAGCTGTCCTGGTTCTCTTAGTCCCACACTGGGGAGTGTAGTGCCAAAACCCCTGCCTGAGCTGGGGCCATGTGAATGAGCTGAAGCTCATGTAGTACATCCATGTCAGCATGTCTCTGTGCTCTAGCTGGTATGCCTTTCAGAGAGATGTCCCTTCTGCTTCTGAACATGAGCTCACACAGTACAATGCAGGCTGAAGCTTGGTGCTCTCTGCCTTGTGCTCTGGTCTGATGAACTCTAATGGGACACTAGTTCTTCTTGACCGCTTGTGATCAAGCAAGGGAGGATTTCATCATCCAAAGCTGGAAGGTCTTGGAGCATGCCCAGGACCAGGGTACAGCATCTTTGGAAAATTGCAGAGTATCTTGGGCTATCTCCTCAATTCCCTTCATAGAGGAGAGAGGGGTCCTGCAGCCTGGGTGAACTGTACTTAACCCGCCTCTTTACAGAGAAGTTTTCATATATTTCCCTGTAGTGGTCGCTGGGAGAAGAGGGGCAGAACATACACCCCTTAACTCCTGCCTTCTGCCACCATGTGAAGGTTTCTTGGTGTCGGGATGTAGTGCCACAGAGATAAAGCCTTCCAAGACTGCACACATCTGTCTCTATGCAGGCATTGTGCAAGGGCAGGGGAACCACATTTAGCCCAAACAATAATCATACATGCCATTTTAGAGGTTAGGGTGCTTCGTCCTGTCAAAGATACAGTGAAAAATGTTCCATTTCGCAGGGATTTTCAGTCTTAGAGTAAGCTCAAATCTTACATAATACTTTTGCACAAATATACAGTGTGGCCAGGTTCAAACACTACAAGTTCTAGTTCTTTTTAAAATACGAATCTAGGTTTTATTTTTAAAATGCTCAGGGCTGTGTGAATGGGAAGGATTGTTAATCCTCTAGGCAAGTAAGTAAGCAAAATGCCCCCAGATGCTCGCTCTGAGTAGAGCAGGAGGTGCTGGGAGGCTGCAGGTGGTTGTCTGTGATCTGGACTTCATCTGACAAAGTCCTCTGCATCAGGACGTGAATTTATTGCATCTGTCCATCAACACAGCTCATTACATGGAACTTGAACTTAAGCTGTCACATATTTTCCGATAGATTAATCTCTATCTAGCATGTGAAGTTGTTGCGAGTGCTATTTGTTATTTGATATTTCATGCTCTCAGCCTGTTCAAAAAGCCGCTCAGTTAAGGAAGATCAAAATGCAGAGTGACATTTGTCTTTAAAAAGCCATTATTACAGAAAGACTCTGGGACTGTTGAAATGTGAGAATACAGTGATAGTAGCAAGTGTTATAAAACTGTTTTTTTAAAACATGACCTGCTTTCTGCTTAATATCACTGTGCTTAGAGGGGGAAGGAGGCTGTATTTGAAGCAGTTATCTCCTAGGCAGGCAATAGCATCTGGTGATATTAAAATGTCATCAGATGAAAATATATGCAACAGTGTCAACCTCATTTGAATATGAAATGCAAAGACAATCCAAGGCAGACAACTGTTTGTTTAGAGTGATATCTGAATCCAAAGGCTGGATCATCAATAATAGATTAAGGTTTTTTTGCTTGTTGTAAATTAGAGGTTGGACGGGTATTGTCGTTTTGTTTTTTAATTATTTATTGCATTAGCAAGCCTGGCTGTTACAAAACACCAGGAAGAGTAAAAATGTAAAATACGAAGTGGGAAGAATTAATTTTAAAACCTGACACTAGAATAAAGCTTCAAACCCCTGTATCAACTACACTGAAAATTAGCTGGTAGCATTCTGGTAGTTCTGTCAAAGTCAAATACAGAAGCAATTGCTAAGTGTTGATAGGCAGTGGACAGAAGGTGTAATCCACTGGGAAGGTTTTGATCCAAAATGAAACAGTTTTCTACCCCTGCTAGTCAGGCAGAAATCTAATTACTCTCTTTTGATCTCTATGGAGAGGTAAACCAAAGAGTTATAGGTTATGGACAGTTTTATTGATTTTTATCTCAGAAATCAACAAGTGCAGGCTTTACACTTTACACATACTTGCTTAGCTGGTGTTAGGATCAAATATTTCAAACTGGCTTTCCCTGCTACCAAGTCAATAAGCATTTTAGTTGTTTTGTTCAAGTTGTACTGTTGATGTTAATATTAGAGAACTTTTTTGCACTCAGAAGCTTTGGAGAAAAAGACGACCAGGTTTATATTTGGACAGTTTGAAGCAAAAGTCTAAACATTTGTTTTTCCATCTACTTGTTTTTCTCTTGCAAGACTGCATTGATATATTATGGCCATTACTGGACAAGCATATGTATTTTTAGCTCTGCATGTGAGAAAAGCATCTTCATTGTAAAGGCTGCAGAACCAGAGTCAGATGAGGAAAGGTCTGCCAGTTTTTGAGGTTTAGCATCCCTTCCATTGACAAGGGAGAGAAGGATAACTGTGATGCAGCTGGTAACAACACCCAAAACCATTTTTGGAGTGCTCTCAAGACATTTCTAAGGTAGTCCTGGAGTGCAAGGGAGGAGAAGGCTTTCTGTTTCTGGAGTTTGCAGTGCACCTTTGAGACAAACCAGCCGCCAGTTTCACTTCTTGTATTTCAGAACTGAAATATACTTTGCTCCTTTGTCCTGTTTCTGTGGGTGCAGACATTTCTGTGAATACCCACTCTTATCAACTGCAGCTTACAAATCATACAAAACCCTCAACTTTTCTTCTCCAAGCTACTTACCATAAATCCTATGTTATTTTGTAGGATGAGTTCAGACATGGGTTGAAATGATCAACAGAGAGGGAAGTCCTTATTTTTCATGCAGACCCTCTATAGGCATTTTTTACTAGGTTTAAATACTTGGGAAACATTTCACTGCCAGTCTTAGCTAAAGTCTTGGAACACAATGATGTTCCCAATTCAGCAAATAGGAGTTGGGCTGTCAAGCTAAAAGACATCAAGATTTCATGCCAGAGGCATAATTATTTTGGGTCTATTGTTGTTAATTACACATTTTCATGCAATCTAATTGGTCTTCAAGAATGTGCATAAAGTCAGGGTCTGCTTGTTCACACACACAAAAAAAATGCAGTCATTTGTATTTAACTCTGCTGTCAGAGCCACAGGCACAGGCACAGAGCCTGGGATGAGTGTAGCTTCAAGATTATTTTGATAGCTTCTCCTCTTCATGTCCTGGGAGATAAGGCTGTTTCTCCCACAGCTGCATTTTTCCTGAATGACTGACAACCCCTTTAGAGGAGATCAACCCCTTTTTGTGCCCTTTCACTCACTCGGAGGTTATCAGCTAGAAATGCACTCAGCATTCAATCACATCTTTCCCCTGTGGCCGTAACTCCTGTTAACACAATTAACCTTCTGATGGGAACATAAAATGAATCTAGGGAGGGAAAACGAGCAGAAATACATTCCCATGTTAAGGATTAAATGGCCATAGTGCTTATAGCGGTGTTTTTTCACCTCTTTCTCTTCCACAACATTGTGAGGGGCTATTAGCAGGAAGTCACCTGTCACAAAATTCTTCCTGGCAATCCCAGCAGCTCTTATTTTATCAGCAATTTTTTGACTTTAGGGTTGATGGGAAGTATTATGGGACATAAAACTGGATCAGCAACCAAATTTAAATTTGTATTTGTTTGTGTTTTGGTTTGCTGACAACCCCCTCCTCCACCCCCAAAAAACCTGAAAGATACAGACTGGCAGACAACATTTCCCTTTTTGGGGAGGAGGAAAGGAATTATGAGGGCAAATTACTTCTGTCTTCTTTTTGGTTTCTTTTTCTATGACGGTATTTTGAAATAATAAACAGACCCATTGTATATTCATCTTTGTTTTAATTTACTGGCTGTGTTTCTGTCCTGGGCTCTGTATATCTCCGCATGTGTCCCTCTGGCTGTGCCCTAGCACGTGTCTACTCTAAGCATGTTTTAGCCACAGTATTTTTGAGGGGTCTGATTATACCCCCAACCCTCCTGAAGCTGAGACATTAATATTCATTTAGTTCTTCCCTTTTTACCTCCCTCTCTGCTCCATGGGTGGCTCATTGTCCTGAAGAGCTGGGGGGCTGGGGTGGTGGCCAGCAATGCCCCCTTGGGCACCATGCACAGGCTGCAGCCCCAGACCCCAAGGGTGCTGTGCAGGTCGGTTCTGAATAAACATCTAGTCTGGCTCTGGCTCTCACTCTGGTTATTGAGCAAGCTAATGCTCTGCCTTGTTTTCTTGTACAAAAATATCCATGGAGGGTTTTCCCTCAATATTAAGAGCACCAAAGTCCTTGAGCGCAGAACTTGACGTGTATTTGAGCTGCAGAGGTAAAGCACTCGGAGGACACCCCCTTGGTCCCATTGACTCTCAGCAGTGAGGCTGAAGGTGGAATGGGGTTGGAAGGCACTTTTTTCTCTGGATGACTGAGCCCGTCTGCGGTCAGGAGAAGGGCTTGGAGATGCTGAGCCTTTTGGCTTTCTCAGGTCTGGCCTATTCTGAAGTGTGGTCCATCAGCAGGTACTTGGCCCGTGCATGGTTACAGTACTCCAGACGTTTGCAGGACTCTAGGGTGAAACTTGTAACTGGACAAAGGGTGGAAAATAGATACCACTTTTCTGTCCCCAAGCACAGAAATGGTTCAGCTGAGGCAGCAGTTAAATGAGATGAAGAGAGTTTTTCCGTAAGATTACAATAATACTGATTTTGACTTGACCCCATTTACCAAGTTTGTATAAAATCAGTAGCTATCCAGGTCTAGCTGTTAAGCGTGTACCTGCACTCTTTCTTTGCTGGTTGAACTGGTTTTATCCAATGCCTCTGGTGAAGATTTAGGTACATCTGATCATTGTAGCATCAAGTATTCAGCATGCAAGTGCCAAATTTGTAGTTTCAGCATCCTTCACAGAATTAGAGCTAATTGCTTAAACAGTAACTAAAGCAGGCACAGAAAGAAAACAAGCCACATTTTAATTTCTGTAATTCTTACAGGTTTTTGTGCACTGTGATGTAAGGAATGGGATTATAAAGCACCTGTAAAAACAAGTGGTCAATGCAAAATACATTTTTAGGGCAGACTTTAACAATGTCCAGTCTGATTTGTGTGTTGTTATGTTTCCAAGTCTCTTCCTCACTTTGTTGTTGCAGCCCTGGTCTCCCAAGTGGAGGGCTAGGGGGTGATCTCTGTGTGTGCCTGTGTGTACTTTCCAGCATTGCTGCTGTAGATTTGGAAAAGTCTTGCGAGGTTAAAACTTCTGTTGCAAACCCCACAGTTAATAATGCTGGAATATGTCCCTGGCAAAATAAAAGAAGGTCTTTGCAGCTGGGGACACGTGCCGTGTGCTGCTGAAGAAGAGCCAAGGGAGCTCTGTGAATCTGCCAGTTTGCGGGTGAAGCAGCTACTTGAGCATAGAAGAGAAGAACGAAGAAACACGGTTGATGGGAAAAGGAAGATGCGGGGTATCAACTGACAACGAAAGGTTGGGCTGATTTTCATTGTAGGGTTTTTTTTTCTCTATTCATACCTCTTTTCTCTTCTCTTTTCGGTTCAGATGTGTTAGTTGTTCGTCTGTCCTTGTCCTGAGAATTGATTGTTGCATCCATGGGAGATTGCTGGCATGAAGAAAACACTTACAGTAATTAAAGTGAGGAGAGCTGATGTCAGGCTTGCTTCTCTCTTTCAAAAGAACTAACAACTTCACCAGAAAACAGTTTTGTTTCAAATCAAACTTCACTCCACTGGATGCAGTATCCATACCGACACAATTAAAATATGGCTAATTATAGTACTGTAGCAATGGAGCACAACCATGAAGCTCTGTGGTGGAGATCACATTAAGGTACGGGTACAACAGAAGAATTGCATATAAAAAGGCCAATATAGGACAAGGCAAGTGTAAGTAAGATCGTGTCCCTGGCTCACGCTAGTATCCCTTGGCTCACTTTTCACAAGAGACACCAGTTGGCCACTGCCCTTCCCCAGCCAACTGCCTCCAGCTCAAGAATCCTCTTAAACATTCCTGCTGCAATCTCCTTAGAGGAGACAAAATCTGTGTGCGTTTGGTGGGGTCGCAGGGAGGTGGCCATGAGGAGATGCAGTGTGTGTCGGGGCAACGGTTGCAGCCAGAACACGGGGCGCAGAAGCGCTTTCTGCCGAGCTGAGCTGGCTGTGAAGATCATAACCTGCCGTGCTGGTGGGCTGAGGGCAACGTCGGTAACTCAGGTTTTCCCACTGGGGAGAAAGACGTGGATATAAACAGAACGGCTGTAAAAACGGGAGTAGAGAACATACTAAGCAGCTCTGATCCTCCTGGAAGACGTGTGCACTGGGGTGTTGTGCAAATCCTGAAAGGATGCAGCTCCCAGCTCATCCCGTTGTTGAAAGGGATTAAGCCTCTGTGAGCACTGGGCGCTTGGGGATTATGGCTCAGTGTCCAGAGGGGGGTGCATTTGGGGTGATTTATGGTGTTTAAGGGCTTTGTGCCTTCACTCAGCGTTTACAGCTGTTAGGATTTCTTTTACTTGGTTTCTACAGGTGGCAGACTCTTAGTTTTGCCAAGTCCTGTTGGCATGCAGAGTATCATGGACTAGCTTCCTTTTCCTGGATCCACACACAGATGGGCTACTGTGAAAAAAAAAACAGTATTTGAGAGATGGCACAGTGTCTTTTCTGCTAAATCAGGTCACCTTTACACAGACCAGCTGCCATGTACATTTTCCTTCTCTGCCCGAGACCCGCAGCTGCACCAGGTGTATCTGTCACCAGTCTTCTCCCAGAAGAGCCTCGCTATATTTTACAGTCCACGGCACCTCAGTTTATTTCTTCATGTAGAAGTTCAGTGCTGCGGTCCAGCCCCTGGGAATCGCAGCGTCTGAGCTGGCTCTGCAGCACCAGGGTGATGGGTGATTAATCCTTCTGATAGGGCTGAAGCAGTCACTGTCTGGTGGAAGGGCTTGTGCATTACTGCACAATACATCAAACCTCCGGTGCAGCAGCTTCTTCCCAAGAGCAGATAAATTTTCCATTGCCCTGCGTGCCTCTGTGCAGGGCTCTGCCGTCCTGCGTCCCGGGGACCTGCTTACCAGCAGCAGGGACTCAACCAAGGGAGAGGCAGGTTAGGTTTGGTTCGTTTGGTCACATTAGGTTTGATGTCACCTGCTTAAGATGTCACAACACAACTGTGGGGTTTTGTAAAGGAAACTTCTCGTACAGTTCTTTGAGAAAAGTAAAAGGGGCTTAACTAGGAAAAAAACTGAAACAATTCTGTAATATAAATTATTCACTCTTCCTCATCATTTTCTGGTGGAGGTGGTGGGACAATCTCCTGCACCAGAGACAGTGGGAAAGCCATACTGTCACCCTGTCATTTTATTATTTTTTTTTCCTTGAGATGTACTCCTTCTGTTACAACTCCGGGGAACAACTATGGCTGTACAGGTCTAGGCTGCCCACTGCTGTTTTACACACTGTATTATCTGGTTTTGCTTATCTGAAGCTGAAGCTCAGACAACAAAAAATAAAACATGAGAAGATGCTAATGGGGTTGGATCTGCTTTTCAAGACATCTGCTCTTCTCCATTTTTCTGGGCTCCTGCTTCTCACCCCTTTCCTTCCAGCAGGCATGTCTTGATGAAACAGAAGAAAAATCCATTGGTCTGCATTTCAGAAAGTAGTCTTTAAACTTCCAAACACAGTAGACATTTTCACCTGTATTTTCCACGCACAAAAACTGGATGTGGAACAATATCAGAGGAAAATTGGCGGCATGTGCCTGGAGGTCCCTTTGAAAAAATGGATCCATTCAAAACTGTATTTCACCCTCAGTCCTAAATAACTGATTTATGTTCCAGGTGAATTTCTACAGCAATTTACAGTTCTTCTACTTTTTCAATTATCCATTTTTCCCCTATTGAGATCTTATTCATTTTCATTTACTTCTGCAAAATCTTTTTTCCTGCTCACAGTACCATTATGCCTTCCCTGACTATTTCTTTGAAATTAAGTGCTAAGTTCTTTATCTTTTCATCATTAATTACCGATGTCTTTTTGACCTCTGCTTTGTAAGCTACCGTGCCATATTTCTATTTCCTATCTTTTAGACTCGGTTTAGATATATTTTTTCTTTAATGACCTGCTCTGAATAGCTTTGTTCTTGTTTTTCAGTCAGTTCCCAGAATGGCCACAGAGCCGAACCTTTGCCCTCCTCTCTTGTTTTTCATCTTGTCTCTATTATAACAATGGCCTAGTTAAAAATGTATTTTACAGCTCCCTGAGGCCAAGCTGCTCTCCATTTCTATAATTATGCTGATTGTAATCTATATAGGTATCTCGATAACCTTTTGCTATGACTGTGGGCCAGTTAGCACCTCTCTTTTGAAGGCCAGAAGTAGTTGGGTGTGAACAGAAGTGGGTGCCACTGTACAACTTGGGGTTTGGTTTAGGAGATGGGAATAACATGAACAGAAGCTGCTCCATGAATGTTGGATTAGTGAAATGTTAGTTTAAAGGGTTGAGGACTTTTTCCTGTGACAAAATTGTGACCTTTTTCTGGCAAGCTTTTCAGTGAGATGGGTGACACTTTGGTCGTTCAGGAAGAGTCAAACCTGTCCTTCGGCATCCAAATTATTTCCTGGGCTGGTTCCACATATATCATTTCACCATGCCTTATAGTGGCATTTTCATTTGCTTCTTTCTTCATAATCGTTCCCAAAGTTTTTTATTTTGTAATTGAAAAAATTCAAGTAGTTCATAAATTATTTTCCTGTCTTTGCCAACTCTCCCATTAGTGTCAGTGGAGTCTCATTTAGCGAGCGAGGTTACACTCTACCATCGCCTTCAAGTATTCCTTTCTCGGGGAGTGATGGCTAGGAAGGAAGGCCTGCTGTTTTTTTCAAAATTGAGAGTGGCTGGGCCTTCTCGCTGAAATATATTTTATAAATGTGTAAAGGGAGGCATGATAAATGCAGGCATTTGCTGTCATTTTGTTCTTTTAAATAAATAACTGAGTATAATGAGTCTCAGCCACAGAATGAACATAATGAACCTCCAAAAAAGATGTTGTCTGAGAGCAATATTTACCACTGAGGAAGGGATTGTTACAGAAACAAAAATTGTTTAGACGTTAGTGGGTGAGATAAGAATCTATTAAAGGAATTAAAAGCGAAGATGATTCATCACACATTTCTGCTTATTTGTAAGAGACACATGAAAGGCAGGGATTTCAAAACATTTGTATTAGAAAAACATCAATAACAAAGCCCCCTGATTTAATTTTTCAGTCTCTCAGGCTTCAAAAGAAGATGTGACTTGTCCACATTTGCCTTGAAAAACACACAGCACTGGAAACTAGCAAAGGCCTGGTTTGCTTTGCTACATTCCGTTTTCAGATTGGTCACCTATACGTGGTAATTTACACCGTTTTCACCCGTGCAAAAATCCAGGAATTGTTTCTTGTTGCATTGAGAGTCAGATTCCTGACACATGTTGAAGGGGTGAGGGGTTTCTCCCGATGCCGCTGGGGAGGCTGCCGCAGCGCCCCGGGGAAAGCCTCTCTCACCTCCCGCTCCCCCCTGGCTCCCCCGCACGCTCCCCTTCTCCAGTCAACCCCCTGCTCCCCCCGCGAAGAAAATCCCTCTGCAGCCGAGATCAAGGGAGTCAGTCAGCCCTCTGTGTCTTGCTTCCCCCTGTCATTGGCATGGGACCGCTGCGATGGGTTAGTGTAAAGATTTGGGTACGATGGGGCCACACGTTTATGAGGTTACGCGGGTACCGAAGCAAGGTCTCACAGCACAGCGGCGGCAGAAAAATTGTCTTAAAGTGTTCTTCATAGCAGAATATGGACAATATTGATAATATAATATAAGATAATTCAATTAGATAATATAATAAACCAGGATTTTTATGGGTACATTTGCTATAGGGGAATAATAGAGAACACAGCAGCAAAAGCAAGAAACAGAGAAGGAAGTGAAACCAAAAGAGAATGTGTAAATAAACAAGCAAGCCTTCTGACGCTGTTGGAAGGAAACAGGAGTTACAGTTTAGCAAATCCCAATTCCTTTTGTTGTACAGCCCGAGTTTTGCTGAACAATATTCTTTTAGATGTCTCCTGTAAGTCGAGCATCTATTAAACAGCTTTTGAAAATGAACTGGCTTGTACCAGCTCCTGCTAATTTGGTCAGTAAAACCCTGTTGTGGTGGAAAGTGGCAGTAATTTCCCCCGCGTGGGAGTGGTACATCAAGGACCAAACACACATTTAAGGCTGAGCAGCAGCCGGGAAAGACTGAGCCCGGGAGGAGAGGAAAGAGCTGGATTTGGCTGTTCTCCAGGGTGAATGGTGCCCCGGGGAGCTGGAGCTGCAGGCTCGAGCATCCCTGGGAAGAGCTGGAACGTGGTTGAACTGCTGCTCCTCCGTTCCCTTCCTCAGCCTCTGACTCAGCACAGCCCAGTGCTGTCAGGTGGAGCCCGACAGCTCCATGACTTTGAGAAGACATGCAGCAGGCGTTGAGGAAAACGAAGCTGTGCTGAGTTCAGGACCAAACCCCTGCCAGGCTTCTCCAGGCTGCCCCAAGGGCTCTTTCGCCAGGGACAAGAAGGGTATTGGTGGGGGGGGCAGAAGGGACAAAAGAGGTAAGGAGGCCCTGAGATCTCACATGGTCCTTTGAAAGGTGCTCTTGGATCTAGAAAGGTCAGTGGAAAGTTAAGGGAGCTATATCTGCGTGTGGAGGCATCCTCCCCACCCCTCAAAACACCACCATCCCCTGCATGGGCTGGGCACAGCAGGCACTGAAACCCAAACTGGCTTCTGGCCTTTGCTTTTTAGGAAAAAGTGATTCCTTTCTAAGTGCAACCTTATTAAAAAAAGAAATAAATAAAAATGCCTTTTTGAGAATTAAGAAAAACTTTATCAGATTTGTTTATTTTAATGGTGTGTTTTCTCTTTACCCCCTATCATTTAGAAACACCAAACTGCATTTTTGCTCCCACTTAAAGGTGTGAGGAGCCTTGTAAACATAAACCGGGCACAGGACATTTCAACCCGAGAGCCAACAGTTTTGCAGACTCATAACTGCCTAAGGGAAAATGCCTCTGTGCTAAGAAATACCACGCAGCTATAGAGTTTGCTTGTTTGCTACAATGCCCAATGCTGTTTTGAAGTCCTAACTCCACTATTCTTCATTGCTATTTTCATTTCTGGTACAGTTCTGCCTGTGTATCTTCCAACTGAACATACTGTGCTTCTGTTTAACTGTCTATTTATAGTCATAAGAGAAATAAACATATAAAATAAATGCATCTTGATGCATAGCTGTGCAGGAGTACAGATGTTTTATTAATGAAAATGAATCCAGCTTTTTGTAAGTCATGGCAGCAATATAACATATCATTGTTTGCTCCTCCGCTAGACGGTCCCTGCTGTTTTTACATAGAAATTCCTGTAATACTTAATGGACATCTGGAAGAATTCAGCCAATTAATCGAATTCACGCAGGAGCTAGGCTAATGGCTGTCTGAAAGGCAGATTACATTAAATCAAACTTGCAATATGAATGAAAGTACTTAATCATACATGCAACATTCATTAGACGCAGCACAGCAAGTGTTTTGATTACTTTAATGAAAGATCAGGTAAAGTGCATCAACTGAACAGATTGAAGAGACAGCATGCTTACAAATGTTTGATTATGTTGACTATCAACAGAAACAGTGCCAGTAATTTATAGCAAAACATATTTGGAGGAGGAGGAGGATGAGGATGGAGCCAGTGAACTTGGGAGGGGAAGTGAAATTTGGGCCTTTCCTCTGAGCACTTTAATTAATAGTGAGGGTAGCAAGACTTTAATCAAATGTCACGAAAGAAGCAAACCAGATGTATTTGGAGAATCCTGTATGGCAACTGCTAGGGATCACTTATGTTTGCAGTACTTAGAGCCTGATGCTGGTTGTGAGTCCCCTGTGTTTTGTCTGACTTTGGAGTAAACAGTGCTAAGTCCTATCTGGAAAAAAAATTTTCAGAATAATGAGGTTCATGCTCAATTTTTTGGTCAGCAAAAGGTAATGATTTTGGCTTGCTGCTGCTCTGCTCCTCAGGCTGTGCTGGAGATCCCCTCCAGCCACCGCTGCCCTGGCTCTCTGCAGCTGGCACCAGCCCCCGGGAAGGAGAGCGCAGCTGAAGAGGAGCTTTGCCTGTGAACGATCCTCAGGCATTGCCACATTTTCCCTTTTCTGACCTTGTCAGCTAGCAGAGCATTTCGTCATTGCCCCCCAGGGTTGCCCATAGGTGTTGACCCACCACAGACGGGTAGAACCTCTGGCCTGACACACCTGGGAGAGCCAGCGCCGCAGCCTTGTCCCTCCGAAGCTTTTGCAGGATGGGCGTTTGCCGGGTCTCACTTTGGAGGTGAGCAGGGGTGACTGACCTCGGAAGCTGGAGACACGCTTTCTAAAAAGAGCAGCAGGTCTGTGGCTCAGCGCTGCCTTTCCTTTGCCCTTCTTCTTCATATTCCCTGCATGGAGTTGAAGTGCCATCTCCTTTTGGGAGCTGTCACCCTCTTCGTTGCTTTTGTGAGGCGCAGGCACCCAGCTTGGATGTGGTTTATTTACTTGTAATGCAGTTTTCCTGCTTGTTTCTTTAGGGTGCTGCTCTCCCCAGTTGTTTGTAGCCAGCTTTCTCTGTTGATTTGCTCTCCTTCCATTCTCTGCCACTGTTTTTCCTTATCACCACCTCCCGTGCTCCACCTGCCCCTTTGCAACTGTTGCTGGCCATGATGGCTCCTACACTGACACCTGCTTCACAGTGGCCAGGACGTACCTGGACCTTATTCCTCAGTTCCTGCCATTCCTTTGCATAGGCAAGCAGAGCCACAATAGCATCCTTCCAGCAGGAGCTACCTGCAGCTCAGCCAGGAGAGGGGACTGGGAATTTGGTGGGACCTGAAGAAAATGAAGGAAGAAGTACACAGGTACCATGGAGTGGGGATGTGAGAAAGGCCTTTGGCAACAGCCCTGGGGAATTGCTTGTTGCCCCTCTGAGTCAGGGGAATTTTATAGAGGAAGCTGTCCTTGGCACAGGGGCATGACAAAATTCTGGGGGGAGAAAAAGAAGAAAAAGGTAAATATTTTCCTGTGGGCTTCTCTCCCTTCATTGAGTCCCAGATGTGCCCCAGCACCAGCACAAGAGCAGGATGAAGTGTGGCCATAACAAAGTATTTGTGGCTGTGATTCACCTGGTTCTGTTCTCAGCTCTCCAAAAGCCTCCTGGATGGAGCCAGGCAGGAGCTTCCCAGCCCAGCGTGCAGCATAAGCACGACTCAGGAGCTTCATTTCTCCTGCCCTCCTGCTCTCTTGTCATTTCTCCCATCCTCCTGCTCTTTTGTCTTCCTGTCTCTTCGGTTGTTGCTCTCCTCGCATGCAGAACTGTCCACCTATCTGCATGTACATCTGCAGGCAGCGCAGCGGGGACTTGGCCTCGCTGAAAGCCACTGGTGCTATTCATATAATTAATAAGCATGACCTTTCTGTACAAGGAGTATCTTTTTCAGTGAATTACAACATATAATGATGTTTGTAGGAAACAGACTGCTGAGTATCTCATGCCGAAGGAAGCCAAAGCTTCCTATTTATGACATGGTGAGATCAATAAATAACTCCATTACAGGCAAATTTGTCATGGCAAATGGCTTCAGCCTGTGGGGTATGAGCTGAAATCCAGCTGAAATCCGTAATGAAATAACAAAAGTCGTAATGGTGCCATCAAGGCTCTCGGATGACTTGTATGAGTTTGGGAATGTTGGGCTGCTCCCTGGAGAGGACCTGGTGTCCCCACGAAGGGCTAATGCAGATGCAGGTGGGGAAAAGCCAACACGTGGGAGCGTAGCCCCTACACTGCTGAGGTTCCTCCCAAGTCTGCTCACTTACGGGGTAGGGACAGGAGCTGTGGCATCACCGTCCTCCCAATATCAACTTAGAGATGGCAGCGCGGCAACACCAACAGCATCACTCCATTTACGAAAAAGAGGAAGGCTGAGTGTTTTCATAGTGTCTTAAAATCCCTTCAAAACCCTCCAGCCCAAGTACCTTCACAGAACAGTGTTTCCTACCTTCACTTACGGAAAGCTTTTTGTTAATATTTGAGCAATGAAGAAAACACAGCAGCTGTTAGCATCATTTTCCCCTCGAGGCAGATTGTCCTCAGGTAAAACAAAACACAATTAAGGTACCAGCAAGGTCAGTTATATTAGACAATCCATATCCTCATAATGCAGGTATTTCCTTCAGTGTCTGTCACCAGCATCAAATCCCCAACCGCAGCAAGATAATTGGCAGCCTCCTTCTAGGGGGAAGATGAAATGGCTTGTGCTGCCACCAAAAACAGCCTGGATTTTGTTTGTGTAAGTGCCGGAGCCTGGGGGTGGTATCGCTCATCTAGCTATATTGCTGGAGAGTCATGTATCAAGGACAGGCTTCTGAGGCGGCTTCTGTCTCCCTCCTATTTACTGTTCCTTTAATTACAAACCAGATGTCAGGGGAAGATTTAAAAGTCAACTTTATTTGAAATTCTGAAATATAAAAAACTCGACCACAACAATTTTTTTTGTGGTGGGGAGGGGAAACATGAAGGAGAGAAATGTTCTTTAATCCTTTGCTTATAGTTCTTTTCTATTTTATTTTTAACTCTTATTTTTTAAAGTTGTGGTTATTTTTTCTTTTATTAAGTGGCCAAAGGCATTTCTCTTTTTATTTCTGCCCCCTCAGCCCCCAGAAGACTTTTTAGGCTTTTCTCTGAGAACCAGACCTCACCCAAGACCTTCTCCCTCCCAGCTGGGATTGCTGTCATACATTCCTCTTGCTGTTTATGCCCCAAGATGTTCAGAAACTTCAAATGCAGCTGCCTGCTTGCTTAATGGCATTTTATTTGGGGACCACGCTACACCTCCTCTCCAGCATCAACGCAGGCTCCCAGGTGTCAGGCAAGGAGCCAGGCTGGGGCCGGGAACAATGGGATTCCTACCTCACAGCCGGAGATCAGGGTCCCTGGGTGGCACATGGACACTGGGACCTGGGTCAGGAGCTGCTGGTGCCATGCTCAGGAGCCTTCCAGGAAATCAGGTGGAGCATCCTACAAAAGGCATCAGGAGCCCTCTGCTCCAACAGAAGAAGGTATCTGCAGGAATCTGAAGCCTATCCTCACGTTGGAAGGTCCTCAAGAGGTTGATCCAGCCATCATTGCGTCAGATTGCTGAATCTTGATAAGGCTTGAACAGGTCTCCCAGGCTTATTTTGGCAGCAGAGTTATGGACAAGGGTAAAGGTCCCTTCACAGGAAACGGGAAGTTTCTGCCAAAAGGGAGGCAGTGCCGTGCTGTACCTCTCCCGATTCCATTCCCTGAGACACCAGCATTCAGACCCAGCCAGAAAGGAGGGAATGGTCTGAGGACGTAAGAGAAGGAACTCTGTCCTCTTCTTGTCTCCCCTACCGGTTCCCCAGGAGCGCCTGTGTCCTTTTTGCTCACCAGCTACTGCATTTTTTCCACTAGAAGTTTGATTTCCCATTTACCATGGGAATAACCCTTTGGTTAATCTAAGGTCATCTAAGGATGACTCTCATACATAAGTGGCCAATACATTTGATCAAGTCTAACCTGATTTTATCAGGCTGTAGGGACGCAGCATTTGGTCAGGAGCAATGACATTGTTCAGTTTCTTGCTTAGGAAAGCCTCGACCTTAAATAAGTTCCCCTGTTGTAGGATGTTCAGGTGGGTTAAGTGCTGCACTCTGAGCTACGTGATGGGACTAATGGGATGTAATAAGTCAGAGGGGAAAAAATCCAGAAAATTTCCACGGGATTTCAGGCGTGTGAATGTGTATGCACAAAATTGTTAAATATCCTTATACATTATCTGAATTTTCTAATTATAGAATTTTTGGAAGGAGTAAAAGGTGAAGGCTAGAAGACAAACCCATGTAACAGCTCAGAACGCTCAGTGCACCTGCTTTCCAGCTGGTACTTCACCTCCCGCTACTCCTACATAGGAAAAGGCATCGTTGGGTTCCTCGCCCCTTAGGACAGAAGCTGAGCTGGACATTCCTACTACGGACTGCTTCCGTGACAAAAGCAAATGAAGCAATAATGGGGACATTGCTTACAAGGGGAAACTGAAATAACTATTTACGTATCGCTTGGAGGAACAGCATAGAACAGCGGATCTTTAACCAGAGATGCGGTTATTCAGTGAGAAATGTCGTTGGGAAGACCCAGGTACAAAGGTCAACCCAAATATTAGGTAAAAATCATGCAGGCAGTCAGTGGAGTGACCTAACTGCATCGCAGCGTGGCTCATCGGTCCCAATTACAGCAGTTTGTACTAACAAACTCTAGCCCGCAGAGTCTATAATCCAACCCAAAATTCAGTGCAACCATGAAAATGGAAGAAAAGGGAAAGGAGAGTAATGTAAAACACGATTAAGACTTTGCTAAGCAAATATAATCAGAGCACTTACACAGACAAGTTGGTGAGCGTTGGAGCAGGTGGGGCAAGTTGTGTTGGTGCATGAAGGCTTCAAATCTTTCTTGCCACTTCTGGAAAGCCCCTCCATCTAGAGGTGCGGGTTCTCCCTTCCTCCCGGTGCTCTCTAATTTCTCCTGCTTGGGGATGCTCCCAACACGGTGAGTCCGACCGCACCACCGTGACAAGGGACGCCTGTCCCTGGGCAAGGGAGGGAGCGAGGCTTCGGCGTGTTCATTGTCAATGGCACGCCATCTTGTGTAGACCGCGAGCAGCAGGTCCCCGGGCGGGACCGGACTGTCCTGCCTTCAGGACCGGGCTCGGGTAGAGGAGCGGTCAAAGAGGAGATGCTGGTAAAGGCGCGGGAGGGGTCGGAGGGGCTTCTGACGACCCGCTGCCCGTGCACGGCCCCCCCCCGCTGGAGCAGCATCTTTCTAGATGATCAGCGGTGGTCCCCGGTTCAGCAAACCCAGCCGCTGTTCCGCTGCGGGGGCGCACAAGCCGCCCCGCGGCCCACGGCACCCACGGAGGGGCCGGGAGTCACGGCGGGGGAGGGCGGAGGGGACAGGTTTTGGCTCTTTGGCTGTTCGTGGCACCACAGCTCATCCCGGCCTCCCCCGGGCTCGGGAGGGGGAGGCTGCCCGTGGGTGAAGCTGCCAGGGGACAGCAGTCACGGCCACCACACGGATCAGAGCGTGCGGAGCGGCAGTGGCAATCCTGCTCTTGCGTTGGGACCTCACCCGAAGGCAGGACCTTTCTGGCTACTTATGGGACAACTCTTTCGACGCGGCGCTGCTGGAGGTGGGCGCAGGCTCCAGCCATCCCTCCCGCCGACGGAGGGTGGAGGGAGGCTCCTGCCACCAACGCCCACCACCACCAGCATCTCCTCCCGGGACCCTGCCCGGCGCCTCGCCCGAGGGGCTGCGGCCGTGCCCCGGCACCGGGGGAGGGGTTCCCTCCCTCCTCGGACCCGCGCTCCCGCTCCCAGTCCCGCAGGGCGCCGTTCCCCCGGCTGCGGTCCCGGGGACACCCCGCCCGTCCCCCCGCAGCCCGAGCGCGCCCGCCCCGGCGGCCCGGGGAGCCCCGGCCCG
>JAOXNO010000041.1:38639367-38803370 GCA_028565335.1 Limnodromus scolopaceus
TGCTGCTGCTGCTGCCGCCGCCGCCGCCGCCGCCGCCGGCCGGGCCCCCCGAGGGCGGCGCGGCGGGCGGCGAGCGGCAGGGCTTTCCCTGCAAGCACTGCCCCGCCACCTTCTTCAGCGCGCCCGGGCTGGCGCGGCACGCCAGCAAGTGCCACCCGCCGGAGAGCAGGCAGGTCCTGCTGCTCCAGGTGCCCGTCCGGCCGGGCTGCTAGGCCCGCGGCCGCCCCCGATGGGATTGCTCCGGGAGCCCGGGCCAGCCGAGCCAGTCCTGTCCACGCTGTAGTTCCTATGGAAAGTCGCGGTACTCACGGCTACGAAGGCGCAGGAGCCGCCCGCGGACTCCCCTTCTTCCCCCTCCCCTCCCCCGCCTCTCCGGCCGGTGGGCAGCCAAACCCGCCCCGGTACCGGCACGGCAGAAGGTTTAGCCGACGGGGCGGTACCAGCGGTCCGGCCGGCAGCGTTGGTGCCGGGCTCCGCCGAGGAGGGAGGGAGGGAGGGAAGGAGGGAGAGACGGAGCGCGGCCCGTCGGCTGCCCGCCGGGGCGGCCGCAGGAGCGCTGGGTACGGCCCCGGGCTGGGGGGAGCAGGCGAGGAGCCGGACCCCGCCAGCATCTGCCGGGATGCGGGCAATGCCGGGGATGCGGGCGCCGGCCCGCTCAAAGTACATCTTCCGTAGCTACTCTCGGTCCCGGGATAGAAGCGCAGCTGTACATACGATATTTAAAGAGAGGAATTATTTTTCGTGAGAAAAGGAGCCTGATCTAGTGACCTTGTTTCAATAGCCTTAGCCCCCGAGCGTCAACATTTTATTTATTGTGAGGTGTTTCGTTTGCTGTACTCTGTACTAAGATAGTCGAGAAGGTAAATGTTCATATTGAGTCAATGTCAAGTCATATAATAGCTAGCAAAACGTATGGAAAATTAATCGTGCTGTCTGCTTAATTAAAATACCAGGTGTTGATCTTCGATAGCTAAGTACGCATCTCCCGCTTACTCCGTGTCTCTGTACTCCAGCGACCATGCGGCAGGCAAAGGGCACATCTCCGGCAGCTGCCCGGTCCAAACCCTGCTCCGCTGGTGGCTCGTTAGCGTGGCACGGACACGGGCAAGAAGCGCAGTTCGGCCTCGCCAGGCCGGGCAGCCTGTGGCCCTGCCAGCCCCTGTGCCGCCGGCGGACAGAGGGTCCCTCTCCGCAGCCGGGCCCTTCGGGCGGCCTCCGACCCCTCTCCCCCGTGAGCTGCGCTGTTGATGTGAGCTCCTCCGTTGATGTGAGCTCCTCCGAGTCTTGTGAGCAGCTGAAATCAGAACAAGTCTTTCGGCACGTTGACAGGCTATACCTTCCTGCTCCCCAACCAGACCTCCCCTACAAAAGCAACCCACGGTGTGTATTCCCGGGCTTTAGAGGTGGTCTGGCCAAATGCTTTGAAATACTGTCGAATTTACCAGCTACTGACATTTCAGCCGGTATATTTATTTATTTATTTATTTATTTTATTTTTCCATGCATGGGTGCTCGTTTCTAGATGTGATTGATAGCAGATGAGGCCAAAAATAAGGGCAAGCAAATTCAATAAAGGATTTAAAACAAAGCTCACGCCTTCCTTGAATTCAGCAGGGCTAAGTGGGTCAGCTGGTGATTCCTGAAGAACCGAATTGATCCCAGCCACAGTCTTTGTTCTGAGACTCTCTCTGAAATGAGTACGCAAAATGTTTCAGTCTTTTCATTAGCATCCTCTAAGGCAATTATTTCTGTAGTTTTATATTTTGTTGCAAACAACAAAAGATTCACATGTATTGTGCCCAAAGGCTGAAAGCAAGCGCTAAGTGCTGTATTTTAAATGTGCTTCACGGACTTTCTCGTTTTAGATCCAGGACCTGGGCTAATGAATTAATACAATATAACCTAAAGCAGCCAAGATTTGCTGTCTGACAAAGGAGGCTAAACTCGCAGCTTGCTCTTCTCATATGCCAGAAATAAAGCACGTAATGTTAAGTTGTGCATTTTTCCATCATTTGGTGGTAACTGACACTTAAATAAAAATGCCTGTTTATACCATTAAATGAGTTTCTCTCCTGGAGGAGGTCACTATGTTTTTTTAAATCATTGCTCTCCCTTCTCTACTTGCACAGTCAAAGATGAAGGGCTCCGGACCACAGAAACCTGACGATTATTAACTGCTGCTACAATTAGCACTCAAACGAGCAGCCCGCAGGGGGGAACGTCCTGCACTTTGCATTACCTGCAGAGCTACGCATATCGTATTTACTGGATTTGGGGAAAAGTTCTCAGTATGGTGTTCTTGCAATGGGTTGGGAAAGAGCTCCTAAGAACTCGTGTGTACTTTTTAGTACAAATGGAAACTAAGCTGCGTATCGCACTTCACTGCTCCACGCGTGATATGCTGTTCTTCTATACATTGGAATAAGAATCTAATCACTGAGGTGAATGACTAATATACAAAAGGTGGTAAGAATAATTTTATTGTATTATTAAATAGGATGTCTTCTCTTCAACCATTACAAATTTGTAGATACTACATGAATGACAATACATCATTTATCTTTTTATTGTTGCCCATATGATATATTTACACATGCAGTTAGTACCGATGTCATGCTACATTTTGTTAACAGCATTTTGTTGTTTGCCAGACTCAAAATGTGAGCATTTCATCTTCTGTAGGAAAATATCTCTGGGTGGGTGGAACGCGTGTACTAATCTGCAGAAGGTTGGAATCGTCAGCGTTTCAGGCCAGGCTCCTGGAGCATGTTCCCTTTTCCCCCCTAGTACACATCATCAGAGCAATGAATTTCTACCAGGAAAGTGCTTTTTTTTTTTTTTTTTTTTAAATGTAAGAAACAGGAATATACATTTAGACCCAGCAGCCCGGTGATAAAGGCTAAAAAACCATGAAACTCGATGGCATTTACCATTGATACCGCTTGGAAAAGAGAATATTATAAAAATATTTGGAAGCCAAGCATAAGTAGAATTTCAGCAGTGGGTTTTTATTTTTTCTGGCATAGATTATGGCATCACCTGCACAGTTACAAAATGATACGTTGCTTTGTGAAGGAAGAGTTGGTGCTACGAGCAAGTTATTTCTTTTGGACTCTGTAATGCTTGAAAGGCCGTTGAACTATTTTATTCTTAACATAAATAATCTGTACACATCCTGTGCATTAACATTGTGACATCCGACAAAGACTTTACAAATGCAACTTCAATTTAAAATTGTACATTCATTTTCAAGTTGTACATATTTCTTTCTTTGTTACAGAGAAAATTGCAATGGGGCACAATAAATATAGTGTAACCAAACTGCAGTCTCCAATTCCATGTGACTCAAGATCAACCAGAGTTAAAAATGACTGCTGTTAAGATATTGTGTCATCCAGGAAGGTAAAAGGTGCAGAGGACAAACTGCACTGCAAAAAAAAAAAAAAAAAAAAAAAAAAAAAAAAAGGCAGCCTGGAGTTTGATAAAAAAACCAAAAGCTAAAATATTAAAGTAAAATTCCAGTGTCACTGTTTAAAATAAACATACAGAACAGGGGTATGCAGGGGAGGGGCACACACTAGAGACACCATCCTGTGACAGAAAGCGGTGAGTGGCTGCGGGAAGGGTGGCCGATGGCTGCTCTCTAGGAAGCTGCAGGCATCGCCCCGCTCAGGACTTGTTGGCCGAGCCAGAGGAGCGGCGCAGTTTCATGGACATGCGGCTCTTGCTAGTCCGAGGAGACATTGGAGAGGCTAAGTCTGTTCCATCCACCTGTGCTGTTGCTGCTGCTGGAGTTTCTCCCGGCTGAGTCTCTGGGCAGAAGCCTGCAGAGGACAGCAAGAACCAGATGGGTCAGTGCCACCCTTCCGCACCCGCAGCGAGGGAATCTACTGACAAGGGGCAGAGAGGCATTTCAGTGCTGCTGTCACTCCCACAGCGTCTCCTAGCCCTTTACCAGCTGTGGGTGATGGTACTGCAGGTGGAGCTACCAACTGCCACAAATCCACCTCTAGAGAAAAGATGATGCCAGAAACCACTGAGCTATGGGACTGCAGAACCCCTTTGGCTCTCGGCAACTGAGGCAGCACTGAAGTGGGCAACGTTCTCCCGCTAACTGGGAGAACAAACACCTCCGCTTCCCTCGCAGGGATGGGGAGTCGTTATTCAAACCACAACCCAGAAGAAACCAGTCTTTAATGAGAACATGAAGGTTAACAGCTCGTGGCGCATGAAGGGAGCTCTAGAAATGCAGCTGAAGAGGTGGAGTGAATCAGGGGCCAACTGGGAGACTAAAAGATCTTCTCCCATCCCAACTTTAGTCCGTGCTTCAAAAGGCAAATTCCTACAGGGCCCACAAGGCAGAAGCTTGAACAGATCATACTAACTGGATGCACCATACGCTAACGTTTCTTTGTAAAAGGAACAAGATGAATTTGAGATAACGGTACGCAGTTCATTGGCCCAGCGCCCAGAGCTACGCTCCGGTGGGCACCGAGTCCTCACTCCAAGAGGACAAGGCTCTTCCGTTACTAAGAGCCCGTCTCCAAATCTTCTTCCATAGAGATACAAATGGAAAAGGAGAAAATATGAAATAAAAATTATGCTCTCCTTCCCATGTACAGAAAATTAACACTATGAACTCCCAGCCACAGAACTAAACTGCATTTTAATTAGCCATTTACAGAGACTGACAGCCTGATTGAACTCAATTACCTCCGTCGCCACTGATCGCTTCTGACCCGTATAAATTACGGACAGAAGCTGAGTCCTGCAGAAGCCAATGGGGAAACCCCTGCTGACTTCAGTAAGCCAGAATATCACTTGCTATTTCTTCCACATCATGCTATTACCGGCAATTCTTTAAAATAATAATGCAATAATCAGAACTGAAGATCTCTCTCCCTCAGTATACATTTCATATATAAGGGTGCAAAAAACATTCAAAATTGATAATGATTTTTTTTTTTTTAAAGACTCCTCTAAAATAAAATTAGGTCATGAGGTAAGAACTGTAAGAGTACTTTTAAAACATATTGTCATAAAGCTCAGTGATTTAGCGACCTGGCCGTCCTCCTCGCCCGGTCCATCACCTGCCTGCTCCAGAGAGACGGCACGGTGCTTTCTATCTTCTCCAAACTGAAACGACCCGTTGAAGTGACAGGGAGGAGAAAGGGCTGTTATTTGTTCCCCAGCTGGTGACAGTAATTCTGTTCATGAACTAGGTACTTCATTGCCAAACAATCTGGAAAAGCATGATAATGCCTGGCTCACTGTGCCTTTTTCTATAAGGCAGGCAGGGAAACATGCACTCTCATTTTCTGAAATTCTATCTTGTTCTAATTTTACAAGGAATTAAAGCATTTCAAATGGTGGAAGTTAGAGAACAGAAAATAACCGTTGTTGTTTTGCACAGCATACCATTCACAGCTAGCGTGAAAGACCTTCCGTTTCAAGCCTTTGCCCTTTACCTTGATGTGGCCAATGCTTTCTAGTGGAGGTTTTGGAAGGAGAAGAAATATCACAGCATTTCTTTCTTTGTTGAGAATGAAGAAGTGATGAGGAAGGAGGAGTGGAAAGAAGTGAGGAAGGGGGGGGAGAAAAGATAAAAGATAACAGGTGTGAGACATGAGACACGAACCGCAGAGATTGAAGGGTATTAACAGATGAGCACAGAAAACGGAATTTCGAATTTCATTATGCAATTGCTGCTCATGCTACAGGTTAAAGAGAGTGATGAGTTAGTTATGTGCAATGAAGCAACAGCTCTGAAATCCGGCGTCATACTTACCAACTAAGCATTACAAGAAAAAAAGGAAAAGAGAGAGAAAGAAAAGATTTCTATAACATTATAGAGATCCAGCAACCTTATTCACAGCAACTGAGATACATCCTAAACATTGTCTGAAACACTGGCTTAAAGTCTGTGAAAACAGTTAAATACTCACACACATACACACAATCGAGAGGGAAAAACAAATGGCAACTTGATATATGGCTTCTGCTCCCCAGTTCTTTCACAGTATTAAGTATGCTAAAATTATAGCCAGTCTCAACCTGAGACTCCTGAAATCACATAATGAAGAAAAAATAGAGTATTTAAGCTAGTTAGTCTGCATCAGTGTGTCAAACTCTAGTGTGAAATTTTATCCTGGTTTGGATAAAGAAAACATTAAAACTCCCTGTTATTTCAATTAAGGTATTATTCTGGTCTGAGCTTAAAATTTTGTTTCTAATTCCTGCAGACAGAAGCACAGATTCACATGCAATCCCCACCTTTATTTTTATTTTTTTTCAGAAAACTGACTTAGAGCTATTGAAGAACAGAAGTCATGTAAAGTGATATTCACATCTGAACATATCACACCAGAAGAGTGAAGAATAATGGCACTTAAAATATATTTAAAGTCTCACAGCAATCAACAGGCTGATTAGTAACTCAAATTCTGTGGATTTTAGATAAGCATATATATCTATATATACACACATACGCACACACATACATGTGGATACTAAATGTGGTATATAGAAATTTTGCAGGTTTTACCCTTCACAATTTTAAAATTTTCAGTGTAAACTGTTATTATCTTTATCTCTCTACACAATGAAATATTTAGTTATCCAAAATATTAAAATAGGGTTAAATAAGAAGGCTTTATTGACAATTGACCTACAACCAGAAAGTTCTAGCAAATAAACAAAATAGATGTGTTAGGATTTTTAAGAGGTTGAAAAATGTCAGGAAGTGATCCATATTTTTCATCTCTTAGGCTTGACAAGTGACAAATATCATAGCCTGATGAGCTATGATATTTTGGGGCCATAATGTAGAGCCGTTTCAATTGCTTCTGAACAAGGAGGTGGATCAACAAAGTTGAAATGCGACATTTTCACACTCCATTTGAAAATTTTAGGATCGTCTAATAATAGTATGTTGGTTATTTGACTCAGAAATTAACTATTTAAATGTAAAAAGGAATCCTAACTGCACACAGACTGAGTTAGAAGTGAGGTGAGGTGGAGGAATCTGGAGGAATCCTAACATGTGCGTTGACATGACTCATCTCGCTCGTCAGTTCTGACTTTCAAAGAGGTGAAAAATTCACCGAGCAGAAGCCTGAGGGGGTGCTGATGTTCAGACAGAGTGCTACACAGTATGGCCACTCTCAGTACCTCTAGCTTTGTCACACCTTGTTGTCCGGATGAACATTTTCGCAAGTGCCATCTCTCAGAATGACACTTGCATGTAGGTAAATTTCGATGGCCTTTTAAGGTACTTCAGCCTCCCCGCCTGACCTCCTGGAAAGAGGGCACTTGTTTTTGTACAGCTTGTGCCCTTTGCAACGCTTACGAACCCCAGTCCAAATCCAGCCAAGCTGCCCATCGTGCTCAGCAGAGCTTTGCTACAGCCAAGGAGTTAAGTCTCTCACTCATTTTAGGAAACGAGGAAATGAAACGAGAAGCGGATGCAGAGAGAAAGACTGCAAAAGCAGCTGCAAAGCAGGATGAGAAGGTGAGGAAGAGATGGTGAGTGGCCTAAAGACCTGCGAGACTAGAATTGGGTAGGAGACAAAGAACCAAGAGCCAGCCATGAGAAAGAACACAGGAAAAAAGATTAAGTTTATGGCAAAAGAGTGGCAGAGTCCGTGTCCAGTGAAGAACGGTCTATCAGAACTTAGCCAGAAACATCCTGAGTAAACCTGCTCCTCTCTGTCAACTAATATCTGTGAAACCCACTGGCAAAATTCCCAGTCTTTCCACCAGCGGAGATTCAGACAGAGATAACACAGTTTACCATTGCTACCAATCATTGCCCTGTCTCAGTTTGCAGGAGCTGCTGGTGGATCTAGAGCTTACAGTTTTGCTCAGGAATCACGTGGCTGTTAAATTAGTATTACAGAATTTTTCTCTTTTGTCCTATGCCTTAAAATAAAAATGGAAGGAATTACAAAAGGAAAACGTCACAAGACAATAAACTTATAAAGTCAAACATTCAAAAACCAGAAGATGTCAAAAACTGGGAAATACTATGACTAGTGTTGAGAGGCCTCATCTTTATAAGGTTTACTATACTGAGGTACTAGTTTCAGTAGGAAGAGAGAAAAAAAAAAAAGCAGAGAAAAACCAAACCCAAGACATCAGTGCAATTTAAAGCTCAGAATCTTAGCATCATGGGGTCAATAAGCCCTTCAATATCATTGAGCTTGCCATTGACAGTTCCCTCAACCTATTCTGGTGTCACAGAAATCTGGTTTACTCAATAGCTATCCAGCAGGAGTTACTCTATTTAACCAACGTCAGCGCAAAGTAAAAAATACAGAGGCGACTGAATTATATTCTGTGATTAAGTGCAGGTAAATCTCATTTTTTTTTAAACGTACACATCCACTACACTAATCAGGTTCCTAAACATGGGAAAGAGGACTTGTCAGATATTTTGACAGGTCAAACTAAGTATCTAGATAAAACAGCAGCCGCCACAATCACACTGTATTGAAGAGCAACCACTCTAAGGAAGGAAACAGTTTTTGGTGAGGGCTGAGCCTTTGATAAAATAAGTCAGTCTGGAGGAAACAGAGTTTGTTACCCAATGGCATCTTCTCTATTGGCTCTGATTGTCATAGCTCAAAGGGAAAAAATGCCATGCTGAAACCAGCCAACGGGATCCCAACAACAATAACAACATTACAACACCTGGTGATGGGCTTCACCAGTCCTATACATCTTCCTTACAAGAGGAGATTGTATATAGTACCTTATAAAATTAAACATATACAAAAATTGTGATCTTGGAGATCATGACCCAATTAAGGAATTGAGTCTATAATATCTAAAATGTGGAAAACTTTTCTATCTCTTCTGATCAGTTATTTTTCATTAAAAAGAACACAAATGAAATATTTTGTTTCAAAAAAAAAAAAAAAAGAATTGTGATGTATTTTTAGAAGATGGTCAGAAATTTTCAGATGACATGGAAAGGTCTGGCAGGGAGCCTGCAAGGTTTTGTCTGAGTCATCTTGGGGGTGACAAATGTGTGTGGTTTCCCAGGCAGGACTCCAGTGTCACTCCCATGTGCAATCCTGGCACAGTTCAGAGCTCTTCGCCTCTCTCTCAAAAATTACGCCTGTTGTAGGGACCTCTGGAATCACAGAGGTATGTAGTTTTTTTAATAGTCTACCTGGTGGCCTCTTTCCTGGGATCATAGTCCATCAAAGTTCTGGGTCATCTGTAGCCACCTCTCTAACAGCTCTGCCTTTGCTAGGACTGGAAACCATTGGTTTCCAGGCTAACCCCAAGCCCTGGGGTAACTTTTTGGCAGATGACGGCAGTGTTAATCTATACCTGCCTCAGGCTTTAGAATTTGTGCACTCCAGAGTCAGCTTGGAGGCAGATGGTATGGTGCTACTCAAGGCAGCGCACTGCTAGCTGAGTATCAGAGCCCCAGGAGCCCCAGATGGAACAGGGGTCAGCCCCCAGGCTGCAGGCAGGACTGCCAGGGCATCCCTGGGCTGAAATGAAAGCTCAAGAGTCAGGCAGGTCTGGGGACAGTTCGTCGGACTCTGACGCTGGGTCGCACTGTGCTGCATGTCCACCCTAGGAAGCTCCTGGCTGCTCCCGACACTGATGTGTTGGCCAGTTCCAGCGCACAGCACAGGGTCCAGCAGAACGTGGCCCTCAGGACAGGACATCATGTTTCATGGTACACAAACACACATGCGCATACACGCAGGTGTGAAATACATCACAAGCTCCTGCCATTGAGGTCCCCGCAGAAAGTTATTCCATTTCATAGAAGGGTTAAGTCTAAAATCAAGGTTCTAAAAATCATAATCTTTTCCCAGATCATGTTAGAGAACACAAAGAAAGACTAGGACAATTTTTAAAGGAACACAGAAATTGCCACTGTAGAGCAGTGTTCTCCAACACACCAAACTAGTATAGAAAAGCAGCTTTGCTTCACCCCAAAAGAATGAAGTAGAGGAAGAGGGCAGAACGATTTAGCCTGGAATGAGATTTCTGAAAGCGAACAGGCAGAACTGATACAAACGCACTAGAATACAGAATATACGCTAGCCATACAGGAGTGTCTGATGGTGAATACTTGCTGCGCGCATTAGGATGGAAATGTGGTAAGGACCGGTACCCCTGGGTATTGTTTTTAATGTTTCTAGTTACAGATTTTTCCCTATTCAAACATTTTCATACATTAAATTCTGTTATTATTTTTTTATATTGATTTAATTAGTTTTAGATTACTTACACTTTTAATTTAGTTTCCCTTTGGTCTTGACTATTTGCACTAGCGTAACTATGCCACTTATTATACTTTGAAACTGCATCTTATTTCTACTTATGGTTTACATGCAAAGGAGTCTCAATGTTTTAACATTTTGGAGTCATTCTTTCTGTAGTCCTATCACAACTCTTCTATAATTTTAGAATTTATTTCTGCATACTTTTGCAATTAAGAAACAAATTTTGAGATAATCACTTGCCAAATTAATTTATTCTTTTTATTCTTTCAAAATTTATTTTATTTAGATTTACAGCTCTTCCACAGATGCATTTTGATTTATTCGGCATTAAATAAAGGTTTCTGAACGAGGAATTTCAAGTGTTACACATTCTTCTTCTCCTTCTCTCCTATGTTTTCACTGCAGAATGTCTTACAACATCAATGAAAGACAGTACAGGGTACAAAACACACCACTGCCATCCAGTACTACTTGTTCATGCTGAGAAACAAAGGTCGACACAATAAAGTGTTACTCATTCAACGACTGTCTCTACCATTAGTTACCTTAATCCCAGAACCCGTGTTAGTGCTTCATGCAGACCTGAGGTTAGTAAAAGACTAAAACTTTAAGAAGATGTAGCGGTCATTTCTCAATCAGTGTGAAGTTCTTTTTAGTGTGAACAAGGGCAACAAGGAAAGTTTGCATACAATTTGGTTACAAGCTTAGTGCTCTAGTAAAAGAGGAACAAAGGGGGTTTTTGGACACTTTGTCTTACCTTCAGATAAACAGAACTGATATTTAATGATCTAAAAAGAGGGGAAATAAAATAATGAAATAATCATAAGGAGTTCAAGAAATTTCAGAACAGGAAGGCCTTGAGTTACTCATTTTCTTTTACCAATTTTCTCATTAGTAACTGAAAATGCAGTATCCTCTTATAAAACAGGTATTTTACTGGAAAACAAAAATGACCTTAAAATCAGCTTTGCAGCTAATAACCTGGAAACAAAACTGATGATTGCAAGGCTCTCAGGTTTTCAATTTAAAACTTTACATTCTAAAAATGTAGCGAACTGTAAAAGTTTCTTATAGGGAAGGTGTACTTAGATTAAAGAATGGATCTACCTGAACCAGCCTGGATGAAGGAGAACCAATGCTTCCTGGAGACTTTATGCAGGGGACCACAATAAAATTTACTGTAAAAATACAGGGTCTGGTTGCTATATTAAAGTAGCCAAATCTTAGTCCAGGCACTGGCTTATGATGCCAGGCAACAGAATAAAGATTTAAAAGCAATTTTGCGCAGATTCTCAGATTTGTACATACAGTCTTTCAGATTAATAGAAACTCTTAATGATGTATGAAGGTCTGATTTTTTTAGGCTTTATAAGTAAGGATACTGCATTTCAAATAAGATTGTACAAAACCAGTTCTTTACTGTAATTCTTACCTGTCTCTGATGGCAAATGGTGGTAAGGTGCTGGACAGAAAACCTGAGCAGCAAAATCCTCAAAAGTTGTAGGCTCTAGATGATGTTGAACGATTGTTTGCAGGTATCGTGCTCTCTCCTCATAACTGGTTTAGCCAAGAGTTAAGGAGCAATTTATATCATACACTAGAACTGCTAAATATCAGTGTAGTAATTAAAAATTCTTGTTTTGTTAAATACAACATGATGTATTTCAGTGATTGTACACACTTGTTTTTAATTCTTTACATAAATATGATATCATCTGATGCACTGAAGTAATAGTAAGTGAAGGATATACACAATCAATGCAAACTTAATGGTTCAACTATATTTTTTTCATGTGTGATGCAAAACTTTCTGAATTTTTTTTCAAATAACAGCAACTTAAATACTCTCCTTTAAGTAACTCATTTGGCTGTAGTCTGGTCACAAATAAATATAACAATGCTACAATTTTTAAGAGGCATAGCATGAAAAATAACGTTAGCATTAACAAAATGCACTCTTCCACAACCAAACTGCTTCCACAATCCCTAAATACACACACACAGAGTTAAGATAAATACACAGCGAAATTTGCGTATTGGGAAAAACACCTCGTCAATTATGCCGTTAAAACAAGCAAGAATATTTGCAAAGAGTCCACAGGACCCTTAAATACTGGCTAACAGAGTGTCGGCAGGGCACTGACAGCAAAATACTGTACTTCTTCTTTTCCCTGTGTTCTCCCTCTCTGATATTATTGACAAGAGCCCGGTATCTTGAAGTGTTGTTGCTTTTGAAGAACCCTCTCCAGGCTTCTTGTTCCAGCAGGCCTGATTGTGCTGTTAGCACAGAGAGAGCGAGAAAAAGAGAGAATATTTCTGCTGTTCATGAAAGCAACTATGGAAATGGCTGTCAAAATGTAGAGCAGCAGGCAGCAACATACAATTATCAAGAAAAACCACCATGCTGACTTCATGTCGTATAGTTCCTGAACTGAGAAATCGGTTAACCTTTTCTCTCACAACTTTCAAACTCCTCCAGCTGGACTCAGTACCTTGAATGAGGGAGACCTTCTCCAGTTATCTTATAGAACCATAAAATGATCAGAAATTTTTCCTGGTATTTATGCTTCTGCACACTTTTTTTAAAAATTTTATTTTATTTGTGGATAGGGAGATAATTTTCTTCTTACATAGGTCTGTTTTCTTTTCCTAAAAAAACCCCAAACAAGTCAGGATGCTGTGGAGGAATGCACCGAGAATCAGTTTCTTGAAGGTTCTCAGTTCTGATTTCAAGTCTGCTGCTCTTTTTGGGGAGGACAGGGGCAGCGAGGAAATTACCTTTCTGACCTAATTTCACCATCTATGAAATGGGGATAATATTAATTTTGCACACATTTTTAGCAATCTAAACATAAAAATTGCATTACAAGTGATAAGCATTTTTAACAACAAGTGCTAACATAATAAATAAATAATGATGCTACTTTCAGTTATGAAAAGCAATAAAATTCTCAGCCCCAATTTACAGCTGGAAACAATACCCTTCATCTTAGCTTTTAAAACTATATTTCAACAATTACAGAACTTTTCCTATGAAACCTTTTTGCAGTTGTTTTCATTACAATATTTACAGTAGATTTTGCATTATGTCTAAATATGAAAAAATGTATAGTGATTATATTATCTAAAAACAACTTCTAGTGAATAAACTGAAGTTCACTGTACTTCCTTAGACCACAACTTGGTTACACAGCGCAACTGGGAAACAATTTTGACTCCAAAATCCGTGTTCCAAATTCTCCGCAGAACTCTTGGGCTGGAGAAGCTATAATAAAAGCACAGGGACAAGAGAAAATATAAAAATCTCCCATTGTAATGGTTCTTAGGTTGGGGGATAAACATAGTATTGAGCCTTAACAGAGGAGAGTAATATAGCACAGTTTTTAAGAGGCTATGTATAAGTGGTAGAGGATGAAACTGATGGTTGAAGTCTAAATAATACTACGTATCTCACAACTTGTTGAAAAGCACTTTTTTTCATTGGGGGAGATTCACAGCTGCTGAATTTTCTGCAGTTAATAGAGTCCTTTGATTCACAGCAGTGCCCCTTGCACAAAAAATACTGGCCTTTGTGTATTACCAGAAACTAATTTTCTATTTGGCTGAAAAGGGAAAAATGGGGTTATTGCTTCTCCCTCCTACAGAGCTTTTCATTATGCCTGATGCACTCAACTTCTAAGCTCTTCTGAGAAAAAAAAATAACTGAAGAGGCAAGAGGTAGAAAAATGAGCTTGTTAGCACATTAGAAGTGAAGTATCTTGGTGGGCCCTAGAAATTCCCAGTGGTGTGTTAACTTATCACTCTATGCATGCTGGCACTGATAGTCTCCCAATTGATCACTCTCTTTTCGCACCAAAGGTGCTGCCAGGAAGCAAAGGCTGAAGGCCCACAGGAGAACAGGCTGCTATCAAAACAAGCTGTTTTTAAAAGTCTGCTTGAATGGGTAAAATGTTTCATGAAAAAGTAGGGTGGAGACACCTACCTGCTTTTAAAATGCTCTACTTTCAGAGGTCTCTAAATGAAACCTTTTAGTTTATCCTATTATATCCAAAGCTCATACACAAATAAGGCTAAAATGAAGGAAAGTTACTGCTTTGAACATGACAAGGACATTCCCGTTCTCCAATCTAGGTACCCATCTCCTAACCAAATAAAGAAGTCTCGACACAGATGCTGACTGAGGAGGATAACGATGTTTTCATTACACAGTGGAGAGGACATGCTTGTATCAGTTCTAGAAGCCTATTCAAATGCACACTTAGTACACCCAAAGAAAAATAATTCAACTAGCCAGGTTGCCATTCATCCTAACAATCCACAAAACCATCTGCAGCTTGTTAAAAACAGAACCCCGCTTAAAACCAAAACAAAAACGTGATGCAAATGCCAAGTCCAAAGCTTGGTGTATTCCGCACTAAGAAATGACACGCTCTCCTCAGAACTCCTCTTCTGCATTACAGAAGAGTAATTACATACAGACTGAGTAGCTGGATTGGGATACTTCTATCTTCTATTCCCATATACTTTGAGACCATTCTAGTATCTTAAAACTCAAAATCTGTATCCTTTTGTGGCTGAGATAATCTAGTTCTATGCTATATTTGAATGAAACTATCTGCAAGTGACCATAAATCCATGGTAGTTAATTTCTACATTACTTCTAATAGGCTAGACATTTCTTTCTTTAAAACGCTGCTCTCTAGGGAAGAGTTATTAGCACCTACAAATTGAGTGGCACATACAAACTCAATGGCTAGTAATAACAGGGCAATGCAAGCTGTACTCTTACTGAGAGTGGATGCTGCCACTGGCATCAGCAATTAAGATGGAATGGGAAGGACTCACAGACAAACCAATGGAGAAAGACTCTGGCACAGAGAGCGACTAAACACTTAAACAACAGTGTTGTGAGCTTTCTGCTTCTGAAGAAGGTGCTAACTGCAACAAAAGAGAATGGATAAAAAGGTAAGATATACATTAATTAATTATACAGGCAGTCACCCAAATTTGTCAGCTAAAAACTTGCAGATATATAACCCACAAAAAGTGTAATGAAAAATCTAATAACTTCATTATACTTTTTCAGAAGATGTTTTTCTGAAAAACACAATCAATACAAGAAATAGGTCACTCAGGTTGTAGTCACTTCAACTAAAATTTCATTTGCATTACAATCCATTTTACTTATTCTCTAAATCTGCAATTATTTCTATTAATACTGAAAATACTCTACTTTCCATTATTACTTTAAACATGCAATTTTTTTAGATCTGTTGATTTGCACTTGGGAGCAAGCACTGAAATCCTTGCTGTCAGATCACCTACTTATGCTTAATCTGTCTGAAAACACACATCTCATGTCTTCACCTAATGGCTCTCCATCACTGTTGATAGTATCACTTTATCTTTTAAACTCAAGCTCTGTTTAGATTCCTATAGCAGAATCCATCTACATCTTGCAGATGCTTTTTGCATAATCTAAGCTAAAACTTTTTCTGGCCATCTACATGAACAAATTATCTAGGCTCTTACTTCACGTCTCAGTTACTCCCATATGTTTTTCTTTGACCTCAATAAATGAATTTTATTTTTATTCCTCCTTATATCTACTGAAAGCATTACAGAGCCCACTTTCTGAACATCCTGCTTCAATGGGGCATTCTCTTCTGATACCACCATCAGTCTGCCACTCCCTAGCACAAAGGCAGGCTACTTTTTTTTAACTTCATAGTCCATACCCGTTTGATCAATTTTATCAAAACTACTCTTGCCTCCAGTCAAGAGTACACAGACAGTCACACTAATGTTAACGTTTTTAGACAGGTACTTTTGTACTTTCTTTCATGTGGCTTCTTATGCGTAGCACCAGCTCTCCATAAGGGCCCTCCAAGCAATCCCTCTTCAAACTCTCCCCTTTGTTATGATACTAATCTAAAAAGAAACAAGGAAAATACTTTGGAAGACTTAAGTCCGTTGCTGTGTAGGGCACAGAACTATTCACACCGTTTACTGTTTCACATTTACCTGAATTTTTTATCTGACTTGATTTGTTGTCTTCAGTTTTGTATTTGGCTTTTTGACTTCCTGGGGACAAACAACATCTGTCTTGCGCTGTTCTCCATCTCAGTGTAATGAGACTGGGGTCTATGCTAAGGATATACATGTGCCACAATAGTACAGTTCTCCTTCTTGCACCTTCATCCACCATCGTAATCTTTTTGCTTTATATCCAAAACAATTCCGTCACATTGCCTTTTTTTTTTTTTTTTTTTAAATCCATGGCTTTGTCATCCTTCAATTTGGTGAGATATTTGCTACATTTTCCTACATCTCTAGTTTAGTCTTTATTTTTTCCTTTTCTGTAATTTCAACCATTCAATCTCCACAAAATCCTGTACTTCCCACTATTCAGCCTCTTCTACTGTCTTCATCTTTCAAGTCCTTCTGTTGAATTCATCTCCTCACAGTCATTCTCACGGATTTATTGTGTCATTCTGACTGAACGTTTTCTTTCCATTCTTCTTACTCAGCTCTCTCAGATGTTAGAATAAACTCTGCCTGCAAGTTTTTGAACTGAATAAAATGTATTGCAACAAACCTATCCAGTATTTTTCAGTTAAAGAAGAATAGATGCATGATTACTATGTTACAATCATCCAGGGAATATCAATCCTAAAATGTGATTAACCTGAGGCTTAAAAAAAAAAAAAATGAAGAAAAAGCAGTTTCCACATGGAGTAAAATTTCCAAGATTTAAATTAAGAGTTTGGCACTTCACAGTTCTGTAATCTATCTATTACCAGAGCATCTAAGTGCTAGACTGACAAAAAGGCTGGAAAAGAAATTCTAGTGCCTGCCCCAAAGACCATTTGATAACAAACGCTTCCTGAGCAGGGACTGGAATCCAGGGACCCTCCTCTCCCAGGAAAGTACCGTAACCATTAGACTATCCAGATAAGCATGTACTTTCCCTGTGATTCAGGGGAGATCTTATTTTATGAAACGAAGAGCAATTTCAGCAGTGAACGGAGTGTGCCTGATTACAAAATGTCCTCACTCCCAATGGTTCGAACAGTTTTGTAAGAGGCAGGAGATGTGGCCTCAAAATTGGAAACCGCTCTCTCATTTCCTGGCTGATTGATATAACTAGGGAGTTACCTCCTGTTGTGTTTGTGTGGGCTCTAATCCAGCGAGTATCCCTTCAGAACTCTCAGCACAGCTGCCTTGCAGGTCAGATGAGCAAAGAAATACCCACCTATTCAATGGACAGAGAGGAGCATGAGCTGGGCATTTGGCTGTTCAGGGTACAGAAAGGACTTGGGCAGCTCCAGTGTGTGCTGAAGCGAGCAGATCTCCAGGGAAGGGTGCGGTGAAAGCTTCAGACATCTGTGAATTTCAGAGGCATCCAAGACTAGGCATTTGCTTCGTGGAGATTCTCATCACCTGTGTTTTAGGCTCAGGTACTGATAAGGCTAGTAGGGAGGAATTTGGGTCAGACTGACAGAGTAGTTATGTGCCTACCTGCTCTCAACACTTTTGAAAATATATATACAGAAAACTTTTTATCAAGACAGATTTCCTCAGTAGCTTCTGGAGGGAAGGATTATGTTGGGGAACCTACTCAATGACAGAAAGTTAAAAAAAGCACTGAAGAGATGCCCAGTTCATTAATGCACTCAAACAGTGATGGAAATCTTTGCAATGTCCTCCTTAAAAGATCAATATTTCATTTGTTCAACAAAATTTGAAAGGAATGTATTTGTGAAGTACCTAATGTCACCAAAGGCAGAAGCCCTGTACTTTTCCAAAAGTCAAAACAAAGTATTTATCATTTCAGATATCACAACAAATTGTTATGCCTCAACTTCCATTTTAGTAGGTGACTTCAAGATGATTTAAAACACATCAAGATCACTATAGCTCAGGAAATACCTTGGAACTCTGAAGTTCTAGGCTGTAAGCTCAACAATGCTGCAGACATTTCTAGATCCCTATCGATGGGCTAGTCAAGTCCATGAGACTGATAACATTTTTTTTTTCTTCTTCAGAAAAAAAAAAAGTAGAAAGGTTTTGTGAAAGGGAGTGAAAACGTGGATTCTTCACTCAATTCAGAAAAACTGAACAAAAATGGAAGCAAGACACTTCCATGAAAGTTTTATTCATAAACCTCCCCTCCTTATAATGCTTAGGTGCGCACACAATCACACATATATATGTGCACCACCGTGTAGTATATCACAATACAGCTGTATCTTAGAATATGCTATCACAATACTGACAGTATATAGTAGCTCAGATTCTTTGATTCCGGTGCTAGGAAAAAGAGTTTTTTTATGATCATCTAGAAATACCTCTTAGAAAAAAAGCCGGAGAATGTATTTCTAAATAGCAAGACAGACTTTTTCAGGTTAAATTACAAACTACTGTCATAAATACATATACAGCTGCATCCCTGGCAATTCCAACTGTTAGCAAAACCATCTAAGAAGTCAATATATATTGATATGATTGTGGAGAGTATGACTTTGTCAGCTAGGTATTTGGAAAATAATTTAGACATGCAGAAACCAAAGCACTGCTCCATCCTTAACTGGAAAATGAAAATCCTCCACCCAGAGATACTTGCTTGTAGGATCAATGGACATCTGCAAGAGGTTTTATAACTGCATTTATACACTATTTATATAAAAGTGGCTAACAACATTTTAAGAAAAGCTACATAAGATGGCACCCTATTGTCTACTACATTTTCCCCCTCTGAAAATTTAGAAGCACACCAGTTCTTTTCTAGAAAAAAACCCAAATCTGTAGTATTGTCAACATACAAAACCACCCCCAGAACATTAAAGGCCAAAGGAAACAAAGAAACAGTGAGGCGTAGTGAATGGCATGTGCTGGTAGGAGATTTTAAGTTTCTTGCTCCCTGGCCCAAAAAGGTGTGCAAACCCCACAGAATTAATTGCTACAGGTTGAGGTACTTAAAGTGATGAAATCATCAGTATTATTGGGCACATTTTTCCTAGTAAGTTACGATTCCTGACATCAAAATGTGAAAGAAGAACTGCCTCCAGTAAAAAGATAACAAGTACAGGTTAGGACTGAGGTTATACAGGAGCTGAAAGGAAAAGTTAGCCACAGCAGAATTTGACTTCTTAAGGCAGACAGGACAAAACCCACAGATCACAGAAATGGAAGTTTTTTTCTGGGAAATCTCACTCTGAAAGGAGAGATTGTGCAGTGGTTGTCAAACCAGCTGAACTCATACTGAGTCACAGCAATTTGTACTCTTTGTTGGCTCTTAGAATTAAGGATGTAAGTCGGGCTGCTATTGATCCAGTGTTGGAAGCCCTGCGACTAGCTGCGTTTTGTATGTGGGTGGGTGATCAGTATCAACTGGCCACACTGAGAGGAATAGTTAAAGTTCTCTTATATTCTGAAAAGTGACTCTGTAGAAGTGGCATCATGGTGTTCCCTATTTATTGCATTTCAGTGATTTCCACATCTAGTTTGCACAGTACACAAATACATTTTTTTTCCAGCTGCAACTTCTGTTTACTCAAGTCAACTTGATATCTCTAAGTTAGTCTGGGTTCTTTTCTGTTTCTTAAATACTGTTGATATTGAAAATGGCATATAAATATTTTGCTCTGTGCATCTGTTTACCCAGCTATGCTCTAAGTGCAAGCAGCTTCTGCATATGCATTTGGAATTCAGCCACAACACTGACGATTCACAAACAGAATTCAATTCATTCTCCTCATGTCAGCTGCAAGTTATTTAGGTGAAAGAAGAAAAAAAAAATTCACTATGCTTGACACTACTAAACAGGTGAAAGAAAAAATTCATAGTCTAATAAGGTGATTTTTTCTTTACTGAAACCCGTATGTTCAATTCTAGTGACAGCACTTTTGCAATAAAATGTAAGAATGTATTTTCTTACTCATAAAAACAGAACATAAAACTCAGAGAAATCAAAGTTATATTTTAAAGTTAAACATTTATGTTGCATTTCATGAAAACAGTTTAGAATTGCAGAAGGGACTCTGTTAATTATCCAAAATCACTAATTTAAAGTAATGTATATATGACAATCTACTAATGAATGTAGTTTCTCATTAAAAAAATGAAAATAAATATGAAAAACAAGTAGCAGACTAAGACTGTAGGATTTAAGCAAACATCAAATGTAATATCTAACATTTTTAATAAAAACCTTTTTCAACACAAGTTGTAACTGCAAAAGGGCTTTCTAAGGCAATTTCTGAGGTATATTTCTTCATGAAGAACGTAAGGGAATATATAACAGATAAATCCATACAAATTAATCCCATCGCTCCAGATCTTGCAATTTGTTTCCAATGCATATAGTTGCATCATTCTTTAAACTAAAATTATAAAAATTGATTTTTTACACTACTAGAAAGTTCAATAAATCTGTGATAAATTAAAAATTATTGAGCAAATTATAACAACACATACTTTTGCGATCTAGAGGCTTTTCTCTTTAAGAGTACTAATCTTACAGCTGAACAAGATTACTTCCAGTATATCTACCCTATGGTTAAATGGTTAAAAGTTCTGCAAGGTAAGCATAGGTTAGATATTAGCTGCAGCCACTGAGTGTTTCCAAGTCAATGCTACTGCTTTCTGTCTAGTTTAGTAACACCTTAGATATTGAAAGGCATTGAATTTATATGAATTTATATAAGAATCTTCATTTTTGCAGCATGAGCACTTTCAAGTTGCTAAATTACTGCAAGAAATTGTAACTGATGCTTACATTTTCATTGGATAACCCAATACATGTAACATTCTGCAACACCGTCCTTCTAGGAAAATCCTTGATATATTGTTTATTTTTATGCTGTTCCATCAGATCTTACAGCTAACTAAATTCTTCAGTGGTTTATAACATCATCTAGGAAGAAAAAAGCTGTGATTCATCAGCGCAGACAAAGCTGGGCTTTAATCCATTCCTATAACCATATTGCCAAGTCTATATTGTTTACATTGCGTCTCAATTAAGAGACAGGCAGGACACCTGGTACTTCTTTATCTAAGTCCCACGGGCTGCCAGATGACTCAAAATCCATAACAGGTGCTAAGGCAGTGTGAGTGTAGCACCATTAACACAAGCTGGAATTGGATAAAATTTAGACTATGCTTAACCACTTAAAACACTCAATTATGAAATGAAAAATGTAACCACTCTGCACCATGCTCCTTTACAAAAGGCACTTACAAAGATGCATAGAACGAGAGTGCAAGTACGATGGACTTAACATAAATTTTAGTACAAATATTCTCCCGAATTAAATTATTCAAAAAACAGCTATATAAAAAAAAAGTTATCTTTTTAATATAATCATGTAAAAATATTATGAGAATATATTTACTGAATTGAATGAATTCTAATTCCGATCATCTGCTTAGGCAGCAAAAATAACTGATCTGATGCTCAGACTTCTAGAGATTTCAAAGTTAAGGGAAAATAAGTCTGTATTAACAGTACTTACTGAATTCTTCAACTTTGTAGAACCCAGAAGTTATTTATTTTAAGGACTTCGGGAAATGAAAACATCTTATGGAAGGATTTTAAAAACAACAAGGTTCAAGTGAAAAGTTATAGAAGATACTCCTTCACACCCAAAAATCCCAGTGTAGATCTCTTTTCAGCAATTTTTCTGCTAAGGTGACTGAACTAAATATTAAGCTTAGACACTGACAGAACACACCTCATGAGAGAAAAAAATTAGTATCAGAAATTTTACAGTGGACAATTACTTAAGAACTATCTGTATCTAAATGTGCAGTAATCAAATTAAGCTTCTATTTAATATTGTAATTACCAAGAACACAATATAGTGATTTTATTACCAGAGTAAGCAGTAACAAAGTACAGTAAACTGTCATTTAAGACAGTGTCATAGTATCTACGATAAGCAGCATATTGGCTTAAACTAATGCACTATATGCCTCTAGGGAACGACAGGCTCAGAGACTGGATTTTAACATCAGAATCTATCCATTAATCTTGACTTAAATATAATCTACTCTGCAGTAAGAGGAAGAATGGGCATTCAATGAATTATCTGTTTGAAATATAGCAGGAGCATATTAACACAAACATATAGTGGAAAGTCTCAGTTTTGGTACCCTTTATTGTGTATTGTCAGTTTTACAAACCCTGAACGGCATTTTAGCATGAAATTAGAAAGAGAGTAATATCAAACAGCTAGCAGTGTCAGAAGGATGAATACCTCAACACTGTACCAGATTACTCATTAAATTTACTGGCTGTGTGTTCAGAAGACTAATGACAGTATTTACAAATAGCCCACTTGTCCATGTTTTAGTAACAGTCTACGGAGGTGAAAACAAACAGTGACAGAAGCAGTGCTGAAGCCCTTACGCAGGCAGAATTCCTACTCCAACTTCCAGGGAGGATTTGTCTTACTAATGTATCCAGGACAGGAATCGATGAACCTGTAAGGTACATTGTGCTAACTGTTTTGAAGCCCATTAGAGCTGCCGCTGCTTCAGGCCCTCTTTGGAGCGATGCTCCTGCTCGCAGGCAGCCGGGGGGGCAGAGGGCCAGCGGGCCAAGGGACAGAGGTTCATTAAGGATGTGGCACCAAACGTGCCAAGGAGAGACCTTAAGGTCTTTCGGTCATCACTTCAGTACACAAATAATTCCAACCTAGGTGATTCTGTGAACTGCAGCCCCATGTACCAACTCCTGATTTTGGGAGAGGGATTTATCCCCACTCTGACACTCAGCATTACGTCGGTTTTAACTCAAGTAATTAAGGTTGACGAGCGTAAAAATATAGAAGCAAAACTGGCTCTTCATCCTCTGGTATTAGCATGAATGCTTGAGCCCACTGTTTTCATACATTCAAATATTTAAATTTCTATTTTAAATACTTTTTCTGCCTATATAGACAGATTCATTGACGAGAGAAACGGTAAAGAAAATGCCTTTCATGAAGACATCACTACAAACTGTAAAATTACATAAATAACAATTATATTAGTATTAATTATTGTCCAGTGAAAAGGCTGCCCATACAAATATGTATTAATTTGCAATTCCATACTACATAGTAAAAGAGAAAATGTCTCTCGTGAGAAGTTTTGTCAATAGTTCCATTCTGTACTTCAATAAACTTTACAACTACCTTTCTTTTTTCCTTTTATTGTTGAAGAGAATATTTTCTCTTTACCCTGGGTTGCTGCAGTACTGGTATGAGATAATCTACTTATAAGTCTCTTCAGAGGGCAGTAAAATTGTTTTAAAATCGTTTTTAAAATTATTTTTAAAACTCGAAGACAGGCTTCTTCTATTTAAATGCAAAAAACCAAATATTAATTTTTAGTCACTTCCCTCTCTCTTTATTTTGAAGGGCAATTAGTAAAGCAGCCCCTTCGCCCTCCTCCCCAGTGCTGTCAAGCTGTTGAGAGCAGTTTGCAGCACTACAATGGCACTATTGTGAACACAGCCTGGGCTTCCTTCCCACAGAGAGTTAAATGGGCAGTTCCTGCTGCCCATGATTGGTGTCCAGCGAAACAATACTTAAGAGCCAGGTTTTATCAGTTCCACGCCAAAGAAGTGAAGCCAGGGAACCCAAGCCTTCATATCATGCTGAACCATATGCCAACCCTGCTGGCCCCAAAGGTTTATCACCAAGAATCAGGATCCATCATGTCCCCTGTGAAATTTCACTTCACATACCTTCTGTGAAATGCATGGCTTTGCTGAAAACTGACCTTTTTCCACAATTGGCAAGAACAGATGGACGGTAACTATGGTTTGGCAAGCAGAAATTAAAAGATTTTCTAATAGCCTGCATTCTTCTGTGTTTGGGAGGAGATGCATTCAGAAGGAGATAAATATATTTGTGACCCACAGATCTATTCAGGTGCAGTTAATCAGCAATTAAACTATTTTCTCAATGTCTAGAAAGTATATTGAGATTAATTTGATTGGTCAGGCTATGATTAGGACTCGTGTCCTTCGCACTACCATATGGTAATTCCAATTAGTGTAACATTAACTTTTAATCCTTGCTTTATGTTAGTTTATTCCATTTTTCTATTAAGTATGTGGTACATAAAAGTAAACTATATACATATGCCCTTTTTTGTTACAATTTTGACCTGTTTAACTAGTGAATATTGTTATGCAAAGTATATTCCATCTCCAGCTAGATACTTCCATACACTGACAAGTATTACATATAACCCATTTTTCCAGTAACTGAAATACAGACCTGTAGGAGAACAAAGACAACCAATGTGCTAGTTCCTATTAATCTCCTCTTTTTTTTTTTTTGTACCTATCATCTTCTAATCCCTCTGTTGGCACTGGAAAACATGCCCCAACTGTCTTGATTACCATATGTAGAATGATGCAGAAATAGTTTGCCAGTATCTTACTCAACTCACCCAAAAACATCATTCTATTTCACAGACATTACTGTTTTTCAGTTTGGCTTGTTACAAATAATCTCCCATGTTTCCCACCAATTTAAATATCAGAATCAGCCACACACAGTATTATATACTTATTCTTTATATATACACACAGCTTTTAGTGTTTTAACATACAAATATTGCAAGTCACTTATTTGTGATGAGGGTTGAATTTATGACTAGAAAAGGACTGAATCAATAAACAACGCTGCCTTTTACAAGATAAAAATAGGGCTTAAATAGTTTAAAAACATTTCCTTCTTTAAATCTTAGACACATCAGGAAAAATATTTAACCTTCCCTGCTTGTATTCACAGACTTCTGAGAGTTATCAAAGAAATCTCTATGAATTTTAACACCTTAAGGGGGCAAGAGTCTTAACATTTTAACAAAGGGCTTTTGTTATCCAAAACATTTAATTAATTAATAAGGCTAAGTAGGTATTAACAAAAAACCCGTCATTTTGTGTTACATACAAAGCAATCAACTCTGCGTAAGATTGAACTACTTTATCTTTTTCATTCCAATTTAAGGACACCCAGCCTTCTCTCTGCAAATTTTTGTTTAAGAGAGATCTATATATATTTAAGATCTATATATATTTAAACCACATTTCATTATGAAAGAGTGATTGCTCTACTAACTTCCCGCTTACAACATACAAAAATTTCCTACCTTACAAAGATGCAGTAACTTGCATTATGCAAGATGCAAAGAAGAACTTTCCTCCCTCAAGCAATCTGTACTGACAGACCCAAATTCAGAAGTTCTAGGAGGCTGATAAAGCACTTCACTGCTTTTCAGGGTAGCCTACTGATATCCTTTTATTCTAAAAGAGAATGCCACAGGCATAAGCCTACCCATATTTTACACAGAAATCAGTAGAACCAATAACCCCCCTTCAGATGGGTAAATTAAATTTATGAAAGACTGCAGAAGTTAAAGAACTTAGAATATATTTTTCTTAACAGCACAAAAACATTTGAGTCTCCCCTGTAATTGTCTACAACATCAACAGAGCACTCAGCTCTTTGTAAGTGCGATTATTAGTAGAAAATAGTATTGCTAGAGTTGATCAGTTTTGTCTCATTTGGTATTCTGCTTTTTACCACTATTAAGAGTCTCACACATTTCATTAGGGAAGAGTAACTAATAAATAAAGCTGTAATACTAATTAAAAAAAACAAGTTATAGATACCTTGTGATGACAACAACATTATTACCTTTAAACCCATGTGCTTACACTACACCTCTTTAACAGGTGCTCCCAGCATCCTAATTCATATCTGCAGACAGCCCGTAAGAAGAGCTAAAGGCAGAAGAGCTACCTGGGGTAGGGAAGGCAGGCTCTGCGGGATTAGAAGCAGGGCAGTTACTGAGGAAAATACGTTAACCTGAATGTGTACAAATCCAGAACTGCTGCTGAAGAAAAGCATGTACGTGTGTTTTGCAAAAAACCTCACAGACTATATACAGGAAACCACGCTACACTAAGACACAGCTTTCAAGCCTCACTCTTCAATTTATTCCTCATATTAAAAATGCATGAAAACCAACTGAAATGATGTGTATGAAAATGCAGTAAACCCAGCATCTTGGTACACACATCTGCAAGTATTTCTCCAGCAGTTATTTGAAGTGTCTATATGACAAACACTAAGTCAAGACTTTAAAAACCAATCACAAATGTTGGTTCAATCAGTTGTCTCTAGTGGCTAAAATCAAAGGCATTTAAAGTGATGCTTTGGAATTATTCATTGCAAAACAATCCTACTCTTTCAACAGGTAACTAATAAACGATGGCTGAGAACAGGCTTGCACTACCCCTGAGGTCCAATTGTTACTCAGAACACTGCCTACTTTTGCTCCCTGGTGTTGCATTTTAACTCTAATTGCATGATCAAGCCAATAAATTGGACTCAGGGGACAAAAAACCACTACAAAAGTACCTACTCTGACAAAACCAGAGGTTGCAAGAAAATGCACTTCAAACAGAAGTGAGACAAGATGAGACAAGCGAAGGAGAGGTATCAAGGCTTGAAAGACAGTCATTAATACTGACAGATTACTGTAATTCTGGCTGTCAAGGTGATCGATTTAAGCAGCATATGCCAATCAATACTCTCCTCATTTACTGAGCAGCATTAGATATATAGTTTGGTAAGATGTCCCTAAGACAGGATTTCAAACCACACTTAACGAACATAAATAGCACAATTTATGCTTTGGAATCTTTGCTGGTTTTTTATTTGGTGTTTTTTAAATTGGGCAAACTTCAGTGTGATGTTATCCACACAAAAGTTACTTTAGATGATTCTACTACACCATATCGTCGTCATCTATACAATTACTTTACATGAGATGTTTCAAACTATACCATTTTTCTGTATAACATTAGAACATTAACCTTGAATATGAACATTCTTAAATGCAGCATTTATTTAAGTATTGTGCATTTTGCTTTTGTTTGCATTAGTGGTTTGCCATTCTGAGTACTTTAGCCACCCGTGGTTTACAAGAAACCAAATCTTCCTGGTATTTCCTTTGGAATTTGCCTTACAACAGTCTCCTATTATTAAAATATACTTGTGACATCAAAGGAAAATACATTAATTGGATGTATTAGTTCAGGGGAAAAATCTATAAAGATAATAAACATACCTATTACTCTCATTGAATACCTACAAGTAGACACACACACGCACGCAAATGCGTGCATACACGCATGACTCTATATAGAGATATAAAACTTTCGTCTTATAGCTAGGTCCCCTTATAATGCATAGATAAACTGTTACACATGAATCCTTGAAACTGAAATACCTGAAGAGTCCATTAAAACAATCAGATACTTATAAATGTCTTGGAAGACTTCAGGTTTTCATGTTATACCACTGTATGCAGGCATTTAATTAACCACATTTTGAATTATTAAAAGATTAAGTGAGTTGGCAGCAGAAGTAGGATTTGGGAGAACAGCAAAACTGAGCAAGTCAAAGTACAGGAAAGACTGAACATCACAGTCTCCACCTTATGATTCTTGCTTGAACTTGGAAAACAATTTCCGTTGTTAAACAGTAAAATAGATTTTAGCAATAACTCTATTTTCTTCTGGAAAAAACAGCAGGGGTCATATGATGAATTCATCCTTTAGGTAGCATTCTTTGGGAGGGGAGTACTACGTAAGAGAAAAAGCATTATGGTGTCTGAATTGTGCTATTTGTACTCACTGCACTACAAGTGCAGACCGTTTGGAATAATTGTTAACATTCCAAAATTTGTGTGCAATGTGCAAAAAGTAACACAAGTTGTTTCACACTTGGAATTCCACTCCCACAAGGTTTCTAGTTGTTTTGTCATATGACATAATTTTAACAAGTTGGATCACTGGAAGTGATCAGTGTTCAGTAAAGAACAGTATCTTGGTGCACCTCTTGGCATCTGGCTAACATCTGTTGTTTATTCAGGAAATTCAAGTAAAATTTTATACGAAGCCCCTCTTTCTATTGTTCAAAATATTTAGTACTGATCCATTTCCTACACGTGGTAGATTCTGAATTCAGAACGTGACAAAGTGCTTACTTTGAGATGCAAGCCACGAATAAAAAGAGTCCTATCAGGAATTTCAATACAACTTAGTAAATAGAGACTATTTAACAATCCCCTAAATATTGGCCTCCTTATTCTACATCATAGTGATTGTTCTCAACATTCAGTCCCGTTATTACACCTGCAGTTATGAGTCTCAGAAATTTTCCTAGCGTACAACCCGCTGGAGTGAATTCAGGAGATAAGCACGTACTTACAACAAGGACAAACGCAGTGAGAAGAAACACATTAGCTCTGTGTGTTAGGGGGGGTGCTGCTGCTTCATTAGCAAGACAACACATATATCACCTACTACTGTGTGCACGTATGTGCCGCCTGTCGGTGAGGGGGTACCGTTACAAGAAAGCCAGGCCACCAAAAGATAGTGAGGGACTGCAGAATCCTCAAACTAAAGCAAAAATCCACAAATCAATGCAAGAACTCCTCCCAAAGGGGCAATATTCTCTTCACGCACCTGTGGTAATGAAAACGTCAAGCATCAGGCTAAAGCAGGATACCTGCCATGCCTGACTGACGTTTGCTGATCAACTGAGTAAATTTTTAATCTTAAAATATTAAAATACAGAAACACATCGCTATAGAATTCTGAGCAAAGAATAGAAACACACAGCAGACAAAACTTTTAAAATCATTAAAAAAATCAAATTTTCAAAATCTTTTGCTATCCAAGTTTGCTATCAGCAGTATCAAGATAATGTCAGAAAGAGGAAAGTGATTGATAGAATCTATCAATCTCAGAAAGCTACTTCAGACCGTACAATACCTGCTCAAAGTCAGGGCACACTACAAAGGGAGATGAGCAGAATTCCCTGTATCCATGCAACCAGTATTATACTATTCACACGTACTACCCATTGCCACATCGTGATTAACAGACTAGCGCAATAAGGAAAAAGTTGCAATCAGGTTACATGAAGAGGACTGAATATCCCTGCTGATTACAAATGACAGTTGATTCTTTTGGTCAGGTCTGCACTTAGAAAATGGAGTAACTCAGAGGACAGATAAGCCCTCCTTGGAAGTAGAAGGGTCAAACTCAGTGCCACTTTCTTCACATCCCATACACGAGCAAATCAACAGAGTTCTACTTTTTAATTAAGAGTTTAGGATAATCAAGCCTCACCACAATGATCTGCAACATGACAACGGAAATATTAAAAAAAAAAAAATAGATAAGCACAGACGTATATATCATCATCAAGTCTACATTGAGTCAAAAGGTGCCCATCAATGATTACACAGCACAGGGAAATGAACCACACACCTGCAGGCACGGAGACATCCATACACTGATGACGGCTTTGAAATTAAGAGAGCTAATAGTTAAGTGTAGGGTTTGAAATGTGTTCTGTTTGACAGAAGTCTCAAGCATTCTTGTTCCCTCAAGATCCACATTAAACAGCATTTCTACTAACCATCATCAAAGTTCCTAATAAACTAACACTGCTCCAGTGTATTAGATATTCATAAGTAAGTTAGCAAAAATTAATTTTGAGCAGATCACTTCAGAATTCTCTTTCACCAACACCATTATGGTCCTGGACATATGGGAGGCCTTGATTATCATCTTCACTTTTCCAGCTGGGGGTCTGCTTTTGGTGTACCTTCTGAAAAATACCTTTTCTGTGCCTTTTTTGTTCCTCCTTTGAACATGCTGTTTTCACTACTCTAAGTCCTATTTTTCTGTGCTCCAGCAACACTTCAACACAAGGAAAGACCACCTTGATCAATGAGTCTGGTCTTGTACATGAGGCAGTAAGTCTGGTGGGGTCTCCAGAAAAGCTACTTAACCACAGACCATAAAATACTCCTGCCCCCCCCGCCACTCCCCCCCTCCTCGGTTCAGTTCACAACAAACTTAAAAGTCAGGAGTGAACTGCTACAGCCATAGCTAAAATATGCCACAGGAAAAAAATGGGAGACAGTAAAGACAATCCTTGATGTCTTCAATTCCCTGCTATTGCAGGAACATAATTAGATTCAATTTTCAAATATTCCTAGTTAACAGACCATGTCCATGTTACAAGAAACACCCACCAGTCTTTGCCATTCTTGTATGAGGGAAATTCCACAAATCTGGTCATGGTTTGAAAACCAAGAACATGTCCATGACATTTTTAATGAAGAGTTTTTTAAGCCACTGAGAGCTAGGCCAAACTTTGAAGTTTAACATTTTTTCTCTGTTTTCCACTGACAAATCTGACTCCACTATAGTCTAGCTCAAGCCAGGGAAGTTTTTTCTTATTCTGTGCCAAGCAAACAGCTTTTAAAGAACTGCCCACACACCTGTTTTAATTTTTAAAGTATTATACAAAGCACTGAATATAAGATGCTCCAAGCCAGGTAGAAAAAGAATTCCACCAACTACTTAATGAAGCTGCCCTTTAACACCAGTGTCCAATCAACTGGTGCTTCATAAGCTTATCAAGTGATAACACAAAACCCACTGACTGATACTATTCTAACATTAAATATATGTAACGCTCTCTGATTACCATGCTAACCGTATTAGGAGACAAATATCAACATTTTAATGGAGGCCACATTATATAATAAATGACACACAGTGCTTCCATGCATATAAAAAGTACAATTTGGAGAAGTTATTTAAAATAAATGTACAGTACACAGCTCTTGGGAATTGGCCAATTGCTAGAAATTGAGCTGGCAAGCTATGTCCAAGGAACTTATTACAACTTCCATATTCTGTAAAGAAGTTTAAACATATGAGTTTGTGGGGTTTTTTTGGTACTGAAAGTTTGTTATTTCAAAGTAAATTGTTTTCCAATTGCTCATCACTATACATCAATATAATGCTATAAGCCATCACTTTTTACAGTATGATGATAATACATTTTAAATTCTTTGATTAAGCCACTTGAGTAATGACAAAAAGATCGGACCTTTCCAAACATAAAAATACAATGAATCAACATCTGTCATCTACAGAAACGGCACAAACGTCATTTAATGTGATCACATCAAAGACCATCCATCATTCATCTGTAAATCCACTTCAACATATCTAATCCAAAACTCTGAGTATTAACAATCAGCCTTAGAAAAAACAGAGTATTTAGCAACAGTCTACCACATGACAGATACAAGTATCTACAGCTTGGGTGGAAATTAAGCACAGAATTTCTTTCAAATCAAAATTTAAACGTACCTTTCAATTTATGAAATTAAAAAATACTATGTTCCTGTTGATTTAACTAACAGGTATATAACAGAACTCACTCTTAAGAAGGGGAAAGGTGTAAGTGACTGACTTACCTTATGTTTTTTTTATTTTTTCATTGGTAAATCTACTCCTCCAAGAGCAGCCCCTTCAAAAAAACTACAATTTTGGTTCCAACAACAACAACAACAACAAAGAGATAACCTTTTCTGACATCTTTACAAAGTCACCAATATAATATTAACAACAACTTTGTATTTTGAGCTGAATAATAAAATCTGTATGACAAAAATTTAATTAATTTCTCATCTTGAAGGAAAACAGCATTCATACCCTTCTTGGAACTGGAAAACAAAACTAAGTCACATTAGTACTGGATAAATACTAAATCTCTTTAAGGAAAGAAAGATTATTAATACCATGACATTGCTATTTTAGAAAGTTTACTCACAAAATAGTCATGAAAATAATTTTGTTTAACAAGAAGTCATAGAATCATAGAATCGTTTAGGTTGGAAGAGACCCTTGGGATCATCGAGTCCAACCATCTACCCTACTCTACAAAGTTCTCCCCAGACCATATCCCCCAACACCACATCTAAACGGCTCTTAAACACAGCCAGGGATGGTGACTCAACCACCTCCCTGGGCAGCCTATTCCAATGATAAATACATGTTATCATAAACAGGCGATTTTCAGCACTAAATCTATTCTTCACAATTTAAAAATGCTGGTCTTTGTCTGAATTGTCTTCTATAGGTTTAAGTTTCTTAAAGGCATCATCACCATAAAACACTGAAAATATTTTCCTTATGTTAATCTGACAGAAAACATGAATATCACATCTGTAGAACTGCAAGGGAATGTATATACCTCGGAAACCATCTGAGTGAAAGGATACAAGTTTTGGTATAATGGGATTAATGATTTCAATGCACGGCTTGCATTTATAGCTGTTGCACGAACCATAATAGGAAGAATTTTTCCATTCACAATAGCACCATCAAAGAGTGGACCAAAAAATGGAACCTGAATAAAAAATTAAGAAATTCAACATAAAGTAAGATCTTAGCTATAACAATTAGCAATCAACGTTAACAATAGAGCACTCAAATATATAATTTTTTTTCTCCTCATCGCTAGATAATCAGAACAGTTATTGTGCTCCATGACAGACCTTTTCTCTTGTGGAAATATACAGCCATATAACTGCTTGATATCCTTGGTAACAGATAACGAATCATTTGAAGAAAATTAAGCAACCATTTGAATACTGTGTCTCATCAAAGCTTAATTCCAACATTTGCTGCCAAAGTCCTACGGACAGTCATGCATGTGAAGTTTATAAGGTTGAAAGGCTAGATGACAGTATTGTAGGTGGTAGTCAGCAAAAAGGAATAATTACTCAAATTTTAAAATAATATTTATCATAGCTTTAGATATTACATGTCCTTAAGGACCAACTCAGTGTGCAACTGTCATACAATTACTGGTGTACAGACCCTCATCTGACATTTTCTTTTCCTCTTCTATCCATTCTTCTTTCTTTCTATGGTATCTATACAAATAGATTATAAGCCCTTTACAGGAGAAATCTGTGGTGAAAGTTTGGCCTCTTTGGACCCCAAGTGTAAAGCCTCATTTGTAGAGCTGCAGAAAACCTTGATGTTTAGTATAGGTGGCATCTGACAGGCTTACAGAACAGATGGATCTTAAGTTTTGGCATTATATTTTTCTCTAATCAATCATCATTTTGCAAATAAAAAAAAAAAAGAAATTAAAACCCTCTTAAGTATCTTCATTTCCTGTATGTGTGAATGAAGTTCTGAAGTTGCTAGCAAAAAGCATGTGAAGAAGAGTAAAGTTTGTGAACCTGGTCAACAAAGGGAGCAGACTACAGAGTAAATATTCTTCCTGCTAAGATGAAACCAATGCTGCAAAAGAAGTTTAAAACCCTGTATTATTTTTTTTCCATCAGTCATTTAATGCAGTTTTGAGAATACTGAAATCTGATGGAAGGCACGTTTTTTTCACATAAAGGACCTCCTGTTGGAGGAACAACAATCCCTGCTCTCAGTATTTTTCTTTTTTCCTTCTTAACCTGCACACCCCCAATAATGCAAATCTTTGTACTTAAAGTACTAAGAAAAAGAATATACGTATTAATTAATTGAAAATATAAGTAACCCAGTAATAATAAGACCATGTACTGGGTATCATTTAATGCTACTCATCGGATGGAGGCATTCATCATATAGAGGGAATCCTATTTCCCGCATATCTCATTTATTAATACTAGTGCTTCTAGAAAGAATTTTAATATTTAAAGTACAGAAATTCACAGCAAGTGACATCATGCACAGAAATTATGCAGTACAAACACTCATGAGTACTTTTACTCAGTGTTTGCTACACTGAACCACCGTTTGAAGAACAGGGCCAGCACAGACATTTGAGGCATTTGAATGAGAGTGTGTTCATATACCTAAGAGTTGAGCGGTCTTGCTTTGCTGACTTAATCTCCGAATTCTTGTGTGGAGTTTGAAGAGAAACCACAAACTAGCTTTGAGAAGAAGAATGGGGAATATGACATCGATGGGGAAAGCTGGAGCATGATATTATTCAGCTCCCACAGTCATGTATCAAATTTTATAAAAAAGTTTGCCAAGTTTATTTTAATAGTTAAATGATTACATAGAATACTCTAGCTTTGTTTCCAGTTTATGTTGTTAGCAGGTATGCTTGACAGGATCAGGCCTTTGCAACTTCAAGTTACCGATTTTACTATGAGTTCTTACTCTTCCTCCTACCACCACTGCAAACATCCATGTTAAAGACACATCACTTTGGATCAATCTATTGGATCTTTTAGATAAATCTATTACACCAAAATCTCAGATTCAAAACACAACTCTGTTCATATTAAACACATGAAAGAAATGCAAAAGCAAAAAAAACCCTTACCTCAGGCTTTTTCATGATCTGGATACTGAACATATGGTTTTTCATGGGATAGATGACTATAAGAACATCACCAAATTCTGTTGGAATTATTCCTCTTCTATAATCTCGAGTGTGCTCTGACCAGACAATGTGTACTTCATCATTTCCTAAATGTCTTAGCTGGAAAAGCAGGGATAAAACCCCATCAGTTTACATATATTCTACAGCCATACAGCTATACTAAGTGCTCATATTTCAAAAGGACAAACCCACTAAAAAGAAATAAAAAATAAATAAAATAACCAAGTTCCACTATAGTTCTCTTACAATTTCAATGACAGTATTAGTTCACAGTATTGGTTTATGCTATACATTTTTATACATTGGTACCAATGTCTATTTAACTTAACAGACGTCAGTATCTATTTTCTACTGAAAGCTAAAATTTTTTTTATATTATCTCAAGAATGCAGAGAGATTCAATCTGATTTACTTTCAAGATTGCCATCATTGACAGGCAGCGAGTTACTAAATTCTATATGAATTTTTAAAGAAAACGAATGAACACCTATTTGAAAGCTACATATCTGAGCAGTCTTCAACCTCATCATTCTAGCCAAAACCCACACTGGCTGCTGCAAACAAAAAGCTTTTAAAGGAGAAGAGCTACTGCATTTTCCACAGTCCCCAGATTAACTAAACTAAATGCTCATTTCCCATGAAACCTGTATACCTTTGTAAAAATAACTCACTCTGGTCCCCTAAAAAAACCCCAAATGGCTTTTGATTTGGTTCAGAATGGCCAAATGAGTTCCTCAAAATCCATACAGTGTCTTCACTTGTAATCATATAACCAGATTAAGGAATATCTTGAACACTGTGGAATTATCTGCACTGAAGCTCTAAAATGCTCTTTCTGCTAAACGTCACCACCTGACGATCAAATGTTAACATCATGGAGAGAGGTTTTACGTACACTGATCAAAGACATTCAGATTAGTAAGCATGAGTTTCTTTCCAGTAAGGGCTAATTCTGAAAATTCAAGCTGGAATCTCATTCTTTCCTCCTTGTGCATCACCAATTACAGCTGACAATTGCCTTCACCCACAGCTGTCAGTTTGTTTGCACAGCTTCAGGTAGGTAGAATTTGTCAAACAATTGCCTTGATGTTATTCAAAGGACAGCACTTTGAACTGCTGTTAACAGGTAACATGCAGATACTTCTCTGAGCACTTACAAGAAGTTGTTGTATATAAAAAGGCAACAATTTTCCATATTCATTTTTAGAACATAACTGCACTTTAAATAAAAGCAAAACATATACACAATCGGAGAAATTTCATTGCAAGTATTCACTTTTTTATATTACAAAACCTCCTGGAATGTTACCTTTGTCTCATCTGAAAGCTTACATTTGTTGTCAACAGCAGACTTAAAAAAAAAAAAAAGAATAAAAGGAAAAGAAGCAGCACCTCTGCTCCTCTCTCCTGGCTTTCAATTGTATCAGACTGAAAAACAGGGTTGCATTTCTAAAAGAAAACAATTTTCTTCAGTGTTGGACTGGGCAAAGGACAGATGGCATCAATACCCTACGTCCTGTCTGATGCTCAAAAAGTCATTTGTTTTGCCTGGCCCAGATCATAGATACATCTAATCTCCAAGGCCTGCAGCTCCTTTGAAGTGAGCCACTCCTGCTCCTTTTGTAGATGGCTGAATTATTTTGAACAACACTTAGTTAGGGATGCTCTTGTGCCAACAGCAAACCCAGCCCAACAAAAGAATTGGTTATAAGAACATTCACTATGCTGAGTTTTATTAGACTAGATCAGAAGAAAACCAGGCAGCAGCCTGAATGACTGATGTGCAACATGCAAACACCAGCTGCAAAAGCCTTGGATGACACTTGGCAGTGATGAAAACATCGTAAAAGACGACTAACTGTGGAATGGTTCTGAGGGCCTGAATCTCTTCCTACCTTCCTAGGTGAAGTGACAGTTAAGCTATCTGGTGAAATACGACAACAGAAGGGCTTGAGGGACTGATGGCCCTCCACTTAGAAGAAGTGATCAGGAAGGATGAGGCTGCCTAACCAAAGAGAAAGCAAGAGGCAAATCAGTTTAGACATGAAATCTTGTGAAACATGAAAAAGCTACACGACCCTAGATTGAGGGGTGGCCATCTGGTGCACTGACTGAACTGAACTCATTGAACTGACTGCCAAAAAGAAGAACCAGGACTGATACGCCCATCACTGCACTGCACTATTCATAATTCAGCAATATTGAACTACTTACTACAAGAATTAGCCCTCCTTTACTTACTGTCTTTGTACTCAAAGACAACAATCTCCTACATGGTTAGGAACAAGGAACAGTGTACATGCCAAATTGGCTTTAAAATCCAAAACATATAGGTAATGCAGCGTCCTGAGGGAATCACTGCCTCTGAATTTCGTTTATCAAAGGTTGTCCCTGCGTACCTGTTACCGATACCTGCAGCTAATCAGACAGGACACAAGTTCTTGCACTTTTACGAAAGCTACCCGGAGCATCACCTGTGATGTGTGCTTTCCTATCAGACTGACACCGACTGTGGTGTGATAAAAGTGTATTGCGTGGTTATTTCAGAAGGAGGACTACTGATAAAAGACAGATATTTTTGGATGCGAAGTGTACTGAAGCTACTATTGACTCTAGTTTCTAACTTTGCTATGTACCCCCACAGAGGTGGAAGGATACATTTCAGGCTAAAAGCACTAACTTCTTCAGAGGAAAAGCAAAATGAATCAGATTATTCCAGTGAGTTCCAAGTTCTGCCAGGTGTACTTCACCTCATGATTACTACCAAGAATGATTTAACAAAGATCCAGTTTGAGTAAAGTATGGAATGGCATCTCTGTGATGGAGGATATCCATCTCTGGATAATGGATTGAGAGTCAAAAATCAGACAATGCAAGTATGTGGATAATGGTATAATCCATGAATGCTGGTTTATAACAAGACGTAAAGTACTCAAGATCAAAACTATGGTCAAGATCTTGTTTCCATTATAGGAGGTAGAAGACTGACAAAAATAATAGACAAGTAATCAAGTTTCGATGTTGCCAATTTCATCTTTATGTTTGGAGAAGAATTAAATTCTGGGTAAGTCATTCTGTTCCTTTTTCAAGAGTAGATCAGAAGAAGCTCTGACACTAATATATTGCTTCTTTCAGATGTCCCACCTTGGTCAGCAAGCAAAGCCTATGAGAATGCTTGAACAGTGGTAACTTGACTCATCTACAACACTTGATTCATGGAAGAGATCCAATATCTGAAATTGTCTTGCAAAGCTTTCCAAGGTCTGCTAGGTTTTGCATAAACTTTTAGAAAGAAGATTTTTGGTTTTTCTTCCTCATTTTTCAGTTCCCTATCAAAGGACCTTGAAATTAAGCACAACAAAGCTCTTCTGCAAGCTCAGCAAACGTTTGGAGAATCCATCATTCACTGTAATTATTACACCACAGGAGAGCCAGAGCCTGACCTCTTTCAACTCCAGTCTGGATTCTTTATGTTTTTGTATTGAATGGGAAGCAGCCCAGAATTCAGTGTCCTGGACACAAGCGGTACAAAGATACTGAGCTACAACCACCTCCGCTCACCGAAACCTAAAGGACAGGCAGCAACATGTGTTCCCAAGAAGGTGCTGTGGTCCCAACGTTATCTAACAGAATCAGATTGGTGCACACAGAATGTACAGGTACCACGACTGAAATCTGTGTTAATGGTTACTCAAAACTCACCACCACTTGGGTAATTCAACTATATTTTCACAGTCATTTCCTGACCTTGTCTTCCTAAATTTACAACTCTGTGCATAAATCACAGTAAGCAAAACACAGTGCAAATCCTTATTAGAGAAGTAAGGCACAGCAATAATATAAATAATAAAAATCTCTAAAATAATGTTATACTTCAAGTAGCCATTAATACACTACAGCTGAAACACCTGGAACTACAGATTACATACTGATATTCTAAAATGCTTAATGCTGCATAAATGCAGATCAAACTGCTCTAGAGTTTATTATCTAAGCATAAGACAAGACACAAAATGAAGATGGACAAATGCAAAGAAGCTGTAAAAAGGTGTTAAATATTAGAAAAATGTCTTTTGTAGCAGCATTTTTCAGGAATGAAGGCCAGAGAAAGGAAGGTTCAGCAATCAAAACAACAGTTTAAGATATAGTGGATAAATTTTACCTGTGTGTATGGAAAGGCTATGTTGTAAGAAACATTATGCAGAAAAAAGAACAGAGTCTTAAGCACAGACTGAATGTAAGAATCCAGTAAATGGACCAAATTAAAGATGATTTCAGGCTATGGGCACAAGTGACAGGCACAATGTTCATGTTATCCATGGTGATCCAGAAAGGTGGCAATGAGAAAGAGATTAAGAGCTCTGTTTTAGCCATTTTGAACCTGAGCTGTCGGGAACACAGCCCTGAGGAGATGTCAGAGACAAACAGATTTTTTTAGGCTCGCTTTGAAACTCTACTCCATTAAAACAAATATATAAAAATGACCTACTGTTAGGTTACCTGAAATTTCAAATTTAACTCAAAATACTTTAAAATATTCTTACTCTATAGCCATCATCATGTGTCAGCTCTCCTAATACATTTATGTTAACTGAATACAAAAGAAACGTGAAATAAATATAACCAGGAGGGATGATCAAATCTAATTTTGATACATTAGTGTCATATGCTGTACATGTTACAATAGCAGCCAGACTTAATACTAAGCTGCAGGCTATACTGAAATTTCCAAATGGCAGATTGTTCTAAGTGATACCAAGTATAATTGAAGTAATAAACGATAGTAAAAGCAAAGCACACTGTCAGGAAGAATTTAAGTATTTACTTTTTAAAATTAAATGAGTTAGGTTTGGAAAGGCAAGACAAGTGAAATAATGCAGGGCTCAATTTACAGAAAATTCCTTTTATTTATCTGTTGCATTAACCCTTGAACTCTTGCCAAAATTACTGTAATTTCTAATACCCACTTACCTAAAGGAGGGAGAAAAAAGACTATTATATTTTCTTATGACACAATGGCTAGCCTCAACTTTTTTCTTCCTCAAAAATGAAAATGTTCATTATAAAAAGAACAAAAGGAGCAGAAACATCTGAAACAATGGCTTACTGCACTACTTTGGCCCATTAAATGTAAGCAGCATTGCTGTCTACAGTGTATATACACTTTGGTTGAATTTTGCACAAAACTTTGTTTCAACAACTACGGTGTATTTAGTTCTGTTTTTTTAAAGCATCACGTGTACTTAACTGTAAGTCCCCCAAAAAATTCTACAAATAATTTACAACTGTGAACCTTCAAGCTCCCAATACAAGTTAAAATTATACAATTAAAAAAAAAAACTAGCTATAAATCTTCTATGTGGTCAGGACCACGTCACACAGTCTAGAAAAACGTAATACACCCAAAGTCCACGATGAATCTAATCATTGATAACATTACTACTCTTTATTTACATATCTTGTGTATAATTTTCTCCTCTACAATGCCTTCACTCCCTTATCAGGCTAAGGGACGAGGAGCTGGAGACATGATAAGCTGTAGAAGCACATACGTGAGCTTTCTCACTCTGAACTGTCATCACAGTTTCATTTAATCATGATATTTTCTTTGCAAGTTTGTTCCTGTAAGGGTAGTGCAAATACTTTTTACTCTAATCTTTAATTCTAAGAAAAACAAAATGGATTGCATTATGAGCATTAAATCTTTACCATTTGCAAATTAAATACCTATTTTATATGAGCATTTCAATGTTAAGTTTCTTTACGCATTCAGAAGATTTCCATCTGTTCTCCCTGAATTCACATCTTTTCTTGCTCTTTTTCATGTCTCCAGAAATAAATGATTCAGAGGTATCCAAGTCACTTTAAAGTTTTATTTACTACTCTGTAACACTGATGGAAAATAAGTTTAAAATTGGCTTAGCCTCTGAAACAGCAGAATCTTGATTTTGCAGTGGTTGGACTGGCAGGAAGAAGTTTTGTTTTAATTTAATTTAATTTCCATTTATAAGATGAACCTATCATGCACCTCTAGGCACATTTACAATATAAAAAACAGCAGCAGTTCTAAGCCAACTACTGCAAGTTTGCTTGTTTTTCTCCCACTGAATGAAACAAAGAAAGCACATGAAAGACCTGTGCAGAAGCTCAAAACACAAGTTTCTCTGGAGGTCATGAACAGTGCATGCACTCATAACAATGACAATTGTTAGCACACACAGAGCTTTCAAATGATTCTGAGGTCCCCTATAGTGTGTGTGAGCTGGACGGCATCTCATAAAACATAGTCCTTTTGCTGATGTGTTCAGCCTAAGCAGCACGAATAGTTGCAGAATTAGGAAAAGAATTAAGCAGGTTTTCCTACTCGTGTCTCCTGATACCACTTGCCCATTTCTCCCAAGATGTAAACTTCATTTGATGCTTTTCTCAAGTTTGGGATGACTTGCATTGCACATCTCTCTGGTGCTGGTTCCTTGGTGTCTAAAGCGTCATCCCACGCATTCTTTACCTGCTGAGCAGGAGCATTAAGAGTCTCTCTCACACTACCTCCTTTGCTTAGCCTATCTTCATTAAACATAACATCTATGAAACATGTCACTAGTAATTTGATTGAAATGGCCAAAAGATGCTAGAGAAGGGAGGAAAGATATAAAGGCAGGCTCACAAGCCTCCATTCGTTGGGAAGCTGAGCTTAGGAAGAAGAGCAAAAACCATACACTGAGGAAGAACAGGAAAGAAAGCCACAGAGAAATAAAGCAGCTTGATTAAACAGCCCATCAGTAGCTGAGCTACAAATAGAACACCAATCTACATGTCCATACAGACCTCAAATATTCCAACTTACTGAAGGGTGAGATTTTGGGCAAAGGAGGAGAGAAATTGGCCTGGGGCAAGCTGGAGTTGTTATAAAGTCCAGCTGACACCATTTTCACATGCTAAATCACAGGAGGCCTGGACCAACACTGAACCTTGCCTGGCAGGAACAGCTATATGTAGATTCAGGGAGCTCCTGGAATGAGAACTTGCCTGTGTGTTCTGCTGGAGTCCACAGCATTTGCAAATTATTTATTATTAATTAATTTTCACTGTGACCTATCTTCCCCCTTGTCAACACTTTTTAATGCTCTAATCCAAACAGATTCTAAACAAACATTGTAAGGATAATTACAAGCTGTGTTTTAGAAAACTAAGTTTCTGTTTAAAAAATACAGAAGCCAGTCAGCTTAGAAAAATATGTACATATGCAAACACACTGTTCTATACTAGAACAATAGCAACAATCTTATTTTAAAATCAGTTATTTTTGCTATTAAACAACTTTTATAAATCATTTAACAACCTAAGCATTACCCTGGCTCTACTTCAGGAAATAAAGAACAGAAAGGACCTAGCTCTATAAGCATACAAGAAAAAACATTTTTTAATATTAAAAAACCCCCACAAACTACCAAACGAACCAACCAAGATGCAACAGTGAGAAGTTAGATCTCATAGCCAGTCTATAATTATAACAATAATATTTTTTTCTTCAAGTTGAATACAAAGAACAAAAAAGTCATTAATAATTGAAGCTTGCCAGAGGCATGGCTATTTCTCTCTTTACTAACTGTCTACTGTCTAATTTAATTACAAGTATTAAACTCCATGCTGAGGTCAACCAGCTTCAGTTCCTCCAATATTACACTTCAACCAGTGCTCATTAACGTGTCTACTGAATGGATTAGCACATCTGAAGATGTATGTACGCAGGACGGGGGACAGTCTAATGATAGCCAATTGTTCATTTGTAATAGGACACATGTTTGAGATTGTAACTTATTATCACTAATGTGGAATTTATTAAATTCTAAAGAAAAAAATACCAATACAGAAAACCATTTTTTCCTTAATGTGGCTATGAGAGATTCTATTGCTGTTGAGCATTTCTGCCTTCTTATATACACATCTGCACATCTATATACAATAAACACTGCTGAATTCTTAATATTTTAAACTTTTTTTGGAAGGAAAAATTATGTTAATAGACAGCACATGACTCCCAAGTGAATAAAACCTCATCCTAGAAAGTACTTGCCATATATTTATTAATTGGCATTTAAAGTCTCGAAGTATTAAAACATCATTCAGATGTAATGGTTTTTCTTCTTACACAAACCATTACCTCCCTTCATTTTTCACCACTATACATGTGATCCTGCCAACATTTGCAATGATGACAAAAATCTCCAGTACGGCAAAACTAGAAATTGGTAGAGAATAATTTATATGGCTTAACCTACTTCAATAAAATACCAACTATTAGCAGATAAAGGTACTACGATATTTATTTTTTTTAGAAAAAGTTACCTGATTTTCTTTGACTCTAATTTCCCTAGATTTATTACCAAAAGAAAACCTGTTATTCAGAAACACCTACCTTTTTTGTTAGAGAGTCATCTGAATCAGAAGGCATTCTTGTTGACACATGGAACATCACTTCTACTGTCGAGGTAGCAAAATATGGAGTAGTCAATCCAGTGCTTTTGTTTTTTTGCAGTCCTCCCATAAAGCCACAATGGTTTGTGAGATTTACCTAGAAGTAAAACCCAGCAAGCATTAGGAGAAAAAAAAACCAAAACCAGGTGATAAATGCCTTTTTTTTTTTTAACACAGAATTTTAAAAAAAAAGCATTTTCAACTGAATGTTTAAAAGTGAAGGCTCTTTTCACAACAGTGCAGTTATGCTTATCTAAAAGAGCTCAGATTTGCTGCCTACACTGAGAATAATCAACTGCAGTGCCATGGCATTCTATTCTCCAAGATCACCACAGACGCTGTCAGGAAGACGAGGTGAGAAAGGCAAAGGTTGTGCAAATGAATATTTAGTGCACTATTCCCTGATCAGTTCACTGGAGGAATGTCTTTATGCTTTTTCATTTTTTAAATTCTGTGATCGTCAGCTCTGATCTGAGCTCTGAAGAAACCCTGCATGACAGCAAGACACTTTTAATTTGTCTTGTTACCTTCCATATCTTTTCCTGAGAAATTTTCATTCTCTGAATATGAAAAAAAATAATCATAGGAGACTAACTGATGATTCATAAATAAGTGAAGTGCATTTATTCATAAATAAAGTGAAATAGCACGTTAAGCATACTTATTTATGTCAGTGTCAAAACTATTCCCCATAGAACTAAGACTTGCAATTTCACTTTTACAGCAGTGCCTAAAGAAAACTGTATCTCAGATGGGATATATTTGCTTTTATGTTAACATGGAATATTAATCCAAATTAGCAATTCTTTAATCTAGCTAATAAAGGCTAAAAGAATTAACCCACTAAAGAAGGATAACTGAAGACACTAATGTGATTTTTTTTTCTCCTGAAGAATCAGGAATGTGGGAAATAAACATCTATGTTTGTGACAGTCAGCAAACTTCTAGCAGTTTTCCTCTGTTCCTGTGGAAAAGTCAGATCCATTATCGACACTGCTAATCTCGTAGTGCTGCTCTATGCCTAAGGAGTAAGAAAAGATGGACACTCCTGATGAACACAAGTGGCCAGAGGAACAGAAAACCTGCAGATGCTTATGCAGCCAGCCAGGAGCAGGAGTGATTCCTGTACTTCTGTGCGACAGTGCCCAGCTGCACTTTACAAAGGAAGTTAATCCTGTGTGGTCAGAAAGAAAGGATGCAAAAAAGGAAATCCTTGTAACAGTATCTAACTAGTGACTGAAAAGTTGCAGGTCCATGTAGACGATGGGGTACATCACAGTATTTCTTTCTGCCAGAAGAGACAAGGAGTGGAGTGTGTGAATGGATACATGGCTGCAGGGGGAGGCAGGAAGGAAGGAGTATGAGAGAAGCTCATGTTTGTATTTTTCAGATTCCCAGATTTGAGCAAATCTCAAATTTCAATGGACTTAACACTTCACAGGCCTACAGGCAAATCAAGATGCCTCCTAATCAGTCCATGAAAACCATGTACAGGACTGCTCATTAAAGAATCATCTCTGCCCGCACAAACTTTCTTAAATTGAAAGAGCTCAAAATTAAATAGCTAGTATTGATAATGAATTAAAACCAGAATTCCTCTCTACATCCTACTTGCAAAACAGTGTATTTCAGTACTTGTAAGTAATGCTAAAGAGACAAAGACTTAGAATATCTGAAGCGATCTGTAATTTTCTCTGCAAACAAACTTAGAAAAAAAAAGTTTTAATAAATACCTCCCAGCCAAGACCGGCTACAAAATCCTCATAGGCTTGACTTCCCCCAGTATTAGTAAGAATGGAGTGTTTATCTTCTTGTCCCTCAGCAACATAAAACACTGCGATCTTGTGTGTCTCTCGGCTGCAAAACAGTGGATGGTCACTGCATGATAGTGCCTTTACTAATACAAAACCAAAATGTGCAAACAGTACACATAAAGCATGGCTTTTAAAATATTGAAAAAAGATAGCCGAAGTAAAGTACAACTATATGGCTTCTTTTTGAATACCTTCTGTATTTCCATATTCCCATTCTCTCTTTTCTAGTCTGGTCTTCTCTAGAGCCTAAAGTTTTACTATACATGAACAGTATTTACCCTTTTCATCACTTCTAAGATGTAGGGTGGTGCTGGCAGTACCAATTGCTGATGGAATTAGCTGGGCTTCTCCAATGAGCAAATCCTGTAACACAGGCATTATCAACACTGCACTGCCCATTAACAACAGTGCCCTGTGAATGCTGTAGCAAATACATCGTATGCAGCTGAATGATGAATCTTTAAGCACTACAGCAATGTCTTCTGTTCACAGCTTGCTGTGAGACACTGGAGGAACTGAAGGTGATTTCTCACACTTCTGAAATAAAATCCAGTGGAGATTTTAACTTCTACAAAAACTATTCAAAGTTTTTAATTCTGTGCTACAGCTCCAACTATAATTCCCTGTCTTCAGATACTAACAGCACTGGAACGCAGCTAATCCGTTAGCCAAAGCTTACAATTTGGAGACTTAGATATATAAAAATTTTAAAACTATTCCATGTTATGCATGAAAATGTTCATAATTTTAAGTTATTTTGAAGTTTGTTCCATCTCAAGATATTCTACTTGTAGAGTTTCAATATACAAATAGCACCAATGTAACTTCAATATACATGAATAATTTACAAAAATATTTAAAAAATTAGTTCAACTCATATCTATGCTATTAGTGTCATTAAAGTACAAGGACACTTAAATAAGTAGGTGGCCATTAAAAGAATTTACCATTGTCTTGAGTCCAAATTTCTGAGTTCTCGAAGTAACTTCTCATTTTTCTTCAGGAGATGAAAGCTCCTTCTAAACAGAGAAATTTATAACTTTTATCACCTGTTCACTGATGGATACAGAACAGTATAAAAGAATGTACAAGAACATTTCCAGGTCCATTCAAGAACAGTCAACAAATGTTTCTGGCTTTTCAATAATCCTTTCTTATGTAAAATATTAAGAACTCTTTTTAAAAAAATATATAAGCTATTTTTTTTACTCCAGGAAATTTTCTATATCCATTATAGCCCTGAGTAAAACCTTTACCTCTTTCCAGTTTCTTCTGTCAAACTGTTGCATCCAACTGCGACCAATCTCTTCTCTACAGAAGAGCAGACAGAACTCCCTTTGATGCATATATAAACTCTACACTTTACTAGGCCACAATATATATATGCTTAGTGACAAAAGACACTCCCGTAATCTACTGTCCTAGGGAGTTAGCATATTAAACACAAAGCTTTTGGTATCCTGAATTGCAGAAGAGAGCAGAATGCAGCTCAATAGTCAACCACCCAGCTGTAACAATTTAAAGAAAAAACCAAACCAATATGTTACAGCAAGAAAGGCACTTTTCATTTCTTTTAAACTGCGCTTAAGATGTTTCCCACAAAACACAGTGGAATGAGTTTAAGAGCAGTACTGTTCAAAGCCAGACTGCCTTGAGGAATTAAAAGACCCAAATAAGAAGGGTTATAACACCAATATTGTATCCAATTCCAGTGACACATATTATTTTTGTTTTACAGAATATCCATTTCCCTTCACAGTAAGAAAACATTTCAATGCCTCTAATACAGAATTTGACAGCTACAACAAAAGTAGATTTCAAAAAAACCCTTAAATTCTAGGACGTAAATATTTGTACATACCTGTATGTATAGGCAGACACACACCTAACTACACCCACACAAAAATAATAACGTAAACAGAGACATTACTTTTCTAACTGAACCTGGCTTGTCTCCTGTTGTTCTAAACAATACCCAAACATTGCCAATGTTGAAATTAGCTAACACAGATGCAATGCTTTGAGGCTGCATGCAAGCATGCTCTTAGCTGGCAAAGCAGCAGGACACTGTCCAGGAACACAATAGCTGAGAATATGACACTTTCAGAGTCTCATTCTGGCATAGAAAGGTAATGATTTTTGCAGGAATATACATGGGAAGCAAAGAAAGCAAAAAAGATGTGTTCTTTACCCATGGTAGTACCCCTTAGTACAGTTGGTGAAAGGATTATTAGAAAAGATATCACTCCTTCAATTTGCCTTCCAACACTGTTCTAAGAAAAGAATATAAACAGCAATAAAAGCAACAGGTTCCCCCTTTCTGTCTTTCTAAATGACAGGTTGAAATGCAGAAGAAAACTGCCATTTTCCCCTTAGTTGCACATCCCCTCTCCTCTTTTGTTGGCTGGCCTGGAGCATTTTTGGCTTAACCCACTCTATGATAAACTACTATTACATGGTAAGAATAGCACAATTCCTTAAAAGAAAGTTCTTAAATTGTGAGTCTTTTCTTTTTACCTTTTATCCCAAGAATTCATTCCCAGTATACTGAGAAGTAATCTGCAGTAGTAAAATGCTGACTGGGGCTTTTGTGAGGTTGGCTCGTCCTGCTCCATAGCCCTCATATTTAAATCATTGAAATGCTTTTCAACAAACTCCCTCTCTTCTGTGTGCTGTTTCAGAATTGCATTGATGACATCGTTCTCCTGCTTCTCTGAGATGCAGACTGGTTGAGGAGCAGGAATATTGAGTGAGACACCAGTTCTCTGTAAGCATTCAGGGCTTGTAACACCTAAATACTGCAGGAGCTCATCAAGGGCATCTTCTTCATCCCTAATGGTATCCCATGTTGGTACAGTATCTCTAAATTTCCTTTTTACTTGGAGTGTAATTCCATCCCTTGCAGACACATCCTCCACGTGCTCAAAAGACGAAAAAACATCTTCTGGTTTATCTTGCTGAGATAATGAAAGTGCAAAAGAAGTCTGTTGTGAAGATCCACATAAAGATGATGGTCCATACAAAATGGCTGAATCCCACGAGTATTTGCCAGATAGATCACGCACTATAATTCTAACATTTGAATTAGCAGATGCAAGTCCAGCAGACAGTCCTCCCCCAGGCATGTCATCTTCTGCTTGGATTTGTATGCAAGACACTAGGGAAGTATTGTTTAACACAAAGAACTGAAGGTTTGGGTTCTCAAAAAGTTCAGGAGAAAGTTCAGGACTTTCACTGTATGGATTGTCGTTATTTTCACACACTTGACTGGTCAGCATAGCAGGACCACCACTCATAGGATAGTGGCCTAAGTGGTTGACTAGATGTGTTATCACAGTACGAGCAGCAACAGAAATTAATCCTTGCTGCATGTGAGTTTTCACTGTGAAAGAAAGAACACAAGTTTTAAAAGAAGAGTTCAGAAAACAACACAGATCTATGTGTTTCTTTTGGTCTCCTCTTCTTCCTCTGTTTTAAAGAGAGGAATGAGCACTAAAAGGTTAGGATACAGCCAATTCAGTAATAGAAAACACGTATTCTGATGAACACTGGTCCCATATATAAATAGCACGAAAAATCATAAGATAGTTAAAGAAGCATCTTTGTTACTTTACAGCCTACTGTACGTCCTTTACCATAGCTTTGTAATCAGTATGGTTCTTCTAAAATACACAATTTCTTAATCTAGCGAAAATAAATCTTAACTTGCTGATGAAGTAGAGATCATAACTGTGTTGTAAGAAGTTCATTTCCAACTGCAGTGGGTTTTTATATTTATACACATCATTACATTCTGAAAAACAAAGGAACATAGATGCACAAAACCTCTAATCCACCTTAATTTCCCTGGGGAGCGCATAGCTGAAGGTTAGGTTAAGAACGATACCGGATGATTTTTAAGTACCAAATCACAGATCGGGCTATCTACACTGAATGCAAATTTAAAAGTAGCAAAATTTTCAAGAAGCAAATCTCAGGCTCCAACTGCATTTTAAGAAGTTTCAGGCTGGAAAAACTTGGAGGGAGAAACAGAAGTTACTTGTGCCTATCTTATGTGAAATTTATCTTGTGAGATGCACCAGTATTTCAATATGGTTTTGCCAACTCCTTCTTTCTTGTATACCTTCCATTTGCATGCGATGTTGTCTAAATTCACAAAAGGAATTTTTTTAATGTTTATACCACACCCTGCTAACCCAGTACTTTATTGTTATTGGATTCTTCTAGCAAATCCACTCTACATTACCCTGAAGTACAGAGCTGGTCAAAGTCAGTCTGTCAGGCAGACAACCCTCAGCCGCCCAGAGTACCCGCTGAAGAACGCATACACAAAATTATTACGCTGTAGAAGACCACAGGTAGAATATAGCAAAGACCACAGGATCAATATAGCAAAGCACAGATTTCTACAGCCTCTCTCTTTTAACAGGACTTGGCTGCCCTGAATTTGGGATTTACAAGGTGAAGATAAATACTGTATTCCTCAGGATTACCACCATATATTTTAAACTATAGAAAACATTGGAAACTGTTGCAAACACTTCCCACCTTCTTTCTCACCAAAAACTGATCAAACTAGAATGTTTTGAACCATGCTACTTTTTCATTCAGTATTCACTGAGAAAATGTAAACTTTTGGATGTGTAAGTATGGTATAATGAACTCATCTCCCTTTATATTGTGTATTTATACACAATAAAAACTAATGTTTAACAAACAAATTTCTTGTTGCAGTTTAACTGGAAAAAAATTGCAATACAAACTGACTGTCATGACAAATCTTACAGCTTTTGAAGCACTAGGTGCATTCTCTGTCTGCAAAAGTAAATAATATGTATTTGCCTCTTTTTTTCCCCACAAGGCTTGGGTAATGCACGTAAGAGACGTCTGGGATTCCGGCTCTTCTCTACCTTTAGGGAGCACTAGATCTGAACTGCACAAAGGGAAACATTTCATCCTGCTAGTAGTTGGCAAAATCAACTTAATTTCTACACTATTCCAAATCCCAGATAAACTCAAATATTTGGATAAATTAAGGCCTTGAAAACTAATATAAACAAATTATATTATATTTTTATTTTCTATAACATTCTTAAGGTTTAAAAATTGACAAACAAAAACATGCAGTGAAGCTGAATTAAATGTCCAGATATTGATAGCATACAAGGAAATTAAGTTACAGTGCCATCTGCTGAAATATAAGTACGAACTGTAAGCAAGTTTATACAGGACAAAGAAAATAAGTTGGATGCTTGAAGAATAATTTATCTGTGCAGTACTAACCAGCACCTGGACAATGCAGAGCCTAGCTCATCTTTGTCAGGACAGTTATGCCAAGTATTTAGCACTTGGCACTGCACAGATAACCAGGGTAATGCTCTTTTCAGGTTCCTAGGAGCACAGACATGTGAGCTTCCCAGCCACCTGAAGTCTCACACTGTGGAGGATAAATGCCTTCAGATACGTTCTGCTGAAAAGCCTGAAGAAATAAGAGGGAACTGATAGTATATAAGATATTACTACTACTGCTTTGGGGCAAACCCTAAAGATCTCAGACCTGACTATGGTTGTATTGTGCCTGTGCACATGAATTTACTCCCTTAGGAGCCTAAGGGACATATGAAAAATAAAGGTGATACAATGATACAAAGAGCAGAATACTAAGTTTAAATTTGGAAGGTCCATTCCCAGACTTAGCACAGCCTTTCTCTGAAAATACTACTCTTGAATTAATATAATTTAAAAAAAAGAATTTGAATATAAATCTCTCATTGCCTTTTTTAGAAAATAAGAAGAATATTTCTCACTGAGTCTTTTCTCAGAACACAGAGTTGTTGATCTAAAGATGACACTGAGAACTTAAATCAGAAGTATTAAGAGAAGCATACTGAAAAGTAAACTGTAAGATGTGACCTATTATGTTGAAATAAAATAAAGCAGTCTCAAAACATTTTTGCTACACAGCAAATCAGATTTTGGTGATGGTTTCCCTTAGGAAAACAAAACAAAACAAAAACCAAACAACACAACCAACTCAAACCCAGTAATTCTTTTTGAAAATATGAAAATTTTAAATTAAATCCACAATTTAACAGATACATGTTAGTAATTTGTTCCTAGAAGCACACCTCTACAATCAGGCACAACTGAACATTCAATATATTAGAATTCTTAAAATGAGTATCTAAACCCTGCTTTTTGCTTCTGGAGGGCAGATGAAAATATGCAATAACATAAGCCGTCACAGCCTTACCACAAATTCTACAAACTAGCCATACCATTCCATGTTAAAGCAGTCTGGCTGCCTGCTTTGCCAGCCTGTCTTCCTGAGTGAACACATCTCTGCTCTCTTTACAACAGTACAGTCTTTTGCTTGGACATTGTAATTTGTATGTGTACACGATCACTTGGTAATTTGCTAGAAGCATGTTATATTGGCTGTTTTTCTCAGTTCCTGAAATAACCTTTCGTGGAAAGTCTGAAGGTCCATCATCACTATTCTACATCAGCGACATGAATGGAGGGTTCTTGAATTTCCTTAAGGTGTGTGTGTTTAATTCAGCTTTGGCTGAACAGCTTTAAACAACTACAGTTGTAGAAGGAAAAAGTAATGACTGAGGGTGGAATTTAACTCTCCTCACCCTTTTAGCTATCTAAAGAATGATGCACCTGTACAGACTAATTCGTCTCAGTTAGAAGCCCAAATTGGAGAAATGGGATGAATCACTCCCTGGAAACTCCTCTCTTTCTCCATTATGTTTAGAGAGAGCCTAAGAGAGTCCAGTTTAGCTTAGCTGTATTTTACATTAGCTTAAGGAAGTCTCACTCGTTTCTAATTTTAAGCTTCAGGTATAGAGAGAGGAGGTTATAGAGAACCCATCTCTAGAATATCCCTCACAAGACACAAACTGTGGGAACCTGGACGCAACATGTATAAAGCGTTGGGTTTTTTTAAGTGCTCTTTTTGTCTCCTTTCAGTAAAAAGGCAGACAGCAAATATTTTAGGAAAAAATTGATCTATGCAAAAGAGTTCAAAATATGTTTGCAGAATTATGACAAATGGGAAACTCCATGAAATCAATAATTGATGGACCACTCTATGAAATGCAACTACTGCCTTGCTATCACAACTATCTCAAATGGATTCGGGATCTGTGAAGAACAGTTTTCAAAATGGTTTTGCCTATCATTGCAAAAATATTCCCATAAACTATTATTTCCTTACAATTAGACTCTGTTCAATAGTCTGATTTTGCTATCTACTAACATTAGAAGTTCATAGAGTCATAGAATAGTTTGGGTTGGAAAGGCCCCTTTAAAGGTCATCTAGTCCAAACCCCCTGTAATGAGCAGGGACAGGATGTACAGCAATTTTTGTTTCATGCTACCTGTTTTCATGTAAACCAGCTTCCCTGTCAATACAAGGGTCACAAAAACCTCAATGTTACTTTTTCCTAAATGTTCGCATCATTTAATATAAATGAGAAAGCTTTGAAGGACAGGTTCCATTTTAATTCCCCCCTCACAAATATTCATGGTCCTGTAACCACAGGTGGAAGATCAGAAGCAGGTAAGCAGATCACGGCACAATATAGTCCAAGTTGGCTTTTGCACAGCTAAACCGTACAGGGAATGGCTACCGTGCTACACTGTCCTCGGAGAAAGCACACCTCTGTCAGTGTGACACTGGATCCAGGCTACTTAGGTGTGGTTAATTAGCACAGGCAGCACTTGTATGCCTGTACTGTAGTTAGAGGAAGTTGTTGTCGATACTAGCTAGCGGATCAGTTCATCAACCTTCATGTAGACAGGCTCTGTGATTCCTTAGATGTATGAAAGCACCACAGAATTGCTGTCTCCGAGTTCTGATGATGCAAGAAAAGCTTCCTACTGACATCCTTATCGTCAGTTCCTAAAAGTTCACTCTGGTTTAAATATAACACTTTAATACACTTAACACTTCATTTCAAAATTATTCTTTGTGTATCTTATACTGCAGTCTACCACTTTACCTGAAACCTACAGAAAGAAGGACAATTTCACAGCTAATCCTAGGTATAACAGATTCCTTGTGAGAGACAGCACTTGGAAAGCTACTGAATCAGGGAGGGGAATGGTCTTCTCCCCTTGTCGCCTGTTTCCAGAGGATTTACCAAATCTTTTCCCTGATGATTATATTGCATAGCTTGCTCCAGCCTCTCAACAGGTCCTGACCATAAAATTTGCGATGGCTCTGACCTTGAACAATGGGAGGCATGCAAGGGTATGTCAATTACATCTACCAAACTGATCAAAGGCACTCTGTCTTAAGAATTCTGGCATTTCAGTACTTTTACCTTTGCTCGTGACCTAAGGAAACAGTTCCCACCCTGTCTTTGTGGAACTTCCTTGATTTCTGTACAACTGCCATCCTGCCTATTTCCATTCCTTCAAAAAAGTCATCAAGGTATCACAAAGGTTATCACTTTTACTCAGCTAAGAGAAGAGGCTGACCCACTGGCACACTGTTCTGCTGCTGGCTTGCACTAATTGACCCCCTGTCTTGGTTGAGTCCCAGACTGGTTGTTAGCCACTAACTTTACTCCTCTTGCCCCTCCAATAATGCCAGGAAGAACAGATGCTGTGTGATCGGTTAAGCACTGCCAATTTGATTCTCTGCCTGGCAATGTGGTCTAGAAGTGCCAAGGTTGCAAGACCCGGGTTGCATTATAATGCTGTAGTTTGCCAATTAAATTTCATGATCTGCCTTACAATTCCAGAGCCCCAAAACTTTAAAAACATATGGGGCTTCCTTAATTTATCTGGAGAGATAAAAGGAACATCTGAAATTACTTTTATTTAGAAGTTTAACAAGAAATCATAAAAGAACAGATCACATACAGACATGCAAAATGAAGATATCAATGCTAAGGCTTTGTGCAACTACATTCATTTAAAGAGAAATCTATTCAGGGTTGTCTTTTCAGATTGTCAGATTAAACAAGCCACACAGCATTTGCTGCTAACCCATAATTATAGATTATTACAGAATACAAAAGATGCCAGGCATAAAAAGCTACTACAATTCACTACACTGTAATAGAACATGCAGTGGAAGTTAATTTTGGCAAATGCTTTAAATATTAGCTTTACATAATATGTATAGGTGAGACTGTAATTAGGAGAGAATGAATCCTTCGAAGCCTCTTTCATTCTGACCCAGCAGATGATTACTTTTTACTAATAAGACCACAGCCATTTGACAAAAAGCCAACTATAGTACCTTGCTTCATTCTTCAGTAAATTTAATAATTACAGCTCCTCCTGCCAATAGTTCTCAAATCAGACTTGTTCAATCCAATACTGAGCTTATTAGGGGACAGCTCTATGTTTAGAATTCTTTGGCCAAAAAAGTACTTGAGGATGATGAAGCATGCCTTAGACAAGGGCACAATGATTAGCCATTTTCTCTACATAAAAAACAGCACGTAGTCACTACAGACCACAAAATCACCTGCTGTTAGCACACAGCTGCTACAAAGAGCTTCTGCATTTATCTAGTTCTTAATACCTTTAAGGAAGCCTAAATGGAACAACTTAATATGGAGGGAGAATAGCACTACACAGAGTTTCTGGTATCAGTATTAATCTCATCTTTTTCAATTTTCTTCCCAATGTAGCCATTTGATATTTGCTAGATACACTGCATAATATATGCTACTCCTCTGTAGCTTAGTTTCTTGATTCCTTATTTTTATTTTTGAGTTCTGGAGAAAATGCTAATTCCTGGGTCTCTTAAGGTTCTAAGCAGATGAGAGAAAATTTCTCTCTTTTTTTCAGATAACTCCATGGTTTTAAACAGTGTAAACAGATCGACAAGAAATTATGATAGGCTGAAAAAATTCACAACAACCTTTCAATAGTGCACGCTCAGATAAGAAAAAAAAATCCAAAATATTCTTAGAAACAGGAGCAAAATTAAGAAAAAAATAAATTCATTTACTAGAAGTATAATGAAAAGGAACATTTATCCATGTTGCAGTACTTAACACTTTTTGCTGATACACAAAGCACAGAAGAATCCATATCAAATCGATCTTCATGTTCAGAAGATACTTATTTCAGTTAATCGAACAGTAATTGCTCAAAATTATGTTAGCTCATTCCATACTAATGGTTCTTACCCAGTGTCTACGTATAATTTAAAACTTATGCTTTAGACAAACACTTCAATACTGGAAACCAAGATAAAGTCTTTTTGAAAGAAAATGTATTTAGGCAATGTGACAAACCTTCAGTGACTGGCTGAAGTTTAGAAGAGCGCTCTGAGTCCGGAGAATGCAGTGGTTCTGGTTCCTTCAAGCTTTCTAAATGCATAAAAGGATCGTAATCCATACATGCCAAATCAGAAAGGCTTAGAGGAAAATATTTAGGGTTGCTAAAACACTGAGACCCATAGACACATCCATGCAGAACCTAGAAAAAAAACCAGAATTTCATGACATTAACTACTGAAATTCTACTTGATAGTTTTATAAGAAATGGAGTTTATTTTTATTTCCATTTTTAATTGATTTGTTAGAATCAGGTAAGCAGGACAAAACGTTAAGCATCTAAAATTTTCCAACGTTTACAGAAACAAACCCTGGTCTGCAAAGAAAATTGTTAAAACAGTGTCTATATTGAAGTGGAATTTAACAATAAAGAATCAAGAAACAAAATCTACAACAAATCACTAAGCTACCTTTATTTTTAGATCTCCTATCTTCTTTAATTGCATATTCTAGGTTTAAGCTGCTGGAGGTTTTAATCCCCTTCCAAGAAAAAAAATACCTCTCTTTGTTCTGTATCCCTACAGACAGCAATTATAACTTAGTACTTTTTACTTTGCTCATTGCTAAATAAAATTGCTTGGTATGAAAAAAAACTATTTCCTCGTCTGTCTTAAATGTATAGCTGGTCTTTTACAACACAAATGCCTGCTACCAGTATGACATACAAGAAGTAACTTGGTTAAACAGCACAAAATATAACACAAAACTAACAATTCCAGATATACCAAAGATCAAGCAGTTATAGTAAAACATACACGAACTAAGCAGCGCTCCACATTTCAGCAGTAGAACAGAGGTCAGCTTACAAAAAAGTTGTCTTCATTTCTATGAAAACTGACACTACCCCCATACATAGAAATTCACATTTAGTGAGTAAAGAAACATGTACCTTATATATACAATTAAGAACAGATCTTTCAGTCTTATCATTTTCTGCTCCTGTAGTGTGAAGAGGCTGCAGCAAGGTCTTTAATGGCAAGGCCATTATCCAATCCAATAAGCACAGAAGTAAAGAAACCACCAACTGGAAGAAACACTTTCAATTACAAATCAATTAAAGCAGCACCTGCTACTTCCCATTTATCACTGTATTTTACTTCTCTATTTTACTTTTTCTCAATTCAGCGGAGTCAACCTTCTGCAATAACGGCAGGTCACACTTGTTTAAAAACCACTGTATCTTCAAATCCTACAGCATTGGTATAAACTTCGGCTACTGAGATATTTAACACAGACCATCCGTACAACAGTTTGTCATCACGGTAAGTCTGTGAGCAGATACTGTGCTTAAGAGGATACCCATGATTTTTCAAAATTGATTTCTAGGGTGCTGTTTTTAAAATGACAGATTACACAGGTACAAATTAAGGCTGATGCACCATTCTGCACATAAATCTCACTGTAAAGTGAATCAAGGACTACACAAAACCGAACTGCTTCAGCTGCATTTAGTGCTTTCTAAATAACACAGAATTTCCTTCACAAAATGTCAATAATGCTACACAGCATCAGGTACCACCTGAAAGAAATCCAACTGCTTTCGTATTGTAGGCTACTCAGTCAGCAAAAGAACCAACTCCCTCTAGGGGATGTTTTTAAAGACTGTAGAACAGAATTAGATTAAGACGCATACACACCAAATTATTAATAACGTACTGGCTTCAAATAATTATTTTTAATTTTTAAAACTTAGCTGTAGAAGAGGAAACAAATCAGATAAATAGCTGTAAGATTCTCTAAAATATTTTCCAAGTTAAATAAAAGTCTTTCAAAGAAAATCCAGTTAACTAATTTACTAATAAATGACATATAAACATCACACTCATTTCACATAATACATTACAAGTTTGCCTCTCAGAGGCACCATATAATAAACCCAGTGATAAAGGGCTCTGAGTATTTTTATATTAAACCAATTTTTAAGAAACCCATTAGGGCTAAGTTTGTCAAACTAGGTAAACCAATTTCCTATATGATATTTGATGTACAACGATCAGCATTTTTGTTCGTGGGGAAACTTTTTCAGTCGTGGGAAGCACCCTCAAGTGGAAAGGTGGCTGCTTGGCAAAACCACTGCGGTCCACAACAGCCCCTGACTTCTCGCAAGCAGAGAGGAGTGAAATGGAGCTCTGGAGACCAAAATTCCTGTGGGAATGGGCGTCCCAGAGCGACAAAGCTGCCAGCAACAAACTGCACCAAAATGCCCAAGGTTAAACGACCACTCTGTCCCACAGTCCAAGAGCAAAGCCAAATAATTCACAAGAGATACAGCTTTCAGGATGCAGAAAGTACTACCATAGCAGGTGTAGACAGAGCCCGTTTTAGGCTACGGGACTTGGGCCCACTGAAAATACAAACAGACAGCAATTGTTTTGAAGTATGACAACAATCAATTTCATCTGGAGATTACCAGCTATCTTGCTCAAGGATGTATTTACAATAGAAAGTGCAAAAAATCATAATCTTATAAATATTTTGAAAGGTATTCTCTACCAGTTGAGAATTTGTCTTCTCTTTCACTGTAAGACAAGTTTGAAAAGTCTACATTATTTTCTTCACTTGTAGATTCATTGATGAGAAGGAAACAGACAACTTTCTAGTTACTGAAAACGATCAATCTGAATTAATATTTTCCTACAAAAACTTCAGAAATTCACTTGCATAAGAAATATTGTTGGAATTCCAAGAAGGCTACACCATGTTATACTTCAAGTGCTGAACCCCTACTTTAAGGCATAGCTTAAGTGTTTCAACAATGCTGTGTCACACATGTTTGCAATTAAATTGACACATTAAAAAGAAATGAAAAATATTTACCCTCTTGTCCTGTTCATAAGAGGAAGCTTCCGTACTGGGTAGCAGATGGGTAATAGTTGCTATCAGAATCTGAGAAAAATATAGTATAGCTTTTTTAAAAATACATTTTAAATATTTAAGTTTAAAATACATTTTTAAGCAGGCAAATGTGGCACAATACTAGATTCATGGTTAAATTCTATTAAAGTTATTTTGAGACAAATTACAGCACTCCTTGCCACTCTTTGTTTTAAATAAAACCCTTTTAATTGAATTTTGCAGAAGACGTCGAAGGAGTATGTTCTGCTTGACTGACACAGGTGCGCCAGGGCCAGTGAAATTACACAGCCACTCCAAACATGCAGGCAGAAAGAGAATTTGATTCAACACACTTGCAGGGTGCAGAAAGGAACCTGATGTGGGTTTGCGTACGGTGCTCCTTGAGCTCCGTTATTTCTTAGAACTACAGAATTTGTAAACACCCTGCCTCTACTTAATCCACAATATGACTGCTGAGGAGCAGAGAAATGCCTGTTATACCTCTTAAGAAGCTTCCACACAATTCTCTTTCCGGTTACCTGGGAGACCTCTTATCTTTTCTCTGTGGTTCAGAGCCATGGAGGCCATAGTCTAATTCCTTGTTATTCAAAGTGTATTCAAAATAATTATTTTTGTTTTATATTGAAACACTTTAATGCAAAGTGTTTTGCATACAGATATGCAAAATTCAATTGCAGATCCATATGTAAGTAATCACTTTCTCACTAAACTTAAATATATTTGAAGAGATTTAATATTTTTAAAAAGCTGGACTTTATTGGCAATATTCTCACGTAAACAGTGACATAGTTGTATCTGAGAAAAAATAAGCACGATATAGCCATTTTACATGTTAATATTGGAGTCAGCAATTAAGTGTGATGTGAACCCCTACTGTTAATGGTCAGTAAAATCATGCTTATACTAATTCAACGTTTTGTGAAAAATACTTGTCAACATCCTGTTATTTTAATGTCAGGGAAATACATTTTACTGTTGCACTTAAAAGAATTAAAAATTTTAAATTTTTAAAAATTACTTACTTGAATAATTCTTAAAGGTGAATCAGCTTGATACATTTGAAGTCTCTGTACATAATGTATCAGCATGTTCAGCATACTACAGGCAACTTGGGCTACTGTTTTATTTGGAAACTAGAAAAGAGAACACAGCACAGTAACAATGACTGCATGATTCCACACAAAAGTACATTAGGCAGGTAGGGTGGTCAGGAACGTCAGTGATGGTTTTATACATGTAGTTGCTTATGTACCTAAATTTTACAAAGTTTAAAAGTAATTATTTCATAGCCATAACCAAATGTTAGCAGCTAACATCAAAGGTTCGGGAGAGACAATCAGGGAGTCGCCACGCAATGATGGAAAGGGGAATGGAGACCCCTAATTAACTTCAGACTGGTTAGTACAGTATCATGAAGCCAGGAAGCACAAAATTATTTCTTGTTGTCTTAATGATTACTATTAAAGCATCACTACAAGAAATCAAGGATCCAATCCTGAAATCAGAACTCTTTGCTGAGTATCCAAAATGCAAGATAGTGTATAGTGAGAATAACAGTTCTGTTTGTTGGTGACTGCTGTGTACAGCATTTGTCTGAATGGAAGGGAATGCACCTTGGCTTCTGTCCTTAATTCCTCTTTTCTCTGTTATCTTTTAAAGGCAGGAGAAGGTCGCTGCACTGGAACCCGCCTTCAACAGTTACTAAAATGCTTAAGTCACTGTGTTGGTCAAGGCAAAAGTGAATGCATTTGTACAACATATCCCCAGCGTTGGGGGAGGATGCACACGCTGCCCCACACTCCAAAGTGGCAAAACAAAGACAGGAAGAGACAGGGATGTTACCCTAAATTGTGAATGCACAGGACACGTAATTGAGGCTTCTTCCTTGATTGCATTTGCCTTAAAACACTAAGCTGTGCACCAAACAACAAGCAAGAAGTAAATTTTACAACTGAATTTAGTTCACCTAGGACATGGAAATCCTACAAATCTGAGCAAAATGGTTATTAGCACAGCAAATCTACAGACTTCAGAAGACAGCACAAATTATACAGAAGAAAAAATTACGTGGAATAGCCCCAAGGGAAGGATTTCAAATACACTTATTCAAGCAAATACTCTATCATTACTGAAAACGAATATTCCAAACTGTATTAATGATTGATCTCAAATAACTCAGAAAACAATTAGGTCATTCATGCTGCAATTATGAAAATCTCCAATGCAGATGAATGAACATCAGAATTCTTCCGTTATTAAAACAACCAATAAGTAGTTTATGTGTTTTAATCTCACTTTAAGAAAGCTGAAATGCCTGGGCAATGAAGTGTGAGCAGAAAATCAAGAATTTCAGAATAAAATTACTGAATGGCAAAAATGGGAAGGTGGAAAACATACTGGAGGAAAATTTTGTCCTGGGCCAGCTTCTTATCAAAGCAGAGATATAATATTTTACATTTAAGGTCTTGAAAAGAAAAGGTAGAAGCACAAGCAAAAGTATGGAGTACGAAGCTTTAATTAACATTTTTTATTTGTGGTATCTATGTAAGCATAAAGACAGACTATGAATGGCTCTTGTAAGTCTTCTGTCAGAGATGGAAGCCAGAGTACACAGGGTAGTTAGTTCTTATTCTGACTTTCTCTGTTTCTCAGTGGATGCCGTTTCACATTATTGTCTGCTTTTAACTAAACATGGCAGACATCTTACACCTGCAAGTCTTCCCAGAGCTTATGACGAGAACATAATTATTCTTTATCCCTCATGAGACAGCCTCTCTCCATGCTGTGAGAGTACACTGCAAGAGCACAGTAAGCAGGGTACAGATCCTCATGTTCAAGCTCAAGTGACAACCAAAAAAAAAATTAAATAAAACTGAAAGCATAACAATTTGATTACAGAACTTGAAATCAAATCCAGATTGCTGGAAACATCCTTACAAGCTTGCAGGAAAACCCCAAAGTCACTGGAGAGGACAAAAGGGGTTGACAAACCAGAGCAGCTTAATATGGAGTATCCAGATCACTGGATAGAATTTAAGAAAAAAATCACCTGAGAGAAAGGCCTGGAGACTTTTCAGAGTCTTTGAATAATCAGCCGTTCACTACATAAAAACAGGGAGCATTTTCTTATTTTTATTTTTAAATTTTTTTAAAAAGAGAGGATCATCAGGGTCTAAAACGAAGATGAGAGAACGATTTCTAGGGCTGGTTCATGCAAATTAGTCAACCTCTTTCTGTTCTCCAGCTGAAGAGAATTTTTAATTATTTTTTTTTAATTTAAGAAAGGGACCAAAAGTCAGTGGTGACATAAATTCCACAGAAAGGCTGAAGGGTATAAAGTATTGAATATGAATAGAATTCGAGTCTTGTGCACTCAAATTTTCTTGTTCATGAGAAGAGCGCCAAGGAGGAAGTTTTGATCAAGAATATGGGGATTGGCCAAAATAGATCAAACACTTTATCTGCTTCAGAAACCTGTCCCAGCATGGTCAATATGTCATTTCAGAAGAATGTACAGACACTTATAGAGTTGTTCATCCTGGAAGCATATTTTCCTGAACTCCAGCAGCAACACTGAGTTTATGCTGGGCAGCAAAACAATTCACCCCTCTCTAGCAAGCTGCTTTGTTCTGACTTCTTTTCCAGTAGCCTTCAGATGCAGCATGAAGGCAGCTGTGCGATGTTACAAACATTTCACCCCCTGTTCTCTATCTCTGGAAAATGCTGTATGTTATGAAGTGTAAGAATTCACTATGTTGGTATTTTTTATTTAATAGGGTGGACATAATCTTTTAAAAGTTACTCGGTGGAAAAGAACAAAACCAGCATGCTGCCTGGTAACTCACCGTCAGGGGTTTTCTCAGAAGGGTAGTCTTACCTACTTTTCATTTTTGCATGGGTCGATTGCTTTCTGGTTGTTACGTTAGGAGTTTAACCTTATCCATGCTTGCAAATAACCTATGTTTAGCGCCATTCAACTAAGCCTGTACAACACAATTCTGTGATTTATCTGCAGGATTTCTGAGAGGAGCATAATACAATCATGAGAAGCAGGGGTCTGGATGGCTGGTTAGGATCCTCTGTGCTCAGGCTTCAGCAGAAGTTAACGGGGATACAGCAGTATCGCCACACAGGCGGGAGAAGTGCTAGCTGTATTCAGGGCGAGCTGCTGGTCTGCGGTTCTGAATATGCTTCTGTATTTCAGCAATAGCCACGCAATCGTTGCTAACATTTCTATGCAGTGTTACTCGGTCAATTGTACCTACCAGTAAGTTGGACTAGGACTATAGCTCCCTATCCATTCAGTTCTTCTGGAAATAAGAAAATAATCCATTCTGGAAGTTCAAATCTCTGACTACATGGAAGCCAGGAGATTGCTTAGGTAACAAATTAGAGCTAATTTGTTTCTCCCATGGCATATTTAGGAACTTTTCAGTTCATGATTAAACTCTATTGTGAACACATACCACCGCTCAGAACAGGAGAAAAGCCAACATGCTCTGGATGCTTTTGCCAACACCAAGCAAAGCAGGGAGAAATACAAAGATCTTTGTCTTCCCATTCAAGAAGCAATTTATGTGCAATATAAATGAGATACAAATAATTGGTTTAATAAATACGTCAAAGAAAAATAAGAGAAGCTACAGTGAATGCCAAGATTAAAAATAGTTCAAACTTTGATAAATTGCAATAGATAAAACCAGTATCATTTGCTTAATACCAAAGTTGCACAGGAACTTGATAAAACACACTAGTTAAGGGATATTAAAAACCAAGGGGAAAACCCTGCAAGAGAGTATTAGTGAAGCTGTAAAGGATGAATGTGATTTTGCAAAACAGGAAATTGCAATTTAGAGTCTCATACTAAAAGCCCTGCAGCTACCCATTTCAGATGTAGACTCAAATCCTGCTTCACAGGATGTGATCAGCGGATTTGCTAAGATACTTTGCAGATTCTCATTGATGAAAAGAAAGGAATAGTCCACCACATCTGACACGAATCATGTATAACTGGTACACACCCTGATTTTTATCAATGTTTATATACAGAAAGACTAGACTATTCACTGAATTTTGATGTAAAGAAAAAGGATGTAGGAAGATTCTGTAAATAAGCTGGGAAATATTTAAAAAGTTGAAGATATTATTCATGAACATGCAATTTTTCGAAATGCTAGACAATAAAATGTTTTAAATAATACTCTAAATCCATAAAATATGAACAAATAATGAAAAATATTTACAATAAGAAAACAAAAACACTCATCAAGGGAAAAAAAAAAAGCCCCCAAAGTGCAGCTTTTTAACAGAGGTGAAAGGAATATCCTATTGATATACTACCACCAATACAAAATTTTACGACCAGAGCTGAAATCCAGCGAGACCAGTTTCAGAATAGTGACAACTGTCAAAAGGAAAAGCAGACAAATGTCAGAAAATCTTTTCTACTCAGGCGTTGCACCAGAATGAACTAACTGTTTCTGGGCAAGATGCATTTCCAGGTGAGGACTGCTGTGCATACCAGCTACATTTAACAGATACAATCAAAACAGCAAATACGAAAAAAAAGTAAATCATCCTAGATTTCAAGAATGTAACATGAAGGGTTTTATACAGAAATGCATAGTGGCTACCAGAGATGGAAAGTTTTATCTTCTAAATTAGTTTCAGACCCACTCTATTGGGTGTAAGTGGTAAGGTTTTGGTAGCAGGGGGCTGCAGGGGTGGCCTCCGTGGGACACAGCCAGGGACCTGCTGCTGTTCTTCCTACGTTCTCGCCTTTCCTGCTGGGGGTAGGCAAGTGAGTGAGCGGCTGGGTGGGAGTTTGGCCCTTACCCAAGGTTAATACACCACAGGCTCCTAGATCTACTTACAAACAGATGCAGAAAACCCTGTTGGAAGCTTGGGTCCAGGATGTAGCTATAGGGCTAGAGCTGAGCAAAAGTCAGAAAAAACCAGTAGTGGTTTTGCTGAAACCTGAATTGCAAGGATTAATTATGAAAGCTGGGATGATGAATAACTCCCATGCTCCCAAGGGCAGAGGTTAGAGTGAAGTAGCTAACAATATATATTGAGATAGCAATCCACTATCTTATTTCCCAGCATGCCATTTCCTCCAAACTTAAATAAAGGTAAAGATCTCTTTTTGACAGAGTTCAGAGATTCATCAGTTAAACTGAGTTCAGTCTTTTGTAAGGTTTGTAAATGATACTGTGAAGTAAGGATGCTAAAATGTGATCATGACTTTGAAAAGGCAAAGTATCTTTATGTGTAAAGACAATATACATAGTAGAAGGGTTAGTTTCTTACCTTTAGGGAAACACAAATCACATTCAATGCTTCCTTGATCTGAGGATGATGTGATTCATGAACTAACTCCTCACAGATCCAAATACCAAGACTGCAAAGAGCAACACATCTGCAAAACAACGTTGGAGGACAAGTTGTTGAGAAACAACCTACAAAAACATGCAATTTTTATGATTTATCATATATTTTGCTAAAATCTAACAAATTTTTTTAATATTTCAAGAGGAACGACACAAAACCCTCTATAATGCTGTAACTTATTTAAAAATGAGAAAAAAATCCCAAGTACCCTTGGGAATTGGGAATGCACAGGAAAGGACAGAGGAAACACCCTTCTGAGAAACTGTAAAATCCAAAAGATATCAAGGACACTTTCGTTTCTATGTGCTTTCTGGATTAAAAATACTACCTGAAATCAATGTGAGCATTTCATATATATTTTCTTAAGACAAAGTAAAAATTGTGGTGGGAGGTTCTTCCTCCCCAACATTAGAGTGTGCTCATATTTGTTTAGAGCTTCTGGGACACAGATACAAGAGAGGGAAATGTTATTCACTCATAGATATTTACATTTTTTTAGATTGACAATAAACAAAGACGAATACAGGAGTGGGTAAATGAATGCAAGAGATAGAATACATATTGTGATTAAATACTTCAACTTTTGTTGTTTCTTCATCCAAAATCAGGAAATGGAAAAGTGTAAAGGCAAGGAGTATTTAGATAGGTGCGTTCAAATCAGCAGAGGTGGACGAAATTTGTTCAGAAACTTTAAGCTTAAGTAATCTCTAAATCATTAGCAATTATCTTTCAAGAACACAGGCAGCAAACATTTTGGAAACAACTTCAGAATTCAAAATCCTCTGGATAAAATTGGAGAGCAGTCAAAAATCAACAAGATGAAAGTTGGTCATGGGAACTGCAAAGCATTACATCTGGGAAGGAAAAATCATATGCTAGAATAGAAACAGAAACAGAAGTGGCTATGGAGCCTGTGCTGTATAAAAAGGATTTTAAGGATATACAGAATCATGAAACTGCTAACAGGTAGCAAAAATACAACTTGGAAATAATTCTATGTGACAGTGTAAAGAAGAAGTCAAACCACCCTGTTTTGTGCACTGTCATTGAAATCTCAATTCCAAGACTGCCTCCATTATGTTTTGATTAATATAATTTAAGAATAAAGACAAGCTTGAGGGAGTCTAGGAAAAAAATGACAAAAATAATAAACAGCTTTGGAGAATATTATATATGGAGGAAAAGTTGAAGGGTGTACTGAGTCTAAATCACAATTAAGGAAGGAAATGATACGAAATCTTTTGAGACGCAGTAAGTCACTGAAGAGTTAAATTTCCAGTAGAAAAGATTTCTTTTATATACTGGTCATTAAAACAACCTGACTGTAAAAATTAGATAAATATTGTAACGGTCTAAGATTTTTGTAACTGTCTTTGAGAAAATTTTCAGGACCATTTAGGGAAGGTATTGCCAGGAACATTTTAAACAAACTCCAGCCTCGGAAGAGAGAGAGCTCACAGAAGTACTCCTGGTTCCTTCCCAATCTACACTTTTGCTATTTCCATTGTTTATGTTTTGATCCTTTTTGAAGAAAAGGAAACAGAAACACAGAATAGATTTAACAATAAATGTAGACAGTTTGTATAAGCTGACTCAGAAAATAAACCTTTAGTACATAGAATGGTATACAGCTCTAAGTCCGTGTTACTATTTAAGGTTTTCTTCATGCTACTGAGATACCATTGCACATCTGATGACATACTGATGTGCAAGATACCCACCAGTCTGTGAGGTTTCTACCAAGAGCATCACTTTCACTATCGTTACTCAGAGTAGTCTCTGAAAAACTGTAGTTATATGGCCACAATGTTGTTACTAAAGAATCACAGCCTTAACAGCACAAGCAAAGGAGATGAACACCGAGTTCATCAACCTATCACTTCTTTTTCGGACTGTCAGCAGCAGAAGAGGAATTTGATTAATACAGTTATTAATCTTTATAGATGGAGATCTGAGAGTATTATGTATTTCAGATAACTGACTTCCCTGAAGCTCTGTTGGGTCAAGCATGTAATGAAACACAAAACATCGACCCTCTGTGGAAGAGATAAGGAATAGAGATTTATAGCTTGGGTAACAACAGCAGCACTCAGACTTGCTGGAGATACATAAAGCTATGTACCTAAGTTCCAAGAAATCTAAGTTCTCTCCTAGGAAACTGCAATGAAAATTAAGCCTCTACGAGTGGCTGAGCTGACATGGCAAAATCATAACGCAAATTCCCAAATATGATCTCTGATAATAACCCAGGAGAGGTCTTTATTGCTATGAAGCAGATGGCATCAGAAAGGTTATTCCCAAAAGAGAGACTGGATAAACTGCCACTGAGGAACGAGGCAGTCAAGCTTCAGGAACTGTGGAAACATCATTATTCCCACAATGACAACATACCCACCTCTCTCCCAGAAGGAGGAGAGGGGCACAGGCAACCCAAAGAGACATTGGGAAGCTATTCCTTTTTAATCTTCATTTAATGTTTTTTCACACAGTGGTCCAACTTTGCATTTTGGGAGCAGCATAACTCAGCTCTGAAAGGCTGGGCATGCACATGTGCCTCTGCTCCTACATACACACCCTCACAGCTGGAGGGGATATGGGGATATGCAGGATGTTTCCTTCCGCTTCCCAGCCATGCTGCCAGAATTGAAGATATTACTGCTGCGTGCTTCAGTAGCACAGGATCAGTAAGAATGTTGTGAACCAAATGGATTTAAATCACCTTTTTCAAAAGCGAAGTGGAGATTGTTATGCTTTTTAGAACTCAGTTTTGTAAAAGAACATGAAAATTGAGATGAAAACCATCTCAGAACATTCCTTCTTTTCCCTGTGCTGAAGAACAGGTAAGTGGGCTGATGAAAACCGCTCTTTGTTTTCCAGCAAAACATTTTAAAGGTTCAATGAGCTGACATTTTTCAGGCATTTGGTTCTAGTATCTTGCATTTAAGTAACAATTTATTAGTTGAGCCTATATAGACACTCTGCCCAAAGAGACAAGGCACATAAGTGTGCTTTTCCTTAGTAGGCAGATTCCTTTCCAATCCCATACACAGGACTCACAGGACAGATCTGAAAGCTTCTGGGGATGGGTAATGAGGAACAAAATCCTAAGCAAATCAAGAAACAGAGAAGAAAACTGGTAACTATCTTCTTTGAAGTTCTCTATTTGATGAAGATGCTTAGATTTAAGCGTCAGAACAGTCATTTCCGGTTTAATTCTTAGCTCAATATCTTCTGCTTCTTTTCTGTACCATAAAGAAAGGCTCATGTACCTTGGATTATTTCTATTTTTCAAATTCAATCATGTGGTTTAATAAAAAATAACTGTATGTCCCTCATAAGTAACCTTTTTCTTAATTAACCTCAAAAACGTCTCTATAGTACAGAAAATCCATGAGTTGAACACCAGGGTAGGCTAGGTATATTTTTACCCATACACTTTTCTATCAGAGAAAGGACACTGGGCTAGACCAGCATTTGGTCCGACAAAAAATCTCTGTTCTGTTATTATCTCTGTTTATAATCAATTTCATGGTCACATGGCAGACCACAGTTTTAATAGTGGTAAAGAAAACATGAACAAAATACATACAAACTTTTACTTTAAGCTCTTCAATACATCCAGCTCACAACAGTATGATAAAGAAAATAATCTGTTAATTTAGAAGCTCTTTTTGTATGACCTACCGTGCAGGACCAGATGGCTCCTCTCTTGCTGAACTTAACACAGTTTTAATTATGAGTTCCTAAAACAAAGAGAGAAATATTCACTGATTTACCAATAACTCCATGATATGAAGCATCAGAAAATTAGAAATTTACTACAGCACACACAGGCGTGTTGCTTAGTTGAGTCTCTAGGTTTGTGGTCCGATGGATTGTTTCCTTACCACTACTCCAAGCTTCTAGTCTGCCCCAGATGTTCACTACTGCACTACCCCAAGAATATTTCACAGGTTACTGCCTTAATTTCTGGTGATTAACCATTTATCCAATTCCTGCTAATACATTTCCATAAAATATCAAACGTTAAAAAAAACCTCCTCTCTGAAGCTAGCTTCTGTGAATAGCCCTGAAGGGTATTACAGAATATATCTATTACTTTAAGGTTTAAACAAAATTATATTAGTTTAAAAAATGTTTGGAAGTAGTTGCAGAACAAGCGACTACAGTGCCTTAAGAATGGTGTCAAAAAGAATTCTGACTCAACTGCAGTGAAATGTCCGTAAAGCTGTAGGTTGCTCTCAATAAAGCTCAAGTAAATAGACATTATGCAATAGAAGTCAGAATGAAATTGAAAATCAGTCCCCAAAAGGGAGCAAGGTGTAAAGCAGCTTCCAAGCCATCATCTGTCTCTAAACTGAAACAGTCTGGAAACTTATTTGGAGCCTTTCTTAGACATAGTAATCATACCTGACACACATACAAGAACCAAATACACGAAGTGAGCTCTGCCTGGTTTCAGTACACTGGCACACTACTCAGCTCTGTGTTATGATAGAGATGGTAAGGTCTCCATTAATGTTTGCTTTTTGTCTAAAAGAACGTACTGATGTACAGAGGTTTTCTAAAGCTCCTAGGAACATGGGCAGATTTCACCAGTTGTAAATTCTCAATAAATTAAATAATGTATCTTGAATCTCTTTATCTTCTCCTTCTCAGATGATTAAGTCTGTGAGACTGCAAATAGCCATAATGAGAGTAGGCTTGAAAAGGTGAGATAACACATCATTTTCTTTTACAAACATATGAAAACGCTTTATTATTAAGTTAACAGCAATTATAAAATATGTTTAGTAGTATAAAGTTTGACAAGATTTATAATCTATTTGAAATGACTTCTGAAAAATTTAAGACTTAAAATTTTAGTTAATATTTCCTGGAACAATATCATATTAAACATATAGCTGGTAGCTGAACACCATCCAAATATTCATAAAATTCCTACCTTAACATCTGTAAACTGAGACACAGCAATGTCAGGAATGTTTGGATGAAGAGCTGGTAGTTCATGATATAAGTTGGGAAAACAGACTAGAGATCCTAAAAGAACTTGTGCTTCAACTCTTGGTGCCTACAAGAAAAAAAAAAAAAAAAAAGGTGGGGAGAAATTTACACTCTTACAGCAATCAGGAAGCTGACATTTCCATTTTCATTAAAAGAGCAGAACAATGGCTGAAAATCCACACAGCTATTCAGCTATTTTCTTTCTCCTTCTGCAAACTCTGTCGACCTGAGCAAACCGAGACCACAGCCCCATGGATTGCTATTCAAGCACAGCCCATGTTCCCATTTTCCAAGAAGGAAGCAGAGGAATTGTTAGAACTACAGAAAAATGACTGTGCTGCTAACCAGGCTCAGGTCTTAGGTTCAGCTAATTGAACAGGATGTGGAAAGCTGCTGGACATGATGTGAGACATCGCTGGATGCAACAGGTAACAGCGTAAGAAGCTGACAGAGGTTTCAGATAGTACCTTGAGGGAGGCCGGATGGACTTCACAGTTGGTTAAAGGGGGAATGATGTGAGAAACAGTCAAAAGTCTCAGACAATTGGCGGGGAGCAGTGGAGAGCTTTGATAGAGTACAGTCATGCAAGGCTAACAGCTCCTAGGTAACTGTATCAGTATTACTATATAAGGCTGAAGTTGCCTGGGTAAAACATCAGAAATACATCTTAATAGAGCAAACACCAGCAGACTGGAATTCTCAAGTCCGACCATCAAAGTCATTGCACAACAGAGATATGGAGGAATAAATACACTTTTAAAATGACGGTAAAGTCAAAACGGACATTTATTTTAAAACATTTTAAAGTGCAGATAAATGGCAGTCACAATTCCAATAACTCCAAAGTAAAAGAAAACTCTGCTTCAACAGTAATTTCTTCACATATTTTTTTGGAGAGGACTTGCATGTGTAGTGTTCTAGAATAAGCCACTGACAGTATCTGTATTTGCTGACCATTACACTGACTTCTGGGGACAAGTTAACACCTTAGTCAAGGAAAAATACTGCTCAGTTTTCTCTCAAACCCTTTCCACTCACATATAAATGAGAATGAACTGATGAATACTTACATTGAGGAATGAAGAAGCAGCCACCCGTCCTGCTGCTACAATGAAATCCATAATAAGCATGGTGGCACCAGGCAAACCAAGTGAAAAGAACTGAGGAGAGCAGTGCTTGATGATTGTATTGACAATATCCTTGCAGGAGAAAAAGGGAAAAGAATGAGCAATGAATGAAAAAAAGGCAGATATTAACCAAAGGTAGACAGTAAAAAAGTGAGAAAGTAAATTCATTGTGGCAATTAAGACACTCCTTACTGAGCGAAGAGTAGCACAAAAGGATAAATTCCTTAAGTATACCCATATTAATATAAGTAAACTGTGGCATACTTTATAGATCAATCTAACCTCGGACACTATTGTAATAAGTCAGTACCAGGTCACATCTTACATTCATTTATATTTAGCTTTTAAGAGTTCCATAAGTGATTAAGCATTCATTTAAATATGTATAGAAGACACATAATCAGAGATAATCAGCTATTACACCTTCTTAACAACATGCTTAAATCCTCTCCAACAAGTAATATTTGACTATAAACTTAAAAAAGGTATTAGTTTCTTACATATATCTGTATGGAACCAAAATATAAACAAAGAATTGAAATGTTTTATAACATTTTTAGTATATAGTTATCTAACACAGTATATTATGTTATTGTAGACTTAGTGAGACAGTTTTTAAAATTAATGTACATGATGGAATTTCTTCAAAAGTATTGGAAAAAGTATAAAATATTTTAATTATTAAAAAACATCGCCAGTTCACAGATAGGCAAAAAATTACCACTTATCCTCCATTGAATAATTCTCCAATAGTAGTGATATCCCACTAAATGGCAATGTTATAGGAAGATTTGAAATCCAGCCAGAAAAGCAGTGTAAACTGGTTGTTAGAGGACAGAAACTGGAGATCTGTCCTATCCATAGCCAACTGTGGAATAATTTTGGACTAGTTCTGTTTTGCCCAGTTAATGAAAACAGGGTCATTTCAACCTTTGATCTCCCTATGCCTCTAGCTGCTCCTTAAAAAAGTTCACAAAATCAACTTTTTCACACTTCTGATGCAAGCCTTTAAAAAGCCATAGCATGTTTTCAGACTTATTCATATTCAAACCTATGAAAAAGTTCTACTCCCACTGATTACATATACTCAGAATGCCTGCTTGCTGGTTCCTGTACTTGCTGTTGAAATAAACTACTCCAATGTAGGTGAGCACAATTTACTTTCCCATGAGCTAAACCGTTGCATCAGGGAACAAGTAAGAACAGCAGACCTTACAGAGATCTGCTTCCTTCTATTTCTTGCATGCTTCAATCCATAACATACAATCACTTAAAAAATACCTTTACTGCATTTGTATTTGCTTGAAATGGAGTACAAAAAAAGCATTTTTGATTACAACCGAGAACATAAGGGTCATTTATCAAAGTTGAGAAGAAGTATCAGTCACATAACCGTTTTCAGAGACAAAATTAAATTATTCACCTGAAAATCCATCTAGCATTTTCAAGAAAACAATTTTATTTTTAGTTATTAACCTGAATTTCATAATTAAACTTACTTGATCAACATGAAGAAGTCCACAGTGCATTATATTGTAGAAATGTGTTAAAAAATCCCTGTTTGGAGAAACATCTTGTCTTCGCTTCATTGTCTTACAAATGAGTTTATAAGCATGTAGCTTTCCTTGTTTGTATTTATCAGTCAGCATTGTTGCCTACAGTTTTAGAACAATATTTATTATTCACAAATCAAAAAAATACGTTAAACAATCTTCTACAACTACATAAACTTTTATTTCTGTTTCACTGCTTTACCTTGAAGAGCCATGGTGTTAAAATTCTCAGTGGTGGAATCAAAACTGGTGGAGATGGTGAAGTTAGGTTATCTGTTGAAATACCAAGATTGTCTCTTATCTGCAATTATTAAAAACAAAACAAAAAGACATTTAAGGGAAATATATAAAGTGGTGGATTTTTTCCTTCTGAAAATCCTGCCTTATCAGGTCAGGCTAGAGAAGAGGTTCACTTCTTTTACCTTGGCCAGATTCTGCCACAATTCACACAGGTAATCAAAAACCTGGGCATGAATCTCTGGATCCATGATGCTATTAACATCTCCCAAAATTCCTAGCATTCGCCTCCACATCACAGTAGCAACATCTGCATGCCATCCTGTAAGTGTTCCCCCAGCCATCACGCTGCAACATTCTGAGGGGAATTCACTGGTTTCTGTAATGGAAGAAGAAAGTACAGTGAGACCTACCTCTCCAGAGAAAGAAAAGTTCTGATATAACTATTTCATACATATTTTTCCTAAAACCAAAAGAAAAAAAAAAATTAGGCTTTCAGAGTAAGGTATTTCCTACCCATTCAGCCATCTCAACACTGGAAATATTTAACTACGTCTACTTTCAAACTCGGTAGAGGAAGAATTTTCCGTTTCTTATATTCTTTCCATAAGTAACATTTAAAGTGACTTTTGGAGCCTTAACACTGGTCTAGTGGACCTAGTAAGGCCACATCCTTCGTGAGTGCTGTCTTACATTCTTTGGAGTCAACAAATCTCCTGAACTCCACTTGTCTGCTTCCAAGAAAATTACAGTTCAACTTTACATTATTCCCAATAAAATAGACAGATGATTTTCCTTAGAATCTACTAAGAATGTATTTTATTGCAAATTGAAGTGAAAGGCGAGACTAAACTTGTCTCTGGCTACTGTTCTTTAAGCTGTAAATTTGCATGAGTGGAGAAGCAACATCCACTAGCACTACAGTCTAACTCTCACCTAGCTCTCTCTACGCATGTGTTATACAAATGAATGTTCTTTTTTAAGTGAAAGATGTTTAATCTAGTTTTTCCATACAGAGAAAACTTCAACAGATTACGATATCTTACATCCACTCAGCTCACACTTAACTAGCCAAACAGACACATTAAACTAGCTAGCGAGCCACAGTTTTAAAGCAGCAGTCATCCAGAATCTCCTTTCTGCCCCTCTCAGACAGATTTTCAAAACACCTCAGCGTCAGAATTTGCTGAGATCTTCTGAAAAATCTCGCAACTATTACAGGCATACAAAATCAAAATGACATCTGAGTTCAGCCTAATCACATAGCCTCTTCTTTTGAAAATCTGGACCACTGTGATAGAGACACTAATGGTTTCTAGCCTGTAGATTTCAAAGTACAAAGCAAAATGATGTTACTTCTGTCCATCAGTTGGCTACTTAAAGGAAAAGGGTCCGAAATACACATCAGACACCCTTCTGTTTCCATGAGACCAAATATGGGAGAAATGGGAAACTCGTATTTATAAAGTGAATGTATCCTACAATTCAATAGCTAAGATAGTGGAGGTAATTATAAGTTTGTTCAAATACGAAAGGGAAAACAAGCAATATTTCAAGAAGAAATTATAACAGTACTTTAAAATTATTACTTGTCTTATTACTTATACATCAATCATAAAACAGTCTATGGCAGGATCACATACCAACTTAAGCTGCCACAACTCTAGGCATCAAAAAGAACTATTATAAATGTGTGAACTATTAATCTGTTGCTAACAGTTCCAATAAAATGCAAGATAAAATGCAAAAGGTTTTTGTTTGCCTTTAAATCATCGTAATTAAATATTTTCAAAGGTGCAGACCAAATAGCCTTGTACAGGATTGTCTACAACTAATGTGATACTAGTTACTTCACTGTACGGCATTGGAAAGAAAGAGAGAACAGGTTTATATTTTCTATTCCAGATATTGCCTAGGTCATCTGGCGTCTGTAAAACAGAGTGGTGGAGCTTCTCATCCAGCTGCAGATCCTTCTGCTCAATATGATCTGCATGAAGAGTGGCAGGAGAGGGTGTCTGTGATCGGGATCCAAGAGCAGATTGGATTGGAGAAGCACTTTCAGAGCCTGTAAATGCAATTTTTAACAGTTACCTTAATAGCCTTTTCTATTTGCTTGAGCTACTGAAATGTTGTGTAAACATAGCATTAAAAGAAATCTCCTTTTATATAACAAATGTGGGCAAGAAAAGATATAAAACTGAAAGCAGATCTCTCTGTGAATGGTGCTCTGAAAGAAAATTAATTACATGCAGGAAAGCTGAGAGATGAATACCAAAATCAGATAGGTAAATGGATTAACAGATCTCTATTTTAGGCCTAAATAATTTTATACGTGTTTTTTTCTGCTGCACTTTCAATGTTCTGAACCAGTCAAATTTCTCTCCATATTCACTCACTTGAATTTCTCTCCAGCAAAGCATCTAAACAGAAAATTTACTGGAACAACTGCTTTTCCAGGTTTATGGATGCATGTGAGTTAATTTATGAATAAAGGCCCAAGCCAGTAGCTGACAATTTTTTATGTTTATCTGCCAATTGGGCTGAGAAAATCCATATAGATGCAAACTCCTGTAAAGTTAGAGGAATGCTATTTCCTCTAAGACAGAAAAATACAAGTGTTAGAATGGCAGTGCTGCAAAGGCACTTTTCCATGATCACCACTGAGCAGCACCCTCTCCAGGCAACTATTTGGTCTCCTCTACTGAGAGATCCACGGAGAGGAAGCAGGTACTTGTACTTCTCTTCAGCACTACCTTAGTTTCATTTCCTGAATTTGCCCAAAGATTATTATAAAAAGCTGAGTTTGGTCAGAACAGCCAGATGGCAGAAAAAAAGAGAAGATATTCACCACATACTTCTCTACACATTAAATGGAAGAACTCAAACCTATTAATTTTAACTCTTAGATAAATGTAACTGGGACCCAAAACCATTGTAATGATATGTGAAGTTCAGTATTAGAGATAAACCGAACTTTACAGATAGCAATGAAAAAGCAAGTCTTTAAAAATAGTAATTTTCCCAAATGATTGGCTGTGAAGTGTTCTTTCTTTTAACGAGAACAAATTGTTTAAGGAACTTGACAGAAAATGTCAGTGTTATCAGAACAGAAATCGTGGTAAACAAACTTAATTACATTGTTAAACTGCAAAGGTCTCTATCTGATTTAAATGGTAAAGGCAATGAAGCTTTTGCCATCAATTTAAATCAACACCTCTGCAGGAGAGATGGACGCTACTGACACACAGACCACGGTTTCACTCAACAGGTAATGATACTCTCCTCTCGCTGCTGATCACTTGTTTTCCAAATGCTCACAAAGATAATGTAAAATACACACTTTAAAAGATGTTCAAAGAAATCTTTTCCTACGTCTCCTCCACTCTGCTCACTAAGGGAGGAGGAATCAAGGGAAAGAGCAAGAAAGAGTGATGGAGAAGAGAGAAAACGGGGGAGAATGGGATACAGAGGGAAAGAGAAGGAACGAGATGGAGAGAAATAGCAGGCAGAGGAGGGAGGGAGACGTTCATACGATGGAAGAGAATGGACAGAAATAACTATTGAAAATTTGCTGAACTACTGGAGTCTTCTCAGAAGCAATAAAAATACTCCAGCATACGTGGATCCAAATTTGACAGATAATACTATGGGTTCAACTTGTTCTAGGACTAGTAAACAGCAATCACTAGTAAACTCAAACACTTGCTAAGAATGTGAAATAATGTCTATAAACCAAGAAGAAATTTTCCTTCCAAAAACCTTCAAAGCAGAACTATTCAGAACCAGGTTGTTTTCCAAGCAGCAGAACCACCGAAATCTCATTTTTATGGTTGTGTTTTGAGGATGAGTTTCTGTATGGAATTGCTGGTATCTAATACAGTGAATTCACATTGCAGCCTCCTTGTCATGGGACTCTGCCTACATGACATTTTCACTAGATAGATGCCTATCTTTCACAAAATTTCAAAGAAAAGAATGTCTTTCTGTTTTCTTCTTATATGTCAATTTAGCAGAAATTAGACAGTGGGCTCCAACATTGTTGGGGGTGTGGAACAGTCAGACAGAGACAGACAGTGTAATTAACACAAGTCTTGCTTCCTCAGGAAACTCAGCTAAAGTTAAATGCACATGACACAGAAAAGCTGTCTCTCTAAAACAGTGGTCCAAACAACAAGAAGAGACAGCCACAGAATCTCTTAATAGGCAACTCAGCCATTAATTGCAATCTTATCAATTCAATTACAGTGCAAACTTGGACAAAAATACCAAACAGTAATGAAATTATTAACATATAAAACCAAACAAACAGAAAAAGAACATATTTTCTGCTAGGATTTTCAACAAGCACACAGCAAAGAGAAAAATGAAGAGAACAAAAGCCAAACCGAACATTGCTGAACAACAACGTCCAAGAAAGCTAATGCCACGCTTCTTTCAGCAGAAAGGCTATTTTAGAAAGGGAAAATTGTGGTGGGGGAAGTAAAGATGCCTTTCAGTATCTCTGAAAATGCTCCGTTTGGTATCTCACAGAGAACAAGGCACTGTATGTAGGGATAAGCTCTCACAGACAAACAGGTACTTGTTCCCGGGTTTGTAAGAGGAACGGTAGTGCATAGCAATTGTGGAACAAGGAGTGTGAAAATGACTATGGACATTTTTACTTCTCATTTACAAAATCTGGCAAGAGAATGTTCCTCCAAATACTCCTCAGAGAGGAAGATTCTCTCTTTCAGAATAAGCTCATTCAGTTTGGGTTAACTTTGTCACTTGGCGGTTGCTAACTTAAAGTGTTATTCTCTCTCTTTCTCAAGAAAGAGCTGCAATGTAAACTGGTGGAGCCTCAAGCTCATCAACTGAGACTGTGCAACACTGCTTCCTAACAGGCTTATTTTTTCATGAAAACAACAGGGAAAAGTACTAAAAGAAAAAGAATTCTTAAGTTACACAAATGGAAACTGATCTTACATGACACAGTAAATAACATTTTGCGTATTAACAGCTCCGAGTTACACAACAGACAATACAGAGAGAGGTTAAGATGGATGTATATAAAAGAATCCCATGATACCTCAGTGTGATACATGGGTTTGAAAGAACACTGTCAAAGCCTTCCAAGGAAAAAACTCTTCCTGAAAATTAGCTATTTGACTACCAGTAACAGAAGGACACTTGTAAGAGTTCTAGCATACATTACATGGTAGAAGTTTTGTCCCTGGTAATTGTACAGATTTTCTCATGAAGGGTTTAAAATGCATTTAGCATCAAGCCAAGGATCATAAGGATAACTAAGTCAGACAAAGGTTTTCCATTGATGTTATTTCACACACTACTTTTCAATAGCAATCAAAAAATAATCAAAACGTAAGAATCATCTTATATAGAATATAGATTCATTGCAGAAGCTGGAACTTGCATTCTTCGGGATGGGTGGAAAATTTCTGAAAAAAGTGCACTTTTTTTTTTTAGAGTTTTTTTTAACTACTTTACCAGTAATAGTTGCAGCTTCAGCAGACAATGGTTGCTGATTGAGACTACTTGTTTCTGAATCTATGTGGAGTGTAGTTAGACTGGCTACTTCTTGCTCCTCGGCACTCTGTTGCTGTCCTGAAATTGCATCGACGTCAGCGGAAGCTGGTGTCCCTGCCTCAGTGCCAAAGCTGAAATCTGTATGAGGAAAGCACTGTATTAACTTACAGCCTAAAAATACCAATAACATTTAAAAAAAGAGCCCAGGCCCTCCAAGATGATCTATGGAAAACTTGAATGTGCATTTCTTATGCTAATAACACACTGTTGCAAAATTTCCATAAAATGTAACAGCAGAAAGTAATTGACTATCATGAATATTCTCATTTCTGTCACAAAACTGTAATTGTACTTCTGGAGGAGACCTTCCTATTGCATGTCCTGTTTTCTGCTTAGTTGCCGTAAGTGCACCTACATAAGAATAAAATAAAAATAATGGACACATATGTTAAGGAATTTATTTGCAAAATTTACAAGCTGGAAGAAATATCCAAGTTGATTGTTAAAGCACTAACTTCAAACTAAAAATTTTATGGCAAATGATATTCTAACAAATGGCTTTTTCAACACTAAAGACAAAATGTCATACTGAAAATTAGGTTTAAATACCAACCCTTAGTTGCCTAACACCTACATATCTAAAAATTGCAATTTCTCCAATAAATTCTACCATATAAACATTACTTCTCTTACAGAATACATGAAATCATAATTCCTAGCAACCATAATGACCCCTTCTGTTGAACAAGAGTGGGAATGGATAAATTAATAAATTAAGTGAATGAAAAGCATTGTGTTATTATAGAAAGCACACTAATTTTAACAAAGCATACTAATATTACCATGATATTACACTTAGTATCTTGATGAATCAATAGCTACATGAAAATTGCTGTAAGAATATCAGGAGCCCTTCTTTAAGTTCTACCTAAATGTTTTCAAAAGAATTCAAGCAACTTCCAAAATAAGTAACCTTTCATTTTCATATTTTGTGCAAAACAGACGGATACGCTCCACGGAGAAGACAGTATTGCTTTCTAACTTCTGTTCACTGCTGTTCTGCTATTTGCACAGTAGTATTCCAGAGCTGTTTTGTTTAGTATACTATAAACACAAACCGCCTCTCTCAAGAGCTCTGCTTGCTCCATTAACTTGCTAACGATTTCAATGGGATATCAAAATAAGCTCTCTTTACAGAAAACTGCTGGCATACAACTTTACCAAATAAAAAGAAGAAAAAATGAAAAGGGGAGCTCACAAGCCATCAATCAAAAATGCCATTACTTTTGGAAAAATATACTTGCTTTCAAATTTGCGGCCATCGTACTGGAAGGCGCTGAAAGAGTCGGAGTGGCTGTCTGAACTGATGAGGTCACTGCTGCCCGCGCTGGCGGGTGACGTCCATTCAGAAGGCACGCCTGGGTCGTCTATAGGACGCATTTGGTTCTGTTTGTTCAATATGTCAGGAAGGTCTTTAGGAACTTCCAGGCTGCCAGGACTGCTTCCTCTTCTTGTCACATTCTAAACGTTGCAGAGACACAAATTATCTTACAATACTGGATGGCTTATTTACATAAAATGGAAAGAGCAATCCCACATTTGCAAACGTCAGAACGTAACGGTTCATAAGTACCTAAACCAGAAACTGTCATCACAATACATATATAGCCAAGGCTTTCCAAAACCCTGGACAGGTAAGTGAAGAACCCATGCAGTCACAGAATTTCATAAATACAAATTGTATTTGCACAATGAATTTTTGTGCACATACCTTAAAAGGCTAGGATTCAGACTAGCATGTGCCACACATGTATTAGGTAAGACATGAGAGAGAAAAACAGTAAAAAAGTCTATTATCTCCATATTATGTCTAGATTACTAAAGAAAACTTGTTAACCTTGGTTCCAAACACAAGCATAAAAAAAGAGTCAAGGAATTCTGTTTTCTGGCCTATAGGCTGCCATGCTATAAGCAAAAATTTAATGTACACCACAAGCAAATGAATTTACTAATTCATGCACTCGTTTTCTTATGATTAAGCCAAAACCATAGTATTGACTTGGACACCAAAGACAGCATATAGCAGGAATAAGGCATATAGATTTGCTCATGTAAAAATAAGGTGGTGTTCTACTTGGAGTCTTCCTTTAAGCCATTTTTTTCCACAGATAGGACTCTTTGCTTCAGAGGAAAGAGAGACAAAAGTAGAAGAGCCATTTTAGGAAACAGCTTGAAATCTTTATGCATTAAGAGACTGAAGGCAACCTCCTTTTACACCAGGCCCAGTCATTTCTCTATTCTTTTACTACCTTAGTATTAATTAGAGATTTACTCAGATTGACAAGCTTTTCACGATACAAGGTTTTAGCATTCAATAGATATAGCAACCTAAAACTAATCTTAGTAAGTTGGTACTCTGTTTTAAGAGGGCATATCTGGTTTTGTCTGCTAAATTACAAGATCAGTGGCAGTTCCAAAATATTTATTCAAATTTATCTTGTCTGGTTTTTGCTACTTAAGGAAAGTAAGAATTCTTTTGTCTGAACTATTAATAATCAATGTTCTTGCCCATCTATGTCAAAACAGATAGTCTTCCCTCTCTCTCTCTCTTCTTCTGTGGCCAGCTGTGGTGATTTCTGGTTTATGAAATTGCAGACTAACTTTTTTTTTAATAGAGTTCAACTTAGCATTTTTGTCTTGTAACTCTACACTTGGTAACAAGAACACTTTGCACCAACAATCAAGTTTCATAAACCTGATTTCAATAAAAAAGAGAAAAAAGCATGCGATTGGACGAACTCTATAGGTTCTGTCTTGCTATTTATAAAAGACAATGACAAATAAGCAAACTTTTTCAATCACTTTGAAGAATCTTCTTTGGCCCCTTATTAGTGACAACTAAACTACTTGTTGACAACTTTCTGTAGGAGCATGTCTTAAAATGACCTTAAAAAAAACTTTTAAAAATTCTAAGCAAAAAAAAGAACAGAACAACTTCAAAGTGCTACATGTAAACTGGAACCCGTTCTGTCGTTCAATTGCAACTTTTCTTTTTCTTTTTTTAAATATTTCCCCTTTTGTAATAAAACACTTATCTCTTCAAATCAGTTGTCTCGATCTGTAAGCATTCAACAGTAACGAGAAATTCTTGACTTAAAATCGAGTAAGATTTCTCATTATGAATGACATTCCAAATAACGTGACACTTTGGGAAAAGTGTAGGAAGAAATCATATGAAAAGTTGTTTCAATTAGCAAAGAGCTATTTACAATTGTTGAATAACTTGCTGTAAGTGAAATAAAACATATACTAGTGTAGTTTCGTTGTCTGTTGCACTGACTATACCTGTACAGAATAGTACCGTACTGCAGTATGGTACCCAACTACATACCACACTAAGGACTGCAAATTTACATATAAACTATTATTCTGAAAGTGTCTGTGTACAAAGATCTTTACAGGTGCAATTAAGGCCATGTAATTCAGACCATTCATCTGACAGTAACTTCTGCATTGCTTCCACAACCAAGATTTAATAGATATGAAAACACAAATGGCATAAAATTACATGAATCAATGTTAAAGACAAGACTAAGTAACATTCTTAATTCTTTCGGTTTAATAATACCCAGAGAAATACGTTTTAGTGAACTGATTTAGAATGTCATTGATGAGTTCACGCATATATGTGGACTTACATATCTAACTGTAAGAAGTTTAAAGGCTTACCAGCGCACTACCACTGCGGAGTCTCTCAGCTATAAATTCATCCATGAGGTCAGGAACATTTGTATTGCTACTGCCAATATCACTATCAATAGGGTGCAGCTTTTGACTCATGTCCTCTCTATTAGCTAAAAGCAAATGAACAACTGTATATAGTAAAGAACACATCAAAACATTTTCAAAACAAAAGGTAAAAAAAAATAATGAGAAAACCCCTGCTAATTAACAGAAATTTTAAAAAAATGATCAAAACTGCCAAACATGCATTTTAAGAAATCCCCTCTTTTAAAGCAGATTCTACTTTAAGAATTAGTATGGCTTCTTCTTCCCACTAAGCAGGGGTTAGTCGATTTCCAGTACCACCTTTAAGAGCAAGAAGCTTATAGGTAAGCACTACTCAAAGTTGTTAATGCTTGCTTTAAGGATACAGCATATATTCTTCCTCCATATCACAAAAAAATAAGTAATAAATCCTAAAATTTTTATGATTCATATAGGCTCCTTTTTCATTGCATGCCTAATGAAGAGCAATCTAGTGGAAAATGTAACTAGGCTGTAATATGTACTAATGTTGATGTGGCACTGTATACAGTTAGTATAAATAGTGCAAAGAAAATCTCAGGTAAGGAAACTACACGCTAGTACAAGGAATGAAAATTCAGACTCTGGACAGTCAATGGTTATGAACAATTAATTAAGTTCACTCATTTATCAGGGTTGTATTTTTGATATAACTATACTGTTCATATTTAACTGTGGCTGTTACACCTGACTTAATGATCTTCGTCTTTAAAGTCTTCAAGTTATTGCAGTTCATGTTTTCTCTATAAGACTTTTTCCCTCAGTGTCATCTCTCGTGAGACCACAGGTTTATTCTAATATTGAGGCTCTGTTAAATGTTACAGCTTTCGAATAAAATGTACTTCTAAAATTAGTGCTCTCTTCTAGATCTCTCGTTTTCAGAAGTCTAGATTCTGCAGAGAAGCAAATCGCTTTTTTGAGACCCATGACAGTCACGTTCCTGTGGTGCTATGCTTACAAAGGCTGCCCTCAGGTGGCATTAACATCTCGATGCAGGATGCAATTGCGGAATCCTCTGTTAATCATGCCAGCATGACAATGGAAAAAAGAAAACCTACGTTACTGCTGAAAGTTAATTTACTGTTCATTTAAGGTTATTTAAGATGTGAACTAAGACAATGGATATTAGAGCGACAGCCTTCTTTTTCAATCAGTCCACAGAGGTCTCATAGTTAGCAGGAGAACGACTATCATGAGACCTTCATGGACATCCACTATTCCAAGAAAAAAAGAAAGCAATGAAAGATGTTGTCAAGATGTAACTGCATCCATTTTGGTGAATGAACACAGAAAGGCCAACAGCATGGTTTGAAAAAGATTCAAACAAAACCTCATGATTGGACACACAGAGAACTTCTCTAATGAAATCATCCCAGAAACAGGACATCTCTGTTTAAGACTATTTTTGCAAAGTTATCTAAACTAACCTCCAAATGTAAATTTGAGGGGCTTTTTTGTTTTGGAGGAGGAAAAGGAGGAAGAGGAGGAGGAGGAAGAAGAAAACACACTAAATGAACCAGAAATACAATTAGTTCAACCTAGCTGGTCAAGAGCCAGGTCCTTCTGACAAACAAACTACACTCAGAGTGGAATAGCACGTTCTGATAAAATAGGCGTATGCCAATCATTCAGTAGGCTGAATTTTAAGGCTCTGCATGGTAGATGAAAATTCAAAACTCTCAAGGTCATTTACTGTCTCTTCCTCTTCCCTAACCTGATGGTCTTCAGCAGCAAAGAGGTTCAACTAAATATCTTGAAAAGGGAAATTAGTAATTTAAAGTATGTAAAAGTAACTTATGCTGGGAGAAAAATCAGCTGGCTGTAGGCGCATGCATAACCAAACAGGGAAAGCAGTGATCATCCCAAAGCCTTTTGATTGCTTATCAGAGCTTGCTTCAGTCGCATTAAGCCAAACTGGTGCTGCCTTTCTCCTTTTGCGCTCTGCACACTGTTAGTGCTCACCTGCAGCTTTCCTTCCAAAATAGCCCATTACATGACTGTACAGATCCCTCAGTGGAGCCTCTGCTGGCATTCTGTCCTGCCTCTGTGGGGAAACATTTGCCTTCGGCTTCGAAAGAGCATGTACAACAGTTTTATAAACACCACCCAGGGAGCCCTGCTGTTGCGCTGACTCCTGACCTGATCCTCTAAAGGCACTACGATTATGGAACTGATTAACCGCAATACCTTCTTTTTGCAACATGGCTGCTTGAGCTTCTGTAGTTTCCTTAATTTGCTTGCTGCCAACTGAAGCAGCATTGATTGCATCTAGAGGTCTATATATTCCAGGTCTAACCAGTTCCGTGACAGCTGATGAGCTGGTGCTTGCACCGGTACTGCTGCTACCACTACTGCTACTACTGAAGCCACCGAGTTTACGAAGTCTTGCTTTCCAAGCGGCCTCTTTGTTCTCAAGAGGATTGTAAAATTGAACCGATTCTGTAGATGGCCTAAAAGTAACATGAACGCTATTTCTTTTTTTAGTTGTTATTTTCATGATTTTGGCCCTATGAGTTACAGTTTCAGATATACTCCTTTTAGTTGGTGACAGTTTGCTTGTGCCTATGATGTGAGGCATTTGAGGGTTAACTTGTGCTTTAGGAAGAATTTTCTTTGCATGCATAACACGTGAGTTGGTTACTTTTTCATTAAACTGGGCATTTTTATGCTTTTCGGCTACTGCTGCTTCCACAGCTAAATCTACATCAGCTTCAGTGGCAGCTTGCCTGTACAGGTATCTCTTCCCTTCTTTGCTGCTAGGACTACTTGACCCATGATCGAACACGCTTTCATATTGTTTATTAGTATTTAACTGTCTGGCTTTATCAAGCGCTTGATTTCTTGTAAAAAGGTCTACTTGAGTAGGTGCAATATTACTTATAAAGCCACTTTGGTCTTGTTCTAGGTGCAGCTCTGTGTTATCAGCTCTTTCTGTAACAGTGATGCTATTCGTGCATTGACCGGTCTGGTCTCTATTTTCTAATCCATCCAGTGGTAATCTATCATTCCTATTTACTGATGTATCAACTTCGTGAGCAGAAGCCTCACATTTATCTATCTCAAAGTTACCGCAAAGTTCTTCTTTTTCTTTAAGATATTCTCTCAGAGAGGAAAGGAGATCATCTTCACCTTCAAGGTCAACATATTGGCTTTGTTCAAAGGCTGTATTTGCAAATTCTACCGGCCCTATTAAATGACAAAGATGGTCATAAATACTATCCCCAACTTCCAAGGAGGACTCTTGGCTATTTGTATCAGTGATATGGCTTTCAGTGGATCTATGCATTGAAGAGGTCTCAGTGGAACTCTGTAAGCTTGGAGCATGATGGGATGAACTGTCAATGACAGGAACTGCACCTTTGGCTCGTTCAACTGCGAACGGTTCCAGGATGTCAGAGGTGCTGCTGCTTCGTGGCAGTGGCTGTTCCTCATTTAATGCACCAAAAACTTCACTTGGAGCATCCTCACTCTGTGAAAAATGTCTGACTCGAGGTGGACGTGGAAGAATTTGAGCATCGTCAATGTCTGTAGGGAAAAAGTATATGTAACATGCACTAAAATTTACATAGAGAGACAATATTTATTTAACACTACGTCCTAATTACATGACTTTAAAAAGCTAGGAAAGTCCAGAGCCTTGCTTTCTTAAGTACAACACAAATATTTTTTCCAGTACTAGAGTGTTAAAAACACACGCACAAAATATCCAGTACAGAATGTAATATAAATGAGTTAGACCATCAGAACACAGTTTTAAATGTTAACATGCATGAGAACAAACAGTGAGACCATGGAACGTTTGGAAATACAGTCAAAGCTAGGGCTGTGCCAATAAGTTCAATAATTCAACCAATATGATTCCAGCTATGGAAATGGTTACCTGGAATACAAATTAGCTTAACAGTAGTACCCTTCAGGAAATTTACATCTTCAGAAAAATGCACAACTCCAAACAGAACAAGTTTTCTGAAAAGTTAGAATCGTCTATTGAAGTTACAAACTATTACTTTTTTTTGTAACTTGTATGAATATATATATGAATTACTGAAATATCTGAAATACTATCATGCAATTATTCGTATTATGGCATAAGTAATATAGTGTATACCTGAAGACTAAAGCTTTAAATGACAGGAAAGAACTAGCCCTATACAGAAAAAGATGGCTACACATCGCAGATAATTTAAAGATCCTTTTCCCTAGAAGGATGTTTTGTCTCTCATCTTCAAAATGCAAACCTAAATACTAAAGGGAAGCTTACCTCCCCCTCTTCTTTCAAGCGAATGTGACATTTATGAGAATTAGCAAATTAAGGACTGCTACTGAAAAACATCCTGCAGCCTCACAACAGTTAACATTCGAGTAAAAACACTTTTGTTTATGAAAAGACCAGAACGCTATCATCATTTAAATCAGTGATTCCTCGTCTCCGTTGAGACTGCTAATATGTTATCATCAGTACAAATCAGAGTTAACTGTAATGAAAGCTGCAGTTCCAACACAGATCACCTGGAATTGTACTGAAATATCTTCAGCCCACCTCACAGAATATTTTATTCACCAGAATAAAGAACTTTCATGATCCTCTTCAGATTTCCTGCTATGTTATAGGAACACTGCATACTATCAAATCACCAGTGAAGGCAAGAGTAAGTATCTCTTACAGACAATTCAACTATTTGCAAGAATTTGAGCTATCCCTTGTACTCTTTCTATGGGACAGGCATTTGAACAGTACAGGGAAAACAGCTTTCTCAATTTTCTGTTGTTTTCTTTTGATAGACTCCCTTATTCCCCAGGTTTATTTTTTACCGTCTACCACTTAAAAAGTTGTAGATATGCTTTTTAAAGTCAGGAATAATAATAGTGCTTAAATGAATACAAACATGAGTTACTTGCCACAATAAACAGACTTACCTTGTTGTTACACCTAGAGGGTTTATCTTCAGGACTGCAAGAGTGAATTTACTTAAAACCAGCACAAAATTTAAGCCCCTTTCCCTCCCCTAAGTCTGATGTGTTACTGCCAAAATAAATATTTCAAATTATTTATTCATGGATCTCTATACCTATTTCAGTAATATTTAATAATGATGATCTGAAGTCACCTTTAAAACCTGTTTTAAAGTGCTCACACTTCTCTGAGAATGTTAGAGCTGGAGCTGAATTTACTCATATTTTCCTTCTGAGCAAATCATACAAATTGGAGGAACGAGATACATCTGTACTAAACTAAAGGTATGTGTTAGAACAAAATGAAAAGTGGTACTTCCCTGCTCAATTTTTCAGAGATGTTAAAATTTGAAAATCTAATTTGGGCACGATACAAAGTTTACTGAACTGTGAAGAAGCTAACAGACAGGAAATAGAAGTGTCTATATTGGGAAAAAAAGTAGACATCCAAGGTAATTCAGGAAATAAACATGAAATGAAAATCATTGTATAAGGCACAATTTATTATCCCTTTCCTCTGTCTTCAGCTTTGATAAGCAACAAATTTCTCATTATTGCTCTTGTTCAACTTATTACTAACTATATGAATTAACACTCTCTGAAATGAATGGGGTCCCTCTAGTTGGAATCGTTATTTCAAACCCTCTATTGACGGAGGCAGAGATTAACACAAGTTATGCATATACAGTCTCAAAGCTATTTCTTACATTTCTTACACTTCTTACAAAGAAAGGACCATAGAATTCAAAAATATGTTTGATAATGTTATATATGATATTAACATATATAACTATGATACACCGATCTCATCTTGAGCCCTCTATATGCATCTTTCCTATCTTTTATAAACTCAAGCTCATCTAAAGCAGCAGCCTGAGGATTGCACGCTGTGCATGCAATGCAGGGATTATGATTTTTCCAGAATGTTAAAAATTACTGGATGGAGAACTCCAAATGCACGCCAAGCAGCTCCACACATTGAAATAAATTTAGCTAGATTTATTTCAATGTTGATCCAGTATTAATTTAAGGTGCTTACGTACGCATGACTAGCACATATAAGTACACAAACATTTTCAAACAAACGTGTAGTGCTTGTGCCAATAGAAATTCCTTTTTTTGTAGAATGGGGGAAGAAATTAAGGAAATCAAAAGTATACCGTTATTACAATATCAGCACTGAAAAAACAGACAACATTTAAAAACCCAAATGAACATCTGCTTCACAACCAGAGCTCACTCTTGCACATGGGGATACCGTCAAATTGGGACGCCATCAACTCTTAAGGAGTTTTCACTAACTACGTTGCAACTGTGCGCCAGAAAGCTGTGTGTCTGACCCATGGCACGTACTTAGGAGAAACTCTGCCTGGGTCCTAACACGTTACAGTGAGGAAGAGACTGAAATTGGTAGTTCTAGCCAACCTCACCCAATCACAACCGTCTTTTAATCAACCTCACCTCCCCTTTTTCTGCTACAAGGCAGAAACAAAAGGTAGTTTTCCAGCATCAAGCGGGAGACAGATATCCTAAAATACAAACTCATGGAGAGACACATTCTGGCAAAATGGCATGAGTGCAAGTTGAAGATTCCCATATAACATTGGGAAAGGGTTGTATTTCATCATGGAAAGTTAGTTCAGAAAGCGGAGAAAAAAAAATACCATGTTTTGCTTCTCAGCTTTCATTTCGATTCTTTCACAAGAACATACTCATTCTCTGAGTTTCTGGGGTTAAAGAATAATTACAGCCATACTGGCATTATAATTATGATTTCTTTATATTTCATCTTAATGATTACTTACTGATTAGGGAGAAAGGCTGTAAAGACATAATACAAGTCTCCCTTACATGCTAATACTTCCTTTGATTCTTTTAGTCCCAGTGGATAAGGAAAGATCTCCCACCTGCAATTCATTAGTCTGCCATTGTGGCCCATTGCTTCCAGGAATCTTGCCTACATCTCACCAATGCCTTTTTTTCTACAAGCAGTCTGGTACCTGAAAATCCTCAATAGGAGCAGGAATGTATTATTATTTTGCTAGTAAGGTATTTTGTACATAAGGTAAAGGTTTTGGCATAAATGCTTTCTTTTGGACCACCTGTCAAGATCCATCAGTGCTCAGTGACTTTAATCTTTCAATGAGGAGATTCACAGCTAAAAAGAAGCTGAATGCTACTTCAGAAAACTTAAGGTTAAGGCATCCTGTTCTCTTGGAATCATTTGAAATATCCTCTCCTTTAAGTTGTGCTAGATCTGAAAGTCAGTTTGGATAACAGGGATATTCATATACTTGTAAAGTAAGAGGAAGGGCTGTCACAGCTAAACATCACTCATTATCTAAAGCACACTTATGACAGAAACAACTTGATTACTTCCCAAATTACATGCTGTACCATCTGGACACAGAAGGCTTTCAGAAAAGAATATATTTACTGTAAGAAGAAAAGGCAAGGAAAATGATAAAGCTTCGTGTTTAAAAAAAAACAAAAAAAGATAAAAAGAAATAGGAAAAGAGGAGAGAGAGTGCTCAATTAAAAAGCAGAAAATTAAAAGAGCAAAGTGCACTCTGATCCAGTGGAAAGTTTTTCCTTTACTCTGCTGCTTCCCCATCAACACACTAATGCCTTGCTTTTCCACTAGACCTTTTAAGATTTCTGGCAATGTTCAAGAGTCTTGGGCACACCATGAAGCTGTTTCAACAATCATCTGTTGGAGACGACACCAAAACAAGGACACGCCTAGGACTTTTTCTATGTTAGAAGTGCAAAGGTCTGTAAAATTATTTCACTTTTGAAAATTACACTGCTTGTGCAGTTTTTGTATCAGATGAGTATCAACAGAAGGACAATAGCAAGAGAGCCATCAGGTTTGGGACACATTAGAAGAAAGATGCAAGCCAGGACTTTTCAGAAACATGGATAATATCACTGACTGCAAAAGCACTTTTGCCACCTTGAAGACGGGATAATGAAGTATCAGTGACTATGTGACTAAATAAGAGTTCACTGTGAAAGCTCATTTTCTTTTTTGGGTGCTCTTAATATCTTCATTACGAATTGACTATTTACAACAATGCTATGGCCAGGTAAGATCTAATTCCTAATAGGTTGTTCATGAATCATTCCTATAAAAAGCCCTATCTTCTAAGTTCTAATAATTTGTATCTCAGAAGACATATCCTTTGCACTCATATGTTTATTAATTTATTACATATGGTTTGTATTTTATTATTCTTTCTTTGTGGTGTCAAGATTTGCATTCAAATACTTTATAATTTTTCATTGTGAAAGTCTGGTATCTCTCGAGTGGATTCCTTGAACCTCCCTCCTTCTCCATTTATGTTTTTGGATTGAATAAAAAGGCACCAAGTTTCTGTTTCACAACAAGACAAGTTAATGTTGGACACCCATCAAAGTACAATTATGAAAATACAGCTCTTGATATTTCCTGGGTAACAAAGACAGACAGGAGAGACAGAAAAGAAAAAAAAAAGAACATATCCTCCATAAAAAAATTACTGCCATTAGGTCCTTATATTTGTACATGGTTTTGACTACATATATAGTCCTGCCACTGCACTTTATTTTTTTTTTTTTCACTCCTTGAAACAAAGGCATAGCAGGTAAGGCTGACAGTCATGTTACTAAATTACACCTATGTAATAGCTGGAGCACAGGAGAAAATATTACATTGCCTGTAAACTTTCATGTATGTATTTTTAAAATTTATAATTGTAATTGCTGAACCTATTTATTCAAAGAAAACTATCCAAAGAAAGGTACTGTCAAACTTCTAGCCAACCACCCTGCTGGACCACACATAATGTGGAAGAAAACTACAACTCTGTAAAAAATGGATCATTTGGAAAACAGCATCAAAACACTGCACTTCAGAATCCCCAACTGTATAGATTTTTTTAAATGTTTTTATATATTAATGAAACCCAGGCACACTGTAAAGCATAGTATATAATACCATATACTTCAGACTTCTTTTCATGGGAGCTAAATTATATCATCATGGTTGTCCACACAACATCTATGACATGGAATTCAAAAATTTACTTCAAAAGATGTAAATGGCAAGTCAAAGTAAAATTATATTCTTCCTTTCCCTCCCTCACTCATCACAAATAAAAATTTCGGATTAGTTGTACTCTCTGGTAGATAGATGCTGTATTACTGCTTACCAATAAATTGAAAAAGCAAGAGATTTCTTTAATTTTCACTTTTATAATAGCAAACATTGGCACAGCACTAACTTCCAACAGTTCCAGAATGAATTGCAAAATAGCATGGTATTTTACATAACTCGAAATATTCATTCTTAATCTCTTCCCCTCTCCCCCCATCCCCCAAGTATTTTTACTTTGAAAAATTTAATGATTTAGCAGAATTTGAAAGCAGAAGGTTTAAAAAAGTGATAAAGGGGGTGCAGAAATTAGCAGAGGTGGCACTACCTGAAAGCTCATCAGAAAGGGGAGTGAGAACAATATCAGGCAAGAAGGGTTTGGAAGTATGGATCAGAACAGGAGCACTTTTAGCACTGCGTATATAGGCCGATGGCAGAGCACATTCACCAATGGATCGGCTTCTCATGGCTTTAAAAAGGAAAAGAAAGAAGTGGGGAAGGAAAAAAGAAGAGTGACTATAATGAAAGGCTTGTGTCACAGAAAAAGCAGCAACAGAGAAAACAAAGATAAAAAGGAAGAAAATTCAAAAATTAAAACACTTCAGCACGGCAGATATTGGCAGAGCTGTAAGAAAGAAAAAAAATCAGTGGACAGATAAGACATTTTGAGTTTTTAACTTTTATGTAAAGCAGCAACAATGCCTTTATTATGACGATTACAGAGATTTTGCATTCAAAATCAAGAAACTAATTAACACTTTTTTCCCATTGCATCAGGGGTTGAAAAATCAAAGTTCAAGTCACTCCACAAGCACTCGGAACCTGAATTTTTTTTATCAGAAAAAGCAACTATACACTATCTAGTTTCCTTTGGTTTACTCCTGAAAAACACATACCCATACTCTTTGAGATTCTCTAAAAGAGATTCAAAAGGAGAAAGTGACCAATTCTGTGTGAGAAATTTGCAATACAACTTGTTACAGTTCCACATTAAACATGACATGACTGAAGTGAAATGGTTTGACAACCAAAAGCATTAAATTGTTTCTTATCCATAGGGTCTGGCTTTCAACTGATAATGGATAAATCTTGCTAAACTGATCCTAATTCACCTTTTTATTTCTCATCTCCTGCCAACAGTCCTACAGAATGGAAAACTTACATAAGAATTGTGGAATTAGGATCAAGGTTACATCTGCACCTTTTCCAATAGATTTAAAATTAATCTTTATTACATTTGCTTTCCTTTGTCAGAGTAAGACATAGCAAGAACCGATACTGCATTCAAAGTACACCTGAAGTTCTTCAAAAAGCAATATTCATTGTTTCAAGCAGCTTCCTTTTCAAACTGTTGCAAATTTGGTAACTTGTTTTAAAATAGTTGCTGATAAACTTCGTTTAAGAAAACTTCAGTGCACCTTACATCAATATTGTCAGTATGATATTTAATCAGCCCTTGTACTTTGCTATATATATTTTCAAAACAACATGGAATATAGACTTAGAATCTTAGTGCTCCTGATCTGTATGGGAATCAGAAGTACATGAATGGAGTGCAGTGAAAGTTGAGCACATCAAAATTCTAAATCAGGTTAAAGAATTATCCCTAACAGCAACATGCAGCTAACTTGGGTAGGTCAACATACATTGAGCAGAAAACACATTTGACAATGCAACACAACTTAAGTGGAGTCTCAACATCAGTTTGAAAAAACAATTCAGAAAGACAGACATTTTAATACTGAAGCCATTCTCTATTAAACTTAGTTTATAAGACAGAAACCATTTTTTAAAAAAAGGCAAGTATGTGTAAGGCTTTAACATCTCTTTAAGAGATACAATAATAAAATTCAGGATACAATAATAGATGCATTACAATAATCGTTGTGCATCTTAAAATCAATGTAGGCAAGAGAAAAAATAACAAGCTACACAGTAAATCTCAAAGGTCTTTTCCAAAGTAAATGTTTTCACATTTATAAATAAACCAAGCTTTTGAGATAAGATTTGTAATCAACACGGTATCCAAGCAGGAATATTTGTAAAATCCCTTGTAATTTCACTGGATCTTTTCCACCATGTTACATTGATGTAAGCCGGGGGGTGGGGGCGCAGAACAACCCATTTACAAATTGGAAGGTGGAAATTTTACAGAAACTTTTCAAGGAAAAATTACAGTGTATTATTACTGAAAGTGAAATTAACTTTGAGATTCTGTAAAAAGGGAAATGTGATGTCAGTGAATTATTATTTTAAATATGTCACATTCAATTAAGCAGTTAAATAGGGGCAGACTTTATACCAGAATGTGGACTAGATATTTGACAGTTTATAACCTTCTACTGTTGTCTACATACAAAAGCAGAACAATAGATTAGTAAATTCTTTCTGATCTGTTATTTTTATAGGACTAGAATCTGCTGCCTAAGCCACAAATTCTGTATCTAGCCCTATAGACGATTTTTCAACCCATATGCATATCATGTTTAAAGGCCCTTTTCCAAAAATTACTTTACATAAGTTCAGGCTAAAAATGTACACACTGCGTATCAGAAAAGCTGTGATCTTTATTTGAGTAACACACACATACACACAAATCTGGTGCAGCAATAAATGTGTGCTGGCATGAGGATGGCTCAAAAAATAGAGGTGCACAGATGTACACAAAATGTGTACAACACAAAACAGATGAAAAAGAAACCCCAGCTTTTTCTTACCATAAATCTTACCACAATCAAAGGAAATATACTACATATCAGATATCATGCAACGTATCTGAGGTCTGACTCAGTTCCAGACTTAGCTTATGGAGTTAATATTAAACTGAAGGAGAAGATCTGACCAGCGAAGTGTTCTATAGAAAATGTTACTTATTTTGACTATAAACGAGTTTTTTTTATTATGTGACCCTGTGTTAACTGGCACAGATTAAGAAGCATCCAGACAGCTCTCGTAGCAGACATGAGAGACAATAACAAGCAGACAAGTTGGCAGACAGTTAAGACATACACTTTTATAACATACTCTTCACTAACTTCTTAAAAAACTTAAGAGTTTGGGATTCTGGGTCTAGCAACTTTTTTTGGGTTTTTCATCTTTTAAAGTCATCCTATTAATGCTGTGATGCTTGTCCACAGATGGTATTCTACAATATGAAATTTTAACTGGTTACAGTAATACAAACTTGGCTTATTAATAACAAACATGCAAGGTAATTGGAGGAAAGGAACAAAACCATGGAAGCTAAAGTACAGTGAAATTAAAATCAGATTAGTTTGCTGCTAACCAGGTCAATATATAGCTTGATTAGGACAAATTTCAGTCATTTTAGGGCTAACATCATATAAATAGCCATCTTTCAAATAGTAGCAAAACAAAACCATTAATAAATTGGCCAAACAACATAACCTTCTGACAGAATATCTGAAATATTAACAATTTGGGAAGGAGAAATTTTAACATGAGCTTTACCTTGTTAAGACAATTAAGATTTAAAACAAAAACACTGCAACAGTTAATCACAGACTATCTACAGAGAAGCAGAAATTACATTTAAAGTATCTGTGATCCATAATGAAAACTTTAGTCAAACTAGGTGCTGTCAGCATGAGATACAGAAAAAGCTGTGTAGCATTTAAATGCATGAAAAAGATAGGAAATTTTGGAGTAGTGACTTCAATTTCTCACGTGCCTGTACTGCTTACAGAACAATTAACTTTCCCACACCAACAAAAGCCTTATGAGAAACCAATTTTTTAAAATGGAGAATTTGGAAGAATATTGAAATAAAAACTTTGGCTAAATAACCTCTGAGACTTAAAAAAATTAATTGCAAATATTTTTAGAAAGAGAAAGAAAATGTTAATTTCTAAAAAGCTAACACAATTATATATTCAACTACCAATGTGCATCCCCAGTTGCTAAAACTGTCAGAACGTATGTGCTTCCAAGAAGTATCAGTGAAGCAACCACACACAATCACTGAAGCCACTACTACAACAGAGAGTAAAAAAGCAAGATACTCCTTAAAAGGTGGTTCTTTTAAATAAAAAATTAAAATCAGCTTAGTTTTCCTTCACATACGAGATAGCACTGAGATCATCAAGATGAGACAAGACAGTAAAGAAATTTGTAGTCCAGTTCATGTTAAGCTACTCTAAGCAAATCATATGATCATAAAATGAAACTTCTTTTGAGCAATCCACCTAAAGCGCTATTTAGCACCATTCATTTCTGACATAGGAAAGACTATCTGCAAATAATGAAGTTGAGAAATAAATGACTTCAGAAATGGAGAATTGCACACGCATATGCCAATCTTTCATTAATGCAAGACTCAGGGTACAGTAAAAGACAACACATTTTATAAACTATGCAGATATATACATATTTCTCACATTTTTCTTTGCACAATTGGAAAATACTCAACCTATTTTGTGCACAGTTTATGAAAACACACACTTAAAAAGTCTTATATTACCCAGCTACCCATATCACAACTCAAACCACTCCTGCTTTTTTCTTTTTCATATACATAAACCAGTATTATTTTTCCAACCCAGCTTAAGCATATGATCAAACTCATTAAGAATACATCAACTGCATTACTTTCTTTTGCAGTAGCTGTAATTCTAGTAACCACAAGCTATTCAGCTACCCAAAACACATAAGGCTGCATAATTTACACATTTAACTAATTATGAAAGATAGCACACTTTTGTGGAAAGAAGATATCCATGTCGCTACAAAAGTTGGCTATTAATTCCTTCCCCTTTCTCAAATGTCACTTAAATCAGCCTTTACAGATACGTACCAACTGTTTTCTGCCGTACTATGCTTCTTGCCTTTTCTGTTCCTGGAGAGCCAGTGGTTGTAGCGCTGCGTTGTCTCATTGGTGCTTGTCCAGGCTGATCACGGCTCCAGCCTCTAGAAAAGGACTTATCAACAGAAGATTTTGGGAATTCATGTCCAACTCCTGAAAAAATAAAATTGCAAATCTATTCACTTCTATTCTGGTATCACCAGATATAAACCCACTTAGCTGGCATTAACACTGAGGGATACTCAAATCTTTTCAGAAGTGTTGGTGCTATTAAACTATTGTGATTTTCTTTCTGGACCAATGAAATGCAAACACACAAGAAAGCTGGGTTTAGAAAGGTTGTAGCCTGATAAAAATGTGTAACTATAGAAACTACTCCTTTGCTGTTCCTACTAGACAAGACACACAAAATCATACATTACAGGCCACCAATATTGTGGGTTGTTTTTTATTTTAAAAAAAATTTTGTGACTTTTGAGGAATGTGAAATAAAGGTGATAAAATATTTTAATACCAAATACAGAAAAAAAAATGGGATAATGGGATCAGAGATCAAGGCTCTTTAGATATTCACAATATTATACTAAGATTAAGAAAAGATGGAACAAATTCAGATTTGACATTTATATTGAAGTAAATAAAGCTCATAAGAGGAGCTATCAAACACCTGTATGTAAAAGGAAAAGTTATCTAAAGAATAGTTGCACTGTATTTCCTTATCCACATTGAACTCCCATAATCCAAAATTACACTTGATAAACAATTACAATCATTAAAAGGGCATCTTCATGGGAAGTGAGCCCTAGTACAACATGTTCATTATTATTATGTCTTTAAGAGAGGGAAATGAACATCCACATAGTTTATGTCTCACCGAGGATATTGTAGGAAGTACATTTCCTCAGGTTTGACTGAAGAACCACATCAGTCAGAACACAAAGAGATTAAAAAGCAGACTAAAAATTACACTTTTTTTCCCATCATTATTACTCACCCTAAATAATGTGCCTCTCACTATTACATCTCAAAGCACTTTTAAAAGAAGAACAGTATCATTACCATGTTTTACAGAAGTGGAAACAAAGGCAGAAGTGATTGCTCATGGTCACATGCAAAATGTCTCTGATCTCAGAAAAGAATTCACGTTTTGCAACTCTCAATCCAACACTCTGTCCAGGAGGACAGGCTTCCTGCCCCTTCCCAATTCCAGAACTGTACATTTATAAGCAAGTAGCCACCTCCTCTCCCCATATGATGTCCTACAAAGCATTTCCTGCACAGTTTTGGAATCAGTTTAAAAACTGGTATCATTCATATGGATTATTAAAAGTTTCCTTTCTCTTAAATAGTCCAACAAAGTCTCTTCAACAAAACCTGTCTTCACCATGGCTTAGTGATGAATTAGAACCCAAACAAAACTATGTTCATCTCACATTTCAACTTTAAACATTCATTCAGTTTCAGGATCAACATTCCAATTGTGCTTGCAACAGCCACTTGCTAACTAGCTAATTTTTGCTCGATGTGTAATCATTGTTACTTTCAAGAACTTATGATTGGAACTCAACTATTTCATTGCTTTGATAAAAGGAGAAAGGCATAACCCACTACAGTATAACATTTTACGTTAAATTCAACACACCTTTAAGAACTACATTCCATACGTGCCTGTTTGCAGGACCAAGTCTTTACATGGAGATTTTGCGGTTGTTCTAAAAAGCTGCCTTATCTTAAAGAAACTGAGTTATTTCAAGTGATAAAGATGCTTACTAAGGTGTAATAAAAAGACTAGACCAAAATTCCGCTGTGCCCAACATCTCATTACCCCAGCTCAAGTTCAAACAATGTGTATACAGTGTTGTCTTACCTTTGCCTTTGTGTTTTTTCTGTTTCTGCTCACTTAATTTATCCAACGGCAGATCACTGAGGTCCAGGCTATACAAGTTTCTAGCTAATACTTTAGTTAGTGTCTCCATTGTCAACGACCACTCGGTGGCCAGCTCTTCCCAGTATGTCAGAGATGACATTACAGACAGCAAGTCATCCCAAAGTTCTCGAGAGATGTACACATTTAGATTCGCTTTGATCCAAGCTACTATAAGAGTCTAAAAGAATAAAGTGAGAAAAGTTGGGTTCTGAACATAAGATGACAATCTTCAAATATTACCACTTAAAAAGAAATTTCTAGTTGCCACAGAAATTTCTGTGTAGACCTGACATTCTTTTCCTCACCAATACACACTGACGTTTCATGAATTATCAAGTGTTATGTTAACATGGGCTATCTGACTTAGATACAGGAAAAACCGGTTTTACTCGTGAAAGATCTTTCGGTATCTTACAAGTTTTGTCAAAGAGCTCTGTAATACTGGTCTCAATTAGTTCTTATCTCATTCATATTTTGCATATCCTTTTTTTAACTACTGCAGAATCTGTGGACTTTCCAGATCCTCTTTACAGAGAAGCCACCACAACATCACTCTGCAACTGTAAACCAAAAACCATTGTCACAGTGTCATTAAATATAGGACAGAAAAGTAACAAATGTAGCCAGTTCTTTAACTCACACCATTCACATTATCTGGGTAACATGATCAATGATTTAACATGACAAACCAACCAACAGTGGTTGTTACATCTAATCTCTTGGTCAGAATTAAGATGAATAAATTAAAGTGAATTTATGCTTAATTGCCTGGAAAAGAGGTCCTGCAAGTCTTCCAGCTAAAGTGGAGTTTTTTCTTCCTTGATACTGCAAGAAAGTTTGGGGTGGTATTTTCAGCACAGATTCAGTAACCCTGAGCAGCACAAGTAGCATCTGTTCCCTGCAAAACAATATTAAACTTGGAGTTACTGTTTTGTCATACTTCTGTATATACCAGGATACTTTTACAAATAATAACTGAGCTTGACTTGCTCAAACACATTCCAAACAGGACGCAGCAATTACAGCAATTACAAACAGCCTAACTTGGTTCTTGCAAAAGAAATTGCTCCAACCTCCTTTTCACACTTAAGAGTGAGGAACCCCTGTTGCCCTCCAACATCTTATGCCAGATCATTCAATTACTATCACCTTCAGTGGCCTGAAATTATAGGCAGTTTTAATTATATTTCCAAACTGAGCTTTTACTTTTGTTTGTTTTTGTGGGGGTTTTTTTGTTGTTTTTTTTTTTTTTTTCTTTTTGGTATCAATGACAGGTTTTGGAAATGTTACATTATCATTAACATACTTCATCAATTGTTTTGTGTGGCACAATCTTTGCCATCACCATCTAGAATCACCAGTGAAACTAGGGAAGAAAATGCTAGTCTAATGGAATTTGTTTTCATTTATTACTCCTGAATTTCCCAGTGGCTAGCCTTCAACTGACTCCTCATTTCCTCACAAGAGGAGACAAGCTTCACATGACATGTAATGGCCAGTTCTACTTACCCAGAGTTCAGGAAATACTAGTGACAGACTGAATGCAAGTTAAAATGGAGTAAATCAGCCATTTGAAATCCCCTTGCTACTGCTTCCTTGCAACAGAGAGCAGTGGCAAAATACTACCTCATTAGAGCCAGGAAATAATAGAAATTAATTTGAAACTGGGTCTCTTGTACCTGCTAGGCACCTTAAGCAATGGAAAGGAACAAAACAGTTAAACAGTACACAGACTCCTGTACAAAATTACAGATCAAGAGCAATCCACATCTGATTATAGTAGTTCTCCACGCTTATCTGAGGATTATTTGTTTATTTTCAAATAGGGCTGTGAAGCTTCATGTATGTTTTCATATTTAGCGCTTTGACACACAAGCAAAACACCCTTGATAAAATTCCTGAGTAGCTCTTTAACAATAGTCTGTATATCCTAGCTTACTTCTTTTTTCCCTGAGGGCTAAGCTACCTCAAACTAACCAGGTTTCTAGTACTGGCTTTAACAGAGCTGATAACCTGTTCCCCTCTGGTAAGTTGTCTGTGATGATAAAGTCCATATATTTACTGATTTAGAGAAACTGGTTCACAAAGTCAATACAACTCTACTGTATTTACTGTCAATTTATCTTATGAATAATTTAAGATAAAAGCATTAGCATTTTACCATGTCTTCTTGTCCATAGTCACTTGGACTACCATGTGACGGTAGATATTAAGAATGCGTTTACACATATCAGTGTGTTCATCCAGCAGAGCTTTAATTTCATTTGCAGGTTCAAGGAAGAATATATTTGAAGAATTTATTATAAAAACCTGCAAGTAGAAAAGAGTGGATGTTATGAGCTTGAAGCACCATTATGAGTTTTCAGCAATTCAGTTGCCAGTAACCAGGAAAAGAAAAATCTATGATTAACAGAAAAAGTTGCATATGCACTCAGTAGTATACATTTAAATATGTTAGGTTGATGTGGGTTTCAGCCGGTTTAATGTTCTGGGAGGGAACTAAAGCATTCATCCCACTGTAATCAGTAAGGCTTGCCAAAAGAAGGAAACAGGGTACCTTCGCCAAAGTGGCTGACTTCAGTGGACAGTGAATTAGGGCTTTCAGAATTAAAATGATGAAAACAAAGTAGGCAAAGACAGTAGTAGCAGAAGTAGTAGTAGGAGTTACAGGAGCTACTACTGAACTGTTGTTATATTTTTGTCTAAGTTTAGAAAGCATTTGAATCACGGTAAGCCATAGATTTCATAGAATCATAGAATCGTTTGAGTTGGAAGGGACCTTAAAGATCATCGAGTTCCAACCCCCCTGTCATAGGCAGGGACACCTCCCACTAGAGCAGGTTGCTCAAAGCCCCATCCAGCCTGGCCTTCAACACTTCCAGGGATGGGGATTTCCAACTGGCAATTCTTATGGCAGCAGATTTTTCTTTGTGTTTCTTAATCCACATGTGCAGGACATCATTGGTTCTACAGTTGTAATTTCCCTCTACTAAGAAATTTGGATTTTAATAATTAAAAACTATTAGTATGCAGCTTTACATTTACTAGCCTCAACTACTAAATGTACCCTACTCTAAGTGCCTAGAAATAAGTCTATGCAAGAATTAACTGGGAAGAAAACTCAAGGCAGAACTCTTGGATTCTTGATTCACAGAAAAAGTCAAATGTGGTTCCAGGTCAGGAAATCTCTCTTATTCAGACACAGTACTGGGTTAGAATGATGTCTTGACTCCATTTTGGGGTAAAAAAAAATATATATATCTGCTGGTTAAATGAACCTTTGTCTAAAAAATTTCAATATTAAGAATCTTCTAAGCATTCTCAGATATGTAAACCTTAGTAATAGATTGCAAATAGCTAAAGATACTTCACTGTTTTCTCAAACACACTTCATAACCTAAATAGTCATCGTATGCCAAGATTATGAAGTTAAAATTATTGTAACATGTTTGAATTTAAACGCAATTTCAGTTACAAAGTTTATTTCTATGTATAACAGTGTACAGCATAACAGGAAACCGTATTCAGGAAATCATTCAAGCTATCATAAAATTAGTGAGTTTTAATTAGCATAGTCACCCATGGTAAAAGCGCACACAGCAGAGTAGCAAATGCACATCTATTTTATTTTGTGTAGAACAATTTTCTTCTGGATAAAACAATATTACAAAGGCTACAGTCATACATACACCTATATGTATGTATGTGCATGCACAGATTATAATACATCAAATGCACACATTTTATATGACCTTAAAAGTATTTCAAAGACCGTCAAATTCTACAAGCTTCACGTTCTACATCCTCAACTTCAATAAAGCATTTTGGTGATTATTTGAAATATACACTGCCAAATTTCCTGGAAGCAGAAAACTTCTGTTAAGGAACTTCTGCAACTCTCCCATTCCTTAAGGATATCACTGAAGTAGAGAGTTGCGGTGTCTGATCAAATTTTTCAAACACTTATGTACTCATCCAATCTGTAATTCAGAAAAAGATGAGAAAATATCCCTGTACAATTTATTATTCAAATTAGGAAAACTGCAGGTTCACATGTTTTGTGTGTGGTGACTCATAGCTAAAAGAAAAAAAGCTTCTAAGCATTCTTATTAAACACCTAATTAGAATAATTTGATGATGTGGCATTCAAATGAGAATTATTTTTCTGTGATACGATGCAGAGCAGAATTCATGTCCTGATGCAAAATTAAAAGATTTTTTTACTGTGTTATCCAACACTTGTGTATACATTTTCCTGCCTAAGATCAATAAAGACATAGTGAACCACTGCCACTATTCTAACACCATTTATCATCATACTTGCTAAATCTAAAAAAATTTTTTAAATTCAGAGATGTTTTGAAGGAGCATGCATTTCCCTTGCAGGAGTATTGCATTCTATTCCACCCCTTACGTACTGATAACAAGAGCTTTGTTATTAGGATGAGAATCAGGTATCAAGTCTATTTCATACCTGCAATACTGACTGCACTCCAGCTCGTACATTTTGCTCTTCAGTATCAATTTCAGACATTTTATGCAAAGTGTCTTCATAACAGCCATTTCTTGCCCAGTTTGAATTTCTAACATGGCTGGAGTTCATCCCTTTTTCCTGAAAAATAATTTTTTTCTTAAAACCCTATAGATTTGTAGACAGGTATTTTGCCTTTATATTAAAGGAAAAATAATGCAATATATATTAAATAATAAAGGATGGTAAACAGATGTTTAAGATGCATCTTAAAGACAAAACTATATTTTAAAAAATTTGCAACAGTTACTTTAAAGTATCTGGATGAAATAACAACTATTTTCCTCATCCTTTTATCTATATATAGTTTTTCCACAGCTGAAGATTGTCATACTGCATAATCCACATCTTGAGAACAGTTCATAAAACTACACGAAATTTTAAATTGAACTAACCACATTAAAAAATCTACAGATAACAGATCAAATTGTTAGCCCATTCATGCACTATTTAATTACCACTGATTCTCTGCAACAGATGCTCTGACATCAAATTAAAGCACATATAACCGGTCGAGGAGGCCACTTCTCTGCCTACTAGTGTATCCAAAAGATGCACAAATATTAAGCAACAATATTTTACCTCTTCTCTTTCTTTTGCTTTCTCTGATGAATTGTGGTCAACAGCACTTTCATCACAATCTGCAGTTGTGCACTGCATTACTTCTTCAGGTTCTTTCATAAACAAAGGCTTGTCTTCTTGCTGAATCCATTCTTGATACACCTTTACCACTTTCCTCATGGCAGCTGCTTCACATATTGGCAACAGAAATGCCTGTGAGTAGAAAAAGAAACAAAAAACCAGTTACAATAGTTGAAATCAGGCTGGGGTCTATAATGTACAGGTTCTAAAGGATAAGGTCAGGGGCGGGATGGGGGGGGAACGCGAAATACAGCCACTGTAGGATCTTAGCAAATAAATTACTCCTGAGCCTAAATGCTTGCTCACTTCTACATCTGTAAACTAAAAATATGAAAAAACGTTTTAAATAGAAAACTTGTCAAGAAAGCACTTAAAAAACTTCACTGCCAAAGAGAGAGCAATGAAAGTCCATACAGGCATATCTACCTGACACCTAGCTTGCTGAAATTAAAGCACAAACACTCATCAAAAGTATGCAAAACAAATGAGCAGAAGTTTCTATTACAACGTCTTCCATTCAGAGGACTTGGAAGAGCAGAGTTAAATCAGTTCTAAATGATGTAACAAAAAATTCAAGTGTCACACATTATTGGTGGCCTTATTGTTAGCTAAATGAGATCTCACAAAAGAGTATAGTTAAAAGAAATGACTCCCTGAAACAACTTCAGAATCATTGCTTCAAAAATCCATGCATTTGAGTCAGTGTAATGGCTAATCAGTGCCCTCTTCAGGATGCTTTCTGTATCTGCTGTACCGGTAACAACTAATCACCGTTCAGAAACTTTTAACATTAGTCAGGTTTTAACTAACTATAAATACATTTACCAAAGACCATGGATGCCCTAATTGTATTTCAAAAAAGAACAGATAAACTACACTAAAACATAATTTTATGGAGTTCACCCTGTGAATGTTGAAAACTCATTGCTCATGTCCCTACGGAGTGTCTACTTAACAGAATCAGTATGCTGTCTCTCTGGAAACGGACATTTCATACCAGTATCGCACAAAAAAGAATTTTGCTGTGTATTACAGAATTCAACTGATAAGTTCATCAGTCACACATTATCACTCTTTAAGTCTAACAGTCCTCTACAAGCCCACGTACAGTTGTTGTACCCTGGAGTCTAGAATGCCTAAAACTTTTTCTACAGACAAACTTCCCACCATTCCATAAAACTGAAACCTCCTCCTGACTGGAATAACTTAGCCCTAATGTTTTAGAAAAGTTACAAATATCTGGCGTATTAGAAATGAACTTACACCAAAAGCTTCTGGCTAAACAACGACTTAAATGAGATCTTACAACCACACACAAAATCCAAATAATCTACTAACTCACAGTGTGCCTTGTGAAAAGAACAAAGAAAATTGCCTCTGTGCCTTTCACTGAAGGGGGCAGTTTCTAAATAGACCATTAATAATTTAGACTCTACATTCAGTCTCTCAGACTCTGTAAATCCTTGAGTGGCAGCTGAATTTGAGTAACTCTTACCTCCTTCAGGAATGTGTCCAAGCTTTGCAACACACTGGATGTGGATAAGCTTCTGACACTTATTTGCCTCATTCGAAAGTATCTTTTTATCCAGATATACTGGAGTTTTAAAATGTCTGCATTTCTGCTGCTTAAAGTGATTACTGCATTTCAATTGAAACTTAGAATATTTTTCTTTACTATTATCCAGAAAAATCTCTTAATCTTTTAGATCTATAGCACAGGCACAAAGAAAGTCTATCTTGTTCTATTGCCTTGGATGCCCCATCCCTGGAAGTGTTCAAGGCCAGGCTGGATGGGGTTTTGAGCAACCTGGTCTAGTGGGAGGTGTCCCTGCCCATGGCAGGGGGGCTGAAATAAGATGATCTTTAAGGTCCCTTCCAACATAGACCATTCTATGATTCTATTCTCCCACATTGAACTCAAAGTTACGTATTTTCACATTATAAATAGAGACTCTATATTCTGGCATATGTTCTCAGTTTAGATTTGTTTAATAGTTTCCAGTTGAGAAATACTATTTTGAGTATGCTCAGCTAACATTTCTGGTTGCTGTGAAGTCAGAAGCAGAAGCTGTTACCTTCTATAGCCATCTGTCCCACTCCTCTGATGAACACTCTCAAGGTAAGGACATTCAATTGCTCGTAAAACAGCTTTTTAACGGCTGCAAATTCCCAAAGGAGGCTTATTTGACTATGCTTGGTTGTGAGCTCTAATAGCTACGGGGCTGATGTGTGAAAAGACCAAACATTCCTGTCTATGGGGAACTGTAAAAGTTCAAGTTAAATGCTGTTGAACTGGTTATTAAAGAAATAAAATTAGAAAAATCAGGAACCACAGATATTCTGCACAGAATTTTAACATTTCAATTCCTAAACCTTACAGGCAAGATGACAGAAAAACCCCGTACATTTATATAATGTTCTGCTTCACAAATGCTCTTGAAAGAAAACCGTGACATAATGATAATTTATAGTATGATAATCAAGGTCCTTCCATTCTATTGAGCGTTCTTTACCTGTCGGAAAATCTCAGTTAAAAAATTAACATTGCTTCTTTTAGAAGAAAAGACTTTCCGGACAATTTCAATATCGGTTAAATGTTCTTCATCAATACTGCAGAGGCTGGAAGAACTTGGTTCTCTTTCTGTTAGAGTACTTGTATTGGAATGAGATTGTTCTGGCTCTACATTTCTATCCTGCTTATCGGTACTGTCATTTTTGCTGTCCTCCCTTGAAGCCATGCTAGCAGCTGCTCTCTGAAACAAAAAATAAAGAATATTTCACAGCTCATTTTTAGTACAACATTTGAACAGTACAATATAAGTTATACAACATTTTAATTTAAAACAGTACAAAGAATTCAGGAAAAAACCCAAAGATAGGTTTCACTGCATTCCAAGGCTTCTTACGTCTATTTGATTAAAAACAAAATAGCAGAATCTGAAACAAGCAAACAAAAAAGCACAGCGAGTACTTCTAAAGTGAATTCATAAGAAAATTTGTTTAGAAACTCCTTTTTTTAATTCTTCATTACTTGTAATTATTGGAGGAGGTCACACTGCTGACATAAAAATTAAGACAAAAATGTGAAACAAACACTTTTTTAATACATTTGTTTTTACCTGAATATTCTTTGGCACATTTTCACCTTCCATCCCAGGAATATGAGGTCCTGTATGAGGTTTTGGCTCAAGCCAGAAAGACACCAACCATCGAATGACAATAACACGAGCCTTAATAAAAGGTTCCTTTGTGCAATATATTGCCTCATTGGTTTCAGCATCTTTCTTAACCATTACGTAGTGTGGCTTTGGTCTCATTTGTGGTATATCTGTAAGTAAACACATCATCTTAAAAACACGTGCAGATAGAAAGCAATCCTAAAACCATAACCAATACATGTGAACTTTCAGAGGTGCCTTTTTTTGATATTCACTGCTGCACAACTCATCCCAAGATTTGCTGAAATGGATGTGATACAGAAAATTTCAGGACTAGACCATAAGATATCAAAAGGCTTTTTTCCTGGACAGAAACAATCTCTTTGGTCCAACAGATAACAACTTGTTTCTGCTATGTAAAACCTTTAATTTCTTATCTGAAAGTGACTTCTATAGCCTTACATCCCTGCTTGCATTTTTCCCTAAAAAAGTAAATACATTTCTTTTTTACTGTTTTCAGCCTTTTTTGAAGCTACATGCTATATACTCAATATTTGAAGATAAACTTTAGCAAACTCACTACTTCACACTTTCATTGAAAACTACAAAGGAGTTCTAAGTAGTAAAATAACTGTTAACTAGACTAGAATATGGCCTATACAAGAAAACTACTTCCACATAGAATTAAGATATTGTCAAGTTTCTTAATTTTTAAGAAGTGTTTATAGTTAGTTGTTACTAAGGAACAACTTACATAACTCATACCATTTTATAGCCTTTTAAGAGTCCTGTATGTCACTTATCCTTACTACCAAACCTGCTAGGAAAAGTGAATACAGATGCAAAGGATCACCACATTTCCAGATGCATCCCTAGAAAGATCTCTATGTTGGTCTGCAGTAAGCCACAACAAAGCAATATAATTAGCGATAAGGGTCATCAGTTCTTTACAGATACATATCCCAACATGTAATCATGGCTACAGTGTCAGAGCTTTAATTCCCAGCTGAATTCTCACAGCAGCTGCAATAAACACAGTCTCTTCAGGCCCTGCAATAGGCGAAATATGAATAGAACAGAAAGAAATTGTGCTCCAAAGCCATGTGAGTTTCACAGCATCATCTAATGTCACACCTGCACTTTGCTGCCAGAGCAAGGGCACCTCCATATTCTGTGACTGAGCTGAGAGATGATTATGTGGCAGTAAGTTCTGTACCAGCTTGCAGGGAACATAATGAATAATGCCCAGGGGCATGCCAACTAGCAGGAATGTGGCTATACAGCTCTAGTTTCTCCATCCCATGTTCTACATTACAGTTCAGAACTGTTTAGCTCTTCTGGTTCTCTACTATGCTAGTGACAAAGACGCTGACAGTGTCATCAGTATTCCCGAGTCTGCTTCAGAATAAAAGTGATAGTCCTTAATAAGTCAGTGTGGATGGGATTGACATGCGTGGTAAAAATATTACAAAGACCGGGGGGTGGGACACATGGACAGACAGTTTTTAAATTGTGCATAGTGCACATTTCTGCCAGGAGAGACACCTAACAGCCCAGTTCAACTCCAGCCAGGTATCAGCTGACTCAACTCTGCAGAATGTCATTTCTGGGTTTCACAACCCAAAACAGGGTGAAAAAGAGTTTTGCAATACAAATCATCAATCTGAAGCAACTACGAAACTTTGAGGCGCAAATGACATTTCCCAGGGAGTGCTGTGTCAACTGTAATCCTAGTTCTAGAAGGACAAGTATGAGATCTGCTCTGATACAAAAAGTAGATGAAAATTTGTCTGAGAACTGATTATGTCATGTGCTGTCACAACACACCCTGCTGCTGGTGTTTCAGTATCGCTATTTTCACCTGGCAGCAGCACACACACAAAAAAAAACCCCACGCAAAAATAAAACCAACAAAAAACCAAAAAGGAGGCATGGCAAATGATAGTCAAATTCAGACATGGAGAGGGATAGATTCAACAGACCTGGAATTTCAGCACTTCCTCAACTCTTCTATAGCTTATGGTACATGAGTAAGAGATACGTCCCATGGTTTTACAGGCCAGAAAGAAGTTCAAAGATACTGACGCTGAGAGTCAAAAAAGATGCAAAGTAGTCACGCTGAAGAATATGAAGTTGTTCCCTGACTGTATCTTCCTAATGCAAGGTCAAGAGTTGTTTTAAGGGATCCAGCATAACTCCCGCCAGGTTCTAGTATCATAATCCAGGCAGAACAAAACCGGATAGCAGCAAAGAAATAATCAGCTACAATCTGGGCAATTAATGTCTGACAGCCATATGTACTTTTAGGCATTTGAAGTGAATACAGTCTACTTGCCAGACTGCTGTAAACGCTTCCTTGTTAACATTACAAATACACAACATAACATCCAGCACCAGCATTGAGGATATCCAAGCTGGTATATCTCAGTGTCATTTCAACAGCCACAAATAAAAATAGTCATAAACTCATCATGATGCTGCTAAACTGAGTAATGTTTCCAGAATAGATTTTAAAGTTACATCCACTATTTTTAATGGAAGCATTATTTTTAGAGGGACAAACTGTATGGCTCTTGCATACCATCCACCTCAGTACGTAACAAATGAACAAAATACATTTTTTAAAGCTTACAAAGAGTTTATTTCCTACAAATAAAGACCAATACATTGTTTTCATTCTGTGGAAAGCAGCAAGAAAAATAAAAATTATTATTATCTTAAACAGAATCATGTATAACAGCACAATCAGTGAAAAAAGGAAGCAAATGCCTGGTAGCGCATTATTTAAAGATGCAAAAATCAGTTCTCTCTGGTATCTCAGTATCCAGCAGGGTGTGAAGGCTGCAATACCGGCCATGCAGTAACAGCACTCAGTATTTTCAAAGGGACACGACATCCAGTAGCCATGCAGTAAACATGTCTTTGCAGCACGCTGTCTCCTTCCGTAGTTTCATGATACCCTCTCAGGACATCCTCTCTTTATATTCTCTCTCAGTTGTATTAAGTGCTGCAGCTGCTTCTTAAAGGTATCTTCCTTCAGTCATTTCTTGTATTTTCACATTTCTGTCCATCTTGGAAGTAGGTGTCAAGGCTCCAGATGAGGACACTGACATAAAACCAAAGCAAAACAGAAGCTGAGTGACTCAAAACAGCACAGGAAGAAATATTCCCTTGCCCCGACCTTCCATTTTTCCTTTCTGTTTTGTTCTGGGCTTTCCCCACCCGCCTTCTTCCCACTCTGGGAACTTGGTGTGAGCTGGTGCCAAAAGGGGCAGGAAGCTGTAGATAGTGGAAGAGATACACAGGGCAGAAAATGAAACGGCTAGCAGAAACACAGTTAAAATGGTGGACACTTGTAGTTTTGACCACATTTACTTTTTAAGGCAAAAAAGGCTTCAGAAGGAATGAAGAATGGCAGGACAGCCCTTTATTGCTTCCCTGTAAATGAAGGAGCCAAATCTAAATGGTTTGGAAATGGCACAGAAAGGCAAGTTACTATGCCCCTGGAATCTTACTGCCATATCTGTAGTCCTTACTAAAGAGCTTCCAAAGACTGTATTACAGAATCTAACCAGATGCTAAAAAAAACATTCAAAACAAAACAATCTGATGGGCTCTTCTAACCCTGTCTTGCTTTTCTAAGCCTGGAATACTACTTCTAACTGGAATGCTTGTTGCTGTAACTGATATATGAAAGTCTGCCTTAACAGTAAGAAAAAGAAAATAAATCTCAATCCAATATACTATCTCCAGTAAAGCCCTGTATGAACATTTGCTTACTAAAACTACTGTTTTGATTTCTACCTCATGACTTCTCCTGAATTAAACATTACACCAGTAGCATAAAAACTGGATTTAACAGCAGGCTCACTGTCCAAGCTTACCCTGTCTTCTGCCTAAATGATGTCAATTTTGTTCAGAACAGGCACAAGATTATTTTCAAATAGGCAAGAGGCATGCCAGAGAAGAACTTCTTACAAGAGAAAAGACTATTCTACTCACCGGTGTTTCTGTTGTTTTCATGACTATATTCTTCCCAAAATCCTTGGCATTGTTGCTGACTTTGCAGTTTAAGGCACTGACAGTAGTTTTGGAGGTCTGTGCCCATTTCTTCTTCCCCATTGTCCTCTTCTTTACTAAGGCCTTGGAAGTTTCTTCTTTATGGCTCACAGAAAAAGAGAGGACTACACTAACACTTCTGTGGAAGACTCAATCAAGATCTTCCTTGAACAAGAAATGTGGAAATGATATTTTCTTGTTCTATGACGTCAAGCAGCAGCAGGTTTGCTTTCTCAGCATTGCTCACCATCCCTCTTGTAGCTATTTTATCACTGAACCTCTTCAGTATCTTCACACAACTCTTGTTCTGCTGTTGCTTATGGCTCCCTTTATACTGTTTCTTCTCCCCTAGATGAGAAGGTCCAGTGTTTGTCTTTCCCCGGAAAACATGATTTTGAAACATCCATCTCTGAAGAATGCCACAGTCCAAATAAATGTACATGGACTGGCAGAAAGAAAGACCTTTTCAACAAACTTCCCTGACAGCTTGATTTTAGAATATGAAATTGTGGCTGGAGATCACTACTAATCCTTGCGAGATGCTGCATCAGCAGGTAAGAGGAGCAATGAGGTGTCCATATTATTCAAGTAATGATAATAGCAGCTTAAAGCTTGCGTACATAGCATTGCTTTGCAAACAAGAGTCTTGAACTCTGCTGGCTTACAACCAACACATGCATAGGTGCATGCAAACCTGAGCTAGCAAAATCAAGATATGCAAACAACGTTCTAGTTTAGAATGGGCTAAATGCCTCCGAGCAAAACTCTAGCTAGATTTGCTTAACATACACCAAAAATTCCACTCTCTCTCTATGAAAAGATATATTCCAGCACCATCAGCTTTAAAGACTGTGTTAAACCCTAACTTCCTCTTCCTACTGCAAGCTTCTGACAATATACAGCTGATACAAAAATATAACTAACTTTGCCCTGAATGAATTATGAGTAAACACTGCATGATGTGAAAGTTATGATTCTGTACAGATAAAACCAACATCCCCCAAACATCAACCCACTAACACCTTTTATACAAGCAGCAACAGTTTCTCTTCAGAGCATAATTTAAACCAACAACAGGCATCACATTAAAGAACTATTTTACAAGAACATTTACCTTAATCAGTTTAATGAAGCAAGATTGACTCTAATAAGGGAGTCAGTGCCTCCATGAACAGAGAATTGAAAATCATGAACAGGAACTGTAACATGTTCTTTCATAAGAAGTATTTTTGGAGAATGTTCTTTATAAGGAACACGACTCAAGCAAAAACTGCTTTGCTATACTCTCTATTAGAGAGAATGTAATGATTTTATCAGGTGTGTTAACACTTACCAAGTATAGGGTTATACAAGCTGGTCTCCTTACAGATGTTTGGGAAAATGGAAGGTAAGTAGTACTTCTTAAAATTTGAGAATAAAAATGAAAATCCCTTTTCCTGGTTTTCCTTGTTCTTCCATTCTAAACTCTTAACCTTAAAAAAAGAAGTTATATAAAGTAAAGATCTAGAAGTAGAAGGGAAAGATTACTGACAAAACGGCTTCTTTATAAGTTATTTATTTGGAACAAAATCATATGCATTTTAGTAAACACTTTTAGAAAGATGGAACAGAAACTAGCTAGGAAATGTCAATGAAACAAAGACTGTTCTCTTCCAAAATGCTGCTTTAAAATTAACTTTAACACATCATATACTGAAACAAATAGAAATACATCTGCTTTTATGGTTATCTTGCCAAGTCAGGGAGTAAACCCAAACTGACTGCTTTTAATGAAATTGGGTTTTTATTTCAAAATGTTTTATAAGGAAAGGACAATTATCCATGTTACTCTGGACATTTGTTTGACAATTTCTTTTAACACATCTTGACTAACAAGTGTCCATATATTCAACATAATAGGTACTTGGATTCACCTGTGTGGTTGGCAATATAAAAACAAACAAGTCTGTCAACCACAAGTAGCAGAATATACAACTTTAAAGTTGAATTACACAAATCTACTTTCATGGATCATAAGTGCTAAGCCTTCTCCATTATGAAATGTTTTCCTACTGAAAAGCATGATAATTTCTCCTTAATAATAAACCAAACATGCAGTTTCCATCTTTGTACTGGAGAATCCATCTGCCTGTAGAGTTGGATAATCTGTCAAATCTACCATAAATAATAAGAAGGAAGTTTCAGAACAATTCAGAAGACAAGTGAAGATTTTCTAAGACAATTTGCTTTTTACAAAGGACACTTGGTGGGGGGAGGCGAGGGGTGGCAAGGAGGATGAACGTTTAAAACATTTGTTTTTTTAACATACACGTTTACAGTGCTACTAGTAAGTATCTTCTTGTAATGGACCAACAGTTGTTAGTTGTTTCATACTTCCTTGCTTGAAAACTATAGAACATACCTGAATTACTATGTATTTCAAAAGTGCTTCTAAGAAATAGCTTGTTAAATCTTCTTGTCCTTTATCTCCTGATTGTGGAGGAACAAGTGGAGTGATTTCCTCTATAGTCACTTGAGCTATTAAAAAAAAAAAAAGTACAGCTAACATTTAGACCATTTCTTCTCATGCATAAATAATGACCAAGGTATCAAAGCAGAAAAAGCAGACCTGTACTAGGGTAAGCAAAGACAGTTGCAGGCAAAATAATCCACCCTTAGATTAATGAAAATTAGGAAACTTTAGCTAGTAAAACACCATAGAACTGATTTCTTACATGTGTAAAAACACAGCAGATAACTCAGTACTCCCTATGCACCTTAAGAATCTACCTGCCAAAATGCAATTTTTCCAAAAGGCGTAACCCATTTCTTTTGGAGTTTAGGCAAACAGTAGCTTAACATTTGTTTCCCAAATGCCAAATCATTATTTGCATCTCTCACGATTTTCTTCATTTAGCAGTTGATCACAGTTGTATTTCTGTGATTTTTTTACTAGCTCCATGCTTCCTTTACCTCTACGGTGAAGCTAGTTCAGTTTATTTTTCTCTTGTTCCTGTAGTTAGATGTTCACACTTCACTTTTTGCACTCTGCGTTTCTATGCTGCCTATATCCCTGTTATATCTATTCCTCCTTTCCTGCTGCAGAGATGTAACACAAGACCACTCCAAAACAGGACAAACTTATCTGCAGAACTATCCTACCACAAAATCCATCCACTAAGTCAGCTTTGTTTCAGTAAATTTAATTGCCAGTCAAGGAGACACTGCTTGCTTCTACAAGCAATGCTTGTGTCAGCTGTAAAACATTGGATGGAGGTTAAAAAAAAAAAAAAGGCAACCGTACCTAATGATCAGACGGAAAAGTGGTTAGCTTCTTATTCACGTTTATGTGAATACCCAGTTTGCACTTATGACCCATCAAATTGCAATTCATTCATAAATGAGCTTAAAATCCTACTAACAGAAATAAATCCAGTTAGCAGGCAAGAGGCTCCCCAAAGCTACCAGTATTTGATATTTACTGCCAGAGTGAACAGTCAAAGGAAAATCTGTCATAAGAATTATCTGAAGAGAAAAATCACCCTCACTCTACTGGAGTCAAGATGACGATCTTCACATTTAAAAAATAAAAATAATCTAGAAAGTATAAAATGTTTATCTCTGAATGCTCAAGCCTTGCCACTGATGTCGAACTTTCTGACCTCAGGTTTTGCAATTTACAAGCTCCAATTCTTTTGGAAGATTCCAAGCCACAAGAATACCACAGCTTTAATAACTGGTCGTACAGACACCGCAGGAAGATCAACCATTTGGCTTTATGCATTGCCCTAACAACCACTCATTCTCTTGAAGGCCATGCCAGAAACTGCTTTGCACAGCTTGCTCCCTAGGGTATGGCCAAAGGCCAGTGCCAATGTTCAACACAAGCAGAATCCACTTGTGCAAGTTCACAGCAAATGCGGGATCTGCTTGCAACTCTTAACGAGAATTACACAAAATTGGTCAGTTTATTTTTACCCTCTATGTGTTAAGCTACTATAAGCTATACTTTTTAAAAACTAACAAACAGAAAACAACCGACCCCTGAAAAACAACAGACAAAGTTACTATTGGAACAAGACATGATAAACTGCCAAAAAGCTCATTAACAGCTCCATAATCTCCCTGGGTACAAATGCATGCTAGTTCTTCATTACTTTAACTTGTCTCTTCTGTGCCGAGAATTGAATTATGTAGAGAATTGAATAATATTACTAAATTACTTACTTTCTTGAACATTAAGTGGAGGGTTAATGAGATTATCTAGTGTTCGGGGGCCATATTCAGACTGTGGTGACGAAAATCCAGGAATCAAGCAAGAAAACATCCATAGTTGTTCTTTACTACAGTTATTCTGAAGTGCTTGCAGCCACAAAAGAAAGAGACGCACACCCTCTCGTCGTATCTTAAAGGAAAAAAAAAAAAAAAAACAGAACAAGTTAACTTGTCCCAGAACATACAAAAGCATTTCCATTTGTCCTGGATACAGAAGAACAGGGGTAGTAGAAAAGATGACAATATACAGACAGTATGACCACCAGCAGTCAGCAGAGCAAAGCTGGCACATCTGCTGCTCCTCCTGAAATGCAAGGACAACCCTGGCACCTTCACTGCTGTTTGCCTCACAGAATCTCTTTCAAAGGGCTTTCTCGGAAAGAAGAGAAAGAAAACCAACACGAGTCTAGTCACTTGCTTGACAGCAACAGTGCAAGACATCTTGTGAATTTTTCAGAAAATAGAACATAATAAAATTTCTTAATGTGTTTGTGACAACAGAGCAAGCTCTCTGCAGCAGAAGGTTCTACGCTCTTCCTTCAAGGAAGGTGGTGAATTCCTAGAGCAGTCCCCTCCTGTCTCTCTCATTGGAGAATTTCAGCACCAGCCAAGCCTGCAGGTGGTTTACAGGACTGGCACGGCTGGTTGCTGAAATACCAAAACTACATGTTACACCTGGGTGGCTTTTGTCCCATGGTCAACTGTTATTACACTACCCACCAACAGGTCTCTTTTGCCTAGATAATCTTCCACTTCCAAGACAGCCTGAGCCCCAGGAGGAGTTTTCTCGCTCCTAACAATGAATGGTTAAGGCTTACTTCTGCTTTAATGCAAATCCTTCAACCATTTACACACGTTTTTAACTTGGCTACTCTATATAAGAACATCATTACTGTAAGTAGTTCTACTGAGGTAAAGATGATGATCTAAAGTTATTTTTTTCATGACACACAAGTCATAATCTGCTTCTCATCCCTGTGGCTTTACCATAAAAATTCATCCACATGTTCTTACTCGCATTTTAAAGTTTTTCAGACAAAAGTAGTATGCAACTTCTTCTAATACCTTTAATGAATTTCCAGTGTGAAGAAGCTTCTTTAAAATCAACCCTAAAAAGAAGGAAAAAAATATTTTTGTTTGTTTGTTCTTTCTTTATTAAGTAAGATGTCAGAGTTCTCGGTCAGACTTGATAGTAACTTTTAAACAAGTCCTTGGCAACCTCCAATTTAATCTTGGTGAACTTGATATCCTCAGGCAACTCTCTCAATGCCAGAAGGAAAAAAAAAGATCACCTTTCATAGCTTCATCATAACCTATAACATCTTTCCCCAATGACTTCTTGGGATGTGTACATTAAGAGTGAATGATTCTTAAGTCACTAACATGCATAATAGCAGTGTTCCCCATTTACAAATATAGACCTCGCCCCAATTTTAAAATTTATTAAGAGAATTAGGAAAAAATATAATTACAAAGCAACTTTTCACCTGCCTTTGTTCTCTCAGCCACTGTTCTATTTCCAGATTCGCAGCTTTAATTTTATCTAGAACAGCATCTCATAACATTGGTGGGGTCTTTTGTTTCTTTTGGTTTTTTTTCTTTGTCTAGCTTGCAAGAGTTTCAAGACCATAATCCCTCTATCCCTGTTATGCCACTCAAAGGTTAAGGAAATAAACAGCACAAACTACTAATAGCTACTGATAGAAAAAAAAAAAAGATTAAAAAAAAAGAGAAAGGAAAAAAAGAAAATCAACTTACCAATACTATGAAATTGCCATCTCTGATGAATCCTTTCTGGGAGAAGTTGCAAAATTTTCTATAAAAAACAGAACCCACAGATCTGTATTGCAGGTATCACACTTGGAAGACCAAAGAGCAATTGTGCAAAGGCCACAGATCAGAAGATGAAGGGTGAACTTAAAAAGCTTCCACACTGCTCTACTTGGAAGCATTACTGTCCTCTCTTATTGTAAATAATCTGATTTCCCAAAAGAAATTCTTATCCTGGCTCTCTAGAAGCCTGTTCAACTGCTTCCAAAGCACAGGGCGCCTAATACACCGGTACGTGGGAACCAGTGAACAGATGAACCAGCTCTCTTCAGACTCACTCTGCTTGTAATAGCTACCCTACAGTTTCAAGCACCAATGCACCTTAAAAAAATAAAACAAAACATATTGAATTTGTATTCAGCTCTACATATTTTTAGAAGCCTCCATCAAAAAGGAAAAACGAAACCTTGACATTCTAAGCTCAGAAATTATTTTATTTAATTTAGTTTCCAATTCAAGATATGCTTTTGTTAAGGATATTGTGAAATGCTATTTTCAAATAATAAATCTTTTTAAAAAGTAAAAGAGATCTATAAAAACCAATTCCACAGCAGTAATCTACTATGAGAAAAATCACTGGGACTAGTACTGTTCAATTATCTTCATCAATGACACAGATAGTGGGATCTAGTGTACTCTCAGCAAGTTTGCAGATGACACCAAGCTGAGTGGTGTGGCTGACACACCTGAGGGATGGGAAGCCATCCAGAGGGACCTGGACAAGCTCAAGAAGTGGACTTGTGTGAACCTCATAACATTCAACAAGGCCAAGTACAAGGTCCTGCACTTGTGTCAGGGCAACCTCTGGTATCAGTACAGGCTGGGGGATGAAGGCATTGAGGGCAGCCCTGTTGAGAAGGACTTAGGGGTTTGGTGGATGGAAAGCTGGACATGAGCAGACAATGTGTGCTCACAGCCCAGCAGGCAGATTTAGACCAGATATAAGGATGAAATTGTTTACAATGAAGGTAGTGAAGCACTGGTACCAGTTGCCCAGAGAGGTGGTAGATTCCTCATCCCTGGAAAGATTCAAGGCCAAGCTGGACTGGGCTCTGAGCAACCTGATCAAGTCAAAGACGTCCCTGCTCATTGCCAGGGAGGTTGGACTAGATCTCCTAAAGATCATCTTCCAGCCAACCGAAGCTATTCTATGATAACAAGCAATCAAAAGTTCCCAACTAATCAGAGATTGCATTTATAACAATTTCAAAGTGTATAACACGTGGTGGGGAAGGTGAGATACCACCACCACAAAATAATGAACTATCTGCAGGTGCAGAAAACATCTTTTTCCAGTTAGACATCTTCCTGCAAAACTGCAAGTCAAATTTTTCCTCACACAAAGCACATATATACAAGCAAAAGAAAAAGGAAAGCAGTTAAGCGTAAAGTGTATTTCCAGTCAACTGCAGGATAGCTGTGCTGTTATTATTCAACAGGATTTAATTCAAAGCAAAAAACTCATACTGGAATATTCAAGTTATCTTACCTCAAAAATAAAAAGAATAGAATCTAATTCTTCTCTCTGTGACTTGTGACCTAGATGCAATTAAAAATAAATAGAAGACAGACTTCCATTATCAAAACAAAATGTAATGAACACTGACAGAGATCCTTAGATGTGTAAAGCAAAAACCACAAGAATTATTCTGCATTCCTTCTGCAAGTAAAAAAAGTGTATTTCCTAGTTACAGTTTACAATAGTTACTTTCCATTATGGCATCAACAGCTGGTAGAGATTAAGCTACACAGTATCTTGTTAAACCAAACTTAGAATAATTCTGCAGAACACAAAAAGTAGAACACCTTAAGTATCATCATTTTGCAAAAAGGACAAAACCAGCTATCAGAGAATAAACTCTCCGTGCTCACCTCCATGGCAGACACATCTAATTGCTCTGCTTTTCTTTGCAATGTTAGTGCTTACAGATATTTCTACACAACTTGCGGTGTCATCTGTGACCAAAGACACCATGCTTTATTTATAACACCCTGCTTTATTTTATAACACAGAAGCACAGACACAGAAATATTTGAAACACTTACCTTTTTGTTTAAGGCCTACTTCAATAGTCACAAAGTTTTCAAAGAACACATAATATATATGTGAGAAATGTAGGTCGAAAAACTGTTTGAGATCAATTGATTCTGCATTCTCTGAAAAACAGAACAGAACGTTGTTTTTTATTTCTTTCAAATATTTAGTCAACCACTGCATACCATTATCCAGCAGTAAGAATTGAAGATATTTAAAAGAAAAATTGTTATTGGCAAAGAAGTTCTTGAAGTTTTCATTCTTTCAAACTGAAGCTAATGAAATTCAATATGGGACACCATAAGCACCTAGTGCTTTAAAACAGGAAGCAGCATCTTCTTGCACAGCAGTGAAGACTGCAAACTCCAATGATGAAAGAGAATTTCACCGGGACTAGAACTATACAAATGAATGCTGTTTGAATTGTTAATTTAACAGAAAGAAAGCTAATGACCCTGCCCAAACTCCAGAACAGAAAGGCCATCACTCTCCCCAACTGTTTCTAGACAGAACTAAGCTTAAGAAAGTGGAAGAAGGATGGTAAGTGAGGATATGCCTCTGCTCTGTAGAGAAACAGGTTGGGAGGAAGCAAACAGTCGCACTGGATTCCCACTGCTGCCTCCTTTCTTCCCTCAAGTTCCAACATGTAATTCCCTCTCCAGTCTGACCCAGTCCCCCATGCTCCTTCGATTGTGTGGTCTCAGGAGACCAGACACAGGTGGAAACATCATTGCGAGCGTAGACAGGACGTGCTTTCTTGTGCATCCCACTAAAGTTTCCAGACTCGCTTCCCACAGCCCCCCTAGACAGTTTTGTGCACATTCCCAGTTAAAGAAATATATGATGATTTATCTAGATTAAATTGATTAAAATTAAATTAATTGTTTAAAACAGTCAATTCTTTCAAGCCTTAGTACACACTGAACCAAAAGACACTCCCTGTCCTGTTATTTATCTACATTAGACTAGAGAAACTAGGTGGACAGAACAACAGTATAGAAGCACAGAGGAACAGGGAGACAGCATTTTACAGGGCAAAACTCTCCCCTTTCATGGACATCAAACAAACAAACAAAAACCCCAAAAAACATGAAGAGAGGTGAGGCAAAGAAAACCTTTATACCCTTCACCAGCTCTATACACTGAGGCATCATCTTTCACTGCAGACAGAGCTTTAAGTCCCCTTCTAATTCTTTTCTGGATCATAGTTTCAGAATTATGTCAATCTTTATCATCTCACATGTCTGGATATACAACTGGTAGAGTATAAAGCACAGAAACAATCAGTTTAAAAGATGGCCAAAAGCATGGCATGTTTTCAATTCTATTTTATTGTGTAGTTCTACAGATCTGACCAACTCAATTTTATGACAAGCCTTGTTATAAAAGTTTCAAATACATGTTCAATTTTTGCAGTATCACAGCATTCTGCCAATAACTTGCATAATCAGGGTGGTGGAGCCAGAGTGCTCTTGGAGAAGACCGTGCTATATTAACAGCTGAGATCAACTCTTAAAGCAAGGCATTGTAGCCAGTAACAAACATAGCGGTGCAGAGTGGCAAGCGTGTGCCTGACCATCTACAGGACTGGTCATCTACAGGTTAGGTAGTCTCCAGGATTAGCTAACTGCCAGTTTTGCAGAAACTGCTGCACCACTTACAGATCAGCAGCTCAAGCTTAGAGTCCAAAATATTAAAGAACAAGAAAAAACAATTCCACTTTAAACAAACTAGACGACAATTTTCAGGAGGTCAGGGCAAGGAGACAAGAAAGGGAGCTGTGACAGAGCATAGCCACAACCATTACGTCCACTTCCACTCACAGGACAGAACCCTAAGCAAGTTCTAGACTATGGACAAGAAAATAACAGCAAGATGCAAATCGGAAGGTTTTAAGACAGCAGGATTAAAGGGAAAAAGAAAGCCATGATTGAGACTTTCAGGAGAAAGGAGGGTGGCACAAGAATGTTTAATCCCATACGTTTAACTGCTGTATAGGAGTTACACACAGAAAACAGTGGAATGGTTCACATGATGTGAAGGAGCAGAGAACACTAGTCCCGATTACTAAAGAGATCAGAAGCAGTTAAACAGGGTCTCTGCCAGTCAACAGGCAGGAATGCTGCATTTTTTCAGGCATATTAAATGTTTCGTTTCCTGAAATAGCCCTTGTGCTTTCCCCAAACGTGGGTCAGCTCTGAAGCAGACAAATAGAAAAAACCCAAACCAAACTTATTCTTTGAAGAAGACTCAATCTTAACAGTTTGCAATTTTTGGACAAGCTATTCCTAGATTCTTCAAGAGACTATTTAAAGGCTTCCCCACATAAGCAGCTGAATGGTGATTCTCATTTTACCATATAATTACTGTATGACACTTGCATGCATACAACTGGCACTGTGGTAAGGTCTTCTGCCCTTCCAGAGTTCTGTTTGGGGGGGAATTTCAGAGGATGGCCTTTTTTATTTACTCCGGATTTTTTTAAGAGCAATGTGGTGCCAATCACCTCGAAAAAGACTCAGAAGAGCACTGGTAGACCTCTATTATTAACTCCCAATTAACACCAGAGCATACCTTCAGAATACAGCTATAGCCTGGAAGAGTAGGATGAAAATCAAAGATTCCTTGAGTTCGCAACTTTTCTAGCAAATCTGTTTCATCTTGATTTCTTCCTAAGGTAACACTTGTTAATACTTGGTAGCATAAACAAAAGCAAGTTTTTGGCATTCAAACGGATAGTTAAGAAGTGAATTCTTGCTCTAGGTTCTCTTGCTTCAGATGGAAGAAAAAAAAAAAAAAACCCACAACATTTTATTTAAGGGCAATTACCTGAAAATAATACTTAAAAAAAACCCCAACCAACCAAAACAAAATGCCCAGCTATTCGCTGCTGTTAATGCCTTTTTCACTAATCAAGAATCTAACACTTTTTCCCTATCAAGAGTGTTTCTAAAATGTTTAGTTCACCTTCATCCTCGTGATCAACTAAAGACACAGTTCTTAAATTCTCTCATCTTAAACCACTTTCTTCAACACTAGGTCACTGTCTCTTTTCTATGCTCTCCTGAAGTAGCATGAATGCTGCATACAGAGGTAAAAATCATTTCCTCTAAGAGGAGCATATGTGTGTCCTTTTCACACAACCTTGAACTGGGAATTTCACAGGAAGTTGTTTGTCTGCTTTGGCTACTTGATCTATTCTGCCTTTTTAAGAAGGAAGACATAGCCTTGTTTTTACATGAAGTGGGATTATGCAGAAACAGGCTTTCCTCCCTAATTTACAGTTCATTTATTTATTTATTTTTAAACAAAAGAACTTTGTATTCTCCTACCACAGATTCATGAAACTAAAACTAATGTATTCCTTGTGTTCTTGGCACTTATGCCCAAATTGGAAAGGAGGAGGGAGGACTCAGAAATAGTTCTGTCACCATATAAAATAGTTAGAAAAATTTCTCAGAATGGGAGAGAGAAAAATGGGACAATATATACAGATTACTTAAATAAAACTATTACATTATTTATAAATGAGTTGAGATAGCAAGGGAAATGCATCTGTACTATTTAGATGATTGCCCACTGTATGAAATTAAAATATTATGAAGCAGGTAACCTGGTACTTTCTTCACAGGACAGAACTTTACAAGGTGAACAATCAAAATGCTGAACTTAAAACTGAAACACCACCACACCAGATCTTAGGTATCTATTAACTTCTCCAAAAGGAACATTAACATTCAACAGTTCACACACAGCATTGCAGTAATTTACCATGTTTAGCATTTAACAGAATAGTCTACACCATTACAGACCAAGTTGTGGTTGATCTTACCTTTGATTTTAAGTGTTTCAGGATTTAATAGTATGTTTATACATAAGATTGCTACAGCACATAGCATAACAAAAACATTATCCTGTCTCATTCTGACACTCACTGGCTTTTAAGTCACTTTCCCTCATCCTTACCCAAAATAAAATACAAGTGACAACTGCAGCAAACAAAGACCTGGAAGACAGCCAGGCTTCTAGTTCTATTTCTGTAAGTGGAGGCCCACTATAGGCTGAAGTGTTCAGTATCAATTCTCATAACAAACTGGTGCCATTAGAAAGCAAGAGGTTTCTAAGTGCCCTCAATTTCAGTTAACATACAAGCAAAACGGCCAACAAAACTTACTCATTGTTAATTCTCCAAGCTGGAAAATTTAATGTCTACTTTATAGCAAAACAATACGGAGGTACAGTGTCTTTTAATAGAAAAGCATGTCATTTAGAAAGGTTAAGTGGAAAACCTCCGGAACTAACTGGTGGCTCTGGCATAGTTAACGGACTGCCAAAGTGAAAGAGACCTGATAACAAACCACAGCGTTTCAAATAGTGAGCTACAAACGCAAATCTATCAAACAAGGGTTTCACATTAGCCATTACTGTTTCAGATCACTAACAGCTATTTAGCAGAAACAATTAAATTTTTTTAAAAGGTAATTTTGTCAAAGAAAATATTACTGAGGTTTTTGGTACTGAAAAAGGCACACACTTCAACAAATCTTTTAATGGACTTCTATTTAGCATCAGACAAGTCTGAACTTGTCTGATCACCACCATCTTTTACATGCAAATATCCAAGAAAAAAAAATATCATGAATGAATAAGCAGGTTAACAGCACCAACCAACATCATCTACACACAAACTGTTACAAATTTCAACACCAGTGCTCTACAGGAATGAGCAGAGGCACCTGACAGCTCTCCAAGCTAATTCTTTCAGGTTGCTTGCGGACTCCAGAAGAGTTATGCTCATGAACTTTTAAAAAATGCTTCCATAACAACTCACGCATGTTCTAGGACTTAAGCTTTTCTTTAAGGAATTTCAAACACTTCCGTAGTAATGGATTTATTTTCATTCCAAACTGCCACAAGTTAAACCTACACGGACCTTTCCTTCGCATCCAAGCGGCTGGAGCTGGCCCTTTGTCTCACCCAGGGCTTTGATGCGACTCCAGCCCTTACCCGCCGAGCCCCCAGCCCTGCCCACTGCAGCTCTCTGCGAGTCGAGTGTGACATTAACCAAAATCCTAACGTGAAGTAACTCTTTCCTCTTTCCTCCTGGCCAAAACAGAGCAGAATGGGTTTGGGGTTAAGTCAAGACTGACAGAACATCAAGTCTAATTTCTTAAACTGTGCTCAGCCCCCAGCCAAATCCATGAATTATGGCGGTGACACGTCCTCTGCAGTTAGAATTACCAGGAAAGAAAAAAAAAAATTAAAAATCTACAACTCTTGCCAAAAATAATACAGCTTTGCACATCCACAGAAACTTCTGGAACAGTAATCTCCCAAAAAAATTCCAGGCAGCTAGTTCTGCTGTAGCTTCTCACTCGCCTCTCACTTTAACGACCATAAAACATTTTTCATTTATTATCATATATAAGTGACACTGTAATGAGTGATGCTGATGATGTGCAACACCAATGAACGGCATCCAGCTGAAGCATTAGGGCTGACTGCCAGTGAAATAGATTTCTTAAATTAAAATCCCTTTAGGCAAATGCAATCTTTCTTTAAGTATGTTGTTTAATATTAAACAATATATCAGAATGGATATCCAATGCAGCCTGTTTCATTCTGTCCAGTATAGCTTGTCTTTTCCCTTTCAGAGATCGCTTACATGAGATGTCAAGCGCTAACCAACCAACAAGAATAGCAAATCAAAACAAGAAAAAAAATCAGCCCACACTTCAAATACTCTGTTCTCTCAGCATTACATTTTACAAGCATTCTCTCCATGGTTCCAGAGACACAAGCAGTGCATTTTTAAGATATCTAGATGCAACTAAAATAAGTTATGAGAAACAATATATTCCTTTTTCCTTTACTCTGGATTAACAGATTACAGGCCTGTAACTTCTGCTCTGCAAAAACACGAAGAAGGAAGAAATTCACTTAAGAGTTTAGCCCTGAAAGTAAATATTAAGTATATTCATTTGACTTGCTTGCACATAGAAAGATTATGCAGAAATGATTAAATATTTGGAGGTCGCAGCTTTTTTTTTTTAAAAAAACCAAAACATACATTTACAAATTCCGACTGAAACTACATATTCAACAGGTAGCAGCAACATATTTGATATCAAAACTAGAACAAAACAAGAAGTCAATATTGTTAAGGTATGACATTCTAAAAGGATCACATATCTAGCTGCCTTAATAATTTACAGAGTTCTCAAAGCACTGTTTTAACAAAAGGACAAATGAGGCATGTTTTGATGCTTGAAGAATTATTAGAACAAACTTTTATAAGCTACCATTTTAAAACCACAAAATTTTAGTTTAATGTTGAAGTCAAATTAAACCGTGCAACACTGATTATAAGAACAATGCGATATTATTTCCATGTTATTTCCTCTTAACTATCCTAAAAATTGCAATCAGCTGCTAATTCACTGGGGACTGCTAATTTTTATTTTTTTTTTCTCCTGGAAAATCACAGGCTTCATTCTGCAGGCAATACTTAATTCTGTAAGGTACACTATGTGCCTCCACTTCCATCTGGCTGGAAAAGCCTTGGTGATCACACCTGCACTAACTGGGGCTGGCAGTCCCTCTTACAGCAGGGCCTGTTTACTTTCATCTGAACCATTCCAATCTCTAAATCTTCTATACCCTGACTACAGCTGCAATGATATTTGATGTAATGGTACACAGCTGTTTCACGAAAACACAAAATTTTCTATATTCTTTATGTAGTCAGACTAATTTGCATTTTTTACTAAATTTAAACTGAGTTGTTACCAATGACAAGATACTTTTTCCTGAAAAATGACACAACTCACTGCATTCTAAGTTATCTTGTAAAAGCTATTTAAATAATTCCCTCTAACGTATACTACTTTTTAATTTGTTAAAAATAAATGTCCCTTGCCTTTTTACTATGCATTCACTCAGCTTCATATTAGGTTCTCTGAAATTGTTCAGTCTTTTCTGGTCTTTACTAACAACCACATTATACAATCTTAAATATTTTTGATGATGCCTGACTTGCACCATTGCCTTGCAGGATTCAACTATCAATCTTTCACCAATCAATTTTTTTTAGATTTCTCCTCTTTAGCTAATAGACAACCACCAACCTACAATTCACAAGTACTCTGCCTCTTTTCATGACTATTCCATTATTTTAGCTTACTGGAGAATTGCTGCTTTGGATGTCTTACCAAAATAGAGGGAAATGAACCGGTACGCCCTTTCCTCCCCTCAAGTCTTAACCATGAATCCAAGGTCATGCTTCAGCGTATCATTGCTGAACCAAAGACTAAAAAGCACAGCAAAAAGAAATTAACACTGGTCCAACACACCTTGCAGGCCTACTGAAAGGATTTTACGTTTAAAAACAAGAGAAAATTCTCTCCTTCTCCTGGATGAGGAACAGCAGAGAATTCTCTTCTGGATAGCCTTTTAGCCTCCAATATGCAGGGGCTAAGAGCAATAAACAAGACAATTTTCATTCATAAAGATGCTGAACAGAGCCGAACTGAGATTTCCTCCCTTTTCCCCTCGGATAGTCTGTTGGTAATAGCCAGCTTCGCTCCCCTGAGCACATGGAAACATGCCAATTATTATGCTGGGGGAGTTGTCACTGAAGAAAAAAGATAAACAGGAAAATGCAGCACGACGCTGCTCAAGCTGCAGGATGGTGCCGCATGCGAAGCCACCTCAAGCAGCAGTCACTCTTATGTGGGCACACCATTTTTTAAATCTGATCCTGCAGACAAGTCAAAGAAGCAACTGGAGAAGAAAGGGCACACAGCTTATGCTTTGAAAGCCGGTTTAGGGAACAGAGAAATTTAAGGAATAAGGCAAGGAGGTGATCACAGCAGAAGACACACTTCAAGTAACCTGCTATATACTTCTCTCGCACCAAAGCAGGAATACGTAGAGAAATATTCTACTTCCCCTGCCCCAAAAAAAGACCTTGTTTTGGTACCTCATCCATCTAATACCTGCATAATGACAATATCTCGTAGATGCATCCAAGACAGACGAGCTGAAGAGTACTGTTATATCTTCCCCACACACTGTATTCTCCCAAATGTGTGAGCTGTGCTTCAATGTCTGGGATATACGCATGTGCGTATATCTCATCAAAAGGGGAATGGCCACCACATGAAAACATGCCCCAGGAGATTTAGTCTGTCCTACAGCCAGTAAGCAGAAACCTCAGATTAGATAAGAACTTCTGCTAGACACAGAGCTCATTACTTGCATCTTACAGAATGCATCCAAGTACTAACAAAGCTGAAGGAAAATCTTATAAATAAAAGCCAAGCAACAGAAATACCAAACCTAGAACAGATCAGATCAAAATCACAGACTGTTTTGCAGACTAAAGCAAAACTAGAAGTACTCAACATACTTTAGTCAGGAAACCTAAATTCAGAGAGGTACGTGGTTTCTTTATAATGCTCTTTCCTCTTAAGTTTCAACTGATGGAAGTAGCTAACAATAAAACAACATAAAGCAAGCCACAACTGGCTCAGTACAGCTAGTTAAGAGTGGCAACATTCTGAATGAGGCAACAGGATACATCTGACTACTCAAGTGTTTTGAATAGCTACCTACCCAACTATTCTCTATTTCAAAAGTCTAAATAATTACGTTGCAGAAAGTAAGTCATGCAGCAGCAGATGCCACCATACAGGAACACCTGTTCCTTCAAATACCAATACAAAAGAAAAAGGATGCAATAACCATTTTCCTTTGGAAGGAAAGAATCCAGCTTTGGAGGCCAAAGATAAAGTACTTAAATACCCCCAAACTGCATGCAGAACTCAAAATAATCCATTCAGTGCTCTGTGCTAAATACAGAATGCAGTTGCCCTTGACCCAGCCGTGCTCACGTGTTGATAAACTGTCAGAAGTAACACATTCATTTACAGAACTGAAAAGCCCAAAAGACGCTCCAGAGCAAACTTCTTTTTCAAGGACACTTTGATGACAATAACTTAGATTTTTTACAAACACATGCAACTAACAGGTATTTTGGAATGGTTAACTCTGGGGCTTCTTTCCACTGTTTTTTTCATTAGAACTTGTGATGATATACAATAATTGCCTGATTTACTGGTCAGGTTAAACAGCTGCTCACCTGGAACTGCAGCAGTACTTAGTGCTGGCAAACCAAAAGTGCTGTCAGACCAGCTATATGAATCCTCATGTACATCTACTCTAGTGAGCACTTACTGTTGTAGCTCTTACCTTGAACACAAACACTAACATGAGTTGTTACTGTAAGCATTTAGGGGAAACGGATTAGGGAGTCACAGGCACCATTAGTGCTCACCAGCCACTTCTATTCAAGCCTACCGAGTTAGCAGCATTTATGCAGCTCTAGAGAATAATTCACGGGGGAAGCACACAAGCTTTTCGCCTCCATCCCCGGTTGCCAAATGAAATCCACCTTCAAAGGCGTCGGAAATATACATGCCTCGGTACAACAGCGGGGAGCGAGGCGTTCCCCGCCGGCTCCCACGGTCCCCGGCACACAGCCCGAGCCCCACCGGGCGCGGGGCCCTCCCTGCGGCCGCCGTGCCGTGGGGAGGGTGGGCCGGCTGGGGGGTCTCTCGCCGGAGCAGAGCCCCGAGCCCGCCTCCCGCCGGTCCCTCGAAGTTCCCGGTCCTTCCTACGCCGCGACTCGGGGCCGGCAGCCGGACGGACCCCCCGGGCCGTGGTCCCCCGCTCCCTCCCTCCTCCCTGCCCGCCGCCTCACCGATGAGGACGCGCAGGTGCTTGAGGCGGGTGAGCGGGTCCTTGCGGGTGTCCAGCACCTTCTGCGTGGATTTCCGCACGTCCCCGTGCGGCTTCTTGGAGAACATCCCGCCGGGCCCGGCCCCGGCGCCGCGCTCCAGAGGCGGACAGCGGCCTCCGGATCCGCCCGCACCGGGGCCCCTACATAGCCAGCGGCGGCAGCGCCGCCTCCTCCTGGCTCCGGCTCCGATGCGGCGGGGGTGGAGGGGCGCGGCGCGGAGCCAACTCCCCGCGGGCCCGGGGGGAGGCCGGGCCGGGCCGGGCCTAGACTCCCCCTTCCCTCCTTCTCCTCCCGCTGCTTCACGACAGCCGTCAGGTGCGACCCCAGGCGTCCCTATGGCAACCGCGCCGTGACGTCACGGCCGGCGCTCCCCAGCGCACCTCCGAGGCGCGGCGGCGGGCGGACGGACAGACAGACAGACAGACGGGGCTCCTCCCTTCCTCCAGCCCGGGAGGGGCCGCTGCGTCTGCCCGGGGCTGTCACGGGTGTCCCTGTCAGGGGATGGACAGCCGGGACCGGAGCGGGGCAGTCGGGGGGTCGCTGGAGGTGCCTCTGGGCAACAGCGAGTGGTGCGGGAACCGGCACTTCTGCTATTTATACGTAAAATATAAAGTTATCCCATTTCACAGCTACTTCTGGCTGTACAGAACAGCGAATGAGGAGATAAAATCCAGGCGGGGACTGCCTTCGCCCAGTGGGTGACTCCAAACCTTTACTCACGATGCCTCAGTTGTGCAACCGGCAGCGCCGTGCCCCGCCGTTCCTCTTTCCACACCGGCCCCGCCGAGGGCTGCCGCTCCTCACCCCCAACCCCTGCCCGGTCCCCGGTCCCCGCTTTCCCTTCGGCTGCAGCGCTGGCACGGAGACCGGGCCATCGGGGGTGCCTGGGTCCAGCCCGAGGTGGGGTGGCTCCTTCAGCACCACCACGCTGATCCTACAGCAAAGCCAGAAGCGGGGTCCAGGCATGGCATTTGACCCCCTCGCCAGCGGGGCCCACGACAACAGCCAGGGATATGTACGAGGTGCCACGTAAACTCTGCTGCCGAGGGCTGCATGCATAATATCGAAAAAGCCCAATGTTTCTCTAAAAACCTGACATTAGTTTACCATCATGAAATTTATGAAACAGAGAATTCTTTGACTTTTCAATAGACACATGCTGTTGTATCATGTAAGACTCACAATTTCCAGTGTCACTTTGCTTAGATGTTTTTAAATAGTCCCTGGTGCTCTGTTTTGCATTGAGGAAATCCAGTTTCCTCACCTAAGAGTCTGATTACAACAGCTGGAGTTTCTAATATTGGCAATATTTAAATATTTGCAACTTGTTATAAAGTGTAAGAATTGTCAACATTTACATACCTCTTACATAAACAACATAACCTGAGTATTTAAAGGCAGGACCAATAACAGTTAAGGTTACAAGCATAAGGGCAGTGGGATTTAGTCAGCAGGGCATCAGTGATCGAGTCAGTGTCATCTGCCTACCTACGTGGTCTGCCCCAAAGCATCTCATATTCTACCACCTCCATAAATGAGATCTGAAGATTAGCAATGTCAGGTAATAGACAGTATTACAATAATTTATTTTACCATAACGCAGTACATTTTTGCTTTCTAAGATCTGACACCGATACGTTAATTTATGTGCTTTGCTTTCTAAATTTCATGAATTCTAAGCACATTTTTGTATTTTGACAATCTTTAAAAGATCTTTTCTTTGGAGAATGTGCTTGCTTTTCTGACAATTTTTTGATCTTTAACTCAAGACAGAGCTTAAAAATAATAGCTAGAGTAAGACCTCACCAAAACATTAAATGACAAGAGGGAGTGGTATTAAACAAGATAATAATGGCTTCTACGGAGAACCTCCTCATGCTGAGCGCACCAGACAGGAAGGGCATGTTCTACGCACAGCGAAAGCCGAGATCTTGCAAAGGCTTGACTTTGAAGCATGTGACTTCGATGCCTTTCATTATGCATGGTGGACAAGGTTAGAAAATAGCAGGATTAGTTTGGGAGGGGTTAGGTTCTGCTGCATTCCAGGTGGCTATTACTGTACCCAATTCTTTGTATTTCCACTTCGAAGACAGAACTTTTCAAATATTTTTTTCCAGCCATGAGGGGACCCCCATAAGGAAGTTTAACCAAACTTTTAAAGGAGTAGGGTAGACAATTATATGCTGAAGAACTTTTTTCTCCTTCTTTTAACTCTCTCTACAGGGCCCCATAGAGCACTCAAAGGGCAACTGGGTCACATTCATACCATTGATTAACTTCTCACAATTCATCTAGGATTTATGATTTCCAAAGAATTTAGCTGTTGCCAAGTACTTAAAAAATACGAGTATTTTTTTCATATATCAAAGAGAGCACAAACCCTTCAGTTCCAGCCCAGTTCAACATTTCACATTTGAAATTATTATGTTTTGGACTCTTGCAACCCCACCCAGAAACCCAAGTTTCTGGAACCCTTGCTTTACTAATATTTACATGGTATTAATACATACACGATTAAAAGGGAGTTAAAATTACTCAGAATTTCACTAAGTATTTCCCTTCTTTCAGGTAACTCGCATGAGTCTTAAACCTGATCCCTCAGAGGTGCATACTTTTATTTTACTAAGGAGCTGTTTGCCCACGTAGTCCTTTAAGAGAAAACAGCAAATTTAAAATAATTTTTAAAAGCGTTCCACTGTTTCTCATCTCTTTGTATTTAGCTCAACAGCTGATCCCTTTGAGGTTTTTCTCTAAGTACTCCTATTTCTACTTTTCTATACTACCCTCCACAGTTTCCTTCCTATGGGGGTTGTCTTGGTTTTGAGAAAGACACCTCTCTAAATTGCACCCTGGGCAGTAGGATGGTGTGTTGCAATCCTCTGGGTGTATAGCTTTGCCTGTGCTGCAGTATTCCTGTTTGGGAACCATCCTGAGTAACATATTTTTTAGTTAACTGGCAAATATTTATTTTGAGAAAAAAACCCATCAAACCTAGATATTTAAGGTTTGAATGGTCAAAACAGGGTTCTGTATGGTTTGGTACTCTGGTGTAACATATTGATACCGGAGATGTTGACCTAAGCAGTCAAATATCAGGATCCTGTAAGGTATTTCTAATATGAGAATAATGGAACAGCTAGCTGTTCTTTCCACAAAATAGCACCAATTCCCATTTCATTTACCCACCCCATAGCTCACAGAGGATATCTGGATCTATATGCTTCTGTAATTAAGGGAAAGAGCTCTTCATGAGCTTATACTCTCCTGAGCAACCAATTCTTGCTTTATTGCCTTTTTTGCTAAGCAGTGTATCAGCATTAATACTTTTGCACGAGCATCTGGTACCAAGTCAGAACACTACAGTCTTTCCAACCACCAAAGATCCCAAGTTTGAATAATTTTTTCCATGAGCTACAGAATTAATGAAGCCAGATTTCCCTGAATTTGTACTCTAGCCACTGAATGCCATGAGTCATCTCCTTGCACAACCATAAACTTTCCTTTGCTGAGTCCTTCCCTACCTATTTGCAGGCAAGAGGCCTGACTGCAGTTAAGCCCTGACTAGGTGCATACAGGTTGGCGAGACAGACTGCTGTCTCTTGGAGGGGTAAAAACTAAGTTACATGTTTCCTTCTATGGGGTTCTTTGTTCCAGATACTGTTTCACAAAACACGCAGAAACTTGGTATCTTTAACACTTGTGCTCTCATGTAAAATTGTATCTAAATTAGACAATGGCTTCAATAGTATCTGGGAGAGAGCAAGTGAGAAAAAAAAAAACCCAAACCAAAACCCAACGCAACAATTATTACCTAGGTTTTATTTTCTTAACTAGGATATGTCAGCCATGCTCAAAGAACAGAAGGGATATATGGCCTATCGTGATGAGAAAATTCCATATGCATGAAAGCTATTTTCGACCAGTGTAACCATCACTAACTCCTGTCCATCAGTGCCAGAGAATTTAGACATTTTTGCTGTGCAAAGTCACCTCCAACTCACAATGTTTGAGTTCTAATGTAAGCACTAGCACCCGTATCTGATATGAAAGAGGTTTTGAAATGTGAATACACTGATACAGTGGCAGTTACAACAACTTTTTTTTTTTAACTGAAAGTGCTCAAACACTCTCTCTCAACCACTGAGAGTTTCTTTTTCTTCCCCAAATTATGAAATAGTTTTGCAATATTGACAAACCCACAAAAGAACTTCCAGAAGAGAAAAGCCTTACAGAAACCCTGCATGTCTGCCGGCCTCTAGGGGACAGCCAGTTTTGCAGAGATTATTTCTGTTTTATCAGAGGAAATATTTTGCCCCCAATCTCTCCCCTTATCTCATCTGCAGGAGTAAGCACAGTCTTTCAGAAATAAGTCATATCTCTTTAAGTTTATTTAGATTAGTAGTTTCAAAGTTACTTTACACCATTTGCAGCAAATACCAGAATATCTTGCCTAGATAATACATGAGCTGAGGGAGGAACATGATCCAATAGCCTTCAAACACAGGTAGCAGCTTGCACACCATGACTGCTACTTTAACTTGCTGCTGACCTTGTCCTGCAGGGAAAATAGTCTTTTCAGTGTTCTTGTGACCCACCTCCTAATATTGCACTTTGAAATTGAGAGTGAAGAATCAGATTTAATTTGATAGGGATTCAGTGTATCATTTCTTTGTGATACTGGGTAAATAATATTTCAAGTGACATAATTTTGTTTGTCACCGTCCACAAACACCCAGTGCTACCACTTCTTTCATAACCCATACCACAGGTGAGGCCCAAGAACTGATTAAAACTTTACATGTATCTTCCAGATAAATTTTTCTCTTGATTTTTCTTTCATTGTTAATAACACGTACTGACACACCTGGCTAGTATGTTGATGTCCTGTCCCCTTTGGAGGACCTCGGCCCCCACAATCAAATTTGTGATGACCAGTCCAAGACAAACTAGCTATCTGAACTGGGAGAAACTCCTAATGAGAAGCTATTTCAAACTCATTAAGATGTAGTGCACTATGTTGGCTCAAACACAGTAAAAGCTCTTTTGTCGTTGCTTCTTCCTTGAAGGTTTCATCTTATGAAGGTTTTCATATCTTATCTCAGGTTTTCATCACACCTCTATCTTACTGATTCACATCATATGTACTTGGCTTCTCTCTTTAAAATCCTTTTCTTGTCAGAATTATTCAGTTAGTACACAGTTACTCACTACAACAAAAGCTGGCAATCAGGTTGATAATCAGAAAGCTAGTAACTGCTTTTCAGATTCTAGAGTGAAACATGTCTCCACTCACTGTCTCCATTCAACAAATTAGTTGTAAAATTACAGCTCTGCTTCCTAGCTTTTTCTAAAGATGTCTGGTCTAATAGCCACTATGCTTGTGCCAGGTTCCGCTTTTCTGTGTGTTCCACAGATGTCATTCAATAGCCAAATTCAGATTATTGGTTTAAGTGCCCAGATTAAGTCCTAGGAAGCTGATGCCTGCATTTCCAAGCTTTTCATCTTCATATGTGTGAGTTCCCATCTTCAATCACCTCTCTCTTTCCCAAACTGGGAAAGGAGATTTCACCATCTGTCAAGGTCTGTGCTGGCCAGCATTTTATTTATGATTGTTATCATGTCCAAATTTTTCTCAGTACCAGCTTTCAACAGAATTTCCAGTTTTGAATTTTACATTGTTGCCAACTATCCCTGTTAATGGACTGTGTCTCTTTCTAATTGTTCAAAAATACCACATACCAGCTGTTAATCCCCACTTCCTCATTAAATGCTGAGCCAAAATGATGAGGATGATGATAATCATCTTCTTCTTAAAGGCTATTTCACTCTGATGAAGGGAGTAAGTCATGATCCAGAAAAAGAATCATAGATTTGTAGCCATCTAAAGGCACCTAATGCTTCCTTTCACTTACCTTGATAAAATGGTGAATCTAGTCCTCTGGTAGCTGACTGGATTCTTAGCTGGTATGTACACACAGTAAGACACAAATATTTGCAAGTCCTCTAGTAATTCAGCCAGAATGTTTTTCTTTCCCCCCTCCTTCTAGCACACATCTGGCCCTAGACAGCCAATTAAGATAGGTGTTGCCACTTTATATGTTAAGGGTTTATAGATTATGTGATTAGTTATATTTCTGAGAACAAATTATAAACTGTCACTAGCACTGTACCACCATATATAGCTCCTGGAAATACCCTTTTCTCTTAGCTTTTCTAACACTCCATTTGGACATTCAGATCAACTTCAACCAGTAACTTTTTTTTTTTCTCCTCAAGACCGTAGATGTTTGGATTGCTTTAGCTGGGTATCTTCCCCCTCTCCTGGCTACAATAGATGGAAGCAGCATGTAAAATTGTGTATTACTAAAAAAAAATAAAAAAAAAAATAAAAAAAAAAAAAAATTCTGGCCCAATTCCCCATCCTGGTTGCTGATTTCCATCGTGGCATGGGAACTTTGCTTTCCTTCTGGAGCTTATTTTTAGCTCCTTTAGACCTAGTTCCAACTGTTTGGAAAGGAAATTACAATCAGGCCAAAGGTTTCCTGATTTCCTGACATTCCTTTCCCTGCAACCGTTTCCAGTGGGTTTTTTTCTACCCCAGAGCATTTGATTTCTAGTCTTTTTATCCTGCTAGTTCAAAGTGCAACACTTGAATTTGGGATTGTTAGATATTTTTTTACTTCTGGTTTCTTTTTGTCAAATCCCCATGGATCTCTTAAGAGACATTTCAGATCCAGTTTGTTAAATTCACCATTTTTCCTTTGGGAACGTCTCCAGCGCTTTTTTCCAGGCCTCCTACTGACTCTTTTCAGCCACCTGAGGATCAGACACCCCTACTAACCCTTTCGCTGGGTTACCTGGAAGGAGTACCTGCTTACCACGCAGTTCCTTGGTAACGGCCTCTGGAAATTTTCAAAACTCTCTGAACCAGCGCTGGGGCAGGTGCTGGGGTCCCGCCAGTGGTTTCTAGACAGGGAAAACCCGAGGACAAGGTCAGTCGCTGTTGCTCTATTCCACAACCAGAGCCATTATAACCACCCCAGCTATAACCTCTGCCCTTGGCCGGATCCCCGCCGTGCTCCCGCCGCCCCCGGGGCCGGGGGTAGCCCGGCCACCCCCGCGCCCGCCCGCCCGCCGGCGCGGAGCATGCGCGGCCGGGCGCGGAGCATGCGCGGCCGCCTCCGCCGGCAGCCCGCAGCCGCCTTCCCCTTCCCCCGGCACCGCCGCGCCTTTGGGACTGCTGCGGTCCTTTCAGAAATCGCAGGGGTGTCTCCTGCCCTATACTTAAAATGATAAAAACGGCGATGGGCGCGGGGAAAAGCATCGGCGGGGTCCTCAGAGACACGGCCAGAGGCAGCAGAAACAGAAGGGATGGAGCTTGCACAGCGAAGGACGGGAGGTGGTTAATTTTGTCTTTAATTTTTTTCACGGAATCACGCAATTGTCAGAATTGGAAGGGACCTTTAGAGATCACCTAGTCCAACTCCCCTGCTAAAGCAGGATTGCCTAGAGCACATTACTCAGGACTGCATCTGGGCGGGTCTTGAAAATCTGCAGAGAAGGGGACTCCATGACCTCTCTCAGCAGCCTGTTCCAGGGCTCTGTCACCCTCACCATAAAGAAGTATTTCCTCGTATTTGAATGGAACTTCCCATGTTCCAGCTTGTGCCCATTGCCCCTTGTCCTATCGCTGGAAACAACTGAAAAAAGTCTGGCTCCATCATCCTTCAACCCACTCTTTAGATACTTGTAAACGTAGATAAGGAACTCTGTTTCTCTCTCTCTCTTTGTGAAGAGGTGGCACACCTACATACGCTCCTCTTGGTGGAGATACAGGGAAATGAGTTGCTTTGGGCATACAGAGATGTGGGAGAAAAGAAGTGACTAATGTTCTTGTGGGCGAGGTGGGCAGCCATTGCTATGGAGGCAGAAGTCCATGGGGACGCACAGAAGCTATGAGCTGCCTCACAATATAAGCGGCATAACATCCTTCCGGACAGCAGAGGGTGGCCAAACTTGGATTTCTCAATATGAAGAACTGCCACTGCTGGGCAGTCACAACCTTAACATCACTGAAAAGCACATTGCTTCTCTGCTGTGCCTTCACCTGGCCCAGACTTCAGAATGGAGCCTGTGGTGCACCAGGAAGCTCACCTTCACCCCAGCGATCCTGCCTGCGCACACCTGCAGGCCACAGACGACTGTTTCATGGCTCTTGAGGATCCCTGCCATACCTTCCTCTGCAGGCATACATCCTGAGGTGAAGCTAACCAGTCCCTGGTAGCACGGGGACAACTGAGAGAGCCTGCTCCAGTAAGCACAGTTGCATTCAGTACCTCTCACACAGCACAATTAAGGGCAACTGACGAATGAACAGTAAAGTACTGATACTCAAAGCCAAAAAACCTACCCCAACCCTGTGCAAACTGCAGCATATCCACGTAGTCTCTTCTCACGTCCACTCTCGGGGGTTGCTGTCAGCTTTAGGGGACCGAGTTAAGTCGGATTTGATTTAAAGCGTGTCACGGGACGTGAAACTGGGAAAGTCACAGGTTCTGGTGGGGAAGTCGCTGGTGACAGGGGCCTCTGTCCCCTGGATGGGAGGCTGCCGGGCGGCAGCCTGGGCACGGGGTTGCCAGGCGGGCGGCGCGGCCAGACGTGAGGCCCCCGCGTCCTCCCTCCGCCGCTCCGGCAAGGAACGGAAACCGTCGAACCCCCGGCCCCGCAGGCCCGCTCCTCCTCCCGGGCCACCTGTGGGGAGACGCGGGCAGGTGCGACTCGCCCCTAGTTCTGCCTGGCCGCGACGGAGGCTGCTAAGTGACAAGCGGCTCCCTGAGTGCCCCGGCGACAGGAAGGGGGCGCGGGAAGCCCCCCCGCCCCTCACAGCCCCCCCACCGCCGCGGAACGACACCGCCCTCTTCCCGCGCCCCGCCCCGCTCCCAGTGGACGACAATTCCCAGAATGCCCCGCGCGCAAGGACTAACTGGGCCTGCTGGTGGGGTTCGACCAATGGGAGGGCGCGGAGGGAGCCGGGCGGGGTAGGTTGCACAGGCAGGGAGGGGCGGGGCCGGCGGCAGCGGCGGCGGGAAGGACTGTCCCGGGGCTCGGCGGCGGCGGGGACGATGCCGGTCCATTCCCGGGAGAAGAAGGAGAACAATCACGATGAGATGGAGGTGGACTACGGGGAGAACGAGGGCAGCAGCTCGGAGGAGGAGGAGACCGAGAGCTCGTCTGTGTCCGAGGAGGGGGACAGCTCAGGTACCGGCGGCCGCCCGCGGAGCAGCACCTTTGAGGGGGCGCCGCGGCCGTTCCTTCAGTGCCCGGCGCGCTGCCCCGGGGAATAGACCGGTCCCGCAGCCTTCCCCCCGGCTCCCGTGGCTGCTGGTGCCCCCGCCTCGCCGTGACCCCGCCCCCCCCGCCGCCCCGGCCCGGCCCGGCCCAGCCCCTGCGGCGGCCCCGCGGCTGCCGGCCCGTGGGGGGGCAGGCCGCATGGGGACAGCATCCCCGCTTCGGTCCGAGCCGCTGACACCTGGGCTTGGCGGCCCGGGACGCTCTGAGTGTGTGCCGTGGGTTGTGCCCTGCTGGGCTTGAGTGCATGGGCCGCAGCAGGGCCCTCGCTAGGGTCTGCACTGAAAGGCTGGCACACACGCATGCATACATACGTGTGCGTTGGTATGTACATATGCATTTCCTAGTATGCGAAATCGTGAATTTCAGTTAGCTGTTTTGAGGCCTGTCTTTGAGGGGTCATTGGCAGCCCTGTTGGTACCATTGGCCTTTTTGTGAAGCATTTCAACTTCTGCTCTGCTGAAGGTCCCTTTCTTTTTCCATAGCTTCCTATGGACTGTAGATTTTAAATTATACTAGTAGGTGAAAACCAGCTTTAAAAGGTTTACTTTTTCTGTCCTTAGTTTCTGCTGTGTTAGAAGAAGGTTATTATCTGTTCAAACTTCCCTTGTAAGTACAATGGGTAAGTTATAACATGGTCACTTACTGGGAAACACACTGGTCATCAGATGCTTAACAGTGCTGCTTTGGAATCCCCACGGCTCCATAAGTAAGTAAGCTCTACAAGCAGGATCTTTGTCACTAGAAGGGCTAGCTGAAAAACAGTAGCTGTGTTCAGTGCTAGCTGTGGTCCTAATTTGTGTTTCTGGCAGCTTAAGTGATTTGAAGTGGTCTGCTGGGATCCTGTCCCATGCCCGTACTAGCACATTGACTTGTGGCATGAGTGCTGGGCTTGGCACAGTAGAAGGAATGGGACACTATGAGCTAGACATATCGAGCTAGACAAATTAAGCAGCTGTGAAATTATATTTTTATATATGTTGGCTTATGATTGATGTATTTGTGTGTATTAAAGTCCTCAATGTACAGTTAATTCTTCGTTTTGTTTTTAAAAGATCTGGGAGATCTTGAGTGTTAAGTCCTGTGGCTGACTCACACTGACTGATGCAGTTCAGGGGAGGCCCTGCCATGGTGGTTCCATGTGGACTCATGGAGCTTGCCCTAGTCTGGGCTGTGCATGGTGCTGGAGCCCCCACAGGTATGGCGCAGAGACAGCCAAGCTGACTCTGCAGAAGTAGAGTGACGACTTTACTAGTGCTGGGAAAGTGTGGCTGCCGTACTGGGAGAGAGTATAGTTACTCCCTTAGACCTTGATCTGAGTTAATGCTCACTCTGTACCAGGGTTGATCCCCCAGTAGAAGCCTTCGTTAATCCACAAATCCAGGTAATCTGCCTGTGGTTTATATAGAACTTTGTGTGTTTTGGGGTTGGGTTTTTTTCAGCTTTTTCCCCTTCTTCTCCCCCGTACCTTTGAGCTGGCAAGGATTGCTGATTGAACCCCTTTTTACAAGTTAGGCTGCTTGTGCATGGCTGTCCACCTGGATCAAATTGCTGGCTGCCACTGTCCTGCCTCTCATCCTTATCCACCCTTCCTGGGTGCACACTGTGCTTTCAGGTCCCCTTTCTTGCACTCTCTTCAATGCTCCTCGGGCCCTTGTATGCTTAGGTGTCAGAAAAATAACCCATAAAAAAGCTAGCTGGTGAAAACGTCTCAATTAATAGTCTGATGTGTAAATGGAAGGTGCTGGGGACTATGTGCACCAGTGGTTAGATAAACTGCAGCTCAGTAGCAGCAGAAGTCATAAATTGCAACTCTGTGAGAATATGTAAACACCTCCAACTTAAATCAGTTAACTGGGCACCCACACGTTTTTGTGAATCTGGGACTAATGATTTGCACAGTTTTAGACAAGAGGTCTCCTGGAGCAGGGAGTTCTTTAGTTCTTAGGCTGTTCCCTCATCTGAGAGAAGATCTCATGCCTCTTTGTCTAATGCAATGCTACACAGGAGATCTCTTCAATGAGTGAGCTGTGGACCACATCCAGGGGCTTGAAAGAGTCAGCAAAGTGATTACAGAGATAGTGATTTTATTTGTATCTGTATTGGCAACTGAACTGGCAAAATAAGAATAGAGAATAAGTAGTTCTGAGTAGATAGTGCTGAGGCCCCCACATCTCCAAAGTAGTTAGGATTTATTTCCAATTATGTAGCCTGAACTGAATGTGTGTGTTTGGAAGCTGCCTGAAGGACAAGTCAGCATTTCAAATCCTTGTGTTGCCCATAGATGGAGACACATACTGGGACACATTTGACAAGTACCTGGAATGAAGCTTTGGGTTTAACTTGATAGGAAAAGAACTCGGTTTGTGTTCACCAAAACTGCTGCAAACTGACCCCGTGCCTGATAAGCTGGACCAGTCATGAGACTGGCTTCAAAGCTGTGCTGTACTGAAACTCGAATGTGTGCACAGCTTTTATAAACAGTTGGGCTGTTGTAGGTGGAGAGTTTATTGATAAAATTACAGATCTGCTACAGAGGAAGGCTGATCAGTCTTTCCTTACCCCCATTCCCTCATGGTGATTCCATTGGAAAACAAGGCCACAGAAATGTGCTTAAACTGTCTTGGGTTGTTCTGATGAAACCTAAACTAGGCAGCATCTCTGTCTACTGGTGGTTATGCTGGAAAAAAGGTGAACTTGAATGAGGGTACCAGGGCAAGCAGCTGGAGGTAATAATATTTTTAAGTTGGAGGAGCATATCTGATTATGTCCTTGTTTGCACAGCAACCTTCTCTGTTCCTTTCAGATGTGACTTACAAAAGCATGTTTCAATTTTTTCATTATCGGAATCGTACATGGACAAAAAAGAGTATACTGTATTTTGGATAAGAAATTCATGGAGACAGCTTTTCAAGAAGTTCATATGGAGTTTGTTACATCTTGTAGGGTAAAGCAGTGTAAAGAAGGAATATACAGGCTTCCTGGGCAGTAGGTGGGCGAGACATAGGGTTGTGAAGGACTCCTTGGTGAGGTCCAGGAGCAGCACTGCAAAAATAACCAGTACTTACTTAGCCCGTCTTAGCCTACCAGTTTGTATTGTAGCTAGATGCTGTCTGGGAATGCCCTTTCTTTATCTCTTATTCTAGTGAATCTGTACATCTAAAAAAATTACATTTTTTGTGTGAAAAAGGGAGTTTGATATAACAGATGTAGAGTTAACTCTTTCTCTCCTCCAACTCAGTGGCTGTGGTGAAGAGGTAATTTTCTCTGTTGGTTCCAGCTTTGAAGTTTGCTCTTTTTCAAAACTTGCCTTTGCTCCTGTTTGTAGTTGTGCTAATGGTGTAGGGGATGACTTTGTAGAGTAGTGTAGATGGTTGGACTTGATGATCCCAAGGGTCTCTTCCAACCTAGACAATTCTATGATTCTAATTGATATTTTTAAAGAAAACTTTGAAGTTTACATGTCCTCAGACACACTTTGGTTGATCTTTATTGAAGGCAAATAATTCTGTTGTCTTGCTCTTGTCTTGATTTCTTCTGGGATTAGGGGTGAGGAAGGAGGAATTATGTTTTAAGTGAATGTACCTGTGAATGTTTCTTTAAAACAATACAAGAAGCTCTCCAGATAATTTCTGTTGCATTCCACAGAGAAATGCTTTTAAGGGAGCACTTAAAAAGCGATGATTAGAGGAAATTACATGCTTATCTCAGTGTCTTGAAAAATATGAACATACTCCATGGAAGCATATTGCTCCTACAGACATAAGATGATTAGCACCTCAAGAAATAAGTCTTAATTAAAATTAGTAATAATAAGAAAAAAAGATTTTGAAGGAAAGGTGGGGTTTTTTGGTTAAATTTGTCATTTGCTTTATTTGCATTCAGCTTTCTCTCTCTCTTTTTTTTTTTTTTTTTTTTTTTTTTTTTTAGCAGTAGATATCTGAGAATACAGAAAGTGCAGGTAGAGGAAGTGTAACTTGCCCTTGAGAGCTGTCACTGTTTCTATCCCATTCCTTTTGATGATATGTGTTTAGTGTAGGGTTTTTTATTGACTAGGATATAGAATAGCATATTAGGGATGACTAAAAAACCCACAAGTTATGCTCACCATCCCAGATGAGAATTTGGCCATTTTTTTAGAGCCCTTAATATAGGCCACAGCTTATTAAAAAAAGCTATTTTAGGCGCTGTTACATTTTAAGTACTATGAGGTTTTTTTGTCTTTAAACCAGGCTGCCCTAGTTACTCATTTGAACAGCTTGAATATAGTAGGAAAAGAATGACTATAATTTTGAAAGTGTTTAAAAATATCCTAAATACTTAGTGCAGTATGAAACTTCATGGGAAATCTGAAGTGTTAAGAAAGGATAGGCCTATTACCAAGCATTTTAATATGAAATGAGGAATCTTCTGCCTGCAGTGATGTAAATTTTCAACTGGAAAGCCATGAGATTGGATCCTAAAACCTCTTAGTCTTTCAGTACTGCATATTCCCCAATCTGTATGTTGTTTAAGGTCATGGGGAAGAGGTTCCATAACTGGGGAACTATAGATATTTCAGGACTCTGAAAAACTTCATCACTTTATGAATCTTACTGGAGGTAGAATAAAGGTAAAACAATTGAAGAGCAGCTTCACATGTGAATTGCCATTCAGTATGAGTAATAGGTAGGTTGTAGACTTCTAGCCAGAAAGTCAAAGACTCGAGCATGTATCTAGGGGAGGGGAGACTGGAGAGAGCTATGTGTTATTTCAATATCTACAAGAGCCAGCTGTGCCCTCAGATACCAATGCATTATAGTTTCCTTGCAATGCAAGTTTAAAATGTAAGATGCAGTCACCTTTCCCTCCAAGAGTGGGTCTTGCACTGATCCTCAGCCAGGGTTACAGTTCTAGTCTGCTTTCATTGTTTTATAGTCCCTAACCATAAACAATAAAATCCAGGTTAATTTAAGGAAAGACTTCTGAGTGATTACCATGCTAAAACATACTTAGAACCAAAATCATAGCTGAACACACCTGAAACACATATTTGAGTTTGAGAATAAAGTGGAAGAACTCTTGGTATCCCAGTGCTTGTTCCTATCTGGCTTCATGTGGAGGTACCTTCAAATTTTAAAGCTTTACTTTTATAGCACATAAATGCTTTAGACAACTCTTTGAGTAACATGACTGCCACATTCCTTAAATGTGGCCAAGTTGAAAGTTGCCCAATCAATTTTGGCTTGAGTATTACTTTGGAGAGCCAAATAAAACTTTGCTCTTTAATCTAATTTTCAGCCTTATTCTGGGATTCAGGACCTGCCTTACTTTTGATTATAATATTTTAAAATAAAGTAGTATCTCTTAACAGCCTGATACTTTCTTCCACCCTCCACAGTGTGCTAAGCATTCGGTGTATTTTTTTTTAGGTTCTGTTTTCAGATTTTCTTACTCTGCTTTAAAATACTTCAGGTTATATCATGTTTTAAAACTTTGTACGCACTGTCTTTTTTGCTTGTAATGTGACAAACTGTAGTAGGTCTTTGATTTGGGACGCGTGAGTACCATCGTAATACAGATTAATACTGCTCCACTGCCTGCTAGTTTTCACATCCAGGCAGAGAGGGCTAGTGTGGTTTTTTTCATCTTAAAAGTTTGCGATGATTGTGCAGAAAACTTCATACATTGCGAGGTCGGAGTGGAAGATCTGAGTTAATCAGATCCTCTGATGTAGCTGTGCTGGCCCTGAAGCTACTCCTTTTACCTCATCACCTTTGCAAATTGCCATACTCTTTTGCAAAACAGTAAGGATGAAGTCTAGCGTGCTGCTTTCTGTAGCTGGTGTAGGAGATGGCATACAGCAGTAAAATGTCTCTGGAAAATGTGAGTGAGGAAGAAGCAAAAGACTCGGAGTTGTTTATGGTCTGGAAGAGTGAGTCCAGGCTGTTTCTGCTTGGTTTGGGATCCTCCTTTGCCTTTCTGTCAGGAGTTAGGATTTTTCTTGCAGAGTAACTGCTTAGATGGATACGGCCTCCTTAGGACAGCTCCTTCTCTCCAACACCTGGCCTGCTTGTACCAGTTCAGCCCCAGTTCCTGACTGCTTGGTCATCCCTTCTTCTGCATGTCTTCTATGCTTGATAATTGGTCAGTGGTACCATAACTGTAGAGAGCTAATTCCTGGAGATACTGCTACTATAAAGCAGTTTCAGGACACCTCTAACTTCTGAATATGGCCTAACAAAGTGGTTTTTTTTCTTCAGGGAAGGATGAGAAAGAGTCAAGAATTTTGTAGCTTAGTTTTTCTGTTTTCTAGTCTAAGAAAAGGAAGTGGAGGTAACAACTGTTGTTTACTAACATCAGATGTCTCTATGGCAAGTGACAAAATTTTTGGCCCAAAAGTGGGTATTTATTATACTTTACAGTTATGTTCACTAGGTAAATTCAGAAAAAAATCAGGAATATAAATTAAAACAAAAACTGTGGAAAGAGTTTAATGTTAATTACTCTTGCTGCGTAAAAGCATAGAAAAACAAGTTATTGCAAAATTCTAGACTTTGCAGATTAAGAAGTGTTTCATTAGAAATCCAGTCATTTTAAATGGTCATTAAGATGAACTACAGATATTTCCACATTAATATTTCAGGTACAAAGAACTCTCCCAATTGAACAGGTTGAAACCTGTTTTAAAAACCAAGGGTTACTTTTTTTTAATTAATGGTTATTAATAACACAAACCCTTGAATTTTATGTGAAAAATGTAACATTGAACTGTGCTTGCTTTCCGGGGGACTTCTTTTGCTCATACAACTCAGGATACTTGAATTTTCAGTGGTAGCTGATAACTCTTCACACTTAATGGTGCCTTTCCTCTGGTGTGATAGACAATGTTTAGTTTTTCTGTTTTACAAAGTGTATCTAAGAATTTGTGTTATCAGTCACGAAATTTAACCTCTTGAAGTCTTACAGAAATGTTGTTTTCTGTTTTGAGGAAGAGAAATTGCTGTTAATGAGGTTTCTTGTAGAATTAGATTGAAGTTTCTTACTTTGTAGTTTATATGTCAAGTGATTCCTCATAATTTACTATAAGATTATAATAATATAATAATCTAGTCATGCCTTTCAGGTTTGCTTCAAATTCACTAGAAACAAAATACCCAGTTTATTTCATTATACATTGCACTGTTCAAAATAAGTTACCTTTTTTTTTTATTCACAGAAATGGATGATGAGGACTGTGAAAGAAGAAGAATGGAGTGTTTAGATGAAATGTCCAATCTTGAAAAGCAATTTACAGACCTTAAAGATCAGTAAGTATTTTAATGTTTTAAGTGCCTCATTTGAGGATCCATTCCATGAGAATATTGTGTGCAGTTGGTATTTCTGGTCTTTCATATATATGGATGCTACTTTTGGAGAAGAATAAGGATAGGGAGTTCTGAAATCATTAGCAGGAAGTTGCTGCAGAATACTTATTTATTTTCTGTTTTGCTGTAAGAATGTGTTGAAGTTTGAAGTGTTGTTGCTGTGAAGGCCTGGTGTGGGTCAATTGCATGAAAATCCTCAGCAGAACCAAGGAATCGTGATTTTAGGGACGTTTGTCATTCTCTTTATTTATTTATTTACTCAAGATCTTTCTCATCTGTTTATATATGTGGGACGGACCCAAGCACTGTCTTGCTAAATAAGAAGTAAGGGGGTTTCTGCAGGGTATCACAGCATTTTTTACAACTGATACCATTTAAAGCTTCTTTTGGTTATTGCAAACCGGATACCAATACTAAAAAAAAAAAAAATACTGTTAGCTCTTTCTGTAGTTTGCCATAGTATCTACATCAATAGTAAAGACCAAATTAGTAGCCACAATTATACAAAAGTGAATCTCATTTTTATTAGAGCCAGTCTTTTGTAGGTATTTTAAGTTGGCTTTTTTCACATGTGCCAAGACAAGGTAGATACATCTGTTCCAATTTAAATTGGTGGTAATCTGGCAACTAACTTAATTAAGTACCTGTCAAATGAAGCTTTAAGGAGACCTTGTCTATTCTTGGGCATATATTTTAATATACTACAGAATGGAGACATAGAACTTGCTTTGCCTAACAGGACACTGCGAGGTCTGTCTAACAGGGTCTGTAAAGAATTGCTCAACAAGCCATTTTTTGCTGCAGTGTCTGGAGAAGACTGTCTTGTCTTGATGCTCGTCTTTGGGCTGAGCATGGAGCGACCTGGGAAGTGGAGCCAATTGATGAGTATTGGAGCCAGTTGGTACTGACTGGTTTGGCATTTAGAAAGCTGCCAGCTTTTGAGTTCAGTCCTACTCTTCCATCTGTTGGATAGCTTGGATGACTGAAAACAGTTTGTGGAAACAAGCCTTTAAGGAGTGAATATGAAGAAGAGTGGTCTTGAGAAGGAAATAAGGGGCTTGGGAATTGTGAATGGTATTTGGGAGGTGGTAAGGCTGTGGTACATGAAGAGAAAGGCATTGTGTAGATGCTGTTTAGCTGAGAGATTGGGGTGTTCATAGGGACTGGAACATATATGTGTAGACAGATATAACAAAGATATGTTTATCTGTGTAAACAGAACATCTGATATGTTCTTAACACATACAACAGAATTTCTACATTTGTCTTAATTCTATAGCTTTTGATTGTGAGGCTCAAGGTAAAAAATGAGAGCAGGAAATGCTGGTTATATTGATTTATAGCGTTAGAAGGGACCATAAAGGTTGGAAGGTTAGAGTTGGAAGCGACCTTAAAAATCATCTAGGTCCAACTCCCCTGCCGTGGGCAGGGACACCTCCCTCTAGACCAGGTTGCTCAAAGCCTCTTCCAACCCGACCTTGAACACCTCCAGGAATGGGGCGTTCATAACTTCCCTGGGCAACCTGTTCCAGTACCTCACCTCACCACCCTCACAGTAAAGGATTTCTTCCTAATATCTAATCTAAATCTGCCCTCTTTCAGTTTAAAACCATTACCTCTCGTCCTATCGCTACACTCCCTCAAAAAGAGTCCCTCCCCATCTCTCCTGTAGGCCCCCTTTAAGTAGTGGAAGGCTGCTATAAGGTGTCCCCGGAGCCTTCTCTTCTCCAGGCTGAACAACTCCAACTCTCTCAGCCTGTCCTCACAGCAGAGGTGCTCCAGCCCTCTGATCATCTCTGTGGCCTCCTCTGCGGATGCTCCAGCAGGTCCATGTCCTTCTTACCTTGGGAGCAATAGTTCTACCATTGAACGCTGTATTTAAGCTATCAGTCACAAAGAGTAGAGCATTATTGTGACTGAAAGACTTGTAATTGATATTACATTAAATTCTTCAAAATGCAAGCAGATTTCTTTGTTGTCTGCCAGTAAATGTCAGCCTTTATAGAAGGAATGAATTTTAGGTAAAACAAAAATATTTTAAAAACACTCCCTTTTGGCAGAAATGGAAGATGTCAGTTTCAAATTATCCTGTGATATTTGTGATAGTATGCAATATGTAGATTTTCACAGGAGATGAAATGAAGGTCGCTTCAATAAGAGCCTGCCTCTAGTTTTCCTTGTTTTATGGTGGGGTGGGAGCAAATATGTAAGCATGAAAGCAAATGGGTGTTTCTATCCACAAAATGTCTATATTTTCTCTTTTCTGATGTAAACCGTATTGTTCTTATGTATGTGCACCTTTTCCTGTCCTCTTCCATGTTGATTCACCTCCTACTCCATCTTAATCCTGTTAACAGCAGTATGATTTTTTTTTTTAATTCTTCCTTAGAGATACATGTCATTTTATCTTTACATTCCAAATGTCTGATTGTCTGCAGGTGTTTTCCAAAAAGGGCTTAATAGACATGATGAATACTGTTCAAAAAGAAAATATATATTGGAAAATTCAAATGGTAACACATCTTAACTTTGCTTTAGTGAGTGTTCCATAACATTAACAGAGAGATGCAGAATAGTTCTTTTAAAATATTCCTTCTAACTTGTGTTTGCTTTTAAATAAAATATTTTTTTTAAATTTCTATTATTTTAAGACTTTACAAAGAAAGATTAAGCCAAGTGGATGCAAAACTACAAGAGGTCATAGCTGGAAAAGCACCTGAATATTTAGAACCATTGGCAGCTTTACAAGAAAATATGCAAATCCGAACCAAGGTGGCAGGTAGGCACATAAAATAAGTATTGCTGTTTCAACAATATAAACTTGTTAGACATTTTAAGGTCAATCTTCTTTTTTCTTTGGAATTGTTAAAGGAGTGTGTTTTTAATTTAGAAATACTGTGGCATAATTTAAAATGTAAATTATTTTTCAAGTTGAAATGTACAGGTTGCTTACCTTTCTGCACAAGTTGCCTGATAAAAAAAGTCATATTTTTAGTGTGATGTTATGTTTCATTTAATGGCTGTCTGTCTGTGTGTAGTAAGCACAAAGCTACTGAATTAAAAACAGTAATAATTTTTATTAGTCAGCAAATTTGGGATCAAGCCTGCACACTGGTCACTGTGAAATGAAGAGATATGTATCTCATGAAGTGCTTACTAGATCATCTTAGATCACCATGTTTTTCCTGCTCTTTGAGTCTATTTCTCTTCTACTCCTCTGCTGCAATCCTCCTGTTCCATCTGGGGAAGGAGGAAAATCTTGTCCTTAGCAGCTTTTTTCTAAGCTGTATTTTAATTATTAAAACTAATCTTTAGATGGGCTTCTATGCTCATAGAAGAGGCAGGCAAGAACTTTTTTTATCTTCTTCCGGGATGCAACCATATAGTCGTATGGAGCTGTGGTAGTACAGGAAGACAAAGTTCTCTACTTCCCTGTAGTAAGTTCTTTTCATGTTACAGCTTGACTCTTGTAGGAGTTAATTGAGCTGTCTAAGGGTTACCTAACACAGGCCGTCAGAAAGCCAAAAGGCAGACAGTCATCATCTCTCTGGCCGGAGAAGCTATGCCAGTGTCTTTTCTAAGAAATTCAGCAGAAGCACGGTGCAGGCAAACTGGAAAATGGGAAGCCTGCTTATACTTTTGTAATGTGCTACTCCAGTGCTACTCAGTGTGTGTTCACTGGTACTTTTGTCTTCAGGCTTCAAGGAGAATTTGAAATCTTCTGGTCTATTGCATTTCACTCCCTTCTGGTCCATAATGCTTTTCCTCAGCTGATGATCCAGAATTTCTGTTTTAAGATCTTAACCCAAATTTACGTGACTAGTCCTAAGTACCCACTTGGGTTTTGTAGAAAGTTCATGGGTGAACTTGCAGAAGGTTTGATATAAAAGCAGCCTTAATCTAGACTTTTGATTTTCAGTTTTAAATGTACTTGTCTGTCGGTGCTTCCACATAGGTGGGTATGTATAGGCAGAATACTAGAGACTATCCTGATTTGTCTTCAGCATCATCGAAGATCCATATTCCAATGTAAAAAGAGCCTGTGGTAAAAACTACAAAGTTTCCTTCGGGGTTGGTTTTGCTTTTCCTTTTGTCCTCAACTGAATGAGATGAATAAAGTTATTCTAGAGAAACAAGAAGCTGCAGAACAGGCTTATTTTCTCTTACTGTTTGAGAGCCTTTACAGAAGTGGGTAGTAGCAGGACTTGAGCTCTGGCAGGTAACCACTAAGGACCTACTTCTGTGTGAGAGAGGGGAGGAAGGGGTGAAAAAAGCGCTAAACTATGTTTAGCTAGGCTGTGGTAGAAAAGAAACTTGTGTTCCTCTGCTCTTGAAGGCACTGAGCACTATCCACATGAAATGTGGATCAGCAAGTCAGGAGTATCTGTTTCTTTTAGAAGTATTCATACCTATACTGGTTGATTTCAGACAAACAAGCAGTGATTGTAAATTGGTAGACCTAGGTATGCCAGTCAGCCATAAACATTTAAAGAAGGAGAAAAAAGCCAGCATAACATACTGATGTAAGAAAAGAATGTTTTGAATTCTAGATCAAAAGTGTCTTCACATTGGAAAGATGATTGACATAATACTTGCAGTTTGTTTTTCAGAGGAATTGCCGGTAAGGGTATTGTTCCTCTTGCACTGCATTCATTTATAGTCTACTGATTTTAAGGGAAGTTGTTTTTGGGGAGTTTTTCAGTTGCTAGATGGCACCAGCGTGTGTGCAAACTTAACTCCTCAGAATGGTAATCTGGAACAATTTAAGTATTTTGTGTTGAATGCATTGAATATATTAAATCCAGTTCTGTCTATATTTGCCAGATACTATATTTCAGGTACCTTTCAGATTTTTTCAGCTGTCTGTTTAGTAGACACATTTTCAGAAACTTATAAGAAATGCTTCTAAGTATCCTTTGTATTGCAAGGTGGCTATTTCTAAGAATGGAACAGAGTCTTGTTAATTGATGTGATTTATTAAGGTCATGCATATAAAGTAAGCCTTATTCCAAATATTAATTTGTAAAAGCCTGTTCTTTCATTCAGTTTTCTACCTATATAAAAAACCCAAAAAATTGATTTTCTAATTAGAGTTTTAAATAAAGAGGCCATTTAGTACTTCATGGATTTGAAAACTAAGGATATGCAGGATAATTCGATCAGAAATATGAAATAGACCTTTTTTGTAAAGTTAGCATGACTGCTGGTGCAATTTTTTTATGGATAGGGTTAAAAGTTATTACAATAGCATGTATTTTTCCTGAGATCTTCAGAATTAAGGGATTACTTGTTTTTATTTTTACTCTGTAAAGCAGCCAGCTACTGTAGGTATCTAATATAATATATCTGTATTTTCCAGTATGTACATGTTTTGGAGCTTGTGGACAGTCTTAAAAGAGAATTCTGAAATCGGATATTAGGTAAAGAAAGTAATACTGCTGTAATTTGTCTGATTACAGGTATCTATAGAGAACTTTGTCTGGAATCTGTGAAGAACAAGTATGAATGTGAAATTCAAGCCTCTCGACAGCATTGTGAGGTTGTGCATACTATTTTATATCAATAGCTAATCTCGTCTAACTTTACTGTGTGTCATGCTTTCCAAAGTTCAGTGCCTGTTTTTATTATTGCTGTTATTTGCTATTTGAATGCAATTGCCCTGAGATATTTGAGCCCATGTAAGAGGTTATTCAAAGCGTACAAAAAAATTAGCTTTATATTAGTTTGGCTTTCCGTATAAGTATAGCTGAAGTTTCTCATTTTTCTTTTACAGGTTCTTATTACTAGACTCCCATGTGATTTTATTTTTTTTTTACCTTTATTATAAGAATATTACCAAGAATAGTAGCTGAAATATCTGACGCAATTTTAGCAAGAAGCACCTTACTTTTTAACAGCAGCAGCAATAATAATAGTCTTTTTCAGATGCCTTGGACAGCTAGTGATAGAGGAGTTGTTTCAAGAGCAGTTACAGAAAAAGTATTTTTCTCTCCTCAAACATAAACATTCATGTTTAAACATCTAAATACTGGATACCGTAGTACAAATACTCAAGTACATGTATGTCCAGTGCTGTAACATAACTGTGTAGGTCCTGAGGTTTGCATCATAGTACTCCTCAACACCCCCATTACTTAAACACGTTTTCTTCCGAGTGGTTCACCATATTGCCGAAGTCTGTGGCTGCTACTATACCAATAAAGCAAGAATGTGCATTCATGCTTTTAAAAAAAATTCCATTTTCTTGATATGTTGGCAAAGAGCAAGGTGTAATGAAGGTCTGCTCATTACTGACTGTCTTCTCTCCTGTGAATACTCCTGAGGTTGGACAGAATCCTGTAAGATTGTAGGGCTTTTCTTCCACGATTTGCTTTGGCTATATATTATTCCTTGTTACAGTGGTCCTTGTTCCTTGTTTTCCTAGTATGTTTCTCCTGTAAAACCTTAAGAATTCAAATACCCACCATCCAATAAGGGTATCTTGGGGAAAAAGCTCTTTAAGGTCAGCAGTGCTGCTTGTAGAATCCCTATTCCACTGGAAAATAACCATTCAGCAAGAATGCCTCTGATGCCATTAAAACCTTTTTGCACCTTATTTATCACCAAGTGCTTGAAGCAAAACAGCTGTCTAAACATCAACACTATTTCATTTTAAAATGGTCTTGGAAGAGATAATAGTCATTTGGCTTTTCAGATATATATATATACATATGAGGCTTCCACCTTTTCAATTCCGCTGGGAATTTTTTTTTTTTTACAACGAGAGATTTGAAAAAATAAAAGAAAGGATGTCTTTGGAATTTAAATACTTTGTAACTTGAAGGGAATGGCAAACATGACAGTCATTTAGTAGAACTGGGTTCTTTGTTTTCATATATTCCTGAACTGTTTTGCTTCCCTCCAGCCCACTTGCTTGAACGCTGGTAAGGGTGGGTTTCTGTTAGTTTGCTGTGCTGTGGGCAGGAGCAGTTGAGGGGCAGACATCTGCCGGCTTGGCTCTTGGGACTGCAGCTTCTGGCAGAGACATGGCAGCGAATAGCTAGATGCTCTGACTTGTACTGCTTAAGCTGTTTTTTCTCACTGAGTCCAAGCCATCTGTTTTCCACAGTTGTTAAAGATGTTGCTCAGTGAAAAAGAACTTTAAATTGTAAGAGTCAGCTGTGTTTCCTACTCGTGTTTTAGGAGATGTGCAGGCTTATGAAAGACCAGTAGATTTGTTTCCTTGAAGTTTGGAACTCAGCTTAATTCCAAGTTACTGGGTTTAGAGGTCAATTTTTTTCAATGCTGCCTTTAAAAGGGTCACTGATCCACACGGATACACCGTGTAATTTTGGTATCAGTCCTTTGTGGTGGACTGTAATTGAGAGCAGTTTACTACAAAGTTAATTTTCATGTTTTGAAACACTTAGAGATGGAAGAGAGCATGGACTGTACAAAACACTGCAAGAAGTTCACATCACAATGTGTTTTGTTTGCCTTTGTATGTAAAAAGTGCTAATGATACAGCTAACATTGAAGTCATTGGGTAAATTATTTGAACCAAAAATTGCCTTTTAAAAGGACAAACTAGCTGACTTTTCTAAAGCAGTGCTTTTAAAGAGTTTCTCACAGCTTTAAGGTGTGCTTTCACAACTTATCTAGGTTATTTTATGTGCTCAATAAATTCTTGCTTTTGTGGGAAGGCATTTTTCAGATCTATAAAAATAGACGATTATAAATGTTATGGTAATAGATGATATTTCTCTGTAAATGGCTGCAGGTTTATTAATATTGGAGGCAGCTTAATAAAAAACTTTCCACGAAAACGTGATATTTTCTGATCTGTAATGAAAGATGGCATAGAGTTCGCTACTTTACAGTTATTCATTGTGAATAAATCTTTGCTATACAGAAGGAAAATACTGTGTTTGTGTCAAAATACAAGTCTTATTTGGGTCATCTAGCTGCATGGTTTTATATACTTAGTTATTCTTGGTACTGATATTTGATAACTATTATGTTTATGCCAAGTGAGTGTGCTGTCTTTAAGGAGCTACGATCTCATGCTAAGAAAGTGGATAGAGGGAAATGTGAAATGCTTTATGGCTTATCAGAAATTTTTACCTAAAGCTATTCTTACTTTCCTCCTGCTGAGGCTTTACATTGTTGTCATTTATGTTTAGAGCATAGAACTTAGTCATGTAAAAATGTGTCATTTCTTGCTTTTTTAGAGTGAAAAGCTTCTGTTGTACGATACTGTACAAAGTGAACTAGAGGAGAAGATTAGAAGACTTGAAGAAGACAGGCATAGCATTGACATTACCTCAGGTGGATGGAAATGCAAAGTTTGGGGGGGGTTGGTGTTTTTTTTGGTTGGTTGTGGGTTTTTTTTTTTTTCATTTGGTAGCTACAGTTGACTGTACACATAGTATGTCTGGTGAGTTTGAGGTTATCCAGTAGAATGCTGTTCAGCTGTAGACTTTGGGAGAAGGGGTTGAATTTTATCTTAAACCAAACTTTGGTCTAGTAATTGTCAGCATTCCTTGTGTGTTTTGAGAGTATTAATCTATGACTATATAATCATGTAATATTCGGTTTGGAAACAGCGTCTCACCAGAAAAAGGGTTATTTTCCATTCTTGGACAAAATTTTCTGCTGTAAAAAGAGCTAGGCATGTAAAGGTTTCTAATTCATAGCATGTTCTTCTTATGTCTTTTCAGAATTATGGAATGATGAACTACAGTCCAGGAAGAAAAGGAAGGATCCATTTAGTCCAGATAAGAAGAAACCTGTTGTTGTATCAGATATCCTTTTACTGTCTTTCTATTAGTGTTCACTGTTTTATAACTAGTCTTATTACATACGTCTTTACTAACAAGTTGAATGCATTCTCAAAATTTAATTTTGTATGGCAGATGTTATTCTAATTCAGGTTAGAGAAACATCCTATTATGAAAATTGAAATTAAGATTCTTTTATCTAAATACTAGTTTCATATGGAGAATATTTCTAAAAACTGACTTTTTTAACTCTTCAGAAAACAGAGCCACAGGCAAAAGCAGGGAAAAGTTAGACATTATCTTTGCAAAGTATTACTTGACTTATGTAACTTCTCCTGTATAACTTCATTTCTCATACTGTGACATCTTTACCTCAATTTATTACTTAAAAAATTCCATAGGCTTTAGAACCGTCTTTGATGAAAAGTTTAAAATTCCAGCAATTGAGATGGTTTGGGTGTGTGTGTGTTTTTGGGGTTCCTGTGGAGTGAGTCTGGTATCTGAGAATTTTGCATTGATGACTTCTTCATAGCTGTTGACAAGCATGTAGTGCAGTTGAAACTTTTTAAGGTACAACAGCTAAGAAACAGTATCATCTTTCTCCAGAGAAAGGAGATGCCTTTGCAAAATGAGTCTTCTCACTACCCCTACCCCCAGCCTAACATTTTTATAGGATAGAGATGTGATGGCTTAAAAGTTTCTCCAGAATCATGGAGACTACTTAAGAGACCACCTTCTAAGTGTTAACATTATGTGGTATAAAGGCCTTTTTTTTTATTGCTAAGCTGCTGAAAAAAAAAATCTTGCTACTTTCACAAGATTTTGTAACATGAAGAGAAGGTGAAAAGGAGGAAGTTTTTGGAAAAAAAAAACCAAAACAAAACACAAAACTGTCATCATTGGGACACCCTCCTTCGGGGTGGTTGATTTACTGGAACACATCCCAAATGCATGATTTGTCCTAATAACAGCTGTTCTTCCATTAGGATGTGTCATAATATCAGTTTAGTAGAGATGGTTTTTAACCAGTGCTTAAAAGCTAAGTAGTATTAATTAACGCAGGTACACGTGGTTTCATTAGTTTCTTAACTCCTGTTAGCAATTTCAGTGCCAAATTGCGTGAAAGTGTATTTTCTTTAGCTATTAGTCATCCTTGTCTTCAGGATATTCATATAAATAGAATCAGATTCTGTGAATTATAAGCTACTTTGCCATTTTAGAATAGGTTCCAAACAGAAGATATTAACATATTAGATCTAGACCCCCAGCAATTTCAGGCAATTCATAAGGCTGAAAATCCTTTCAGCTGTGAAGTAAATTAATTTGCTTTTTTTGCTTATCATTTAAAAACAGTTGTGAACTTGTTGGTTTGTACCTAAAAATTTTATATGATTTTGATTTGTAATTCTTTGCTATTTAGAGGAAAGCAAGTTTGAAAATGGCTAAGCATTCTTAAAATTTCAAATAGAATGTAAGTTAAAGCTCTCATGCCATTTTTAGAGATTTTGTTTTTAAACATTCATAGTGCCTTTTTCTAAACTTGTTTTTCAGAGATGAAATGGGGAGAAACAAAGTAAAAACTGAAGGCTGTTGTAATGGAATAGCTGTGCTATATGGAGTTTTGTTTTCAAGTTCATGCATTGTTCTAATACACAATTTTTACTATCCAGTTGATAGTTCAAGGAATGGGCTTGCCGTTCTACTTCCTGGTTTTGGATATTTGATATTCAGAGGTGTGGTGCAATCTACACTTTTCTCTCAAAGAAAGACAATGCAGAGTACTGAAAAAGTGATGATTTTATTAAAGCTGACACCTGATACTGAGCTTTCACTTCGTGTAGGTATTTGTGTGAAAGATTGGTATTAATATCTCTCTACATCTATGACTGCTACTTAAAGGAATTTTCCCTAACTTTTCCACGCCCCTATATAGTTTATATGTTACAAGACCTTGATATACTTGAAGACTGGACAACAATAAGGAAGGTAAGATGAAAGGATGAATGCCAGTGGCTGTGGGTTTTGTTTGGGTTCTTGTCTAGTTCTTTTGCCTATTAAAAGTATATAAATGTGTTTCTTATGTGGTCAAAACTCTAAATAGATTTTTATTTCTTCAGTAGTCAATCACTGAAGTTCAAGCTATGTTATTGCTGCTTTTTCTGATTCTACACAAATTATGCAAGGGCATCCAGTAAAGTGGTGGAAGGGGTTATCTCTAAAGGGGGTAATCCATAGTTTTCTCTGATAAAGTGAGCCTAAAGCCTGTATCAAGAGGATCTGCTTTCTCATAGTCAAGCATAATTCAGTACAAACTATGACAGGATTCTTTGATAGGTTTTTGTTTCAAAATAAGGTTTTTTAAAAAATATATATCCTATGGTATGTTTTCACATAGTAAATAGTTTATTTTATGAAGATTTCTATGCTTTAACCTCTCCTTATACTTTTTTTTTTATATATATAAAGTGAAACACTGTGGTTTTCCCAGGTTATATGAGAATCAGGGTTTGCAGGAAGAGAAATTTGTTTGACCAGCTGATCTATTTGAAAAAATAAATCCAGCAGAATTAATTAATTAAGTGTAGAATTCCCTTATCAGATCTTTGTCATATTGTTAAAGTAACTTGCTGTAGTGAAATGCTATCCTTGCCTTGCACCTGCAGTCAGAAAACTTCACCTAGTACCTTAGTGCTTCCCAGCTTATCGAATACCAAATTACTTATGTGAATTCAAAAACTTGGTGGGAAATGGCTTTGAGTCAGTTTCCATCCTGCTTTATACTTGCATTTATTTCCTAAACAAGAAGTAAAATGTGATGCCTCTGTGAAAACTTATCTGACTTTTCTCTTCCTGTTGCATCAGAGGAACAGCACAAAATAGATTTCCCTCAGTTTCTTTCCTTTAGTGTAACATGATTTTAAACAATAGCAACAAACCCAGAATCTACTGGGGATTTTGTCTTTTCTGGAAATAATTTAAAAAATCAAGCAACCAACCAACCAACCCCAAAAAAATCGTAGAGCTTTTTTTTTTAAACTCACTTTAATATGACATGTTCTCATGAGAGAAAATTTGTATGCTTATGAGTATATTGTATAAATCAAAAGAGTAGGTTGTTTATATAGCATTTTTGAATTTAGAAAACCTCCTGCGTTATTTGAAATCAAAACTTTCTAAAGAAGGTAATTCTTTTTCACCTTCAAAATGCTGTTTTATTTAGTTACTGAGTCACCATTGAGCACACTTTTTTTTTAGATTTGTTCTGATTGTGGTTTTTGCATGTAAAAGCAAGTATCCTGAGCTACACTGCACAATTAAAACTGCTGGTTAAGAAAAAAAGACTCTGCTTGCTGACTAACTTCATTTTCATTTGTATTTCAAGGCAATGGCTACACTGGGGCCACACAGAGTAAAGCCAGAGCGTAAGTAAACATTGTCTGGTTTCACAAGACAGAACTTGCTGTGTGCAGCGATGCGAACTCCATCTAGGCAGACTGTATTTATTTTAGCCCTGGCACACTGATGGAGGATGGGGTGAGGTAGCTGGAAGATGAGGCTTTTGTCTTTCCTCTCTCTCAAGTGCTGATACTTGTAGCTTGATTGCTGATAATTGTGTTGAGATCTGAATTCTAGAAAATGATCAACAAAAATGTAGACTTCTAAAAGTGGGTTGGACCAATTAGTATTAACAAGCTATGTTAGTGTTTACACAAGATGAGGCAGGAAACTAAGAGCATCTGGACCTTAGGGATGCATTCTAAAGAATGCTTACATTCACTGCAAGCTGCAGCCCTGAAAAAGTAGAGATATGGGAAAGGAGCCTTAACTGATATTTGGCACTGGGGTGAGAAGCACATTAATGCTAGGCAAAATCAGATACTTGGAGGTGGTAAGAAAGGAGGAAAAAGGGGAGGAGGCAGGCAGGTGGTATATTTTAGTGATGTATTACTACTCGCATGCTGTGGTCATGTGCTGATGAAGAGGTTTCAGGTTCTGCCACTTGAAGGCTTCTCTATATTCCATCGCACCATTTGTGAAAAATTCATGTCACAGATATGAAGGCAGTGGGGAAGAGAACTTCTGTCTAAAAATTGAAATATAGCTTTTACCTTCTTATTACCAGTGAGATAAGTTATCTTGCTTCCAATTTTCTTGCATTCTTGCAGTTATTAAGAGAGACTACTGATAATGGAAAAATAACTTGATGAAAGTGTATTTAAATATCTAACTGACTTCTGCCAAGTCAATATTAAGTTACTTTTATTGATCATTTTAGCACCTGTCAAACTGGAAAAGCATCTACATAGCGCTAGATCTGAAGAAGGAAGACTCTATTATGATGGAGAGTGGTATGGACGTGGACAGACGATATGCATTGATAAGAAAGATGAATGTCCTACAAGGTAAAGATTATTCAGTTCATGCAGCTCTGTACACTCATGTTAAGCAATGGATAGGATGATGGCATTGAAGCATAAGGCTTGTTTGGAAGTACTGCCACCTCAGTGTACATTAGTTCACCTTGGAAGACAGGCATTATCAAAGAAGGTTGAGCACTGGACTTCTAAGAGAGGCTGGTAAAGGTTGGACTTCACAGAAGGTAATAAGATGTTTGTCAAGCTGGGGTCTGACTAACAACTTAAGCTCTTCCTAGTTTCTCAATAGCCTTTGAGTAGGTTTTGTTTAGTATTTTGGGATTTTATTGCTTTGAGAATTTGGTCTGTTGGCCCACCCGAAAAAAGCTTAATTATGGAAAAACACTTTATACTATTAAAGATAAACTTTCTTTTCAGTTGATTAATGCTCTGAAAGAAAAGAGTTTGAAACTTTTTTTATGGCTTTTCCTTCTCTTAACAAAGTTTCTACCTGGAGACGGTCTAAATATTACAGTGCAAAATTGGTTGACTGTTACATCTAAATGTATTTTGTCTGTATGGCTAATATTTGTCTATTCTAAAAGGTGGGTATATTTAAAACAAGAGTTAGACCTTTTACTGAATGGGGCAAATCAATCTAAGAGCAGTGTTGATTAAATATGCATAGCTACCTGGGAAAATTAACTTTAACTTCATATAGCAGTAATTTATGGCGAAACTATTTCTTTTCTTGCCTGTGTATGAAGGGGAACAGATTTTGGTGATTTTGGTGTTAGTTCAGGGCTGAAATAGGAAAGTATTTTGGCAAAATATATATTCTTTCTGAAATTTAAAAAAATCTGAATTAGTTTTGCAGAACGGAGCCAAAAAGAGATCTTGGTATCCAGTGTCTGACAACAGCCAAAAGCTGATGCTTAACAGGGCGAGTATACAGTGGAACTTTCCCAGCCTTTCAAGGTTTCAGCAACTTGCAAGGCTGAAGGGTTTCCTGGAGGGAGTTTTGTCACACTCAGTATGTGATAGATCTTTCTCCCATTAACTGTTTTAATCTCTAGTTTTGAGCCTTTTTCTGTCATCAATTCTACTTGATTTTTTTTTCCTTTTTCTTTTTCTTTTCTTGGGGTATGAGGGGGGAGTTGTAGTCACTGTTTTTATTAAGGGTTACCACAAGGAGCATAAAAGCATCATTCATATAAGAATGGTTCAGTAAATCAAGCTTTGACTTTATTTGTTATGGTCTTGGTATTGTGACTAACAGTTGAATACATTTTATTTAAATTTTGGGCTTCAATCTGTTTAACTTTTTTCCAAATATTTTGTATTCTAAGTAATTTCTGGGCATGTTTTCCAATGGATCTGGTTTTTACCATGGGTAGTCTATTGTTGTGTTTTCTATGGGTGACTTTTCTATGGTGTTTTTTTAAACAATTAAAGTATTTGTACGTGTTGAGGGTTTTCTCATAGGAGAAGAAAATTGATAGGTGGCTGAAAAATTAACTACCTTCACTGAAGACACATGCAGTTACCAAAGAATTCTGTTAAAACTATCCTTACAACAGAGGCAGTGTCTTTTGGTTCTAGCACTTACATCTAATGCATATTTTCATTTACTGTATGGAAACACTGCTGCAGTTTTGAGGTTATTTACTGGCATCTAAGCTTTCTAAATTCTTCTTGTTTTTCTTCCCCTGACCCTTCTTCCCTCATTTTCTGTAGTGCCATAATTACAACAATTAACCATGATGAAGTTTGGTTTAAAAGACCGGATGGAAGCAAGTCCAAGCTGTATATTTCTCAGCTACAGAAAGGAAAATATTCAATAAAGCATAATCACAACTGACTGTTGCTAACGAGATATGAAACAAGTGGTATTGCCATGCTTGATGTGCCATGGGGTGAAAGTTGTATTTAATAGTGTTTTGTATTCCCTATAAATTTACAGCAGTATCTGATGTGTATTTGTAGTGCTGTATGTGAACTTCATATGGATGGCCTTCAGAAACCTGAGGATGTTAAATCCTGTTGACAGACATTTTACCTCCAAATTGGGTCCAGTGCCTAGGATATGAAGTATGCTCTTCAAGTATAATGGCTCAGAACTTCTCATATTTGTAAAATGAAAAAAAAAAAATAGAAAAAAAGTTGGGTTTTTTTTCCGTATCGGTGACCAGTTGGTGTGATAAAAATGATAACCATAATTACCAGCAACTCATTTAGTTTTCAGTGAACATGTTATGCTTCTCTTGTGGATGTAAATTTAGCCTGTTCAGCTGTTGGTTTTGAATAGATTGTCACATGCATAAGAATTCTTTTATCCAAAGTGAACTGATTTATTAAAATTATTGCCCTTGACAGCTCTGCTAGTACTGACTGTGTTATATTTTGTAAGGTTTACTATATTGCTTGTAATGAGGTAAAGCTACATTTTTTGAGGAGCACTTTTCAAGTTTAGGACCCTACTCTATAGCAAACAAATTATTGGTGATTTTTTTTTTCTTCTTCCACCGATTGCCAGCAAAATTTATAGATGGTGTATAGACAGTGTTGCTCCAACCTGTGTTATATGTAGCCCACAAAGAACAACTGCGGGGATGGTTATGTAAATACTGTTGCATGCTCTGCTTGTTTGGTCCACAGTTGTATGAAATACTATGAATCTTTTTTTTTTTTTAAAAGGAAAGTATTTCCCCAGAAATCATATATCTGGGAAAATCTACGCTGACTTTTTCACCAAACACTGTTTTCAAATTTCTGTACCCTACTTCATGTTGTTGTACACCGGAATTATTTCATGCAGCTTAGAAAACTCAATTTCTCTTAACTTACTGTTTAAGCCACAGAGAAAAGTCCTGACTCCTTGATGTTACTGTGATGTGCTTGGAACATCTAGAATGATAGATGGGATTGCTGAAGAGTTATTAATGCGTTGGTTATGTGCACTTTAATCTCCATTTATGATGATTCTTCTTGGAGAAAGAAAGCATCCTTTTTGCTTTAAATGATCACAGCAAATAAGTATTTTTATTGTAACATATAAATGTTTTATTCCTCTATTAATTGCCTCTTCTAGTGCAGGGTGGTAACTACTTTCCAAATGCCAAATCAGTTTCTGCTGAGTAATGCTTTTCTACAATTGTATGACATTACTAATCAACTGTACATAAAGTATCAATTGACATGTTGGCTTTTAACAATATGAACTGTATGTATACAGTTGTTTGATAAACTTTTTGTAATAAAATATTCGTATTTTTTAACTTAGTATATAAATAAATGATCTGTGGTAGTGGACATCTTTTATGTTGTTTTGCTCTTTGGTTTTCTAATCTTGTTGGAATTGCTGATATACCAAATCATAGAATTGTCTAGGTTGGAAGGGACTTTTAAGATCTAATCCAACCATCAGCCTAATTCTGATAAAAAACATCACTAAATCATGTCACTAATCACTATGTCTACTTGTCTCTTAAATACCTCCAGGGCTGGTGCCTCAACCACTTCCCTGGGCAGCTCATTCCAATGCTTAATAATGGAAGTGCTGTTCTGTGCTGTTTATAAATCAAATGTAAACACTGTTAAGAACATCTTAGCTATTAATGTGCTTGAACTCATTTGTATTTAGGGTACCCAGCATGCCCTAAACTGTTTCTGTAGTTCACCACTTTCCTCCTTTGTCTCCTATATTCTGAACATCTCTAGCCGCAACTGTTATTTCTCAAGCGTTTCTAATCCAATCTCCTTGGGTGCAGAACTTTGCTTTGGACAGCTCTGCAGCTTGGACTGACACCTGGCGAGTGTGGCTTCTTTACTCAGAATAAACATCAGTCATGTCAATGTGACAGGTAGTAAAGCCAGCAGTATGGGTTAGTGATCGCACACCTGGGATCTACCTGTTCTGTTACTAGAAGTCCAAGAACTGAGCTGTGGCTTTCCTTTTCACATATCATCACTTCTGTGTATGTAATTGGAAAGATATGAGGTTGCTTTTTATAATTGGTTAATTGTTTCTTGCCTAGACAAATCATATTTGATACATGCTATATATCTTTGACAATATTTGAACAGTTAATGGTTTGCTCGCTCCATCATAAAACATAAGAGGAGTCTTCAACAGATTTTGGTCCTTTGAAGTACAGAGGTTTTTAGCCTGTTGTCCATGTGTTTTATCTTTTACACTGCTACAGTAAAGCTTTCCAAGCCTCGGTGGCATTATTTTAACTTACAAATAGGATTAAGATCTGTAAAGTGCTGAAAGGAAAAAGATGTTGGGCAAATCGTTTATTCCTTGAGCTACAATATGTGAAAAGGGAAGTAAATTAAGAGTAATAAACACTGAGTGACAACTTTCTGTACATGTATGGAAAAGGCTTCTATATCAATAGTTATGTTTCAGTTTGTTTTTTGCCAATCACACAGAACAAGCTGATCTGTTCATCTTTACCATAATGAAATGTCTGGTGTATGTAGTGGAAATGCAGTTGACTTAACCTGACAACACAATGCATAAGTATCATGTGAAATTTGGCTTGGGTATCTTGTAACAAGCAGCTCTTAAACTCTCCAAATGCACTTGGATTTTGGCATTTCATTGCACTCTGTTTTAAAACTAAAAATTGGCTATTTATAATCCATGGAACATCTTATTTTATATTTGTAAGTCAAGGTCTGCATAACTAGCTCACCACCCCCATCAAGTGGCAAGTGATGATTAAGTACTAAAACTTTCACTCATTTTGAAAAACCTGTGCTGTCTTCCACCATGAGGTTCAATTTATTGTGGGTGGGTTTTTTTGTTTGGTTTTGATTTATTTTTTTTATTTCTTTGAAGTGGAAAGAAAAAAATACACTTTGGCTTTTACCAAAAGAGAGAAGTACTAATACTGCTCACAGTCTTCTGGAGAAATTCTTCAATTGGTACTGTGGGAAGAGCTGCCTTTTTTGCCTTTTTTTTGAGGAGAAGGGGAAGAGGTAGGGAGAAAATATATTCAATAGACCTCATAATTAAATAGCTAAAATCTGTAGTGCATTTATCCATATCAGGTTTGTTGGAGCCTTTCACTGTTCCTCTTGCAGGTAAACGGGACACGCTTGCTTCTGTTTCTGCATAGGACAGCCCTGTCCAAACACACTTTTCCAAGTGGCCAAGCCCTGTTTTAAGGGCATATGATTTTTCCTAACAAGGCCCTTCTCGGTCGGGGACGTGGTTACTGTTGGAATTCAGACCAAGTGGCCAGTATCTTCCCTCGGGTACCTCAGAGGTCTGACAGTCAGGGTGCTGTGGGTGATGCCTGCTTCCAGGTAACACGGTAACTGCCTGGGGGCTGGAAGTATTCCAGTGTTTCTGCAGCGTGTGTGTTGGTCAGCTGCACGGTACGTCTGCAGTAAATCAGCATGGGATTTGCAGCCTACGATTTAATCAAAAGCACAGCATGCGTTCAGTAAGCCGCATATTTCCTGGAAATGCCAGCCTAACTGTACTTGCATGGCATTGTGTATGCTTTTATTTCTCTGTATGGAAAATCTGGTCTTGATGGAAGAGATATGACTTCTGACATTTAAGACTCATTTCCGTTTTTTTTCTGGAACTGCCAGACTGGAAAGCCAAAAAGTGGTGTGCTGAGGTGACTCCTGTTTGAGTGTGCTGGCTCCTGTAGATCTCATTTTCTAGAGTCTTAACTTTCCCAGACGTTGTATAAAGAGTTAATGCTGAAACTGAGCTGAGAGATTCACTGGCGGGCAGAGGATGCAAAGTTGGGTGTGATGCTGAATGCAATGTTGAAGAAATTCCAGCTCCAGAATGAAGATCGGAGAGGTAAATGGAATAAATTGAGATGATGAAGTATGTATGTCAAACACCAGCATTTTAAAAAAAATGGTAAAATGAGTGACTTAGCCCAGTTGCCCTGGGCATTGAGAGAGGCAACTTCTCATGGGAAAAAATACTGTATAATTTTGTAAGTAAGGATTGTTTCACATGGCAAGGGGTTCAAAAAAAGGCTTTGTAGACAAACTTCATGTTTGTTTGGCATTTCCAAGCTTTAAAAGTGTCGCTATTACTCTTCCAGTGTGGTTTGTGTGTATGAAAGAATATAAATGTATAGGACTTGGGTCAATTAATAAGGCAGTAATCTCCAAATTCTCATAAATCAGTGTTTTCAGGTGTTTCAACTACAGACGTGACTTACTGTAAGACCTGACTTGCTAGATTGTTTAAAGATCTGTGTTATGTTTTTGAAGATAGTAATTCCTTTGAACAATAGGAAAATACAGAAATAGGAAATACAGAATAGGAAAATACAGAAAGCATTGTTGAAGAGGTGGTTAGCAGCAGTGGAACGCCTATCTTTTTATAGGTTTTTTTGGCATGCTAGTTCAGTAGGA
>JAOXNO010000041.1:38803470-38814853 GCA_028565335.1 Limnodromus scolopaceus
AGACCTGACTTGCTAGATTGTTTAAAGATCTGTGTTATGTTTTTGAAGATAGTAATTCCTTTGAACAATAGGAAAATCAGAAAGCTCCCATTGTTGAAGAGGTGGTTAGCAGCAGTGGAACGCCTATCTTTTTATAGGTTTTTTTGGCATGCTAGTTCAGTAGGAAAATCTTCCAACATCACCACTGTCTCCATGAGCAAGCTGGAATAGGGAAACACAAATTAAAATAAGCTGCGTTATTTCTTTATAAGCAAAATAAATGTAAATCAGTTGGCACGAGTAGGGATATTAAATCTGCCTTCCCCCTGGACGCGGGGTGTGTGGTGGAGGCACCCTTGCTCCTCTGCTCTGGAGACCCGTGTTGCTGAGAGCCTGCAGGTGGCAGTAAATTTATGCTGAAGTTAGTTGCTCGTAGTTACAGAATTTTCCGTCTAGATCCTGCTAGGTTTGTTGTTTTTTTTTTTTACACCGTTTCTTTTAGTTGTGGCAGTACTACAACTGGTTTTAATCCTAATGCATACTAATTAAGGGGTATTTGGAAAGAACAGATAGTACCCAGAGTTCTAAAGAAGGATTATCTTTTGCTACTGTATCGTGAAAGAAAATTGCTATGTAAAGGCTTAGGAAGGAACAGAAATGGATTAGATGCTTTCCAGTTGCTATAGAAACAAAATATGTAATTAAACAAAATGAAATGTATTACAACTCTTACACTGATGAAAGTACTTAGGAAAGGTTGGACAATGAATGAGTGTTTTATATTGCAACACCAAACCGAGAAATAAACAGAGGGTTTGGGTTTATTTTCTAATGTAATTTTCACCTACTGCGTTTTTTGTGCTGGGTTAACTGAAACCAAAAATGTTTTGTTTCCTAAGGTGGATCTATAAAAAGGAGTATCAATAATAACAAGCAATAAGTCATGCAGGGAGGATCTGCATCAATACTATTGCAAATTAATAATATTAATATTATGTGGTACTAGGAAATGAATACAAGTCTAAGTACTTGCTTTTTTGGGGAAAAACCCAAGCGTTATTTTATGAGTATGAACTGTTTAATTACACTTGGTTTAAAATAATTTTTAACAGCTCACTTCAATGTTTCTTATTCTATAAAAGTATATTAATAGTTTTTCACCCTTGCTCTATAGTTAATGAAGACGATTTCATAACAAAAAATATGTATGAAAAGAACTTTAATCGGGGAGTAAGTTGGTGCGGGTTTAGGCTGCGTTTCAAATGAGCCAGCAGTTAGTGCCAGCTGCCAGAAGAGGGCACTTCCAAGTTTCTAATTAAATGCTATTTACTCTTAAAGGTTAAGTCGAGTTCTCAGAACTTTCTTTTGGTTTCTTCTATCATCAGATTTCACTATTTAAAGTTCAGAAATGCAGCAGCGATTGTTACTTCTTTTTGCTAACTTAACTCTGAAGGTGACCACATCTGCTGTTTGTGAACTGGGGAGGCACGTTTCCATGGAAGGATCTCTTTAGCATGTGTCTCAACGTGTGGTCAGGGGAATTGGATGGAAATTGGTTGGCTTTGTATTTTACACCCCCCCACACACCCCCCAAAAAATAAGATATAGCAAGAGATATGGTATATGAGTCTTATCTTTATTGGTCAGTGTGAGGGGAAGGAAGGAAGGTAAAAAGAAATCCCACATCCAGTTCAACGTATGATTTCAAGTTCAGGTCATTATTACAAAACATGGTTAAAATATCAGAATCTGCCCTATGTGGGCAACGATTACCTTGGAAGTACTGTATGTGGTACATCTGCAGCTGCTTCGCAGGCTTCCATGTGGAATGAATCTGGTTTATCCCTTCTTAAGCCCTGATGAGCTCATTACCTGCCTTGATGTAGGACACCTCTTCCCAGGGCTCTGCAGCTCTGGGTGGAAGCAAACAGTAGGAGACATGGGAAGGGGATGCAGAGAGCCAGGTCTGCTGCAGAGGCAACGCGTGTCTGGTCCCTACCCGCTCACCCAAGACCAAAAGGGACACAGAGGTGGGGGAAAAAAGGAAGGGGGAAAAAACAGGGTTAGGAATTAATGTCAGATCTGCCTGTCTTGTATTCCTCGAGCAACCAGTTGCTTCACCCTCAGGTGTGTGTCCTGCTGTTGTTGACTGTAGTTATACTGATTCCTAAAGCAGCTTAAGCGTTAGTCCAGGCAACCAATCCTATCAAAGTATCTTTACAGAGACAAACAAAAACCCCTAGGAAAATGTATTGGTTTTCCCCTTTGCTTTTCTTTTTTTAGGGAGTAGGTGGGGGATGTTTAAACCCGTTTAAGTCCTCAGTATTTTAGGATACCTGCCACTGCTAAGACTTCTGAAGGCAAAATTTTCCTTTTTTTAACCAGGCAAAGTTGCATGGAGTTTTTGATAGCTACAGACTAAGCTTACTGTCACTGCTAAACTGGGTTTGTTTTTTTTTTCTTAAAAAAAAGTTTTCAGAGTTTTTAGGTAATAATGAATACATTAAATAATTAATGTATTCATTATAATAATAAATGATTATAAATCATTATAAAAATAAATAAATAATTAATGAATAAATTAAATAAATAAAAAAATACATTTTGCAGTCAAGACCCAAAATTTCACTTAACTGGAAAAATCTGTAATATAACCGCAACCTTAAATGTAACAAACCCCCATGAATTTTGCAACCATTTTTAAAAGTGGGGGAGACACACCCAAAAATGGGATGGAGATGACCCACAAAACCACTTGGACGGGTATACTTTATATGTGTTTTACTAAAAACTTTGATTAATTACTAAGAAACAAGCTTCTGGTTTGTGATATTATGGAAACTTCTTTATACACATTTGAAGACACTGAAGTGAAAATATGTTTCACTTATTAGGTAAATTTTATAGACAGTATTAAATATTTTGAACATTTATTTTATTTTTTTTTCTGAACCTAAATGGGATTTTCCACTCCCCTCTTTTCTTTTATGGAAGATGGTGACATTTTCCTGAGAAACAACAGTTACAAAACAAAACAAAAAAAAACTTAAAATGAGACTGTTGTTGAGTTGCCATGAAATCCTTGCGTGGATTATGGACCTGAGAGGGTTGTGTCTTCAGTGATGCAAGAGACCCCTGTCATCCCCCAAGAGGAGAGGTGACTGGGAATATACTCCAGCTAAAGATGTTAGGTCCAGTGAGAACAGAGAAGCAAGAGAACTGGAGTTATAAAAACTCACTAAAACACCCAGGAAAAAAAAAAAAGTCTGAATCCTCTGGTCTGCTGTGGACTCTCCGGTAACGGGTTGTTTGTCCTGTCTCTCTGCTTGTGGCTTTGGCACACTTGCCTTAACACTTTGTAAGACATTCCTGCAAATCTTCTGATCCTTGCTCTCGGAATCCCACCTCTTCCATCTGAGTGAGTTACTTCAAATGCCTACAGTGAATCGCCGGGTGGCCACTGCTTTCTCTCTTGCTGTAAGGCTGCAGCACCCTGCTCTCACAGGTAAGGAGAAATACCTCACCGCAAGCAATGTATTTAAGTGTTATCGCTAGAAACTTTTTATTATATCACAATAATGCAAAATTGTCATAAGTTTACCTCTCTTCTTAAGTGATTAACAACATGCTGCTGTGCTATGCTCCAATGGTGTGTGTTCAGGATCTGTAGAATACCAAATTCTTAATTTTCTGTGGCTACCACTACATGGTTGTTCTTATACTTACTAATGTTATTACAAATGACCTGACCCGTAAACCATCTACAACTTCTTGAAGGCTGAGACAATTCATGTTCTCTTGATTGCTGACTTTCTTTTAATTCTAAATGCTCAGTATACAACCTTCAAATACATTCAAAAGAAGACAATCTTGTCATAACCACCATTTCGAGGAAAAAAAAACCCAAATAGATGGTCTTTAAGAAGAGAGGGGGCAAGAAGGGTATATGTTTTCATATTTCATCGAAAGATCAAAAGATGTCGCAAAGAGTATAAAAGTTTAATCTTTTAAAAGGCGCTGTATAGTACTTTTTATACGTATTCTTAAATATCAAGGAAGACTATAGGATATTACAGCATATCCCATTTCTTTAACTGAACTAAGCTGGGATGCTCACACTGGCTCCATCCTGAGGCGAGGAGGCGTTTGTGTCGGGAGATACAGTGCTAAGTGTTCATGGAAAGGAGACTGTGGCTAGATGTGAGAGAGACCAAAGCACCTGGGGCACATGCCCAAAACCTCAGGGGACCAGAGCTGAAGGTCCTGTGCTGACATGGGTTATTTTGAGCCTCTGTGGACAGGACCCAGAGCAGCAGGTACGCAGCTGAATCTCTTCTTGGACTAATTACAGCACAGCTGCTGCCTCGTTGAGTTGCCTGAATACTGATGGTGCCCTAGAAATGAGAAATGTAGCACATGCCTGACCACTGAGACCGTGTGGGGTTTGTTTGGCTTTGGTGTCTTTTCTCCCTAACCCCCCCACTGCTTGTTTCTTACCTCTGTTGCCGGCCTTTCTGGAAGCTGGAGGCAGCCTGCAGAAAGCATCGGGTGTTGTCCAGTGGCGATAGTTTGGTGTGGAGAAGACCTTATCATGGTAGTGGTAATTACATACTAGTGTGTGTCCACTAAGCATTAATGATAATAATTTTTTGGTTTATTATGCAATATGCAACAGCTTCTACAAGCCATGAAAGCGCCAGGCCCCGAGCTTTGGTGCTGAGGACACTCCCCGCAGGTGCTTTGCCTCTTCAGGATCTCTCTGGATGTGGATGGGTATTTGAGTCAGGGCTGCCGAAGCTGCCTGCAGATGACTGCTCCGTCTCTGTGCTCGCTCTCCCCTCAAAACCCTGCAAGGCTTTGCTGCTCGGTTCCTAAACACCACTGGGAGTTTGGATTTTAATCTTGGCACGTGTCTGACCCCACCTGTGAGATAGTGCTTCCTCGGTGGGAAGCCGTGACGTTTAATGCGTTAGACACTGCTTTGCTCGGAAGATCTGGTGGTGAGAACCCTAGAACTAACAAAAATAGCCAGTTACATTACGCAGAATGCATTTTGAGCCAAAGACAATAAACACCTTTTTTGCATTTTAGACTATGAATACAGATCCAGTTTTTAATCATACAAGCATCATTTTGTTGAAACAATTATTGGATTGAAATAAACGAGTAACTTGGGTGAGGTGAAGTCTGTGCGTGGTACATAACTGGTAGCTGACTATTCTAATTTTTTTACTGTTTTAACAGCAGGAATCAAATCACAAATGAGTTTTGTGAGTGTATCGTTTCTGTTTCAAGAACTCTCTTGTGCTGAACAGCCTAAAACTCAGCACCTGTGGGAAAAGTTGTGAGATGCTGTGGTAAAGCATACTCTTGATTGCAGATCAGTTATTAAATTCTCGTATTTGTTCAGGTTCTCATTCTCTTGTTGTGTGGTCTTGCTACTTGTATGACTGCAGTATTCATTATATCTCTAAATAGAAAGCAAAGGAAAGCTTTTTGGGTTGAAATGCATTTTTTTTTAATTCTTTCATCCAATGTTTCCCTTTTAAATAGTTTGAGATGTATATAAATATTCCTAATGATTAGGCAGTAGTCAGCCAATTCCAACTTGCCTACAAATGAACCATTTTTAATCAGGCTTCATATGAATTGGGCTCTATCACAAAAATTTCACATGCAACTCAGAGAAAGCTGTTTCTCATTTTAAGTAATGCTCGCTCTTTGTGGGTTTTTGATTGGGGTTTTTTGTTGTCATTGGATTTTGGTTTTTTTTTTCCCTTCCTGGGGTATAAATAACCCGGTATTGTTCGGAATAATATAGAATAAAAATGTTTTCCTGGCCATGTAGGATTCAGGATGTGGGTTGCTTTATTATTGTACTTTATAATGCAAGAAAGATTCTTATTACGGAAGACTAACCATATCTCACTCATATTTTATTTTATGAAGGAGGCCACACAGAGAGGGTTATCTCCTGATACCTAATGTCAGGCTAATCTCATTGTCTCTGATTTATCTCTGGAAACATACCTAACCAGACTCTTATTAGCAATCATGTTCGGTGATAATAATTTGGAAAAATTTTCAGCACCACCAGCTTTTGGGAGTTGGCGTCCCTCACTTGGAAGGAGCGATCCATCATGGGTGGGCAGCCACTGTACTGGCGGTGAGGTTACAGCCCCCCAGCCAGGACTGGGCAGCAGAAGCACTCCTGATGCTTTATAGGCAAGAGGTGGAAGATACTGTGGTTGGTGGAAGAGGAGCAAGAGTGACTTCAACCCTCAACCTTCAGGTCTCCTCTGCCTCCCTCCATCGGGAAGAGCAACGTAAGCCATTCTCTCCCACACACGAGTTCTCACACACTGTGTAGCAAAATGCTTTCTCTGAAACCTCTCACTGCCTTATTAGATGCAATTGAAGCTGATGAAGTTCAGAGGTTGTTAAAGGACTGATGGACAAACAGGCAGTATAGTTGAGTAAGTCTCTTTTCCTTGGAAAACTAAGCTAGGTACTTGTATTTTATCTGAAAAATACTGAGTAAGCAAACTAAAGCCAGGGACAGGCTTTTGTTTCTTTTGCATCTTTGTTCATATCTTTTATAATGCTTTGTGTGTTAATTGCAAATTTAATCCCAAATACTCATACTGCTACCTGCTGTCCATGTTTGTTTTCTTGGTATCCTGTGGCCGGAAAGTTACCACAGAATATGTCATTTCTTTTCTAAACTGCTAGGAGTTAATCTAGTGATTGGAAGGGAATACTAATAAAGGTGTTGGTGTGTAAGATTAACTCCACTACAGTGTAATCAGGTTTTCCTGGATTTTTATAAAAAGCAACTATGAATTAATCCTCTGTAATTTTGTCTCAAGTATAAAAAGCACATTACATTTCCAGAACAAAAGCTGAAAAAAAACCACCAAAGGGAAGTTACCCTTGGGCTTTGGTAAAAGTTTGAAAGATGGCTTTTGACATATAATGATTCTTGTCTATGCAAATTGTTTTATGGTATAGCAGGCTTTTCTTTTTCCTAACAAATGGCAGAGAAATATACTTCTCTATTCTCCACAAATTTATTTGAGTACTAAATTTAAAAAAAAAATCACCACTTTTTTGGAATGACATCTTTTGGTCTTGTTTCTCCATGGTTGCCGATTGCCTGTTTCAGCCTGGCTATGTGGGATCTGATACCCAGTGTGGCTGTAGGTGTCACCTCAAGTACACTTAAAGAATGTGTGTATCAATGCAGTGCATGGAGGTAAAGCAAATAAATAAGTACAAAACAGCATTCTTTAATGTATATCTCCATTTGTCTGTTGCTCCTTTTCCTTGAATTATGTATGTCCTAACACAGGATGTTGATGATGCCAGTTAAAGCCAGCTTAAGTGGGACTTTCTAACCTCTCCATGTGGGTGTGCTTTTGTTTGTGGTTTGTTTTGTTTGGTTGTTTGTTTTTTTCCACTTGGGTTCTCATTGCTTGAGACCGTGGCACCCTGCTGTAGCTGAAATTTCAATAAGTAGATTTTTCTTAAGATTTATCCCTAAGTGCTTTAGGTTTGAAAAAATGAGTTCTAGGCACTGAGGTATTATTGAAAATCTTCTGCCCTGAAATCACTGGATATTTATGAGAACCAAGTTGTTAAAAAACAAAAGGTGTTTGTAGCTATAATAATAATAATCTTTCAAAATAATAGTTTAAAGTTCTAAAAATTAAATATTAATATCAAGAAAACATGGATGCTCACGCGTGCACACACACACACAAAGGCATTATTGCCTTTTCAGTTATGCTTCTGGTGTTCCAGAAAACCAAACATCATGTTAAATCTGTAGAGACAATCGTTCATAGTCCTTGTGCCCCAGAGTAGCTGTAGATAATTCTAGAAATGGTGACTACTTATCTCATCCTAAAATATGTTCCAACTCTTTTGAACTAAAACTGCAGTCTAGTTGAAATTATCTCGTCCAGTGATTATTTTTTTTTTTAATTTGTGCCTTTAATAGCCATGAAATGGGCTTGCAAAGTTATATTGTCTAAAATGCTTCTCAAAACGAAGTCTTCAGAGGGAAAGATGTATTACATGCTGTGTTCATCTTTATGATATTTCCTGAAAGACCTAAAATTTCACCTTACAGGAGTTTCTCCTTCTCTTTCTGTCTGTCTCTTCTGAGAATGGAACAAGGTATCTTGCTAGAAAGTGTTTATTGATTGTTTTCTAAGTCTTTGATATGCTGGAATTAACAGTAAAGCTGCTAAAAGGTAAAATAAAATGAAAACTCTTTTCTTGCTTATGTCTCTTTGTAAGACATTCTTACCAACTACATTTCTGTGTTTTCAGGGTCATGTTGGTCTCTAGTTTTCTCATGCAATTTGCACAGAAAATTAATGTATGCTAATGAATATATGCTAACTATATAAATTAACTATTAAATCCAAGGATTTCTATTATTCTGAGAAGAAAGGGCTACAGAAGCCTTATAGGAAAAAAAAAAGTGTGAAAGTACTGAGCATTCTTATTATCCTGTTCTGATTTATGTCCTGTACTGTTATTTATGAATGGCTTCCCTCTGATTAGATTTAAATGTAAAACAAGTCTCACTGATATAATAAAGATTAAAAAGTAAATGCGCAAGTATTAACCACTTAAAACGTGCCAAAATCTTCTAGTTTGTGTAACTGATTGTATACCACAGAAATGTATTTTGAAATATCCTATATGGTCATTAAGACAGTTTTATGGGAAGCAGCTTCAATCACTAAGTGAAAAATCTTGTTTCTGTTTCAAGGATAAGTTTTTTTTCTTATTTTTTTTTCCAGACTGCAGTGAGGAAAGTTTAAGTTTTGTTCCATGCTGACAAAAATAAAAAAATGTTGCAGCAATGTTCTTTGCAAGACAGAGGGAACACTTTGTATTTGTTAGGAAAACTGTGGGACTAATGTAGAAGGTGTATAATCTGCTATATCCAACTGCTACAAAAATAAAAGCTGCAAGCATTTTTAGCCAAGCAGACATTTTCTGCTTCAAAATATGGTATAAAATCAGGATCAAATCTCCTTGCAGAAGAGAGGACAAAAATAGTATTATGGCAAAACTATATTAGGGAAGCACAAGTCTAACATTCCAGCATAATTTGCACTAGGATTACAACACACACAGACATACGTGTGTTTATACACACATGTAAACCATATATGTGTATATATATATACACCAGTATCTCCAAAGGAAGACTGACAACCTGTGATGCTTTGTCTAGTTCATGTCACTCGCCCCCTAAACTGTTTATCTGCACAGATTTATCACAGCTCAGTAACCGTCTTATTTCAAGAAATGACGTATTCTGTCAGAGATTGCATGACAGTTTCATATATTACTATTAAACCTATTTTATAAGCAGAGTTACTTGGTGCAGGATGTGTTCACCTGAAGGAACATGAGTTTTGGATACTTCTTGGTGACCCCATGGGAAAAGCTGAGATGTTTTCCCACAGGTACTGTGTGCTGCTTTGCTGGATGTGTGGCGCCATGGGCGTGCATCCTGTCATCCAGCAGTTGTGTATTTCTGTTCCCTTCCACAACCCCCTTCTCACACGTGTCAGTCTCCTGGTCGGTTGGACTGACTTTTCTCTGAGATGTGACCCGGCCTTTATATACAGGCTGTGGGAACAGTGAGCTTTACACTACCGTCTGAATTTGGCGCAGATGTGCCAGTGGATGCCCTGACAGATGAGGAACAGCATGATGCTCAGTTCCAGTGGGGCAACAGAGCTCTGCCTTGGCCAATGCCTGTGACAGGAGTACGGGAGCCTGCTGGTTGCACGGCTGCTCTCAGATGAATCCCAGCTTAATGTGCCATCATTGTACCAGGCTACTTGTGACACAGTAAACAAACTGACAAGGCAGGTAGTAGGGTAGGTAACCCTGAGCCAGACACAGTCGTAGCAATCCTTTCCTGGCAATAGACTGGCAGGTGAAGGCTCAGGCTATGAGAGGGGCTGTTTCCAACACATCCTAAATGATACATTGCCATACAACGTGGTGAGGGATGTTTTGGCATGTTGTGTTGATGTCACTTTTTCTTTTTTTACCTTAAAGCAGTTCTAACATAACTCATACTCCTTACTTTGCCTTACCTATAGAGGTTCAATATGTAGCCTACCCATAGCCATGTCTGAAATGTGTTCATCATCTGTTTGCAGCACAGGCCATGTGTTCAAGGGGCAATGGGCTCAAGCTGGAATGTAGGAAGTTCCATTCAAATATGAGAAAAAACTTCTTTACAGTGAGGGTGGCAGAGCCCTGGAACAGGCTGCCAAGGGAGGTCGTGGAGTCCCCTTCTCTGGAGATCTTCAAGAGCCTCCTGGATGCCGTCCTGAGTGATGTGCTCTGGGCGTTCCTGCTTTAGCAGGGGAGTTGGACTAGATGATCTCTAGAGGTCCCTTCCAACTCTGACAATTCCGTGATTCTGTGAACTGCCTATCCCACCCTGGGGTGCAAATGTAACATTTACATTAGTGATTTATAGCTTAGGACAGCAGTCTGTGGCAATTTCATGTATTCATAGGAAAAGAAAATACCATGTTGTCCTTATGTTGTACTAGATGCAACACACAGTTTTAAACAAAACATTTTACTTTTGTAAACACTAAGGTAATATTAACCCAGATACATTTTTAGAAAAGAGCATTCTTTCACTAAATAAAATCTATAAACAGGTGGAATGATGACAAATTTAATGAAGTACTGAGTAGCAGCAGTGTTTCCTTTTTGTTTGATAAGTATTATTCTTACTGGAAAAAAAAAAGAGCTCAAATGTTGCAAATGTGCCTGTGTATGCCTTTCAAAAAAATTGTGAACTTGGACTTTTTGACTGAGCAGTAAAATGTCATGTCTGTCTGATCCTCCTTTTTAACATCAGATTTTGAAGACGTCCATTGTGTTTGCAAGAGGATGGACTTCTCCATTGCCCGAGGACTGAAAGCTGAGGAGCAGGATGGAGGTGGAGCCCAAGTGCCCAGCGGCCTCTTGAAGGCAACATGGGAAACCACAAAATCTTCCGGGGCTGGAAATGAGTCTTCTTCATGAAGGAATGTTTTCTTCTGCTATTTGTGTCATGGGAAAGTTTTCTGTTTGCTTTCTATTTACAAAAAAAAAGGTACTTCATTCATCTTGCTTTAGCTGTATGTTCTAAAGCTTTGAGCAGAACTATTTACTTGCAGAAGACTAATTTTTGATTGTTACATGAGCTGATGCATGTGTTTACACTTAACATGTTTCTCACTTTAAATTGCTATGAGCTTATGAAATTAAAACCATTACCATTCTTATATCATAGAATCATAGAATGGTTTGGGTTGGAAGGGACCTTAAAGACCATCTAGTTCCAACCCCCCTGCCATGGGCA
>JAOXNO010000041.1:38822495-38843042 GCA_028565335.1 Limnodromus scolopaceus
TATACTTGCTTTGTAATCAGTCTCCCACAGATCTAACACTGCCTTTTCTAGATCACTTCTCCTGTCTTGAAAGTGCTGAGTTTTCTGTAGTAGAAGACAATATGACAAGCTCTCAGCTTCTTGTAAATAACAGATTTCCATTTTGATTGACAATGAAGGACAGAAGAGAAATTAGTAATTTCTTTTTCTTGACTTTATAATACCTTACAGCAAATATTCTCTACCAAAGTTTTTTTTAGTTTTTTGGTTTTGTCAAAATTAAGGCAAAGCAGAACTACCCTCAGAGACCCCAGAGAGAAAAAAAGAGATATGTGGATTTAGAGGTAGGGGGAGGATGCCAAAGCAGGAAGTTGAAGCAGTTGAAAAATACTGTGGAAATCTCAACTCCACAGTTTATTAATTTTAAAAATAGACTGTAGTTTCAGGATTGTAAAACATACAGTTGAAAGTGAAAATACGAGGAGAGAATTTTACAAAGAAAAGACATGAAGAAGAAAGAAGTCCTTTGGGAATCCTCAGGCTGGTTATAAAGATAAAGAGGGCAAAAGGGGGCCAAAAAAAAAGAAAGAGAAGGAGCCAGGTGGGACAGATGACCAGAAAGGAAGAGACAGCTGAGCCTGATTTGCTCAGATTAGAGAGCTCCAATTAAAAAACACGTAGAGTGCTGGGCATGATTGAGCTAGTGAGTCAGTTGTGAGTGTTTGAGGGCAGAGTTCTTACTTTCTAGGTCTGGTTTTGTTTTTTGAATGATAAAACTATTTCCTACATTGCACAATTGTCCATGACTTTGTGTACCTTTTGGTTCCATTGCAGTTGTGACATTTTACTGTTTTTCTAAAAGCAAACAAGAACTCAGGCAGCTAGAGAGGCTTTGGAAGAATGGATGGGAAGCCTTGCTCCGCTTGGTAAGTTTTTGATGGTTACTAAGCAGATAAGACAAGATGCGGTCAAATCTCTCATGTTATAGTCTTAAATGTAAGCACAAAGAAGCAGTGTGTGGGGATATGTGTTTCTGTGTGAGCAACCAGTAAATATCCAAACTTATTTTTATGATTGTGGGTATATTGGAAACTCCAGATACACAATAACAAAAATCAAAAAGCTCTGCACCTACCTATTGCCTTTAGAATCAGGTTTCTGCTGTAGCAGGAAAGAAAATGGTTAGTTGCCCTAGCATGGCTACCAACGCATATAACAGCTCAGAACTAACTAGATCAGAGTTGTTTGGGCCTAGGACAAAGCAAGAATGCAAGATTTTTGCTGCTAATATCAAAAAAGAGAATGTGTTGAGAGAAGCAATCAGTGCAGTCTCTGGGGGGCAGCACACCACCACCTCCTGTGCCTGGATGTGACAGCCACTTCAACTTCATACATCACCTCAGAAGAATAATTGCTGCTGTTGCTAGAAACCTGTGAAAACTTGGGTTTGATTTCACCAGGTCTCCTACAATAAGTATTTTATTCACTGATTATAGGACTGTGTTACTTAAAATCTTAGGACTTTGCAAACATTACTAGTTTTATGTATGCTCAGCAGTATCAGTTTAATTCTTGTGTTATGCTCTTGTCTCCTGTGGTTACCTTCTGGTATAAAATTTGATAATATTACCTTGATCAAAAATTATTCTGTTCATTTTTCCTTTGCTTCCTGCCAGATTTTTTCCATCACTGTGAAGGGTTTTGCCATGTGGAAAACCAGTCCTTTAGAAAGGATGCACTTTTTTTTTTTTTTTTTTTTCTTCTTGCCAAGAGGTTTCTGTACTTCTTCAATATGATGAATAATGGCTTGACAAATTTATCTGCCAGTTCTCTCAGTACCTGTGGATCAGGTCCCATGGACCTGCGCACCTTCAGATTCTTGGATGGTCTCGAACCTGATCTTCTCCCACAGTGGGCAGCTTCTCATTCTCCCAGTCCCTGCTTTTGCCCTCTGCAACTTGGGTGGTATGGTTAGAGCCCTTGCCAGTGAAGACAGAGGCAAAAAAGTCATTGAGCCTTCTCTGTATCCTGGGGACCAGGACTTATGTTTCCTTCTAGAGAGGGCCCACGTTTTCCCTAGTTTTCCTTTTATCACTGACATACCTTTTTGAGTTTGTTTCTCCAGAAGCTTCTTGTTCATCCATGCGGGCCTCCTTTTGTTTCTTCCTCTTTGTGTCCTACTTCCTCTTTGTTGGGACGCAAAACTTCCAAAAGTTCTGAAGTTGTGTCCTGAATTGCACAGGGAGAGGCTGAATCCTGAGTAGAACTGTCCTGGTCAATGCTGGAGCACTACCACGGTCTCCTTTTCAGGTTTCTAGAACATTCTAAAACGTTGGCTTTAATTCAGAACATGCATACAAATTTAGAAGTGCATACGCGTACCAAGTGATAGGTATACAAATATGAGCTTAATTTTCCAAATGGATACTGAACGAACTGTTAGATCAGTCTTACTAGCAACTGTAGTCTAGCCTAAACTATATTAAAAAAAATCCAAAGAAAATGGAAGAGAAAATGCTGAAACTTGATTCATCATTTCTAGACCCAGAGGGATGCTGTGAGCTTCCTTGGGATGCTGGAAAGCCTTGATGGCTTTTGTAAGTTTGTGATGGGCACACAGCTTGTTAATTGCTGTTGTCAGGAATTGAGAAAAATGAGAGAGAGAAGTAAGACACCTTGAACAAGCAGAAGAAAATAATTCTTAAAATAGTATTTTATTAAACCTTTGGAGGTCAAAAGAGCAGCATCTAATTTAGGTGATCAGTGTGACGTGTTTGAATAAAGCCTTAATTTTCATGTCCATCACTTCTGTAAGCTCAAAGAACATTGAAGGGGTTAATTTACCATGCATAATCTGGAAAAACAGACAATAGATCATGTTAACTAACAGTTAAGATAGAGAGACCATTAGTGCCACCAGGTAAAATAGCTTCTGTCTGATAGTTAGCCCTTCTGCCAGGTACTACCCCACCTCTCAGGAGTGCCCAAATCCCTATATTTATTCTTCAAATCTGTTTGAGAATAGAGAAATCTTTCTCATTAAGCATCTGTGACATCCTCTTTCCTGACTTCCTGAACACATCATTGTGTCTCTCTAGTCCATAGTAAGTTCTTCTAAGTTAACTTTCATATCAATTGTAAAATTCTTTACAAGGTTTATCATTTGGATGTTGGGCAAGTTATTGGGCAAGTATTAAAGTATTTGCGCATACAGGCCAACTGTTGAATATTGCAGCTTAGAATTATTCCTATCCTACTACTTTTGTATGAAACACTGAAGAAATTGTCTAGAATATGTGTCTTCAACATAACCATTTAAGAAGCTGTACTGCACTGAACCTGGAGTTCTGTTTTGTGCAGGAAGAAAAGTTCCTCTTTAATATATAAAAGCTACAGAGATGTTCTTCAGAAAATGTAATGGACTGAGAAATATTCTTAAAAAAATGGATTGCAATATGAAAATTAATTTGAAAACAATTAAAAACTCAGTTGTGCAAAAAGTTTTTGCACCTTTTCTTTTGCTGTGAATGACTATAAGAATATCTCTTCCATTGTGAGGGCAAGAAAACATAAAAAATGAAGTCTGCTTTTAAAAGTGGATTTATCTGGGAGGTCAAGTGCTAAAATCCCCCATCTAAGAGCTCTTTTTCAGTTGTGGAAATTTTTAGTTTCTTATGGCCTGCTATAGCATCTATTATTTTACATTTAAGAACAAATTCTTTAAAGGCTATGTTAAAAATATAAGCTTCAATATTGCTCCATGGAATGGCTGCAGGTCTCTTAACTTGGTCTCAACAACCATATTTGCCTAATCAGAATCTCATCATTATTAGCTCACTTTATTCCAGGCCAGTAAGTAAAGCCTTTGAATATGAAAAAAATAAAGTATATAATGATACCTTATCTTCATATATTTAGATTTATTTCAAGTGTGACTTAGCCTGATTTTCCAAGGTTTTATAAAGTCTGATTTTCAGAACAGTTACAACTCAGGCCCGTAATGGTTTTACCCCAAGTCATCGCTGCATGCATCTTAACTTCAGCTCCATCTTCCTGTAGTTTTTATCTGACAATAAGTACTGACCCCTGTTTCAGAGGGAGGCCTAATGCATGTAGGTTTACTTAAAATTTGCAAAATGAAATCCTATGTTTAAACATAACAATGAAGTGGGGACAAACACGATAGAAATAAGCTTTTTATAAATCTAGCCCATGACATCTCTTTGTTGCTCAGAATCAACCTTGAGTATAGAACTGTTTTTATCCAGGAGTAGTTTTTACACATATGATCTACAGCTATAAACCAAGACTTCACCTTTAAGAACATGTTGAGTGGGGATTTAGCACTGTGAAAGCAGACATACAGTAAAGAAGATATTTGTAGAATATATCAGAAAAGAGAAGAAGGATGTATAAGGGGTCAAAAATTAGACTAGCAGTGTGAGGGAAGCATGAGAATAGAGCAAGAGAGAGTTTAGGAAGAAGGACGGCCAGCTGAGAACCTGGGAGTGACAGGTAGCAACTAGTATTGCCGGTAATTCGCAGGGGTTAGGTAAGTATCTCTACTGGAAAAGAGTTTATGATGCCAGGTTCAGTTGCAGTAGAAATCAGAGCAAGCAGGGTAAACCAAAAGTAGTAATCTTGGTTAAAGTAGGATGGCAACAAATAAATTTGTTACTGAATTAGCAGCTTTTCAAACACTAAATACCACTGTACATGAAACAAAAATCCTTCTGAATGCTAAACAGCTGTTAAAAGCAATTATTTTTTGCAAACAAACCCATGAAAGAAAATGTCCCGATCACCTGAAACTGCTGTTTTGTGTAACCCTCAGATGCTGGTTTTAATAAGCAGTCTGGCAGTAGGGAGAGCCCCAGAAAATGAGCATAAAAGATTCAGACACATAAGTGTGATAGTTGCAAGGTTTTTCCAACCTAATATTTGCCAACCTGGCTGGTTAGCAAGTGGGTTCCAGCCTGGCTCTGGCTCACGGTCACAGGTTGGCCCTGATTTGGGAGGTGCAAGTCATTAAAAGCTGCATAAGATAGCTAATAGACAGCTGTCCCAAACTGTATTTAGTATTGCACGCCTTGTACCAGGCTGAGAGCTTTATTTGAAGCAGAAAGTTGGTTGCCTTCCCTGCTGTGCTGACACATCTCCTGCTGTGAAGTCAAAGCAATGGATCCTGCTGGAAGCCCCGGCACCTGACAGGACTCCTGCGAGGGGCATCTGATAGAGGAAACTGCTGGCAAAATGTAAGCCCAGGATGCCCACAGTTTTGAGCTCTGGGAAAGATATGATTACCATTTAGAGGGATTTAGGAGGACTGGTGCTTCACATTTCGGTGGTGGGATAAGAGTGTCCTTGCGTCATGCCTGAATTCAAAATTACCAGTCAGTCACAACCAACATACAGGCAAAAATCAGGGCTCCACCATGGGTTTGAGGTGAAATTCCAAGAAGAGGCATAAGGAGAATTTTGCTTCAGGTGTCCTGAGTCCTAGCTTAATAGCAGACCTACAGGCAGCAGGGCTGACTACAGCACTCCTGGCCCGTCAGTCTCGAACACATCACTCCCCCTTGCAGCAAGACAAAATCCTTCAGGAAAAGGTGGTGACATCAAATACCGTAAGGGCAAACAGAATTTACAGACAGCTTGGATTCTGCCTTCTGCCATCCCCATACTGGCAGTCCCTGCCACACTCACTGGTGCTGCGCGACCCTGAGAGCAGTGGCATGGAGCTGGCTGAGGGAGAGCAACGGGGATTGCCCTCCTGTCTCTCCTGGTTTCCTATAGGTAATAAAGTCAAAGCCTAAAGACTCTTTCTATGAACCGTTTTTGATGGTGGTGGGACAAGCTCAAACACAGCAAGCCTGTAGGTGGCCAGCAAGGAACTTCTAGCAAACTTTATGGCTCTGTCATCACATAAGAACAGAAATGTATTTTTTTCACAAAATGTTCTGTGGCAGTTTAGAGAACTGTGGTAGTTGATGTTGTAGCGTGCTTTATCTTCACTCTAGTCTTCTGTTTGTTGTAATATTTCCTCATACGCCTGACTGTGGGTGTAAAGAAGGACAAAGATCAGTGTTTCTCTGGGAACCCTGGGTTCAGAGCTCTCCTCTGCCTTGAGAGCCTCTTTTGGAAAGCAATGGCTGAAATGGGCTGGTAGGCTAGGGCAATGCAACTTGTGCCTCTTGGCAGCTTCTTAAGTTTCCAGGGGGCGTTTCTGAGCTGTAAAATAAAGCTGTAAAATGGGGGAGAACAGAAGTGTTGTAATTAAGTTGGGGAAAGCTCAAGCAGCCTAGCTGTTTCCTGGACGAGGGAGCCACCATAATCAAATTCTGCGGTTCAGGGCTAGGGGAGAAAAAAAACCACATGAGGTGCCAAATCTACAAGGAGCCAAGAGTTCACTGGTGAAGCCTTCCTTTGAGACAAGGGCCCTGGGTGGATTTGGCATGTCATTGCCTCCCTGTGATGCACCAATGACTGCCATCAAAGGTGGGATGGCAGATCAGCACCAGCAGACTAGGTTCTCAGCAGGAGGACCAGGTCCAGCAGATCAGGTCCTCAGGAGTCAGGAGCACAGGTCAGGTCCCGACCACAGGGTCAGGAGCACCTGGAGGAGGACAAGGTCAGGAGAATTGCAAGGTTCTCTGCCGGGGCAGTGGTGTTGCCTATTGTGAATGGTTGGTATATGTTTTTTCATTTCCTTCTTTTCCAGTTAAACAAAGTCTGTTTAAGCCCACAAGCTCTCTGCTTGATAGTGGAGACAGATTGTCCAGAACCCAAGTGGTCCTGTCAGGATGATATTTGATGAATAGTCCCTTGTTTCCTCAGTTGCACTCTGCCCCTGCAGTCGTGTTAGCAACTGTTCATGGGTCTGTAAATCTAGTGAGATTTGGAAACTAAAGAAGAGTTTTTGAGTGGAAGGACAGCTATTTTCTTGAGCTTACCTCCTGCAGGGCCCCAGCAGACTGCTGCATCGGAGCGGCCGTGATGGGGGAGTGGGCTGGGGTGAGCCTGCCAGGTGCAGGGGGGGCTCCGTGTGGCACCGCTGCCGTCTGTCGAGCAGTGGCCTCAGTGTGCCGGGTTTCTGCGGCAAGGAGAACGAGGCAGGCTTGTTTTAAGTGTTTTAGTGATTCAGGGATTAAACCTGGCCCTTGTGGCTGCCAGGCAGCGGTGCCAGAAGGATTACACAGGAAACTGAATCACTCCATTGAAACACCTTCGGAAATTGCTTTGGTCCTCCGGTGAGCACAGTAGGGGCAAGGCAGTGAATATCTGCCATAAACCCAGCGCGGGAGGTACTTGTTCCACCTGCACTGCACTTTGAGGGTGGAAAAGTCTGGATTTCCTCTCTGATTTACTGCTCTGTAATAGTGACGGGAGATGTTTTGCCCATGTAACCCTCTTTGATCTGTTCTGAGTCATTTGGGGCTGCCTGCTGAATCACCAGTATAAATTTCTTTTTTATGACTATAACCCTAATTTTTTCCACCTAACTCTTTATTTGATTTAACTTGTTGAACCGTTATTGAATTTGTACTATGTAAACATCTGTCTGTGGGACTCAAACCTGACAGAAGAGAAATCAATTAGGGTAGGAACAAAAACCATACTTGAGAAGTCTTGAAGGACACTCGACTATATTTAATATCCATTGTGGGCAGGCAAGCTTCTATAAGGTGACTATTCCCTGACATTGGGAGTGTATTTACCATTAAATCATAATTGGAATACGAGATTGCATTTTATTATCCAGAACTGTTAAAATGTAGAAAGGTTTTATTTCTACGACAGGTCAGAAAGGCATAAGAGTAGGTTGTACGTATTTGAATGTTTATATCTTGAAAACAGTAGATAACGAGTATATTTTAAATACTTTTCTTCTGAACAATATATTGAAGCCAAACAGTGTTATACTAGGTTCATCCGTATTCACAAAAGGGCTGTATTTTTACATGAAGCTTTGAATTTGCATGACATATATCCTATGCAGTCTTATAGAAGAAATATTTCCATTTTAGAATTCAACTTTTGTAACCTTTGGCAACATGTAGTATCAATGGCTCTTTGTTGTTTAAAAAAAGTGAAACTGTAAGCTATCCACAAGGATATGCAGGGCATTGCTATAGCAACACAGCCTCCCTTCCAGCACCAAGAGAGAAGTCATGAATAAAAGATGGGGTTCTAAAGACAACAAAATAGAAAAGGTTGTTTCAACCCCTCTAATACCTGACATTTGCAGCTATTTTGCTAAATGCAAACCTAAAAAAAATAATGATGGGAAAGGGCATGCCTTTGCTGAAAGTATGCATTTATATATTGGGAATATCACCAAGCAGATACGCACTTTTTGCATTTATCAGTTTAGAAAGGGGGAATAGAAATCAATAGCAGAAGCCAACAGCATGCAATTTCTTAAAATGTGTATGTATACGTAAAAGAAATAATCACCTTAACTATCTATCTGATCTGAAAAAAGTGGATGCTTGCTATCTGAATTAACATAATGAAAATATAATGTTGGAAAAATACCACTCATTTTCTGGTCTATACTTGAATTTTAAAAAAAATTGAGATGGAAATTGTCCTTCAGAAAAGGAAAGGTTCTCAGCCTCAACAAACACATCTTTTCCTTTAGCTATATGGAGGTTATAAAGAAAGTAAAGCTCAATCTCATTTTCCTCTGTGCCCTACTCTGCTTTCTGGCCCTTATTATTTTTTGTGGAAATGTCTTAATGAATTAACTGTGAGGCATAAGAATAGCAGTATGGTTTGGAAGGTCCTTTTTAAAAAAATGAGTGTTATTTGTTACTCCATTTCAATTCAGATTAAACCCAGGGTGGACTATAAAACCATTTCCTGGCTGCAGTCTTGTTTATTAAAAGATCATTTTACAAAATACTGTTGCTTTAGAAAAAATTGTATCACTCATAAATCACTGTATTTGAAAAGTAGAGAAACGTATCTATGACCATCTTATTTCATTTACTCTTTGGAATAATTTGCTGTGTATATCTGCACTTGGATTTATTCTATTTGAAATGAAAACATTGTGACAGTTGACCGTCAGTTCTGCTGGCACACTTTCACTAGGTAACTGTCAATGTGATGTAGGAAGCAATGTGAATGAGTAGTGGTGTTAAAACACCCTCGTCTATCAGTCCTATGGCTTGGCTTCAAAGCTGGGAAACTCACTTCCTTTAGATCATAAATTTTGTTTGCTTTGGGGATACACTTTGTTTATAATTACATCTCTGTCTCCGCTGAGCTGTACAAGTATGAAGAATGATTGTAGAACAACATTGCTCCTCACCATTAGAAAACCCAATTAATTGTTATTCTTTCTTTTTTTTTTTTTTTTTTCCCCCTCATTCCAATCCATTCACTTTCCTGCACTGTGTGGTACAGCAAGCAGATGAAATCTCATCCTAGAGAATCCTGAGAAATGCTTTGATTAATTTTATAGCTTTTAAGTGTGGTGTGAAATTTCCTCCGGCTTGCCAAAAAAAATAACGCTCTTGGGGGGATCTTGTTACTTTGGCACTTTTGCATCTGTGCTGCTGCAGAGCTGCTGGTCATTGACATTGCTGAAAATCCTCTTTATTCTGCCTGATAGTTGTACAGCGTGTCACACGCGTCGGCACTGAAAGCCTTGCCCTTGGGAAGACTCGTGGCTCTTTCACAGCCCTGGACACAGGACCACTGCAGTTATTCTTGCAGACTTGTAGCTTAGTGGCGATGAGCGATGGTGTGAAACTTTTCAGGGGAGGTTTTGAGAGGCAGGGTTCTCCTTACTGCCTTCGGTTGTTAGATTAGCAATGGAGTCATCAGAGTGATGAGTGCTGCTGCTTAGATCATGCATTAGTCAACTGCCGCTGAGCAGCCTCTTCTCTAGAACAGGTGTCTTGTCGGAAATCTCATTGACATTGACTGTTTCCTACAGTTTTGACGTTTACTGACTCTGGTCACTGAGTGGGTTTTTGGTTTGTTTATCAGTGTCCACAGGAAACAGATAATGAGCAAAATCAATGTCCCTGCCTGCAGAATTCTGGTTTGGTGCAAGAGACCTGCTTGTAAGGCAAACTGGAATGGAAAAGGATGTATCTGTATTTAACTATTTAGGAAATATTCAGCCAATAAATCTGTTCCAGTTTGGACATACCCTATTTTCATAAAACTTCTAAAAGATGTGTCTTTCCAAACACCATCTCACCATCTTCTATCATAGATGGCCCTCACCTACACTATGGAAGTTTTTCTAAATAAAGAGAGATACTTTCTACCCAGCTTTGTTCAGTGATATTGTTTTCTGACAGTATTACCCTGCAAGACAAGGGAAACGGGAAAGGCAAAATATCACTTACAGGGTAGTAGCGGTGAAATTAAAATTTGCCGTTTTTAGTGTAACGTCATTCTGAGCAGAAAAGTTGTACAGTACTGTTGCCATGAGTAGTTAGCAACATGATCCCATGCCAGCTGTTAAAGATATTTAAATACACTTTCTAATGCAACTTCATAATGATTCGTTTCTCCAGTCCCATTTCCACCCCAGTTCAGGTGACAGGTATGCTCAGACAAAGGGCAACCATGTCACGTTCTCTTTGCCAGTTTTAGCAAACCTGTATTTATGTAACCCCACTGTGACACGTTAGAGTTCTTTGGACAGCAACTTTAAATTCCCCTCAAGGATACTTACTTGGTATCATTGTCAAAATATTTCCATTTTGACTATGCTGTCAAGATTTAATTTCGTTCCGGGCAGATGCTTGCCTAATATGCATTTAAAAAGATCTGTTAGTTTGTTTTTAATTCAGGGTTAATGAGAATCCTTTTGTGTCAGTCTTCTATTGTTCCGTTATAACTGCAATTAAAGTTCCTTGTGCTTTTTTTGTGACTTGTTATAGAGAAGATATATCTTCTTTTTTACTTGCTGTCTCCTTTTTTCTGACCTGTTTGTTCAATACAAGGTCTCTTTAGCACTGAGAATGGTCACAGCTCCAGTCCTGCTGTCTCTGTATCTGAACACCAGGAAAAGATGACACAAACTACCTGTAGGCATTGAGGTGGTCTAACCGATCCTCCCTCGTGTTAGCAATTGCTGCACAAATTGCTTTTGGCCACTCTCCCACTTTGTGGGAGAAATGGTTAACATTCAACAAACCGTTCCTCATGGCTACTGAGCGAGGCAGTTCTGTGTGTTCCAGCAGCGCTGCTTAGCCAGTGGATCACTCTCCTGATTTTTAGTAGCCTGCTGTTGAAGGCCCTTATAGGATGCTATACGATTTTCCTTTGTCTTATTCCTGGTGCTCACTCACACTTCTTGAACCTCCTCCTCCCCGGGGCCGCAGGGCTGTGTGCCCCTGACGCTCACGACCAGGGCAACTCTCCTCCTGCATCCAGCTGGACTTAGATGTACACCATCTCTTTCTTATCTGGTTGGATACAATAAACACACAGCCACCTAAATCTACTTGCATACAGGTAATGATACTCTAAATAAATGAAATATTTTTTTCATAAACATTTTATTAGTGTATTGGAAATTATGTTACCACGTTCCATGGGTAGCTTCTGCTTTCAAGGCCTGACAATTTTTATTTCAAACATGAAACACAAAATAAATCCAGAATTAGTCTTTGTAGGAAGCATGAGGTGCTTATCTTTTTTTTTTTTTTTTTTGGTGCCAGTCTGCATCTGAACAGAGGATGGTTAGTGCTTCTTTGCCAAGGCACATGGTGCCACTTGAAGGGTCTCTACATAGAAAACATGCCATAGCAAGTAGCAGAGTAGCCAAAAATACTGCAACTCATATTTGTGGATAGCCCACATCTAACATTAAGGTTGGTGGAGCAATGAGCCATAACATGAAATGTGGCAAATATGTATGGATGTCTATTGCAAAGGTAAGTGTGGTGGAGTTTTTTCTGCTGTGTGAGGTGGACAGTTCTTTACCAAAAGCATTCCAAAATAACTGCAAAAAAGCATTATATCAACATATAGAAAAATTAAACTATTCTGACAACATAACAGAGCTCTAAAAAGAAACTTATTGTGATTATTTAACCAATGAATAAAGCACTTTATTTTCTGTTCTGTAAATAATAGGTAATAAAGGCCATGCAGTGCATAGCATTGCCATAACTCCTAGTTACAGAATGGCAGGGGTTGGAAGGGACCTCTGTGCAGAGGAGAATGAAGAGAGAACCTGCCTGGCCACAAAAAACCCTAATACTTTAACCAAGAAATAGGTACAAAAAAGGAATAAAAAAGGGTGTGCGCGCTTATCCCCCCAGTGTCTAACAACCACTCTTGTTATAGCATTTGCTGTTTAGGGATTCAGTTATGAATTTCATACTTATGAAGGTTACAATTCTATTAACAAATAAATAGACCAATTATTCTGTTTTTATGGATGCATTGGATAGCTTGATTTAACAGTAAATTACAATAATCAAGTGATTCCCAGCAGAATTAATTGTCATCTTTGTTATTCCTTAAAACGCTTTCAAAGAAGAAATCTCTTGCTTACAGGAATTTTATTCATTCTTTTAAAAAAAATACTAAAAATTATATAAACAAGCAACAGTACTATTCTATTAATTTCAACCTCCAAAAGGAGTACATTTTAATGTGTTTCTTGATCCAGCTTTTTTTTTTCTCCTTTTAGGCCAAGAGAAACATTTTTGCCTAAATGTGGGCAAATCCAGAGTTTCTCAAGCTCGTGTACTCCTGGGATACAGGATTTGTCACAATCTAAGGTGGGATTTTTTTGCAAGAACCTCTTGGTAAAATAATTGGCAGACTAGGATTCAAAAGGCTTCATGAATGCCTTGCTAGCACTCAGTTAAAATAACCTCCTCTCCTCATCAATAGGTTTTAATATAATTGAAGATTAAACATATTTAAATTGCAGAAAATGCAGCAAATAGCAGTTAGCTTCTGTGAATAGGTGTATATTCATCAACAAAAACTTTCATTTTAACGTTTTCTAGCCACACAAAGTCTCTTCAGAGCTCCTCAGCTACACATCCTGTTGATTACACTGTGAGTTAATTACATGCAAGACTACTAGGGCAGAGTGCTGTCCTTGAAAACCTCATGATGTCAAGAAAACACATGAAGGTGATTTTCTGATACCTGGAGAACTTATCTGGCTTCAGTCTCATCTTGAATCCAGGTCTGTATTTGTGCCAAGTGCTCTGGGGATTGTGTTTTCAAGCATTTCACTGATGTTAACGTGTCTTAATGTTAATCAGAGGACATCTTTTTAAAAATCTCACCATCAATTCCATGAAACCACAAAAAAACTTCAGTGGTCAAATTGTAAAATAGGGCTTGCAGGACAAATAGGATTTGCACTCTTTCTTCATGTCCCAGCATTTCCCTGGGTGCTGTGTGTCACAAGTACCTTTGTTACGGATGAGCGGTCCAGCGGCAGAGATGGGAGGAGATAACAAACATCACTTGGAAAAAAAGACACCCAGCTTTATTTTATTTTTAACAACATGCTATTGAAGAAAACAAATGCAAAAGCAGAGAAGAAAAGAGCTAGCACAGTAAAATATCTACTGTTTTCTCTGAACAGAAAACAGGCATAAAGACCAATAAAGCCAATAAGTTTTCTATTATTATTTTTAGACCACACTGTGATGAGACTGTGTTTGGATATAATGGACACTGAGGTACCAGGGGAAAAAGACGTTTTTGCCCTGATTACCCTCTTATGAAAGCAACGGGTGTAAACTAGCTGAGGTTGGTTTAGATAGAGGCTATGTCACAGGAAGCACTGCTATTTTAATGCAAAGAAAAAAAATCAAGAGGGACACAAAGAGGAGGAAAGTCAGGTAGATGGATAAAAGGATACACATGGAAATGGAGGAAGAGGGACAAGAATCTAAAAATGGTGGGAAAAAAATCAACAGGGCTAGAAGTAGAGGGAAGAGGAAAAAATGTATTAATTTTGAAAAGGGCAGAGGACAAAAGAGAAAATATTTTTGTTTTCTTGTATTAAAAGTTTGTTGTAATAACATATTTAGATGTAGTTGAAATTATTTTCAGTGTTGTGTGTGCATAGATTTGTGGACGCTTGCCTATACCTTAGATTGTCTAAATTTGATTTCTCTAGAGTTCTTGCATGAGGTGGTTGTGTGCAATATTTTATTATATTTTAAGTGTATTTGAAAGAAAAATATTGCTTTTCCAGTGTGAAGTGCATAGAAGGGGGCTTTGGTTGCAATCCATGTAATTACAGGATGGAAAATTCCTCTTGGCAGTGGTGCTGCCATTCTTCAGTTCCTATCATTTACATTTCAGGCGGTCCTGGAAATTGTTGTTAGTTTCATACTCACTTAAGAAAGTAAGAGCTCCGAACATAGTCTTTAGTTGCCTTTATTCATCCTTTAATTCTGTTCAAAATTTGCTTTATGGCACAGTTGTTTTTTTTTTAGACCACTCAATACACGTTTACTTATATGAACCTCTTTTACCACCCTCTGTTTTTCACTGTGCTGGGGTGAATTTATCTCTGGGTAAAAGAGACAAGGCTTGTCTTTATTTTGTTCTTATTTGGGGGGAGATCTCTGAGCTGGAGGAGAAGAAGGTTGTGAGTGACAAAAGAGAGAGAAAAAATTATGAAGTACTATCCGTATCTCTGAACCAATTTAATTGTGATCTGGGTGATCTGAAGGCTCTGTTTGTGCCAAACTGAGTCATTTGCTGACATTGACTCTTGTTGCAGCAACTCTCAGTAATTTAAAATGTGAAATAATGCAAGTCAATATATATATATATAAAATTGAGATTTTTAAACTTTTGACCCTCTTTCACTTTTTAAAAAAACCACACTGAATTGAAACACATCGTGTTAAAACATTGATTTTTCAATTGGTTTTTGTCTGTAGTCTTTGGTTTACTCCAAATGTACCAAAAGTGACTTTTCTTGTGCTCATGCATGGGGCAGTGCTTTCATATAACTTTGGGTCTGCAACTGTCATTAGTAAAACAGACAGAGAAGATTGATATTGTTTAGCACTTTATATAAATATAAATTTGGTACGGTCAACCAAAAATAAACTTCCATTGAACGTGTTATGGCCAGCACAATGTGGCAATTATCATCACACAGAAGAAACATTGGTTCAGTATTTCATTTTAGCTTATTTTGCCTTTTGATATGCTTAAAAATGAGAAGGCAAGGGTATTTCTGACAAAAAAAAGTACTGAATTTTTCACACTATGTGCAAAGAATGAGAACAAATTGCTGACAGATTGAAATAATTTCTGTGAGGTCACTCATGTTGTGAGGAACTGTAATTATCCTTTTTCATCTTTAGTGGTACAAATAAGAATGAACTCTTTCCTCTTTTTTTCATTTCAGTAATCTGGAAAACAGAGATTGCTGAATTAATGATAAAGATCTCTTTTCCTTGCAAGATTTTATATATTCATGTTGAATGATAAAATTCAATGTCTCATCTTTAGCTCAAGTTAAATGTACTGAATTTCATGAAGAAGGCAGGCTTAGTCATATACACAAACATGCTTTTTTAAAACAACAGCAACAAAACCCTGGCATAATAGATTAAGGTGATCATAATACAGTATTTCACAAATAATCCATGACAGCATATATTTTATTCCACTTTCTTATTTAATGACTGGGATTTAACTTAGATTTTAATGTTAACTAGACTTTGATGTTAACTATGTGCTGTACAGCGCACATATCCACCAGTGGTTACAATTCTTAAGGCTGTTATTTTAATCCAGCAGCAGATTTTTTTCATTTACAATGAAAATAAAGCTGATTTTATCCTTGCAATTCTTTTCTAAAATCATAATGATTATCTGCCCTGCAATACTGGCCATAGCCTTCTTGCCCATCTCCCCACCATAATAAAGTTTACAACAAGAAGTACATACAAATGAAGAAACTCTCTCAAAAGAAACTGAGAAATGCAGCCCAAAGGGTAAAACCATTACAGAAGACTGTTTAAAGCTACCAGAGACATCTTCCATCATGGAACTTCTATCCAAATGAGAAAAATGGAAGACCCTGGCAAAATAATGCAAAACTGTCATGAAACAGGCCCAAAAATGTTGTTAAGCTTTGACTTGCTAAAAGCATTAGCACAACTAATAACAGCATTTGAAATGCAAAAGTGGAAAGCCTGACTCTGTACTTCTGACAAAGTGCAAAAGAAAAATTCAAGAAAGATAAGAATTTAGTTAAAAAACCCCTAAACCCTAAATGTATTGTTTCTATTGTTATTTACTAAGAAAGAACAAAACCAGAGATTTTTTCATACTGTAGCCTTTCTGTGTGGAGCACAAACTAAGGACCTTGACCTAGCTGTCATGATAAAAGTTTAGAACAAATTGATATATGTACAGTAATGAACCAACAGAAAGAAATTGTGCTCATCTAAGAACTCCAGCAGAAATCAAAACTAAAGTGCTCAACTACTCCCTGTGATGCATAACTACGGCTTCCCTCAGCCCTGGTACTTGAGGAGTGGACAGTGATAGTCGTGAAGCCAAGTTGTTTAAAGAACCTGTTTAAGGTGTCTGGGCTCTATAGCAAGCAGATTGGCTGAAATCAAAACAAAGACCAGAATTAGGATGCCACAGTGTTTTAATGTGTTGCAATGGAGAAGAATCAGCATATTTAATAGGCGTCTCACAAAAGGCTAACAAAAATTAACTCATATGGAATAAGTTTCTTCCTGAATTAGCAATGGGTTAAATAAAAGGTTAAAAAATAGCATGAATTGGATAAATAATCATTTTCCACAAGATTTCATGGGGGAATGAATGGAGCTGTCTGCTATTTTAACATATTCTTAACAGATCTAGAAAAGGGGGTGAATAAAGAAACAATTTTGGCTGATGTGAAATTGCTCAAGATAGCCAAAGTTAGGGGTTGTGGAAGAATTTTACTGTGTTGAGTGGTTGGGTGAGAAAAATTAATGCAAAATAATTGCCCTGAGGAAAAAACAGTTTTAATGATGAAGCTCACAGTGGTGGACTCTAAATTAGCAAAGATCTTGAAGTTCTTGTGACTAATTCCTTAAAGACATCAGCGCAATTCTCAACAGCCATCAAAAGACAAACAGAATATTAGGAACTATTGGGAAAAGAGTAAAAAAAAAAGAGAAACAGAGAGCTTGATCATGTGTATATTGGTGAGATGGGCACACAGTGAATGGTTTGTGGAAGTGTGGAAGGATATAGACCTAGAAAGGGCAGGAAGAAGAGCAAAGGGGAAGGTTAGAGGTATAGGACAGCTTCTGAGTGAAACATATAACTGTACCAGCACTCTTCAGCTTGGCAGAGACAACAAAAGGCGGGTGTGATAGAGGAATATAAAATTATGAATGACACGAACAAACTGAATAGGGAATGATTACTCACTGCAGGGTACCCAAGGAAACTATTAGGCAGCAGGTTTAAAACAAACAAAAGAAAGCCCTTTCCTGCATAACAATATTACATTTTCAGATTCATTTTCATGGGATGCCAAAATTAAAAAACTTCAAAAGTGATTAACCAGTTTTATAAAGGAAAGACCATGAAGAGGCATTAAACATGAGATGAATGACTTTAAACAGGAGTAGCTGGCAGCTACTGCTCTACTTTCCCTCTTTTCGTTCATTTTTCTATGTTCTTTTTTCTAAACATCAGCTGCTGGCCACTGGCTGAGAAAAATCTTTTAGTTTGATCTGCCATGTCTGTTTTTATGGAAAACAGCATAGAAAATATGGTTTATTCAATACTAAATATGTAAGCTCTTATTCTGCTATCCTTTCTCCTAGCCTGTTCCCAGTGTGAAAGCTAACCAGGTTTCATTGGGGTTGCATGATTAAATGTCATATAACTGAGCACTTCAGAATCGCTAATCTTTCAATAATAATCCAATCAAAATCTTCCATCATATTATTCTTTTTACACATTTATCATATATCTAATAGTATATAAATATTTTCAATGTTGCTAAGAGTAAGGAATAAAATGGAACATACAGCTTGAGACTTAAAACAGTAAGCATAGAATGGGTTAAGGACAAATGAGAGAGCTGTATCTCCACAATCTAGCAAGAGATGCTAATTCAGTTTCTCTACAGTCTTCCTTTAGTGAAGTAAAAATTGGGAAGGAAGGAAGGAATGGTTCAGTATTTTCAATATCTTTGTGTTTATAAAATAGTACCAGAAGAACAGTAATCCAGGTGGTTGTCATCTTTTATTGCTGTATGAATGCGGAGACTTCCATTCATTTCAAGGGCTGCCCCCACTAAATATGTGGTTTCTGTGGGAACAGAAAACAGCCTGGTCGAAGAACACGGGTGTCTTCACGAGTCTACAAAGCTAATGTGACAATGAATATTTCTCTGTCAAGGCCCAATGTGGAAAAAAAAAAAAAAGCAGCTCTGGGATTGACACATGGAAGGTCTGTAAAATGTTAGCGGGGTTTTCCTCCCCCTTTCCTGACTGTAAAGCCAAGCAAGTTATAGTTTAAATTTGCTTTGCTAGTTCAGAGTATTGTGCAAAAATAGCCTTAAATATTTGAGGCAGAATCGAACCCTTAGAGCTTGTGAGATGGGAGTAATGACAGAAAATGGAAAGGCTGGCAGATAATGTTGCCAGCAGCAACTGAAATGTTGAGATGAACTGTCAAGAATCAAGTGTTCTCCTATTTATTTAAAATTTATAGACAGCTACTGTTGTATTACCTGGAATATTCACTTCTGAAAGCTGAAGAATGAAAGAGCCTGTTTGAACGGCCACCCCGCTACTCAGGCAGCTTCCTAATGGAGCTGGGACCAGTGCTGCTGTTGTTTCCAGCACAAGAGGTCTGGCGACGTTAAGCTCGGCGCTGGCTCCGTGTGACAGTGCCTGTGCCACGCTCGGCTCCGGGGGTGGCCAGGAGGGCTCCAGCTCCGCGAGCAGTGTGTCTGCCCTGCCAAGTCGGGCTGCCTGGAAATGCCATGTGGAGGTGGGTATATGCAGAGTTGGGTATGTTGCACAATGGCAATGGGCTCCTGTCGGGTTGTGAGCCTGCGGCGAAAGAGAAGCGCTGTGTTGAGCACTGTGTCACCATCCTGACCTTTGGGACACGGACAGATGCTAAGGACCCTTTCGCTTTGTGCCTGAGCATGGATCAGGTGCTGTTGTATGTGCTTCAGTGTCCATGTTTAGGTGCTTTGAGGAACTTGTGTCAAAATTTGAGATGCAAATTCAATGCAGGTATCAATGAGGATTAGATCTCCAAATTATTCTCTTGAACTTTCGCATTTAAGTTCTCATCTGCCCTGGCATGCTTGATGCGTCGTGGTCACTGCCAATTACTTTCTGATTACATTTGATGTATGTTTGCAACTGGTGGAACCAAGTAGTTATTTGCAGAAACATTCTGAACTCACTTCTTGAACTCCTGGAATGACAGTTCAATGAAACCAGAATAGAAATGGGATCTGCGTTTATGCCGGAGTAGGCATACTCAAAATGGAAAATTCCTACCATGTGGTCTGGATGACCCAATATCAGTGTAGGTTTGATTTCTATGGGCTAGTGAAGAAAAAGTGGTAGGTGAAAAGAGTAGGATTCAGTTCCCGCTGTTATTCTGCAGTTTTGAATAAAACATCCAAGACCCACAGGCTTTGTTTCTTCATGCTGTTAAAATGCAGATAGTTAACTTTGGCCGTATTTGTAAATGATTTTGGTTTTAAGGTTGATAATACATTTGTAAATTATTTTAACAAAGAATATGAATGTGATGTTGTGGAGAAAAAGTTGTCTCAAAAAATTTGAGAATCATATAAAAGAAACCTATATTCTTGGTGACTATTGCCTCCACAAGCTTGCTTGGACTCCAGAAATGAAGCTGGTTTTTGGGCTGTACACAGTTACAAAGATGTTGACCTACTGAGATGAATCTGATTTAAGTAAGGTATGAATAATTGTTCCTCTCCTCCTGAGATATATAATACTGATAAAATTGTTGTCAGTTCTTTTAAAAATATGCAGATTGTAAGCTTGAAAATATTTGGTCACTTTCTCTTAGCAATATGATTTCTGCTGTCAGAATATAAGCAGAGTTAATAGACATTTCTTTGAAAGCATCCATTCAAAAGTAGTGTTTTAAACAACACATTTGTTCCTTGTGTTTAGTTGTAAAACTTAGTTCAGCTATTCAGTAGAAATACAGGATCTAGTGGTGTTGTACGGCTTGCATGCAGTTATACTGGTGATAACTAATAACTGGAGGAAGGGCAGGAAGAGCAAGCATATTTCCTTTCATTTGGTAGAATAAAAATGATGGAGATAAGTTGCAAAATAGTCTTCATGCTAATACTAATTATGTTTTCCCCAACTTTTTCATGTATGGACTACATTTCAACATGCATTAACCTCTAATAATTGCATGACATTTCTATGAGGAGGCAGAACAGTAAGGGTGTTGGAGAATGCAGTAGGGAATGGTGGTTTGCTTTTTTTTATCCCCCAGTACTGGCTGGCAAGGTCACTGTCTGAATGGATTGTCTGCTTATAACCTTTTGTGTTGTAC
>JAOXNO010000041.1:38843142-38886616 GCA_028565335.1 Limnodromus scolopaceus
TTTTTTTTATCCCCCAGTACTGGCTGGCAAGGTCACTGTCTGAATGGATTGTCTGCTTATAACCTTTTGTGTTGTACTGTTGTGATGCAGTTCTCAGAAATTATGAAAGAGTTCAGTTAAATATTCTAAACACACAGGTCTTGTGGCTTTCCTTCTGCATTAGCATTTTTGATAGTCTTCAGATTTTTTTCTTGATTTGAAAACATGCTTTCTGATATATCCTCTGTCTGGTCGCATGTGGTAGTGTTATGTTTTCCTGAAGCTGTTGTTGTTTGTGATGAATAGGAACTATTAGAATAATCTGTAGTGATGCTAATTCTCATTCACTTGTAGTGCTGCTGCCTAAATACATAGTAATTGTTCCAGAAGCCTTCGTTCTGATAAGGACAAATATTTGTGATGAAGACATCACTGATTTTTAACTCATTTGTTCTTTAAGTTCAGAGTAACACTGGTTTTATTCCTAATGAAGAGAAGCGAAAGGATATCTATGTGGTTAGAGGTTTTGGGGATGCATATATATGACTTTAGTAATCCTATGGTGCTGTGACACATCAGTTGATCACATATGATGTATATTGTTTATAAACAGTGTCTTGTATGCCGCAAGGTATTTAAAGTATGAATGTGTTGGATACCACAATGCCAACATATCTCCGTATTTTGCAACCCTCTCCACCCATCCCCAGTATTAAGGCAATGTTGTATAAGAAGGAAGAATTTTCACTGAAGAGGGAGTCAGGAGTGCTCCTCAGTCAACTACTGATTTCATGTGTTCTGTTACCAAACTCTACTTCTGTTTCTGTCTTCCAGTTCTCCCCTTGATCCCCTTCATCTGGTGTTGGAATCTACATTTCACTGATATTTCTTTCTTTCACTTCAGCTTCTTTTTAGATACATTTAGTGAACAAGTTTCCATCCTTATCCCTTTGACTTGTTGGCTAAGTGTGACTGTGACATGGTTATTCTCTCTCAGCCTCCCTTTGCTCACATCCTGTCACTTCTGACTCTTTCCTACTTCTGACTGCTCTGGGAAGGACGCCTTTGGAGAAGTCATCCAACTCACCCTTCTTACAATTTTTATAGTGGTTCTGTGTGGACTGTGTCTGTTCTCTCTAATTATATCTCTGCCTATCTGGCTATGAAAACATGAATTTGACAACCCTTTCTAGGATGTTGCCTCACAAACCTGTCTTTCTACTCCAGTATTTTGTCCAATTTAAAATCTGAGACAACTGTCTTGTATGTCCTCAGAGAGGTCTGTTCAGTTCAGAGAAAACTGCTAACCTTTGACTCTAATTCCAGCCTACAGTTTCATCTTTTTGAGTATGAACACTGATAAGCTTGTCAGTGAGGCACGTGGCATGGGTTTGCTCTGTAGGCTGTTTCTCTCATTCAGGCTGCCTTGCTGATTCTCACCGCAATATTTCAAATCTTTCCTGTCTTTCTTTCCATGTCGCAGAAGTTGGCATGATCTTGTGCCTAAGTTACTATAACACACTTTTTGTCTTTTGCTGTAAATTTGTTCCTCTGATAATTCTTCGTATTGCTGCAAAGATCTTCCTTCCTATGTTTCTCTTATAGTTAATTCCCTTGCTTTGCAAAGTCCACTCCGCTTCACTTGCCTCAATAAACCTAAGCTGTTGATTCATTCTGAAGGCTTTTCATGACCTCTTGCACAATACTTAACACCTTATCTTCAAGACCGAGGGTGAACACCGACCTCCAGATAGCCCAGAAACCTTCTCCATCTACTTTTGCAGTTCCAGGCAGACACTTGCTTTTTTCTCCATAGCATCCCTATATCTCCCCCTAAACTGCGGAAGGAGAATGTCTATATAGGCAGCCCCAAACTATTTCGTCATCCTCCAAATCTCTGCTTAATACTCTTCTTGAGTATGACTAATATGGGAGACAGCATGAGCACAGCCTCTTGAGATCAAGCCGAGCAATGCTGTTTGCTTTATTTCCCCCAGTGATCTGTCTGCATTAATTGCCTCTGCACTTGCAACATGAGTCATCTGGGACAGAGACAGCAGCATAAATGAATTACTGCAGCAATGCAGGTGATAAGTAATGATTTTGGAAGGCTGGCACCTCCAGGAGGCTTTGAAGTGGTGGCCTAAGGAGTGTGAATACTACAGAACCAGTGCCTCTGGCTGAAGAATGAGAAGGTGTTATGGGATTTACTTTTCATTTCCTCACTTCTATCAAAGGTTTATTTTTATTTGTAGAAGCCTTTATTGTTTCTCAATTAAGTTATTCATATATTAATGGTATCTATGGATAGCATGAGATGATAAATATTGAAATGGGATGTGGAAGTGATTCATATTTCATGAACCCTGGTCTTGACCTTCTTACAATTACCAGAACAAATTACATTAATTACACCAAATTGCATGACAGGTGGAGGAAGTTGTCATTAGTATCCATTACATACAGCAATATAGAAAGAAATTCCCTGGTTTTCTGTGGTAATTGACTGTAAACATGACCAGTCTTACATAACAGCAATGCACGCTCAGGAGGTGATGTTCGTTTTGTTTTTGCAGTTTTCATGTGAAAAGAGCTTATTTATTTCAAAATAAAAAGGTTGTTCCTGAGTGATAAAACCAATGAAGCCTGGATTCCTATGGTTTAGGGTCCCCTGTTCCCACTATTGCTGCAACGCCCGTTTCCATGTCCTCTGTGGCATCCTTGACTGGTCAAAAGCACTCAGTAACGTGGGTGCCTGGAGTGATGTACACTGACCTCCTGCCAGTGTGTTTGTGCCAGCTGCGTGGGGAGCTACGGAGGCCGTCTGTCCTTCCCTGGGGTGGGCAGGAGTTCCTTGTTTTCCCTCTCTGTGTCTAACTGCTGGTCTTCAGGAAACCTGTAGGAGTGCAACCATCTGTGGGACTTGTAGCACCTTTCAAATTTGGGTTGATAATGGTTGTGTGTGTGAAATTAGATGAGAGATACTGTGGTAACATAAACCTTGTTTCCCTAGGTGAAGAAACAGGCAAAAATATTTTGTGTGAAGGTCAGCGCCTGAAAATGTGAACCTGAGAGCCATCTAGCAGGGTCAGACAGCATGATCCATGCGACTGGCTGCCATAGCATGACAGCATGACATTATGCTCCACCGGGAGCTCCTACCACAGTGCAGACATCACACTTGCTTTTTCTTTTTAGTCATGTGCACTGTTTCTGAGGTGAAAGACTGTGATGAGAGAGGAACATATTCTAATACGTACACATTTTCTTAACACATGCCATAGCTGAATTGTTTACTAAGCACACCAGAAATTCATTCTACCAAAAAAACCTTTTTCTTCATTTTTTTCAATGGGAGAAAGAAGCTGAAAGGCACAGATAAGATCTTGTTTCTCCTTCAACATTTTTGCTAAAGTCTTTCTCTCTGTTCTTCCCTGTAGATGTTGTGCTGCATGTTTTCCTTTAGCTCTTTCTCTTTGTTGTGTTATTCATCCTTAAACAAAGTTTTATCCCTGATGTTGGTTTCTGTTAAACATTTCAAAGATTTTTTACAAAAAAAAATAGGAAAAAATATGTGACAAAGAATGGAACAACTCCCTTTTAACAGATTTTTAAAAAATCAAGGACCACATGCAAAAATGGCATATACAGTTATTTGCTTTCACATACGTACTTTTTTCATGCAATAGGTATGACAAGAATAAATCAAACTGCCTCTATAAACTCCTGATTGCTTCTCAGGTACATGAATGTACAACTTGATATATATAAAATAAACAGCCATTAAAAACAAATGGATCTTACTTTAAAAAATGTAATGAATCCCCGTTTGAGTGATGAAACAGCCATCACTTTCACATAAGCTTTGTAGTTTCAAAAATGTAGTAAAACCTCCTAAACTAAGTTAAGAACATAATCAAGAAATCATTATGTCCCAGTCTTTTCAAAAAAGAAAACAGAATCTGTTATAGGAGACAGAGGAGAGGGAAAGGTATGAAGGCTTAAAAACAAAACAAAACAAAACAAGTTATCCTTAAAAAAATGGATGAATGTGGTCAATGAACAGCAGTATCCAATGCAGCATCATCGGGGGGAGTGATGTGGCTAGGACCCGTGTCTGTGACCTTCCAGCCCACCTGGGCCAGCTAGCGTTGGCCTTTGGCTTCAGCCCAGGACCAACCTCAAACTGGGGATCCTGCAGAAGGGACACTGTAACTCCTCTGTCATCATTATCTAGAGAGCGCCTTTAAGCAATTCAAGGTTAGTGTATGATTGAAAAACCTTTCCTCTTGTTGTTCAATCAAATACTTTAGAATGATGGCCCAGCACTTTAATTTGTGGAATAAATAACATATTTCTGCTATAGGTGCACTTTGTCACCCAGATGAAGAATGCTAAGAGAGCTCTGAGGCTGGGGACAGTTATATTGTGTATAATGAGATTTTTGCAAGAGTTAAATGTTGTAGAGATCACAGGGGTGGAAATCCTGGAGAAAAGAGTAAGGTTTGTGCTTTGCCTTGCACAGACTGAAGCATGCACTTGCTGGATCTGTGCGGAGGAAGCGTTTCTTTTTGAGGCTGCCTGACACAATAGGAGAACTTGCCTTACATGTGGAATCAGAATTTAGAAAGTTTTTGTATTATAACAAATACACAAACCTATTAAACTGCAGTGTTGTAATCCAGGCCTTCAGCAGTTTAGTCTGAAATGCCACCTGCACATGCCAGTCCAAGATGCAGAAACAGTAGAATATATGGTGCACAGGATTTCACAGTAAATTAAATAGGACTGAAACCTTTTGAAACCGTATTTTTGAAATTTTGTGATTTTTAGCTTGCTTTATAAATGGTAATTCTTGCTGCCCTTTTCCTGGAAATCCTCAACACTTAAAGAAAATTTACTTGTTTGGTATGTTATGACAGTTTTTCTCCAAAACAGCATTGAGCTTTAGTACTTAGTACCATTTAACACTGTATAATCATTTAAATCCACTTTAATGACTTTTGTAATATAAATGTTTTAAGTATAATAACAATTATTTTAACAAGTGTTTCCTGATTCCAGGCATGTGTAAAGAAGATGGGGCATGTAATATGTCTGACCAGATAACTGCTTTTACAAATTATATTCATTCTTCTTTATTTAGCTGCAAAATGAAGAGAGTTCAGTGTAGTTCAAGGAAAGCATTGTGGTAAACAGACAGCTTAAATGTGAGCAGTGTAAAGAGCAGCAGCTTGCAGAAATATTGCTATAGATACTAAGACCGTATCCTGCCTCGCTACGGACCACACATAATTGAATCATGTTCAATAGAAGGCCATTACAAAACAGAGCTGATTTGCAATGCTAATGCGGTGAAGACAGCTGTCACTGGGAATTAAATATGATCATTCAAAGCCTGAATAAATGAGGTGCCCATTATCTTCTGGCTCTGCTGCAGCCTGCTTAAAGAACACAAATAAATGATACTGTCTCAATAACCAGCTCAGTTTTGTCTTCTAGCCATAGAAATATGAAGAAGACAGAGGGAAGAGGGAGGGCACACAACAACATCAACAACAAAAAGCAGAGTCAATTTACAAAGACACGCAGGGAACCAGTGCCCTCGGACTCCATTTTCAACAGAACAGTATTTGTGGAAAAATGGAGAAAAAGCTCTTTAACCAAGCTATCATGTTTTAGCATAGAGCAGACTTACTTATTTACAAAGAAACAGTGAAAAAACCCAGGTGTCTAAAAATCACAGTCAGTGATTTTCCAAGACAAATCAGTCGTAGATTCCAAAATGTCAGATGAACTGGCACAGAGTCTGCCAAGAGTGAAAAAGGGTAGGTTAAAGTAAATTTCTTTTCCTTTCACCACCCAGTGCTTTGAATGTTGTAAGGTACTTTGATTCAATTTTAATGTGAACCATAATCTATACGCAAGGAAAATGCTGATTAAGGTGGAAGAAATTTGCATTTATTTGAAGAAGAAATTTCTGGGAAGTTTGTGTTATTTCACAGACAGCATGAAAAAACAACAGCGGTAAGAAGGAGGAAAAAGAAAAGTTAATATGAAAATGAAGGGTATTTCTACTTCAGGTAAGACTGTCGCAGCCAATTTACTAGTCCCTGAGGTAGGTAGGTTGGTCGCAAGCAGAATCCGCCCAGTTTGAGCTGCAGCTGGGCAGTGCTGTGGAGCAGCCAAACCCAAGGGAGAGCTGCACAGTGCCCGGGGTCTGCATTCCAGAGGTGGGCATCCTCTGGCTCCCCTGCTCCATGTCCCGGGCGAGCAGCCGCCTGGGCTGCGGTGCTGGGATGCTGGCAGAGGGCAACACCAACAGCCACAGAGACAAGCGTTGTCTCAGTTGTTATCTAACTACCAACTCATGCCTACAGAAATTACTGTGAAAAGTTTGCATTTTAAAGGAGAAAGGAGAAAGATGGAGAAGTAACTTGCAGAAATCATATTGATGGCATGTGTGCATGTGTGCAAGCGATTCTTTAGGCTTGTGATACACACAAAGTATAGCCATCTAGGAAGGACTATAAAGCTGCTTTTCTTCCATCAAAGTATTTACCCACCCACTGCCTCTTCACAATGTTTTACATTTTCCAATAGGAAAATCAGCTGGCAGAGCCTGGAGATGGTCAATATAGACTGGGCAAAGTGGGAGGAAAGGAGTTGAGCATAGCTATGCCCAAGGCCCTATCTCTTGTAACGCCAGGTCCCCGGGCAAGTGACCAGTCTGAGACCTTTGGCAGCCCAGTGTAGGTATGCAACAGGCAATGGATTTCACAGTGGAGCTGGCTGCACACATGGGAGAATGTGCTGGTCTGGAACAGTGAACTAACTGCAAGAAAACAGAGGTATGAGAAAGAGATTAACACATTCACTCTACAAAACTAGCAAAAAAATGAAGGCTTAGAAAGTACATGACTGTGAAAAATTGCACCTGACATAGTATTAAACACCAGCAAGTGTAAAGTCGTATATATGGCATAGGAAAACAAATCAATAGGATGGGTACAGATTAGCAATTAGCTCTTTAGAGCTAGCAAGTTTAGGAATGGGTGGAGTTTTAATGATAACAAAAATAAATGTGAAGTTGCAGGTGATGGCACGGGCTGGTTTTGGTGGAATGTATTGTGAGTCAGTGAACGAACGAAAAGCAACAGTGTTTGCAAGACATACAGCGTTAATGCATCTGCACTTGAAATGCTGTGTTTACTTATGTCCTCACATGTACTGAAATCCTTATGAAGACAAAAAGAAGGACATTTAATATGGGGGAAATCATAATACAGAGTACATGTGGAATGACCGGTAGCACCATGTCTCTCTTCTTTAGAAATCAGAGGATTTGGGGACACAAATAAGTCAATCTATACCTGAAGAAGTGGAATTATTTATATTTCAAAAGAAATCATGGATGAAGAGGCACCAATGTAAAGCAGGTGTGAGAGGAGTTTCAAGGCCAGAATCCTTTGATATCTAAACATTTTACAGTTAAACTTCTCTTGTGAAATAAAATAGAGCAAGGCCAAAGAAATGCAGGTTTTAAATTACTATTTTAAGTTCCTTCATCTATCATTTACTCGATAACTATACAGTTTGTAAATCCTTTAGCTGTGAGCCGCTAAATATAAGGCCTATTGTGCCCTACTGTGAGAATATCTTTAATGGCTTCTCTATTTTCACAGATTTGCATGGGGTTTCATATTTTTCCTGTTTTAAAACCCAGGAGGGAAAACCTTATATTCCCTGTTTTGAAACTCCATGGGTGCAATATAGCACCTGTACATTTAATATCAAAGCCTTTGATTATGTTTAGCTGAGGGGGTTTTTTCTTCCCTGCCCTATTCCTTCCAGTGACTCCTGCATTACCATTTATGCATTTTACCACTTCAAGAGTTTCAAAATACATTTTAATTGCTAGGTAACTTTGTAAGACTCTGTTTGATGCAGGTTTGTTGTGGTGTTTTGGTTTTTTTTAATGTGACTGGCACCGCCACAGGTGATACACAGCCAGAGACTGAACCAGGGCATAGGCAAGTCGTCACCTACTGTGAGATGCTGCAGCGCTGCGCCCGTGGGAACGGCACCTCTCACAGATAACTGGAACATCCGCGGCAAGGCTTTCAAACACTGCTCTCTGACTCTGGTCCTTCCTTGGTGAGACTTGGTGCAGGATTCTTCTCAGATCCCTTCATTCCTTCCACCTTGCAGCCCTCCCAACCACAGCATTATCTTTTCCTTCTTCTCCTTTTTATTAGGCACTTTTACTACAAGACAGATTATTATGTCCATTTGATCAGCTGTATTACTGCCAATATTATTACATTTTTTATGCAGGGGCTATTGTGTTTGCTTCACAGCAGGAAACACAAGTCTCATTTGACAGCTTTCTCCTCAGGAAAGCCCTTCATGATGAATGAACAATCCTGCTGCTTTACAAAGGAAAGCTAGGATAATTCAACATTTCTCCATCTTTACTAAAGCACTTGGTGTTTTCATGTGTTGTAATTGTAGCATTTAAAATTGTAGACGTGGCAAATGGTGAACAATTCATATATTTACCAAATGGAAGTATAGTTCATCCACAAGGTATCCTGCTAGCAGTGTGAAAGCAAACTTCATGGTTGCTTAATAAATGACTGTTCTCTTGATAAATGAATGTTCTATGACAAGGTGACCCACTTAGTGGATGAGGGAAAGGCTCTAGATGTTGTTTACTGGGACTTTAGTAAAGTCTTTGACATTGTTCCCCACAGCATTCTCCTGGAGAAACTGGCCGTTTGTGGCTTGGATGGGCATACGCTTCGCTGGATAAAAAGTCTGGCTGGGCTCAGGGAGTTGTGGCGAATGGAATTAAATTCATTTCATGGCCAGTCACAAGTGGTGTTTCCCAGGGCTCAGTATTGGGGACAATTTGGTTTAATATCTTTACCAGTGATCTGGATGAGGGGATCAAGTGAACCCTTAGTAAGTTTGCAGATGACACCAAGTTAGGCAGAGGTGCTGATCCTCCCGGAGGGTAGGAAGGCTCTTCAGAGGGATCTGGGCAGGCTGGATTGATGGGCTGAGGCCAATGGTATGAGGCTCCACAAGGCCATTTACCAGGTCCTGCACTTGGGTCACAACAACCCCAGGCAGCGCTACAGGCTTGGGGAAGAGTGGCTGGAGAGCTACCTGGCAGAAAAGGACCAGGGAGTGTTGGTCAACTGTCGGCTGAACATGAGACAGCAGTGTGCCCAGGTGGCCAAGAAGGCCAACAGCATCCTGGCTTGTATCAGGAATAGTGTGGCCAGCAGGACTAGGGAAGTGATTGTCCCCCTGTACTCAGCACTGTTGAAGACCCACCTCAAGTGCTGCGTCCAGTTTTGGGCCCCTCACTACAGGACAGACATTTTGGTGCTGGAGCGTGTCATGGCAATGAAGCTGGTGAAGGATCTAGAGCACAAGTCTTATGAGGAGCAGCTGAGGGAGCTGGGGTTGTTTAAGTCTGAAGAAAAGGAGGCTGAGGAGAGACCTTACTGCTCTCTACAACTGCCTGAACAACTACCTCTTCTCCCAAATAATAAGTCATAGGACAAGAGGAAACAGCCTCAAGTTGTGCCAGGGGAGGTTTGGATTGGCTATTAGGAAAAATTTCTTTACTGAAAGGGTTATGAAGCATTGAAACAAGGCTGCCCAGGGAAGTGGTTGAGCCACTATCTCTGGAGGAGTTTAAAAGATGTGTGGACATGGTGCTTAGGGACATGGCTTTTTGAGTATTAGAGTCTCCATTTTCTAAAATATACTCTCCCTCGTGACGCCTAGATCTTGTTTCATTTCCTATTTTATCAAGGTATCTAGAACACTTAAGAAAGAAGAGTACAGATAATGATTTTTGGTGTTTGTTTTTTTTCAGACTTGCACAGCTCACAGATTAAACCAGCATTTACCACAGTAAATGGTAAGTAATTGGTGGAGACTAATTGCAGTATCTCATAAACAATGATTGTTGTTAAATGTTGATATTTATTGCTGAATTTTTGTATAGCACTGCAGAACTTGGTGAGATTTTACTTTTTATGATAAGACAAACTTAGCTCTTTTTCCTAAATTCCTGACTGCATACTGTCCCACAGCTCTGCATTAGGGCTTCAGGTATTACCCCACTCTTATTATTGTGGTGTACAAGAAATGTACTGAAAAGTGAGCAGAACTTCATGTAATCTTTGAAACCTTCAGGTCAGTGCTTGGATATGTACAGCAATTCTAGCAATTGTTACTTTTTTCCTGCTATATGTAGATGGTTGCAATTGGTCTAGTGAAAACCTAGCATCAAAACGTTGAGTAGATTTAATGTATTTATTTTAACTTCTGTTGTTAGTTCTGTGCATAATCTGTGATTTATTTCCTTTTCTTGTTCCACCTTAGATTGAATAGAGGTAAGTGTTGTGCTAAAGTGTTTGTGTCATGTTGATAAGGCATATGTAGCTCATAGCATACATTGCTATGAGGCTGTTGTGCACCAACAAAGTGTGTTATCTTTACATTGCGAGTCTACTGTAATTTTTGTATGTTATACTCAAAATATGAAAACAAACTGTAATGGAAGGTCTTCAGTAGCACTTTGTTCTCAACTTGCATTTTTTTGGTCATTTTACGTCTTTCCCAAATGGTCTAAACGGTATTACATTTCCTGTCAAATTTAATTTAAAAAAAAACCCCAACAACTTCACACTAATTAGCTAATTAGGGGCCATAAAATGTTCTTTCTGTCCCTCTCTATTTTTATTCTTGTTTATTTCTGAAGTGTGAATGGTCTAGAAAATCCATCCACTAAAAGGGAGATGGAGATAATTGAACTCTTTTCATACAGTCCCAGGTAGAAATCAAATCCAAGACCCAGAGGTGAAAGGTGAGCTCTGTACCTACTATACCAAACTATTCTTGGTAATTATCAGCATGAGCATAATTATTAACATTTCAATTATACTCACAGTATTACATCTCTCCAAGGGGTTTAACTCCACTGATTTTCAACTTGTCTTGTTTTTTTGGTAGACATCCAGTTGGAACAAAGTTGCTGAATAATATTTTTGACACAAAATACTTTTCAGAATACGTGATCTATATGTTTTGTCCTCAATGACACTTCTGTGCTTCCAGATTTTGATTGCTTGGTAACATTACTTGGCATAGTGAGGTATCTATTTCAATAGATTTAAATAACTTATTACACAAGAAATAAAAAAAAAAATAGATCCAGACTCTTCTCTCTTAAAATCTAAAGTTTGAAATCGCGACTTAGATTAATAATACTACATTCTTTGATTTTAAAATAATATTCACTATCTGCTAATATATTTTTACATATCTATTTCCTAAAATTTACTTAGCAATGTATAAAGCCAAATAGTTTATCTATTTTAAAATATTCTGTGTTTATATATCTTGTTAGATGTTTCTGAGTATTAAAACTTAAAATGTTTAATAAAACAAGGATTTATGATCGGTGGGAACCACATGAGATATTTCTATGTCTTAATTAATTCTATATAATCATCTTTAGTGCTTGTACATCATGGTTGTGTCCTAGTTACTTGGTGTTCAAGCATCTCTGAGTAAAGATGCCATGTTATTCTGTATTTATAAGAGTGGTACTTTCAGGAAATGCTTATGAGAGAGACCAGTCTATGTGGGAGAGAAATGGAGACTTCAGCTTGAAGACCAAGTATGACAGCAGAAGTGACTCATATTCTAAAGATATGTGAACTCAGCCCAAAAAAAATTAAACAAAACAATGTTAAACAGCAGCAAAGGTAGTATCCTATAATCCTGCTCCTCATTACAAGGCCATGAAAGATACCTTGTTTAATAACTGTAAAATTCTTAAATCTTCATAGGAAAATAGCAAACTTCCAACAGGGGGAAGAAAGAAGACTGCAGTAAGCCTGAGGAGAAAAAAAAAAGGTATCACTTGGACTAGATGATCATTGTAGGTCCCTTTCAACTGAAATATTCTATTCTAAAAATATTCTAATCTTTTTTTTTTTTTTTTCGCTGTTCTATTCTTTCATGGGCATCTACTTTTGGCCACAGGATGCTGCATTAGATGACCCTTTGGACTGGTACTATATGGGCATTTTAATGTTTTTCTGTAAGAACTATCCTTTTAACAATTATAAACTAAGACTGCAACATGGTCCAAGAACACCTGCTGTACCAGCAGGAGGCTGGCTTTAGTGACAGGTCTTCTGCGTAATCAAGAATCCAGAGAAACAATAGCTGAGTATATTGCCAGCTTGCACAAACAGTTGATTCATGATTAGCACCTTCTAAAGGGTGGACCAATTCATTATACTTTTGTAATGAGCAAGAAAGATGCAGGAACCTAATGGGAAGGCTCCAGATCAAACACAAGCTCTACCTAGTGTTGTAGGTATGTGCCTTGCTAGTACGACCCTAGCAGAGAAATAGAAAACAAATCAGCATTAGTACAAGGGAAGCATACTAAAGCATGGAAAAATATGCCATAACTTTGGAGGACCCTCCCTGCCTCCTCCACTCAAAAGCAGGATACCATAAAAAAATTTTATGAGCACATAAATCTTTGTCAAAAGGCAAGGGATGAAAAAAAGCGCTATATTGAGGAGTACAGCAGGGATTGAAGCTATTTTGCATGTATTAGTGCTATGCAAGACTTTAAACAGGTGATTCAGGGTCAAAAGCTCCAAATCTTCAAGTGATAAATCTATTTCCAAACCCCAGTAATTGTTGCTAGAAGCACAACTCCAAAGAATTAAGAGATTTTTGTCTTGGCTATAAACACATTATTTGCCAGCTGAGTAAGCTTTGTAACAGCTGAAGGCAGTAAAGGCCACAGATAAATTTGGTGTTTATGGGTGTAGTAAAAAAAACTGAGAGCACCTTTACTCCCTCCCCAAAACCCAACCAAACAACGTTGTCTTGTGTCAGGTAAAACTCACGTGGTGTTAGCCAGGAATAATTCTGAATGCATTTTGCAGGATATTACCTTCATGTTTATTAATACAAGATAGCTGATGTCTTATTTTCCTGGCCTTTCTACCATTTTAGCAAATCAGGTGAGCATTTGTTGAAAAACATTAAGATAATAACTTGTAACAATAATTAACAAAATAAGTTATATGAAAGAAAAGTTGTCTGAGTAACCGTGAAGGATTAGCAAGTCTGTGAGAATGGGTTTAGAATATTTTATATGGACAAATTAACATTAACATATGCAAAGCTGTTGAGCTGTTGTATCTGCCAAAAACACAGGTCAACTCACAGAAGAGTTCCTGATAATTGCAACAGAAAATTGGAGTCTGGAGCAAAGTAATTACACATTTGTTTGTGTAAGTTTGAAAAAGATACATGCTAGCCCTAATTTCCCTGAAATAGCTTTATTAGAAAATACTGCAGCTAGGGAAGTGCTTATGTACCTTGAATCTATTGTCCCTTGTCATCTGTAAGTCTATTGCCTGCCAGCGAGTCACGCTGTTCGGGGCAGGAAGTCAAGCAGTTGGCAGAGCTGTGCAGTCTCAGAAAGATATTTGGCGCTCCTGACCATTCTCAGCCTAACGGAGGGGAAAATGTTGTACAAAATTGTATTTAAAATACTGGCAGCTGCAGATTGCCTACTTTGTCTGATTAAATTACGGCATGCTACCACTACGTCAGCAGTGGATTAATTCTGAACCTGGTGGTAATGGAAGATATGAGCTGTAGAACCACCTGATGGTAACTTTGCCGTGAAGTTTGGGCATATATACCCAGTGATAGCTGCCTGAAATATAGGAACATAGAGCAAATGGACTGACCACCTCTTAATAGTACTGATGTATGATGGGAAGCATTGGGGCATCGAGTGTCCGCACAAGGCACCACACAAGGCACTTCAAAGACTATCCAGAAAGTTGTTCAGAAATTCAGTTGATAGTATAGGTGACTTATAGTTATTTGTAACACATTCATATCTTTTTCTCTAAATGCTTTGTTTTGGTTCAAAGGGAAGTTGTGACATAATGAACTTAGCTTCAATGTCCGCAGTTATTTGGGCTAAACGGTGCTGTAGAAATCTGTTTAGTTACAGCTCCCTAGAAATGGTCAAAGAATAAATCAGCTCTTTTGCAAGAACTGTATTAAGAGTCATGACTGAATAGCAAGAAGAAGTTGGAGAAGCACTATTACGTGGCCTTCAAGTTGAGAGCAGGAGTTTGGATTTTAATGAACTGTCAAAGACAGGGAGTGAATGGCACAGGAGGAACGATGTCTTAGCAGCTTGCAGCTGGGCAGAATGTAGAGGAGAGAGCCAAGAGTAAGACATGCTAAAAGGGAAGATGCTGTATTAATAGTTCAGAGGAAAACAAAAGAATGAAATGGGGCTGTAATGATAACAGAAATTTTCTTTGTACAGAGTGTGGAAATAGATGAAATATGAATGAGGTCAGTGTTGAATGTATTGCCTTGAGTGAGAGTCTCACAAAAATAAGGAGTCTAATCCTAGGAACAAGCAGTGTAGTTGAAGTACAGATGCTTTTACAGTGCACAGAATGGTGAATCTCTTAATCCTCCATGATCATACTTCTGACCTTAAGTAATGTATATGCATAGGTGAGCATATGTGTCAACAGTAGCTCCTATGGATTTATCTGAGTCAGTGGGTTCTGCCTGTACTGCCCCTGAGATGTGAACAGAACACCCCAGTGTCATTGTTCCTTACACCCTCTCTTGTATCTGACCCTGGAGTGTTCGGTTTTGAAAGGACACTGCTGCTGCACTTAAGAAATCAGGATTGTACCACTTAAATACTCCACCTTCCCTACAAACCCCTTTTTGCTTTTGGAATTGTTTGGTTCCTAACTCTTTTTTGTCTAATGGTTACAAGCGTAGGGCTAGTATCTAACCAAGGATGCAGAGCTACATCACTACACACCACTGTATCCACCAAAACTAGTTCCTGATGCAGCTGAGCATTTGGAAACCTGAAAAACCAAAACTTTCCCAACCATACCCCAAGCTATTTCCAATGGTCTGTCAAAAAAGCTCAAACACTCAAACAAACAACAGAAAACAAATAAAAGGAATAAGGCCATAGATCTGACATAAGGTTGTGTAATTCTACTGCGTTAAATCAAGTGTATTTTAAATGGTGATCTTATGCTAGATCTCATGATCTTATGATGATCTCATAGTCTGAACATGGATAGATGCCTGCCTTAATCAGACAAACTTCAGTGTTTTCAGTGGGTTTTGCACTGGTGATAGATCTAAAAATCTGCCCGTTGGTAGCAGCAGACATAAAGAAGTTCAATATTTTCTCTGGTTCTTCAATTCCTTAGTTTGAAACCAACCAACAAACTAACAAAGAAAACGGCATGTCCCTTGATCTGTCAATTTTTAGTGCATATTTTGATTACATTATGCCATTTTTCCCGCACAGAAAAAAATCAGTGCAGTGATCTTTTAGAACACGTGTGCTGATGTTAGCTAGACATGCAGGTATGTCTGTGCCAGGTGGTTTGGCTGTATGTCATTGTGCAACATGGGCTTTGACGGTATTTATATATTTATGTGTTGTATTTCATTATGAAGCAGTAATATATTAGGGAATGACAACAAGGGATTTACCTGTACAAATAAAAGGGTGAAAACAGTATCCCTGGATGACTGAAGAAACACACAGAGATACTCAGAGCTCCCTGCTCTTCCCATTGTCATTGACAGGAGGTGGTGGCAATCTGGGGATTTGTTCTTAACCACAAAACCATAAAAAGAGTCACTAGATTTGTCATATAATTATTATACCAGATAAGAACATACAGCTAAATTCAACAAATAATAGTTATTTTCAATTTTTTTTCCTAGTTTCAAGTAATTCTTCCATACAAATAGGTATTTAAATAAAAAAGCAGCAGCAACCAGCCGGAGTGTATGTGTATAGAGACTCTCTAATATAAATTAGTGCCTTTTAAAAATCACCATAAACTCTGTTTTCTGTAATTATAACAAACCCTAGAGTTTTACCCATGTAATAGTAATTTTTTAGTGTCTTCACCATTATTTTCCTTTTGATTTATTTAACTACATCTAACTTGAGCAAACAATGTTAAGTGGGGAAACAGATGTGGTTAAATAGCCTATAATTATGCCTTTAGTCATCTGTTACCATCACAAGGCTCCTCCTGCTACTATGACCAGAAAAAGTGACCTAACTGATTTCACCAGCAGCATTGCCAGTGCCTGATGCAGAATAGATGGCCTTATTAAGCAATCAGAAAAAAAAATAAATAAAAATCAACCATTACAGTGGAATAGTAATCAGCAGTGTTTATACTAGCCCAACAATGCACAATCAGAACCATGAATTCTGCTAATTGGGTACCTTCTGCATCCAGAGGTGCCTGCAATAGGAAACAAAAGGGACTTGAAAATTAGTGTTTGTAGCAATTAGTTTCTGTCGAAAGGCTTAGCCCAGTTCATGGGAGCCATGATTCAAACAGGGATTATTATAGTAACTATGGTATTTAAATGTCCTCTGTCATTATTCAGCATCAAATTTAGCATAGCAAGACTAATTTGGATTTACTCTTTAAGACTAATTTGGATTTACTCTTTAAAATATGATTGTTGGGAATTTTTAAAGTCCCAAACTGCAAACCATTTATTTTATGCTTTTTTTTTTATTTCCCACATCAGTGATTTTCTTTGAAAGATTATGAGCCTGTTTCAGACTAACCGTAGAGGTGATTAAATGTGTTTGCTATTGAATAGTTGAGATTTAACAAATGGCATATTGGAGAGCATTTGACTATTATTTTTCACAGAGCGATCTGTACTATACTGGCATGTTGAGGGATTTCATACTTCATACAAATGTAAGGACTGCAAGTTTATTGTTTATAAACACAGCTACAAATTCACACCGGTGAGTAGTGGAATACAAATGTTTAAGAAGAGAAATTTAGGTATGCAATTTTCTGTGTAAACTGCTTGTGCATTTACAGATGGGCCTCGGTGAAAGCTCAGTGGATTATATTAAATTGGTTTACAAAAAGCCTTTTGCCCTTTTCTTTCCTTTGAATCTTTAGCATTTCTGACGTAATAATCTGATAGACAAATCTCCATGCTTCAGCCCTTACCATTATAGACTCCCTGCTGTAGGTGCTTAAAGGACAAATTAACAGTAGTACAATTCAAGTAACCTCTTCACCTTTTCTATCAAAGCATCAGCTGCATGTTCTTGCTTTGCTGAAGCTCTCCATATGGTTACAGTGGGACTGTGACAATAGCATACAAAAAAAGCTTAGAATTCAGGAAAAAAAAACTCAGGAAGAAATAGGAAAAGGGAGGCAAAAAGTCTTTAAGTCAACCCTCAGTCTTAGGCCTGCTCTTTAAAGGTTACACTGAAATAACGGAAATGTATCATCTGCAATTTATTAATAAGTTGCTATCCTCATTAGTTAACTGCTGTTTAATCCGTATGTGATTAACTGTGTGACCTTAAAAAGATTGTTATTAATACAAAACATTACATTACGAAACCATTAAGTTATAGGAAAATATTGGTACTTTGAAGACAATCAGAATGATAAGTGTGATAGTTTTTAGAGATACTGTACCAACACTTCCTCTGACTGATTGCATTACATATTGATATTAGCAAGTATCAGTATGTAGTGCAATCAGTCAGTGGAAAATGAGTGAAATGTGAACTAATGAGAGCTAATTGTCTCATATAATAGCAAGGACACAGAATTCTATCAATTAAATTAGTCTGAGTTGAAACAACTATCAGTGTAATAATGTTGATAATATCAACCAAATTAGATGTAATGAAATAAATGGTATGCTAAAGATCAAGGATACCCATCGGCTTCGACCCCCACCTCCTGCTAACTCGTGAGAGAGCCTCATGACTTTGGGCTCAGTTTGCTCCAAGTTCTCCTGAATGCACAGCCTGAACCGTACGGTTCTGTATTCCAGGCACAGGTACAGAGGGCTTTTTTTTGAATTCTTGTAATTTACCTCTGGCAAAAGGGGGAAGCCCTCTGGGAGGGTGAGGCAGTGAGCAACAAACAGTAGAGATATGCCATTAAAGACTATTGCTAGCTCCGGCACAGCTTTTGGTGGAACCAGGAGACGCAGGTGAGAAATGCTGGCTTGAGCACGCTGGGTGTTGAGGCTTTTGTTGTTTCCTTTGGGAACTACTACGGTTGAGCACCTGTATTGCATGATCAGTAGCTATCCTGTGGTGCTCAACACTGTTCTCTCTCTCTCCTTGCTTAGTTCCATTCCTTCCAGTTGCTGTTGGGCAAGGCTTCCGAAGCTGTTCCAGAGTTGTTCACAAACAGGTCCCAGACCCTAAATCCACATGGGGACTGAAAGGCAAGGGCTAGGTTTTCAGAGATGCTGAGCATACAGCACCTCCCACTGAGGCTGAGGGAAGCATTGGGATCATCAGTCTTTCAGCCCTGGTATTCAAATGGACCTAGAAGCCTAACTTCACTCAATTGTGAGCTTCCAGCCTCTGAAATTCCTGCTTGCACTCTGTATTGCTCTGTTTCACCTCCTCACTGTCGGTCTTTCTAATTCTGTGATCACTGTGATGAAGAGATGCCCATTAAAAGACCAAGTAAATCTATCAGTCACTCCTGTAACAGGGCTTGTTAACAGTATGAATTCTCAGAAGGAATCAAGAACATTGATCTGGGTTTATGAAATGAGGCAGGAAGGCATTTAATTGATTTTAACAGTCCTAGTCACCTGATCACTGCAAATCCCTCCTCAGTTAACACTCTAGAAATGTAACCTGATAAAATAAATAACAATCAAGGCTGGAAATTGAATGTTCAATGGTCAGTGACATTTCTGAGTTTGAGATAAAGACCAGGCCATCGGTTTTTGACCCACATAAAATTAGTATCAAATTGTTGAGCAGAGTGACAGCTTCTGAACTTTCTCAGAAACATGGGAAACAACTTGAAGTCCAGACTGTTTGTGAACACTGTGAGGAGTTAAACGGTGAAAAACCCAAATGAACTTTGTGATGCAGTGACAAATGATCTGTAAAGCCCACTTTCTGCTGCAAGGCTCTTGGACCATGCTATCACGCAAGTATTTGAACGGGTGAGATACGGTAAAAATAACTCACAGAGAGAAAGCAGCTATAGGACAGGGACCATAGAAGCAAGTGGGCTGATAAACTCAAAGGCTGGCAAAATAAGAGAGAGAAAATGCATACAACTCATGAAGCAAAGAGAGGAGAAATGATGATAAAAATGTCTGTGTGGCCAGACTTACCACAGCCTTTTTTCTGGCTAAGTATACTAAAAGGTGATAGCTGGCACTGATGCAGTGTTCACTTTGCCAACCTGCATTCCTCCCTAGAGCTACTCGCAGTCTAGGATGGCAGAAACACAGAAAAAAGTCAGGGCTACACAGGCTGCCAGTTGTGCCTGGGATGTGATGCATGCTAATCTGAGAGCGCAGCTTGGGAAAGCTCTGTAGAGAGAGAATGCCCCAGTGAAATTGCAAAATTTGACTGACGACTGTCATGTTGATCTTGTTGAAAATCTGGATGAAGGGAAATTTTCTGTCCGTATCAAAGAAAGAGGACATAAAAGTGTTACAATTGAACCATCTCACTGTTATCCCTTTCAAGTAAAATTCATCTCCTTGTATTACAGGATCACAGGAAGCAAATGCTGGAAATAACACTATGCTACAGAAAGCTTGTGTCAGAGAAGGGCAAGGCACCTGAGCCATCCACAGCACTGAAGCCACATCGCTGAAAAAGCATGATCACCTGCTAATTGCCTATTTTATTTACTATTTAGAAGGGATTTGACACCTTTCCACTGACAAATATCAAGATTCAACAGCACATCACTGACCACCACAAACCTATACTGTCAATAGTAAATCTCAGGGTGAAGAACAACAGGTCAAAATGTATGGTTTCCAGTGGGCTGGGCATAAAAAAAAAAACCAGTTATTTCAACAGGAATACCTAATTTATTTTGAAACTGCTGTGAAAGGATTTTGACATGTGGAAGGATCAGAAGTTTCCATTGCTGGGATTGTCCTACTTGATCTCTGGTATGGTAACAGCATAATGCCCTGCACCACAGTGACCGATGCAACACAGTGAATTCTGAAGACAAGAACAGGTAAGTAACCAGGCATATGAACTGTCTTGAATGTGTTGAAAAGAACAAGCATATACACTAACATAAGTAATAAAGATAAAATGCTTTTTAGTGGTAGAAATAGAGTTAGAGAGAAAGGGACTGTCAAAAACTAGCTGACAATCGTACCTAAACTTTGTATGTATGGGAGAAAATTCAGGAAAGCAATTACAGAAGCACTAGAAGTGGGATAACATAGGGGAATCTAGCCAACATGAAGATCAGATAGATGATGGGTGGACTGGAGAGGCTACAAAGATGCCAGTTGGTCTAGAGAAGCACCTGGAAACTCTGCTACAACATCATCACAGGTCATACATGAATATGCGGATGTATGTACTGACGTTATAATAATCAGTAAGTGAATAAATGTTACCTAATTCTCTTAATAAATAAGGTTAAATGAAATATTTACTGTAGAGTCTAACGTGATTACCAATAGTTATTTTAGTTGACCTTCCAGTTCCTTATTATTACTTCTACCTTTAATTTAGCAAGACTATTATCTTACCCATTTTGAGTTGCCATTAATTTCACCCTTCTCATCTGTTAATGGACTTTCTTTCTCTTTAGCATGTACTTTCCTAGCCATAAAAGCCTTTTTAATCCTCCCAATCCCCTTTTTATTCATTCTGGGCTTGATTGTAACGTTACACGGTGCACTGGGTAAGTAGCTACACTGCCCCAGGAGAAGGCCAGAGAAATAAGTAGGTCTTGGAGCTCTGGTCTCTCCCTGTGCTTTGCTCCCCAAGACAGGGCTGGGTTGTGGCTGTGTGACTTCCAGTCTAACCAGTAACTCTGGTTGGTGAACCAGAGGGAGAAACATTTTGCAGATGCAGTGACTTCTTTCCCTGCTGACTTTCATGCAGGCGATGGGTCCTGCTCTCCATGCGAAACCTTTTGCTGCACAAGAGAGCAACATGCAGCAGGTATTGTAATATTTTGCTGTCTCTGTTAGTCTCAGCTTCAACTTTTTAATTTTTCATAGCCTTGAGTTAGACAAGGAGGTCTCAATGCTGTGCTGGCCAGCAGGCACACATTTACTATCAAAATGTCACAGTCAGGCAGTCTGGGCAGCAAAACACCATCGTGTCCTGGAGTAAAGGCTGGGACAGTTTACCCTTCTTCTTTTTGGCTCCCCATGTCAGCTTCCTCAAATTAACTCTGGGTGTTTTAGGCTGGTTTGCTAAGGAAATGGACCTTGTATGATTTTACTGCACCTGCGCATGTATGCTTCTGTTCACTTACATTTTAGTTATTTCCTTTCTCCCTTTCTCTCTCTCCACCTCCTCTATAATTTGGAAATCAGCCTGTTTTCCAAATCTAATCACGCATGAATAGAGCATCCAAAGATGTTAGGGACACAGGTAGTCAGGTAAGGAAAAGAAATCCTGTGAATGTCATCTCTGAGGAAAATTATGCCACTGGTGCTCAGCCTCCACTAGGCACAGGAGAATCCACTGCTTGGTTGAGTTTTACCTCCCATATGGGTTCTCTGGTATCGAATCAAGGAAAACTTCTGATTGAAGCATTTCCCATGTCTGGGCCACCAGTAAGGGCCTTGTACATTTGCCTTCTCTAATGTCGAGTAAGCTCATGCTGTATGTTAACATAACTCAGTGAAAAGAGCAGTCAGCCACAACACAAAAATACATTGGCTTCATTAATTTAGTTCCACTGTGTGCTAAACATCTGCTTTCTTCTTCACTTCTTTTACATCTCTTTATAATCTCAGATATGTCAGCAATACTTCACAAAGCCATTTTGATTTCACTTTTCGCCCCTCATTTTTTTTTTTCACAGAAACTGTCTGTGTTATGGACGTGAATTCAAACTTAATATTCTCCTTTTTTGAGGGCTTCCTTGCCATCTCTAGTATGTTTGTTTTTATGAAATCAGATACCCTCTAATTTTTGTCTTACTGTATTGTTTTCAGGTAGCTTCTCATTGCTGTTTCTTTATTTTTCTCTAAGAATTAACATGGTTTCTTTTTCAGGGTAGTAAAACTTTGTAACTTGAGAACCTCCTTAATACATGTGTGATTGTATTTGTTATCCAACAGAGAGATGGGAGGTCAGGATTTCTCCATAATGGTTTTTACAGGCTGGAGAAATAATTATCCTTCCTTGGCTCAGTGTGCATTGTGGTCAGAGCTGTTCTTCCCTCCAGGTTTGCTCAGTGTGTGTCGTTCCCCACGCTCAGTGGGGCAGGAGGGCTGCCATATGTGGCCAGTAGTCTGGCGTGTATAAAATCCAGCCTGTTGCACTGTGTTGCCATAAAACCCTAAAGTATTGTCCACATGACTGCACGCAACTTGCAGGGGAAAACCAGTGGGAGCAGTTAATCTGTAGAAGGAAAGGGGAGAAACTATTCCAGTATTTTCTCCAATCAAAAATGATGGTATGAAAATATGTCCGAATATTGGTGTGAGGTATGAAAATGTAGGATAAAAAACATTCTAGATAATCTGAACTTGGTTATTTCTCGGTTTTTTGCCTTTAGCCTCCTGTTACTATCAGTCCTGAATGCTCTTGTGAAACAAACAGCAGTAATGACATCTGAACATGATGAATTTAACGACCTAAAAAATATGCTGTTTTCCACAACTGTAACTGCTTTCAAGTAACCCTCACATTTGGCTGCTGCTATGTTTTATCATGTATATTGTGGCTCTTTTTTTTCTCCCTTTGCTTTTGTATTGCTTTAAAAAGACAACAGAACATGCTGTGAGTTAATGTTTCACTTGTAAAAGGTTATGGATTAAGCTCAGCTGGTTTCTCAGGCTGACACAGGGTTCATGATTAGAAGAATGAAAACAAACATGAATTGAAAATGTCACTAACCTTTATTGGGCCCTGAAAATCCCTGAGCCTGCATGACAGGAGGCTTTCCTGTTTTCAACAGGATAAAGAAGATTGAAACAAAACAGCACGGATCTTGGCTATTTACATCTTTTAATGAATGCTCTTCACGTTTGGGTCCCTTTGTCAATCTCCCAGTTTTCAAGGGTTTAGCTGTGAAAAGTGCGGATGGTATCACATACTCTTATAAACCATGGAGTAGACATCTGTCTAGGATGCTTTTTCCTCCAAATTATGCTTAGTGTAAAGGACCACGTTTTAAGCTTCATTTACGACTATGCATGTATAAGGTAGCCAATTATCCGGTCTGAGTGTTCAATAGCAGAAAGGCTGAATAAAACCATCTCTAAATAATGCAACTGATTTTATTTTATTAAATCAGAGAAAACATTTTCATAAATTCTAGATGATAGTGCAGTTCAAACTTGAAAACTGCTTAATGGAAAAAAACCTTCCACTTAAAAAAAATAATTAGCCCTTCGTCTAGCTGCTGCGAAAGAACGTGCCCTGTCTCAGCAAAGGCAGGAGGAACTCAAAGCTGACTCAAACTGGCCAGAGCAGAAACCAAAAAAGCCACTGATCTGGGATGCTTTGTTTTAACAAGAGCACAGATTCAGGCTCAGTATCTTAGACCTACAAACTGAAGGAGTCTATTGCACAGTATGACTGCCCTTCCTCGGCACTGTCTCTTCCCATGCGTTAGGGAAGAATTAAGCATCACACTTGACCTTACAGACTCAGATATTCCCTGCTTTCTTGTTACTCGACACTGCTCAGCTGATTTTTTCCCAGTCAAATTACTGGAAACACAAAAGAATTATCAAATGTTTTTTCATCTAGGTTGTGAAGGAACAAGGCGTATGTTTTTCTTCATTTTAAAACTTTTAGCTGCATGTTTTACTAACAGCTGTGCCATTGCTTCACTGATTTCATAGGTAACTTGAGAAAATATTTTATGGAGGAAGAACACTGGGGGATCCTGCAACCAAATGTATTTCCTTCTCCCGATCTATAAATGTCTGTTGGATATGGAATTTTTTCCTCACAAAATCTCATTTACCTTTTTCACAAAGTAAAGTGAGGCAATATAGACCCACGCTTAGTACATAATTATTTAACATATCCTACTATTTCATGGTGCAACTCTGACCTGTAACTGAGATTTAATGAAGTGCTTTGGCAGAGAATTAATATTAGGGGGAACATAAACCTGCAATTTTTTCGTCTCACTTCATCCAATTATAGTTTGTTCTTACATTACATAATCCATTTTACAGTTTTTGGTGCAGGAGTAGAGTGAGATTTTATAAGGTTTTAATGAGGACTAAGTTTTTTATCTCTAGCTATTTTAGTCTTTTGCAAATACTGAGGAATATCATACTTGATAAAATTCATTAAGGTTTCTTAATGATATAGGACCCTAAACCACAGCTTCAAAATCAGCTGAGGCCTCAATCTCTAAACACATGCGGACATGTGAGTCCTATTTATTGAAAGTGATAAACCAGTTTAATTGAATTAACTGAAAATTAAATAAATGGCTATTAGGTGTGCAAAAACTAGAGTGCTCCTTAAACAGTTGGGCTTAGGTTGACAGAGGAGGCTTTGCAAGGCAATGTCCAACTTCCAGGTGTCTTTCCACATGGTGAATTCACATCTACCATCTCGTGTTCTCTAAGTGGATGGATAAAGTAGAGAACACAGTGGAGAGCTACCCAAGTTACCCATGGGAAGAAATACAAAGGAGTATTCAGAGCATGACTACATATCTCATACTATTGGGTGAGTATCACGCCTTACGACTTACTGAATTGCCTCTTTTTCACCTCACCAAAGGCAGCTTGGAGAGAAAGAGTGCGAGTCTCTTCTCTGTAACCCTGGAAATCCGGAATTGCATATGAAGGGTGAGGCGTGCCTCTGCTCTGCTTCTACAGAACAGGACAGCTTGACGCAATTTGACGGTAAGATGCTCACACGGTGAACAGAAGGTTAAGAGGGGATTTGATTCTGCATCCCAAGGAAACTCTTCTGACACTACTAATGACTGGGATGAGAAGGGCTGGAATGAGGGAATGGATGGGTTCTCCTCCTGGCTGTGATTTGTCTGAGGTTAGATGTTGTTGGGATGTGTCTGACCCGTCAGCTCTTAAAGATAAGGCAAATGGTAGAAAGTCTTGTTTGGGAGTGTCAGTGGGTTTAGGTGTAGGATAAATTTGCTGAGTGCTTTCAGGATTCAAGCATTTCTCCTCATTCCTCGTGCAGAAACTTAGTCTCCTAGGAGATTTCTCTTGTGGGAACTTGAGGAAGTTTTGAGGATCTGAATTTTTGATTTGGGTGCCCAAAGTGGTATTAAGATGTCTGCATTCTCCTCTTGAATCTAATTCATGGAGGCAACTTTTTAAAAGATACCGAGTGAATGAAGGTACATGTAAATGCTTTATTTTGATTTGTCAAAGGTGCACAGGCAATTCACTTTATTTTGGTACAATTTGTCTGGGGCGCATAGGGATTTTCAGCAGAAATGAGCTAGAATTAGACTTTTGGGCTCTTCAATACCTCTATCTATGTATCTGTCTGTCTTAGTATACGCTTAGTTACTGAATACATTTTTGAAATTATCTATAAAAGCCCAATGGGCCAAGGTTCCAAAGGCACTTATGTGTCTTTGGAAATGTTTTTTATGGCATTTTGCTGCTGCATTATCTGTTCTGTGGTAATAGAAGATGTGGAAGAGAAAAGAGTAAGTGCTAGCTTTTTCATTTTGTCTCCAGCTATAATAGTTAAAATCCCATGTTATTTCTCTGGAAAAAAAAAAGTAAAAGAACCACGCTGAGAGCATTTGGAGCAATGTAACATTGTTTAGCTTAATTTGCTAAGCTCTTGAGAGCAGTTTCACTTAATATATGGTGCCATATAATGTCTTGGCTTAGTTTGGACTGTGTGAGAGTGAAGCATGAACTCAGGCATGACTCAGTGACCGCTGTTTTTTGTTTTGAAAATACATGGGCATACCTGATTTATAATCAAAGCAAGGAGCTAGTGACACTTGGCATTTGGAAATTACCGGTTAACTCGATGCCAGTTTCTGCTGAATTCTCCCAATGTACTTTTGTTTTCGCCCAAGTACTTCTGACTGTTCAAACAGAAAGGTTCCCTTCAGCAGAGAACTGAGCCAACTGTTTAAAGAGTGATTTTTCCCTAATAAAACTTTACAGCACTTTTATGTGAATTTAGTGTTTGTGAAAGGCCCTGCACTGACAGCCCAGGGAACAGGGGCCCTGCATTCGTTCATTCACAGACAGGGGTGGCAGTGGTGCTCACACCCTGCTGTACTCACACATGTTCTTCACACCCCAAACGTGATCACCTGTGCTGGATAAAAGATTGATTTGGTCTCTGATGCTCTTCAGTCATTTGATTTTTCATCTGAGACTGTCTCAGGGCTGCAGTCTGATTCCAGCTGTGGTGAGGTTTTGTGCTGTGGATGCTCGCACATTGCCTTCCTCTTCACAAGGTATACAGTAGCTTTTGCCAGGTAGTGGTTTTTTATTGTAGTACTGAAACCAGCTGGATTTGTACCAATAATTTGCAGTGAGTGAAACATCTCTCATTTAATAGTCCAGCTCTTTAGCTTACTTGAAATGCAATTATTAAAACAGTGGAGGAAATGTCCTTACACACTAGAATTAAAATAGAAATACTTATTTAGGCATCACCAACACTAGTCCTAACACAAAGCGTAGGGGTAAATTTGTATTAAAATGTATTAAAATCAGCATGCACCTCAGAAGCATTCAAAGACGATAACTCAAGCCAGGGAAGATGCTAGAGACAGGGATTGGTTGGACTGCACATGCACTGAAGCTTTGTGCTTGACATACATCTGCCTTTGCATTAACTGGCCAGGCTGCCCCACTGAAGGCCCATCGCTCTCTTCCTCTAAAATGAGGAAAAAATGATGCCTGCTGTTCATTGAGCAGCCCAGTGCTTGGGGTGATGCTCAGGAATGGGGGGGAGAAAGGCATTGCCACCACCATCTGTGGGTGTGGGGCTAAGCAGATCCAGCTCCCTGGGCTCTGCAGGGAAAAAGGCTCAAGCATCTCCTCAGGCAGGAAAATCAATACGCAAGTGGTTCAGCAAAGACATTCCACCTTTAGGCATAAGAAGTAGCACCGCTCTGAGTATCTAGAACACTTTTACAGGGTGAAGGTTTTGAAGGTTTAAGCATTGAGAACGGATGCAAATTATGGCTGAATTTTGTGGACTGCTCTTAAGAAGTTAAGAGGACAAATTCTGCTATTTTAGGCTTTGTTCTGTCTTCTTTTTGATAATTTTTGAAATTACCCAAATTATGGTCTGTGAAATAGTTATGGTGAGGTAATTAACATTTTCACTGAAGCTTTGAAACACAGAAGGAACAAACCACATAGGAATGGAAAACGTACTTCTCCTGGTCTGCCATGGGTATTTATTGGAGCTCATGGGAATATTTTCTAAGGGAAAAAATATAATATAGAAAAAAATCTTGTTATTTGAGAGAGTGGTATCAAGATGACTGGTTCTCTTGAGGCATTTAATCTCAGATCACTATGAGACAGTTCCTCACTTAGTATTTCCCTGGTGATTCAATTCTGAGGGACTTATGTCTTCATCGTTAATTTCCCTTAAAGAATCATTTAAAACTACTAAACCTCAGCTAATTTGAGGTGAATTCAGTACAAGTGACTGTGTTTAGAATTAAATGCAACAATTCAAAGATAAAGAACTTATCTCACAACAGTGTTATATTTTCTGATGATGCTATTTCAAAATATACACAAAAATATGGCTGAATATTTCCCTATTTTTCCTATGCTCTGTGTGTACTTCTTAAAGACCTACTGCAATCTTGTATTAATTTTTATGCTTAATTTTGCATATATTGAGAAATGGAAAGCAGAAGTTTGACAGAATTAATGTGATGTGCCCATTCAACTGTCCACCAAAATCCTACCTATAAAGCATTCTTCCTTGATGGCATTGAAATCTCTATATGTCTCCCAGCTGCAGCTTGTCCCAGAGAAGCTTATTTCATTGCATTTCATTTCATGGTTCCCTCCAAATGCCTTGTACGCAGTACTCCTATATGTTTTCTCATTTCGAAAGACTTGCTGGGGAAGTTAAGATATTTCAAGTAATTCTGTTCATGATCCACAGCAGGATTATTGTAGATTGATGCGTGACGGTATCTTGGATTCCTGATGGAACAACGTCCTTAGGATATGAACCTGCATACGCACACGGTACTAGGATGCTAATTGTGTTTGGTTTAACATCACTAATTATTGAAACAGGCTTATTATCTGGTACATAATTTACAACCTGAGTTTAATGAGTCCTTTTGCCTTTTATTTCACTTTTCTCTCTCTCTCCTTTCTTTCCCTCTACCTGGCTCTCTCATTTTCTCTTTCTCATCCCCTTGCCCCTGTCTTCTCTCCGTCTCCCCCTGAAAGCACAGGCAAGTAGCAGAAGCCTGAGCTACCATCAGAGCTACAGTTTGAAAGATAAGCGTGTGCAGATAACACTCCTTTAGAGCTGTGCAGCATCGTTGGTGACTTTTGAGGCCTCTGTGGCATACATCGTCCTTGGGACACTGTCACTGAGACGACGGAGAACTGCCATAAATCTGGGCCACCTAAAAATAGGGAAGCTACTTGGTGACTAAGCGCTCCCTGTGCTTTGCTCCTCATAAGGGAAGATGCTTACGTGCATTAGGGGCAGCAAAAAGTCCCTGTGCACTACTTACCAGCCTCAAAATAGAGCCTATGCCACATGTAAGTGGCTCCAAAGACTTATTCTGGCCCTCTGTGCTGGAACGAGTGTGTTGCAGCACGCGTGCAATGACTGCCTCCTGATGAGGAGTGGTGTCATCTGATGCTAAATGACAAGGGAGCAAACCAAACACAGGAAGGTCTTTGCTTGCTGCAACAGCTGCTCCCGCTGCTAATTGATGCTGTGTATCTGTGGCATCATCCCAGCGACTATTTTAGGTTGTTTCCAGCTGTGAAGGTTTTTGTCTCACAGCTAGTGGTATCTGTGCAGCTGGCAGAGCGAGGTAAAAATAAACACAACTAATTCAGCAAAGCAATGAAAAAAATGTACAAAGAAATGTAAAAATAATATATGCCAAGGTTATTTGGGAGAGACATCTGAGTTTAGAGAAAGGCATGGAAAATTGTTCATCACCTGCCTGTGACTTCCAAGAAAAGGGAAGTACTTTAATGTGGATTTGGGGCTTATGAAATGTATCAGATGCTGAAATTTTCCAAAGACCAAGCTCTGATGGCACTATTGATAGTTCCTCTACAATGTCCTATATGTATGTTTAAATATTTACTGTGAGGGAGGTATTTTTGAAGAATGAGAATATATTTATTAATTTATCTTTTTCCATAAACTCCTTGCCTCTTTCCTGAGCAATAGTTAAATAACTACTGCTAGTTAGAGGGCTTTTTGTTCCTCTTTTAGCTTGGATATTTCTCTTTCAGAAACAAAACTTGTATACCACCAAACTCATTTCTTCCATTTCCCCATATCTCTTCCACGTTAACCCTGCTTAAATGCTAACAGCATTCAGGATGGCTGCACAGACATTAGGTAGCACCATCCTCACTGAGACCATGAGCTTCCCTTATCTGCAAGGGAAGACAAAACCAATTGGTTTTGTTCTGCAGTTTAATACATAACCTGTTTGAATCCAGCTTGTATGCAGGCAATTTTGGAGGAAAAAGATCAAAGGGGTTTTCTTCTAATCCTTCTTAATATTTAGAGTTTCTCATTATTTTAGGAACCTTGACTTTGAAAAAATTTCATAAAAAGAGCCATGGTCTAGTGGGTGGTGGCCCTGCTCATGGCAGGGGGTTGGAATAAGATGATATTTAAGGTCCCTTCCAATCCAGGCCATTCCATGATTCTATGAAAATTTGAGGCACAAATAATCTACTCCTTTGGTACCCTGTTTATGTGCTTTTAAGTGTCTTAACTGTTGGTCAAAACAGCTTTAAATATATGTAACCAGAATTATTTTAGACTTCACTAAACATTTAAAAGTATGTACTTTTGACAATTTGTCTTGAATTTTAGTGACAAGAAACTTGAATACTTGTACAGACTTTCCAACGCTTTGTCCTGGTTTAGATCTCACTTAAATCTAGGGGGTTTTCCTATGTGAAATACAATTTGATCTATTTTATTTCAGTAAGTCTTTCCAGGGGTATTTGTATTTATTTTCAATCCTTGCAGCTGGCTACAGGTTTGTAAAAAATGTAGGTCATGTGTTTGTTAATGCCAAAAACATCATGTACTTTCATTAGCTTAGGAAATTAATTTTAGGTTTTCAGAAGAAAAATTTTGACTACAACACAAACCAAATATTTTTAATTCTCTACTGGTGATCTGTTTTTCCTTCCTTTGCTTCCATGTTTCTAAATGTTTATTTTTACTGTTTTGCCTCAGAGTTTTGGATACACCACCACGAGCTGTGCACCAGTACCCTGGGTGGCGAGCCTGCTAGAACACTGCCATATTCCAGCCTGGAAATACTGACCTCTGCTCACTTTAAATAACTAATAAATTTCTTTCTGCCTGAACTTAGGAAACTGGCATTCACGAGTCAGTCACATTACCCAGAATGCAAATACATGCTACTTGTAGCAGCGAGGCATGAACTAACAGAAAGTTAAAATAAATGAACCTTGCTTGCTTTTATCAAATTGGCCTTGCTCAACTATTCTATTTACAATATCACCAAGTGTTTTCTTAATAACATTCTGATCTGTTCTGTTTTGTACGGAGAAACGGTACCTAGAAACACAGAAACAAACATTGCAACAGAAATGAAGCAAGTTCATAAAATAATATTTGGTTAATCTGCAATTATAGAGCAGCCCCTACTTTGTCTCTTTGTTTCAGGATATCGGTTTCTTAAAGTTTCCTGTAAGACTGGATGCTACGCTGGTGGGGAGCTATATTAATACAGTTACATGTCAGTAGAATACGATATGAAGCCATACCTATTTATATCAGGTGCAAATCTGGGCAAGTTGTCCATCATCACAATGTTAGGTGAATTTTAATATAAAGTAAAAAGTTGTTAAAAATGGATGAGTTTAATATTCTATCACAGTGTCCACTCTGAAATAGTATTGAGTAGGAGTGAAATTTGTCACACTTGACTCAAAAGAACATTTTAATGTGCTCATTTAGGAACAGCCCAATTATAGGTATACGAAGAAATAACTAGAAGTTTTACATCCACTCTTATCTCACATTCAAACACCTTTGGTTTAAAAAAAAAAAAGTCTGTTTTAGTGTTACAGAAAAGTATATGGCTGAAGGTCATTATGAATGGGTTTATGTCGAACGAACCCTAAACTGGTAAATGGGACTTTGTCTCTTGGAGAAAGTGTGTGCAGTGGTTAGTTACATTGCTCTGGAGTCTTACATTTTTTTCAGGGCATCTTTTGAAATGTGTTCATTTTTTAAAAATCTGGACAATGTCGTACCTGTTAATGAAGCTTTTCAAAACACTTGTTTGCATAGCCAGAGGATAGATGAAGTCTTCCATCTACTGCTAGAGGAGGTTTTGTCATTAACTCCACCAAGACCATGGTTTCAATCAGTGAATTTGCATTTTGCTTTAGGCTGGGGAAGTAGAGCTGAGGCCTCACATAAGGATGCAGCTCCTGGAAAAGTCACTTGCTGCCTACCCGGCTGCTGTTACGTAGCGTGTGAGGAACACCACCGCCAATATGAACTGAAAGGCATTGAAGTGTCATTTGCCCAGCTCCTTAAATTCTGACTTCTGTTCTACAGTGCTTTCCAAATCATGCATCTGAGGGGGCTGCATCTCACCTGCTTGTGCCAATGGGCCAGAATCCAGTGGAGAGATATCCAGTCTTTGCCCACAAGCCTGAAATTACTGCAGTGGAATGAGTGCTGCTTGAACGAGAGGTCTCCCATTGCTAAAACACTATCCTTAATGCATCCCCTCTCAAATAAATCACTCGGGATGATTTCTATGGATGTCCTACCTAAAGGGATAGTGACCCAAGGATAAAAAAGCCTGAGAGTTGGGGAGATGAAAAACTTTCTGGTATAAATAAGAATCAATGATTTTCAGATTTTTTTTACTTTTTTTTTTTTTTTTTTCAGAGCATCCCATTCCTTTTATCAAGCCACCTAGGTCGATTCTTGAATCCACCTCCTGGAAAGGAGGAATAAACCTGCTGCCTGAGCTGTCTTAAGAGCTTGATCAAGCAGTGAGGTAAGTGCCTTTTACTACATGGAAACTACAAGGTCAGAAGGGGAAAAAGTACTGACGAGATGGTGATTATGAGCATTAATCATAATAATATCGAGGTCTTATATAGCACTTTTCATCAGGAGATTTTTAAAGCGCTGTACAAAAGAGACGAGTCTCATTATCTCCATATTTTAGATCTAAAATGTGACCTCCAATACCTTACGGCTGTTCTCTGAGGGGGAAAAAAAGACTACTGGCATCAACAATACGTATTCTCTGTTAAATTTCTAATCATCACAATGAAGATTTTTTAAATCTACTTGTTGTGTGGACTCTGTAATGGAATTTTAATTGCTTTACTAGCAGCTCGAGACGTAATGAATGAATAAATATAATTCTTATCAAGACGCTGCCATCAGCTGATTAAACTGGTACATTGGCATTCGCAGGGCATATTCAGGCAATTACTTTAGCACGTTCAGTTACGTTGCTGGTTATTGCCTCATTTGTTGAGGAATGGTAATTGAGTACATAGGTGTTGCAACGCACCGTAAAATGGATCAGCTTAAACCACCTTCAGCAAGGGTTTAAGCCAATTCAGCAAGGGTTTAAGCCAATCCTTCTCCTTTGCCTTTGCAAAGGACTGATGCATAGATCTTTCAGAGCATCCTAGTTAAGATCTTGCATACTAACTTGCAACTGAGAGGTATGAGTTTTTTATTTAAACAGGCTAACACTACCACAAACAACTAACTATGCCCTGAATGCCCCACAAAATAGTTATGCCGAGCACAACAGGAATATTACTCTAAGCTATTACTGAAGGGTCAATTTTTACCTTCTGCTGTCAGGAAAATATTTATGTTTTATTGTGTTAGAAGATGGACCTTGACATCTATCAGCAGAATGTTTTTGTAGGAGAAAAGATTTATGTCTGCAGAATAGCAGAGAACAAAACTCGGCGCTCACCTTTCTGCAATGTCCCTGGTGCGGAGAGGCTCAAGCATTTGCTGGGGATTTTGTTCCTCTCTGGGGCCAAGGCTGATCTGCACAAGTGAGTCTTAAGGGGAAGCGAGATTTATCAGAGTTGTGAGGAGTTTTAAATATCAGGGAGAAAAGTCAGAAAAATAAATAAAAACATACATTTGTCTGTGTTCACACAAATGTCATTAGCGAGGCGGTACTTGGGAAGGTTTAAAAGCCAGCCTATGGAAATGCGTTTGGAGACCCTGTCCTTGGAAATTATTTTGTGAAATGGTGTTGATTTTTATAAGGTCAGCTTTCACTGATGATGTGGATACTGACTGTTAAAGCAGCTGCTTCTAGTGTAGGGCTTTACACTGGAAGATTTGAGACGTGAAACACATACAGGAAACAAAGCAAAACTACTGGAATATGCCGCATTTCAGGGGATTACCTGTCTTTCTACAAAGTGTGAGACCTTTTTGTCTAGGAACTGAAAACATTTTTAATTAATAGCAAATCATCCTGTATTCTACTTTTGCCTAAAAGTAACACTAATGCCAGACACAAGGACTGAAGTAGCATCTGCTCATTTCTCTTTCATTTGATCTTTTTTGTTTGCAATACTGATAAGGAATAAATAAGACTGATCACTTAGAGCTCTATTCATCAGACTCGTCAGCTCCATGGGAACTGGTGATAGACCTTATAGATCCTGCACCAGCTGAACTTAATGATGTTTGTGAAATTTAAGTTTCCTGGCACTGATGAAATGAGATTGTTTTTCTTTGGACTTCAGCTCAAAAAGGTCTTGTCTATGTGAAAGATACTCAAAACCACATACCAAAAGGCCCTTTGGACTAGTATTGATTCTAGCTGCATACAGTTTAATGGTATAAAAAAGAAATTTCTAGCTATCACTTCAAACTCCTATCATGCCAAAACAAATTTGAATTCGCTACAGAATTCAGTAATTTAACATACTTGTTTTCTTTCAGTTCTTGGTCATGTACTGTTTGCCAGCAATATTTCAAATATACTTGTTCTTCTAAAGCACTTGAAGAAGACCTAGTAATTTTTTGTCCTGCAGTGTCTTCAGGTGAGATTTTTGGTATTAGAAGTCTGAATTATTTTGAAAAAATTACTGATTACTTATTTGGATTCCCAGATAGATAATTGCAATTGTAAAAAATCAAGTTTCTCATTAATATTTTTTTTTTCCCAATTCCACTGTGGCTATACCTTATAAGGAATTAATTTGCTAAGATCTTTGCAAGGCTGTTAATACTGTATATATAACATCAAAGTGAAAGTCTTTCAAAGCTTTTAGCAAGTCTTTCAGGGATCTTTTTGGCATATTCTGTCCCCATAATTTTATCTACATATAAGATGGGTTTTGCTTAACATATATGATTTTATCTCCAAGCAAAAAGAGTATGGGGACAAAGCACGCACTGAAGTAGCTTTACATTCCTGGAGTAAGTAGGTACAACATTTATATCAAAAGACTTGGAGGAATATAACAGTTTATGGCTTACTCATGTGATATGACGACTACTGTCAGCTTTCAGGGGTTGAAGTGAGAAAGTCAGCATTTCCTAGGATCCCAGATGAATGACACTAATGAGATTATTTTCTTCCAATCTCTCCCAAATATTTGCGAACTTGCTGTACATCAAAATAAAAAAGCAAAAAATATGAACCTCTGTATAGCAACAAGGTGAACAGGAGCCAATGGGCATAGGGAAGACACAGTGCTTTGCACCATGCTAAAAAACCCATCCAGAAGCCTTCAACAGTCCCTTCAAGTAAGAATCTGGAGGCATCAAACTGCCCGTGGAGTCAAGAGGCCCACTGAGGTTTCTCCAGGCCATTGTGCGGCCCATGTTTCTGTGAAGAGACAGCCATGTTTCAGAGAGGGGATTAGACTGATTGCACACAAGGCAAAAGGAAAACTGCAGAAGATGTAGTGAGGATGGAAGGACTTGAATGTGAGAAACAGGAGCCAAAAAGGGTGAGGCAAATGGGGTGCTAGGTTTTTTTTTGTTAGCAAGGGAAACGGAGTGCAAGCGTTTTAGTGTCTTTTATTTTGGTTAATGAAGTAGGTAAGGACTGCATTACTGATGGGAACTGGGATGTCCTCCAGGTGAAATTAGTCAGAAATTAATTAGCTGAAATTCTGGTTTTGAAACCTGTTTTTGTTTAAGAAACCATGAAAACAAACCCTGAGCATCCAAATGTAGCAGAAATTTTGGTTTTCAGAGGAGGAATTGAAGAAAACATTGATTTGATTAGGAGCATATTGCCTGCAGATCTCATGCTGTTATTCTCCCTTGAGGGCCAGGGTACCATATCCCATGGCAGTAAAGTGACTCTAGAGAGGTGAGAATCACAGCGTGTCACACCGCAGTGTGTCAAATGAATGATATCAGACTTCCCGCACTGACATAGGTGCAGCTGCCAACTTTAACCACTGAGGACAATGACTTACCCTGGTGGAGGCTGGCACTTCCCTACTGATGCTAAAGCCCAGCCTCTTTGAGCACCCCTTGAAGGATGACAGATAGGGTATCTCTTCTTATATTACCTGTAGCTTGCTCTTTACTGCCTCACAGAGAACAAAATCCCTCTGTTCCTTCTGTTCTCCTGGCTGTCTCTTGGGAAAGCAAGTTTTGGGCACGGCCACTGTTTTCTCCTTCTGTTACTGTGCCACCTCTTTGCAGAGTCTTACAATGCAACGTCAGTCACAGTTCATATGCGAATGCATATGAAAATATTATATCTACCCTGGGAGGTCTCCATGCCATTTATTTAAGCACAACCACTATCAACTTTACGCTCGTTTCAACATGGTGTTATCTTTTGCTCAAACTGTGAGAATTAACATCTATGAATATTTAACAACGTATTTTCCAAGTTGGTGATCGTGGTCGTAAGGTCACGATGCCATGGTGGCTTGATTAGTTTGGTGTGTCTCCCCTTTTGTTGTCTGATCAGAACAAGACTTACAGGGTAAGTACTCTATTTTGTGACTGTCCCAGTACAGCAAATTTTACTAATTTTTGCATAATTTATTGCTTTCTTTTTTTTGTGAATGGATAGCATTGATGAAAAGCTACTTAGTAAATAAGAAAGGAAAAAAATTTTGGAAATTATTAGGGCATGTGTTGGAATTTCCTGAGTTAAGTTTGAACTTCTGTTTAACAATGGCTTTTAAATGGCTGAAATAGTTGGATAAAGTTTAGAAAAAACACTCTAAGAGAAACTCAGTTTGAGTCCCCTGTAGCATCTAAAATGGCTTTTCTACTGCTTTTCCCTTTCTTTGCCAAGTAAGATACTTAACAATTAGGGCTAAATTTCCTTCCAAAAGTGTGTTGTAAATTTATTTTTAATACAAAATTTGTGAGAAATAAGTGTATTTCTTGATAATGTACTGGTGCACATTAAAGATTTTCTGGGTTTTTTCCTCCTGTTTCTGTGCGTTCCATGGTTCCCCATCTCTCTTAGCAGGCAATAGACCGCTAAAATACCTGATTGCTTTGCTGCTTTTGGGAAAATCAGGTAGATTGCTTTTCTGTGTGCTGAAGAACCACAATGCAAGTTTTCATACCACGAAAACTCCTTCTGCGAGTCAATCCATGCCTCGAGTGCGTGCCAGAGCACCCCAGTTAATTCACTCCAATTGCCACCACTAGCGTTTTGCCTTTCTACATCTTCTCTCCAATTGTAATCAGCTGCTCTGTAATCATTTGTTTCAAAGTGAAATGGATGTAAAATTAATTTTTTTCTCTTCTTATTACTATTTATTTATTTATTTATTTGTCTCAGTGTGCTACCATTCCAAACACCAGCAAAATGCATGCCAGGCAATGCATGCCACAAAAGCATTTTGGCAGCTCTTTAAAAGAGAAAAGAAGATGCTAGGCTTTAGAAAATATGTTGTTATAAGACTCACTAAAGAAAAAATAAACACCGCACTTTCTTTTTTTTGACATTTTTCATTCATACATTTACAACATAAAACAAATAACAGAAACCTACCTTCTTGCGCAGCTGACCATATAAAAAATAAAATATGCATAAAATTGTTTAAAAAACTTAAGCCCACAGAAGGAAGTGTAGAAATTATCAGGAAAAAACTTTATGGGAAAAAATGTCTCTCCGTAGTCTAGCTGCACCAGCAAATGTGTATTGGAGGAGTAAAACCAGATCAGGCAGCCCTACTGTACCAGGGGTATTTTATGATATAACACCAAAGGCATTACACTGCTGTGTTGCAAGAGCTTATATGGAGCATCAAGACATCCCCTCATCTTTGTTCCATGGAACAGCACCTGAAATAAAAAGCAATCTTAAATGTGAGGGGCTTCACAAACAAGTTTGTTTCTGTGGTAGATAGATAGTTTTCTGTCATTCTGCAGCATATTTCTTGTATCCATTTAACCTCTGAAAGCATGAGAGACTCTTTGTTCACTGAGGAGGCGTTCATTAATCAAATTATACAAGGAGATGTCTGAATTTTCTTCTTACAATTCAAATACTCTAACGCAATTATTCCATTAAAAATATACCCATTTCCACTGGCACTGGTTACTGCTGTGGTTGATGTGCTCTGGTAAAGTCCAGCGTTTCTAGGAATATACTTGGGTTGAAAATAATAGCTTTTTTAATGATCAATGAAGACTTGGAAGCTCATAGTCCTAATACCAAGTTATTGTGAAAATGAACCTAAAATAACTTAACCTATAATCATGTTAACTCTTCAAGTATTTTTTTATGTCTTACATTGTGCTCGAAAGGACTAAGCCACCTGGAAACACGGAGTGGAGCTAACCAGAGTGGTGTTACCTTTGGCTAGAGCTTGGCAGACCTGGAAAGACTCAGTGGGGGTCAGTTGACTGAAGAGTCAGGTAGTCCTATAGGTATGTATCTGCTTAAAAGAATGTGTATGTATGTATGTGTATATATACATATAACATATGTATATGTTATGTATAGGTGTGTATCTGCTTAAAAGAAAAGAGCAGTGGGAAATGGCCAAAATCTTCATTTGATAGCAGTTCTGATTTGGTTAATCAGAGAAAATGAGCAGAAAACAAAAATATAGAAAGTGGAGCAGATGGAGTGCTTACTCTCTACAGGCTGCTTTGTTTTTAGAGACAAACCAAGTTCTCACATGTTTCCGTTTTGCTGTTCTTATGAAAGATGACACCATTCCGAAATTTTTCAATGCCAGAGAGAGGAATTTTTCTAAAGTATTTTTGTTAGGGTCTAGTCCCAGAAGAAAGAAAATACAATACAAAGGTTTTGAATAATATTTGAATGCTACATGTTTTAAGGAAAAACTTGCTTTCTTATTTTTAGTGAGGTTTCTTACATTCATCTCTTTAATGCAATGTCAATAACTAGAGACCTCTTTTTCTTTTTAATCTCCACAGTATGATTTCCTGTAAGTATTCTGTTGATTCTATGAGATAAAAACCCAAAAGAATAAATAAAAAACCTTATCAGACTAGATCTGCAAATAGAAGTAGCCAAAAATAGTGAATTTCCACTCCATAAGAAATCCTGATACTTTGAAATTTGTTATTCTTCATGAAAATACTCAACACTCTAATACTCCAAAATTGATGTTTGTTTCTTTTGGATTAAATGTGACTCTCTGTTTTTCTGAGGCTTTCAAATGCTCCTGCCCTGTTCACTTCGACTGAGTGGGCGACTCACAGAGCGGTGCTTCTCTGGGCATCTTGTGAAACGTGACCCAACAACCGGGAGTCCCCTCCGTGTAGGGATGAAGGGGCTACACGCAACTAATCCATTCTTCCCGCAAAGCACAAAGGTAACTTCAATAGAGGAATATTTGATACGAAATAGAATGTTTATTTGCAAAAAAACCCACCCAACCCTTAAGTATTTTGACTGGGATGAGCTTGAGCCTCACAGAAATCCTTTTCAGTGGAAAACTGAAAATAACAACAGGATTGAAGTAATTAGGCTAATTCCAGTTCTGCAAAAAAGATGTTTTCAAAAAGAATACTATCTACAGGAAAGTGTCTGACCAGCTTTTCTTTGACTGTCTTCATGACATGACATGTCTAAACTTTACAAAAGAATGTAACATTTTCCCCCCCAAACCTGTGTTTTGTTTGTTCTGTAAATAATCCATGGTCCTGAGAGGTGAGAAGCAATAGAAGGAAACAAAATACAAACCAAGGATAGAGCTGGAGACCCAAATCTTACAGTAAGTTTAGACACAGTGCAGGGCTGTGCAGAAAACACCCAAATACAGTGGGCACAGTATAAATCTCTTTCTTTAAAGTTTAATCCAAAGGCCATAAGAATCTCTGTTGGATTTTGGCTCAGGCAAAACCTACATTACAACTTTAAGTAAGGATGAGTCACTTGAGTGTACATATATATATCTCCAAATACACTGAATAAAATTTAGGAAATGGAAAGAGAGAGAGAGGCTGCAAATGTGTATATGAAGAGTTTGCCTACTATCAGGTGGAATTCAAAGTTGTAACTGTTTGACTTGGGAAATGTGATCTTTCTCTCTAAGTTCATCCTTAAATTTTAAAGCATAATTTGTTTTGATTGAATTTCTAATGTTAATTAGTGAGGCTTGCACAGTTAAAGACATCAAGAACATATAATTATGTTCCTTATAATTATACCATAATTGTTTTAGTACGTTAAATGATCTAATAGATTATTTTTTTTCCATTTCAACAGCAGCATTACAACCATCTCTATTTTATGAAATAACTGGCAAACATTCAGTAGGTACTTTCAAGCATTTCAAGTAAAGTTTTGATGGGTATTCATCTACTAATGAAATATTCATGCATTATATTTTTCTCTATTACAAGTGACTTTCACTGAAGCGCCTAATGCTTGGTTTGCTTAGACAGATATAACATTCAATCAAACTAATGGAAACTGTGGAGTACTGTTCTGCTGGATATTATTAAATCAAATGCTCTTGATAAATATTGAGTCTCTGATGTTAAAAAGCATTTCTAGCATGAGGCATGGATAGTAAAACAATACTCTGGCCCCTTGTTAATAATGTTAATATTACAGCTGTCATCATTTGACAACTAATATGATTTCCTATGTGCATAAATGCTTTGGTCTTAGAGTACTAAAAATATTCTCCGTATGCTGTTCAAGATTTTCCATATTGTGTGTGCATTCGCTCACGATGTAGAACAGTTGGACAAGTTTGTATTGCCAGAAAAGTATGTATACTTTGTCTGGTTAAAATTTAATATTTCCTTCAAGTAGCATAACTTGCAACCATGTCAATACTAAGAGATCAATTTTGGTAATTTCATAGGCAGGAAGCTAATGATCCTCTTACAAAGCAATTGCTAACGGCCTTTGGAGAATTGTCTGGGCATATTGATGCTGTTTCTCCTACTTGTCCTCTGGATGCTAAATTTCATTAAATGAAACTAAAATAGATCAAATGTTTTCCTGCAATACTTTTCCACATGAATTCTTTTGATAGTTTCTGCAAGAAAAACAGGGTGCAAATGTGAAGTGGTTGACAAAACAATGAATAAAACATGCTTCGTGCCAGGTTTTTAATGAATAAAATTAAAGTTCAGAGCTTAATATTATGCTTAGTTTTACCACTTCCTTATGTATGAAAGTTGTGACTCCATCAACTTAATGTACCCCTAGTCAACATGAACTTTAAGTTCATTTCTTTTTAGATGACACTGTATTGGCTTCTTCAGGGATCAGAAGGGACTCGGCAAAGTCAGAGTAAGGGCCAGCTCAGCAGGGAAAGTGCTGAAGGAACACTGGGAAAGAAGATGCAGAGAAAATCAGTAATGAAATTGCGTTGTTTGATACCAAGTAAAGGAGTGACCAGGTATGTAAAAATATTTCACCAAATATTTCCCCTGTTCCGAGTCACCCAGAAAATAGACACCTCAAGTCACACTTGCTATAAATATGTACAATTCACAGGCCCTGGTGAAAAAATTGTCCTTTCTCATCATGTGCCATGAAGGGACATGATTCTCTGCCTTCACAAAAGAGTTTATGATATGTGGATACTGTGTGTATGCAATGCAGAATATTCTGGGATCAGGTAACCCCTGCTCAAAGTTAAAAATAAGATCTCGATGTTATTCTGAGGTCTGTATGAATGAGTTTGGAAAACTGCCTGAAATCTAAGCTAACATATTGAGTCACCAGTGGGTAGTAGGCTCCTTTGCTACCCTGCAGGCTGTTGAAACAGCAAAAACGTGTCGACAACAGGACTGAAACTTATTCCTTCTTGTGGGCCCAATTCTGCCACTTTTACATTGAGTTATTTGATTTAAGACACTATTATACAGTATTCAGGGACCAGCTGAATAGTTCTTTTGAGATTCCTGTTTTATTTTTTTTACATTTAATTTTAGAAGGGCAAAGCATGGTGCTAGGAAAATTAGGAAATGTGTATAAAATTATGGAGCACTGACTCCGTAGGGAAAATGTTTACTCTGCAGGCTTTTCTTTTTAAAACACAACTGCTTTAAAGTATCACATTAAATTCTAGTGTGTGTGTATTTAAAGAAGGCACAATATATGTGGAAAAAAAAATCATATGAAGTGCATAAGGTGGGGCTGCTGTGGCTAAGCACTCCTTCTAGCAGAATACTACAGCGGTGCCATGAAATCCTACGTAAGTGGTCAGAACAGAAGTAAGAGCTGCCTGTGGGTAGTCCCAACCTATTCACAAACCCTTTTGAACAATTTTCCTACTTTTTTAAATACTGTTTTTGGCAAACATTTGATACTTGAAATACAAAATGCATGAGTCACCTACTGGGATAGGCACAGTATGTGGTTTATTGAATTTAGCTAAATTGTGAGTCATCTATCAATAGTCCTCATAGTGAACATACTTGTAATAATTTCACACATTACAAACAAGAGTAGGTACAATTTTTCAAGATTTTTTTTTCAAGTATTTTTCACTTGGCGTTTTTACTCTTTTTATTGTGTTCCATTTGATGTTGTAGGAAATTGTTAACTTTTTAGTGATGGAGGATAAAAAGAAAAGGTAGTTTATTGCTCGTCAGTTTAAACAACAAAGACCAGAAATGCAAAACCTGACATATTATAAAATACTGTTTTACAAAGCGAAGTCCTCAACATGAGGTTGAATGAATACAAATTCTTCTTGTACAGCTATTGAGATTTATTCTTCTACCAGCATACCAATTTCTGTTGACATAAGTAGTTTTAAAATTCAGAGGCAGCAGCTCCAAAGGAGAGAGCTGCAAATTACCACAGATTCTGACTTGCCAAAAACATATGGTAATTTTTTGTGGGTTTTTTTGGGGGGTGTAGGTTAATTTTTTTAAGTGGAAAACTAGTAAGTAGAAGAAAAAGAGGTGAAAAGTACCTATGTATAAAAAAAGTACCTATGTCATAACTGTGGTCTATTGGATACAGGGAATATCATCTCTTTACTACAAAAAACTATGAGCATTCGGGCATAAAAGCATTGAGGATCTTTCCAAATAAGTTCCTTAGGGGGACAGGAATTCAGCATCCCTATGATGAAGGTGATTGAGCCTTCAGTCCTCTCCCCCCCCAAACCCTTCGCTTCGGAGCCGGGCTCTGATCAGAACCTTTCCCTGAATGCTTTTCATGAGCGTGAACGATTACGTGGGCATTTAAATTTGCCCCTGATGTAGTTATTTAGGTAGCTATTTGAGGACTGGAAGCAGTGAACCCCCTTGCTCGCAGCACAGAAACTCACTCCTGCTTGGTTTTCTCCCCTTGTTCCACCGCCGTCCCCCACCCCTTCGCCCCCCATCCCCTCTCCCCGTATTTCTCCCCGAAGGAGACCCGGGCATCCCCCGGAGCTCGCTTGGGACTTGCGTGGAACTCTGCTTCCCATGAGAAGGTGTTTGCCCTGACCATGGGATAACCGGTGTGTTAAGATAAACCAGGATCTCGTGACAAGCTCCCGCCCGACATTTCATTTTCCCCATTTAATTTAAAAATTAAAAAATTTTTAAAATTGATTTTTCTCCTGCCTTTGCCCTGGCATTTCCGAGGAGGCTCTGCCGACTGCAACCCTTCACCTTTAACGCCGTTCCTACCCCTTCTGCCCGCAGGTTGCCGGGCGCCGATCTCCCGCGGGGGTCGGCGGGCTCCCCGCGGCGGGGAGGGCGGGGAAGAGCCCG
>JAOXNO010000041.1:38886895-38918228 GCA_028565335.1 Limnodromus scolopaceus
TCTTTAAGCCGGCGGCAGCGTAACAGCCCGCCGTGTCTCTTACGCGACTTTAGCGTCGTCCGAAGTCTGCGCCCCCGCGCTTTGCTCCCGCCCCGCGGAGCGGAGCAGGGCTCGGCTTGCGTACGGCCTCCGCCCCCTCGCGCCCGGTTTTTTTTCCTTACAAAATTACGGGGTACTTATCAGTGTGGAGGAAGAGCGATTGGGCAGTGGGGGGGTGGGGGGGGATGAGGCTGAAAATGAGGACGTGCGTCTAAATGGAGCGAAGAGCACTGGTGATTCATAGATCAGCGATGTAGGGAGGGAAAGGAGGGGCAAACCGCAGCCAGAGGTGTGCGGGGTAGTCACCAGGGTAGCACCTCTGCACACACCCTCTGTCACACTGGTCATGCGGACCTGCTTGTTTTATTAAGTTTAATTTAAAAAAACAAAAATATTTCTTGTAGTCACTATTAAAGAAGATATTATCAATTAGTGTGATTTCCTGCCCAAAATGTTACTAGTGAATTGCTAGTGTTTTATATTCTTTCTCTTTTTATCTTTTTAATTCATCAGAAGTAATTTCTGGTTATAATGTGAGCCAAATCAATCCGCGTGTGTTTTTTGGTTTTTAGTTGTTGTTGGTTTTTTTGTGTTCCTTTTTGTTTTGGTTTGTTTTTGTTTTTGTTTTTTAAAGAATGAACAGCTATTGGGTTATTAGAATGAAAGACAGAGCTAGTAGAATGGCTTGTATGTACACTTAAAATGATAAAGAAGGTCAGTGTGGCTATTCCTGCTGGACGTGTAGCCATCGGCACTGCAACTTGTAGTGTGAGCAGATGGAAGAAAAGCAACACAGACTTTTTCCCCTTTTTCCTATTCAGTTTCATCCTTGGCTCTTTAAATTCTTTCATACATATTTAGGCATAAATCGTCATCTAGACAAGCCGCTTTACCTCCTTTGTTAAGCAGTGTGAAGATCTTAGAGGAGGTGAAGGTAGCATGGGGATCTGGAAGATCATAGTTAGACAAGCTGTTTGAAAAACTGAATTTTAAGAATTAGTGAAGCTGGCTTTTCAGTTTGTAAGAATTGCTCTTTGTATGTGTCTTTCTTATTTCATGCTGTTTACAAGTTGCAATGAAATAATGCTTTAGGAGGCAGAAAATTGTTTTCTGTTAAATCTTAGAAAATGGCTAAGTCAAAACATAAAATATGAGTATTGTGGTGTTAAAGATACAGCTATCTAGTTAACTTAGGTGGACTTATGTAAATAATTAAAATCCTGGCTCACAAAAGTTTTGAATTGCACATTGTGGAAAACAGGAGAGGACAGACATGGAAACATTTAAGGAAACCATGGCAACAAATGGCTCAGTAGCTCTATACAGGTAAGAAATGCATGAAATGTATTCATAAGAGAAAGAGGGTTAGGAAAAGAAACTCTGCAGCCATAAGGGACCAGTTAATGCCTGACAGATAATACCAAGAGGAAAAAGACCACTTCCTCTTAGGGTATTTCCTAAGAAAACTTCCCACACGATCTCTTTCCCAGTCAGGGTTTATATCTGCAGTGTCTTGGGTGTATTGTGAAAGCTGTAACGAATCAGTTGCACTGCTGGTCAGAGCATCAGAGCACAGAGGCTATGGAGTCAGTACCAATGCTCCAGCCTTTCCCAGATCTATGGGACAAGACGAGCCTGGAGGAGAAGTTATATTGGGGTTTATTGGACAAACAAGTAATTCATCATCCTGGAGAAAAAGTCCATTCTGAAGGACTTCTACAGTGATCCCTGGGCCTTTAACTTCATTGTTAGCTGTGCTTAACAGAACTTTGTAGCTCAGGCAGTCCTTGTAATTTGTCATCAATGTTTTAAATCTGAATATTCAAGGCTTCATGGCATAGATTTCAGGTTGCCTGCTGTGAATTGTTTTGGGGCTCTATTTTCTGTTTTGAGGAATGTATTGTCTTTGAGCACTTACCAGTGTGGATCCAGAGGCACATGTATGCTTCCTGTATGAGAAGTCAGGCTTTTGAATATCAGGGTCTTTCAAGAACATGTATATAATCCCTGACTTTCACGCCTCCTATTAAGAACACAGAATTATGTGGCTCTTCCCCAGCACTTTTAAGATGCCAGCCAATGACTGCTCAACTCATCCTTTTTGAGAACTTTAAAACCTGCAAAACCTTTTTACAAAGGTGTGAAGGGCTTTCTGTCTTTCCTTATTTGAAGTAGATTTTTTTTTAAAAGGCTATATCTGGCAGTCCTGTCCAATAGGATTCAGTGTTTTGCAGCCATGATATCTTCTATGCCAAATTCTGAACCTTTTGGATTCATGCATAGGCATGGTCTGTCCTGCTTGGAGAAAGTCATGCCCCAGAGAAGTGTTCAGCATGTTTGTGTTCTGTCTGAGAATGCAAAAATTTGAGTATTCTTGGCTTAACATCCTTAACACTAGTCATCTCAGTATTTTTTGAATGTAATTCTAACAGCTGTGGTAATGCCAGACCAATACCCAAGCTCATGGCTTTGAAGTCTCCATGAGGGAGCCTCTCATGGAAAAGAAACATAGTTCAAAAAATCTTTGTGGGATTCTTCAAAAAGAGGACTAAGAACATTATATTCCTCTGAAGCTAAAGACTCAAAGTGCTCTCTTGCCCCTTGTGCGGAGATACAGAATACACTGCTGGGTGACGGATGCTAAGGGAACCCTGGTACTAAGCCCAACATCACTGTCCATACTGATAAACCAATTAAGGAACAGTGGTGTATCCAAATAGAGGATTTAAAACCTTGTCTAACAGTGTCCTCTAAGGGAATTAGCAGTTGACACTGCTTGTCAGTTATCTGCAGTGGGATCTACGCTGGCATAGATGGAGTAATCGTTTATCCTACAGTGGTGCTTTGAGATGCTGCAGCCACCCTGGGCACCTACCTGCACCACTAGGAGTACTGAAGGGTTTTAAGGAACTTCCCATAAGACAACAGGTGATGACCTCAGGGTGCATGACTCACCCCAATGAACACCAGCCCTGGAAAGACACCGTTATCCTCATCATCTACAAGTCTGTGAGAGTCCCAAGAGTGCCTGTTACAGCTGGGTCACTTACTGCTCTCCCGGTGCTTTACACCAGCTACGTCTGTACTGCCTGATGAACATCTAGGAATTGCAAAAGAGAGAAGAAATGGAAGGTGTTCATCAGCTGCAATTGTGCCAGCAGAGGCTGATATCTATTCTCACAAATGCTGCGTGTAGGTCAGAAACACTGCCTGAAACCACAGAAAATGCAGGTGAAGTGATTGAAAACTGGGGGAGAAGAAAACAAGCCTAGACAAGCTAAAGTCTGAAAAACCACAGGGAAAAGCAAACGCTACTTCTTGACACTGGATTCTAATCTGAATAAAAACAGAGTTCAAGGCTTGCTACAAAGGATCAAAGAGATCAGATGACTAACTGGCAAGAATGAAAATGAGGATTAGAAGTGGCAGACGGAAACCTGAACTGGAAAGCAAACCAAAGCTTTCTGCAGCTGAAGAGGCTTGGCAAAAAGGATCAAACCATCATGGAGAACGAAAGCTTCAGGCACAATGAAGATGAAATAATGCTTGCAAAATCTAAGGTTGTGATAAAGGAGGCTGATTGCCTGGAACCATACCTAAAGTGCCTGTCTCTGCTACTTGGCACTTTTGTGGAGTATTTTTCATGAATTAAGGTTCGGTTAGTATACAACATTGAAATTTAGATGATAAATTAGATAACATGTTTCCCTGGAATTTAAATTACTTAAATCATACATATGTTAGGAGCAATTCCATCTGTCACCGGTACAACATCTCAGGGGGCTGGTGGCATTTGAGGGGATGGAAATTGGGCAGCAAGGCTAAGTGGGTCTAACGCCCACCTTCATGAGTAGCATATGCACCTTGTCACAGTCAATATAATCCAGGTAGTGTGGTGGAACTGAACTCTTGACAGCTCTGCTAATTCAGTTCCTCATTAATCAGTTGGTGCTGCTGAATTGGTACTTGCCCCTTACCAGAAAATCTCCTATTGTATTGATCTTCGCAGAGTTCTGTACGTTTCCGATGAGGCTGGTCAGGAAGGGTCTGTATCTTGGCTGCTGATGGCTCAGCTGCTCCTACCCAAATTGTCATGTTGACCACAGCTAACGTATTTATCTCAGGACTCAAAAAGACCACCATAGATTCAGTGGAGAGCTTCCCTACTTCTGGTGTCATTAATAGGCATAAAGGCCGTGGAAGAACCAAAATGCTTGCAAAGTGTTTGAATTATGGGGTTTTTTCAGCTTTGAGCTCTCCTTCTGGCTGGTGAGGCAATCGGCCCAATCTCCAGGTTGCTGAATTTTGATGGCTTTTTGGTGAGCTATACTGGGCTCTTTAGAGCTCTTTTGCAAGTGCCAGTGACTGCTTCATCTTTCTGGTGTCATTCCCTCATGCTTTCTGGGGTCTCATAGGAAGCTTCCACTGTTAGCTGGGGTCACATATAAGCAGGAGAATATGCTGTTACCAGGGACAGCAAGGAGGAAGCTCAGAGATCCCAGCATAGGCTGGGAATTGTGGAAGCATTCAGAGTAACATCAGAGGGCTTGGGGGAATCTCTAGTTGCACAGAAAATTTCAGTGGTAGCTGGACCTGCAGATACCTGTTTCCCTGCAGAAGTAGCAAAGTCCTGCTGTTCATCCTCAAGATACCATTGTAGTGATCTGAGGATCAGAAGTCGTAACAGATAGCCCACTACAAACAGGAGTGTTTCAGGCACACCTTTGACCCTTTCTGCAGGATTCTGTGACATTTCTGGTCCCAGCTGTGGTTATCTTGCACAGATCTTGTCCTTCCCTGCTTCCTTCTGCATTTGGCATGCTGCGGTGGGGAGAGGTGAGCTCAGATCACTGCTTTGCTTTGGTGCCTGCCATTGGTGGGACATCCTTCTGAGGCTCCTTACAGAAAAGTAATTCAGAAAAACTTCTTTAAATTGTCCTGATGACTGAATTAGCTCCTTGCTTTTTACTGTGTGAGAGATGTGGATGGTTAACAAGGATGACAGAAAATTACCTTTTTCTTATCCCTTGATCTGGTCCTGAGTACAGCTTGGCTGTAACTGTGCAATAAAACTGGCATTGGGATTGATTGCAAGTTATTACATGATCCTTCTGTAAAAAAGATTTTTGAGGTGAGCCAGGTGTGTCTCAGCAGGCAGGGAAGGAGTGGAAGAAAGAGGTGCTGTTTCTTGGGAGGTTCTTTTTTATAATTAAACTATCTGTAAATACAATTGCAGAGGCTAGTCCATAAATTCTGCAATCAGGTGGAAATATAAACCAGTAGGAATAATAGAGCGAGTGGAAATAAATATTCTTTACAAGGCTGGTTGAAAAGTTTTGCCTGAAACAATTCTTCAATGTCAGAACACATGGTAAATGATAAAATTATGATTATTTCTTTTCCTCTTCATAATATGTGCTTTCCTTAAAAATGTTGAGGTTTCTTGGAAAACTTAAACATGTCAAAACCCAACCCAGGGATCTGAAGTGGTGCCTTTTTGGAGACTGAAGTTGTTGAGGCTGGAGTTGAGCTAAGCTTCAAAATATCTAGAGAATTGTAGTTTTGGTTAGACCAAAAACTTAGCTTACTACAAAAATTATGCATCCAGGGACTCCTACCTGGAAATTGTGTCTTGTTGGTCCACTTTTGTCCCTGAGCTGGACTCCTCTATCTGGCTGACTTTTGTAGGGCACACATTACGAAGGCGGGGAGTGATGGATGTTTCAGCTGGAAGGGAACCACCTTGTGCTGAGCATGGGAAGCCTTATCCCCAGTGGTGATGATATGAGTCGTGGTGGCAACATTGCCAAATCTGAATTTTCTATGTATGGTCAAAAGTATTTAACTAAAATTTCTTTTACTCTTCCATTGAAATTGAAAAAATGCTCCAGGGAAATTGCAGTTACACAATTTGCTTTTTTTCATCCCAGTATTCCAGTGGATCTTCCCCCCTCCCAGTCTCTGTCAAGGATTTCTGTATTCCTTGCAGCTGAAGTGTCTCTCCTCTTCTGTTAAAAAGCAGAGAAATGTGTGGAAATGTTGCCAGCTGATTGTGGTGTGCTCTTCTCTGGCTGTGTGCTGCTGCTGAGCACCAGTTCTGCGGGAGCTATGGGACCAGCAAGTCCTCCTGGGCCAGCAGGATGCTTCAGCCAGGACCAGCAGGTACTGCTGACCCAGTGCAAGTTTTCACAACCTGAGGGCAGCTCTCTGGTAGCACAGCTAAAAGTGACATAGATTGTAGAGAAATTTTGGAGGATTCAGCTTATGTTACAGTATTACTACATTACCAAACTTGTGAGGTGCCTCTTTGTCCTTACTGTTTGATGCTTGGTCTATTTTTGAGGTTGACTGGTCTAGCTCTTTGATCTGAACACTAGCCCACTTTTGTGGCAGGATCGGTGCCTCCTTGGATCTGGGAACCTCCTTTTGTGAGGGCACTTTTTTGTCTTCCTCCAAACATCAGTGCAAGTGTACTGTATCTTTGGCCGTCTCATCCCTTGATGTTTTTCAGTGATTTCTTGGGTCTTTTATTTGACTTCTTGGGTTTTGTTTGATTTTGGTTTGTGAATGTACATGCTATGTTACCCCAAATAAAATATAAGTAGCATGGGAAGAGCTGAATGTTCAGTTTACGTTGTGGTATATGGGAAGAATGTCTGTATCTTTCAGAATAGCTGATTACATTCAGATGGTTCAGTTGACTTACTGGCTAAAGAGTGACAGGGACATGCAAAAGGAGGAAGATATGGAATAAGTATTCGTGTGTGAACAGAGCCATACAGGCTGACATGTTTCACGATTTGAATAGAGGCAGTGTGGTTTGACAGCCAGAGCACTAGGAATGGGGATTTTTTTTGTTCTGCCTTTTTTTTTTTTGTTTGGTTTGGTTTATTATTTTTTTTCCCTCGTTCTGACAATGACTTACTATGTGCCCTTGGGTGAGTCACTTTCTGAATTTCTTTCTCTTTTAATTTGCATTTGCTATTTGGGTTGCAGAGTCACTGGGGAAATGGAGCTTCTTCCCTGACATCTTTGTACAGCACTGAACTCAGTACAACTGTGTTCTTAATTGGAGTGTTCAAATATGGATGTAATACAAATAATAATAATAATTAATTAGGCATTTAATCATCATTAGTATTTACATAACATTGCCGGCATTTCATGTGAATGTTTTATCCAAATATTTTGTAGGAGCTTTCCCATGTATTCTTATAACAGTATTGCTACACATCTTCATAAGGGAGAAATAGTATTTGGTTTTTTATGGTTTTTAATCTTTCTCTCTCTCTTTTAACTGGAGTGTAATACTCTCTCTCACAGCTAATAACAATTTCCCAACCATATAAAAAGGCACTCTTTGCTTGAAGGACATTGCACATTAGACCATATCTAAACTGCCCCTCATGAAAGTCACTGTCCTTATGAAAGCTCTTTAAGTAACATACAATATAGATTCCCCCAAATAATATCTTGGAGATGCTGGAATGCACAGATTTATTTAACTGCTTTTGGTATAGTTTAGCCAGTTGATTCTGTATAGCGTGAACTTTATTTTAACAAGCTGAATATGGTGTTATCCCAGAAGTTTAGTTGAGTGCTGCACATGGCGTGACTGCTGCTAACACTGGTGAAAAGAGTGCACAAAAGTGCCAGATGCCTGGTTGATGATCAAACTTGAAAATTATTCATATATATGACATCCTTCTGTAGTAGTTGAAAGAAAAAAGCGGGCTTACAAGATAAGAAGAAATAATGCCAATACCATAAATGACAACTTCTTACGAAATGGCAAAGCTATAGATGGCGTATCGCCAGGGCAAAAGCAGTTTTGACTGCACTGATTTAACACTGATGGCAGTGTTACTGCTCTGTGGCTTGGCCTGGGTTCTACATTACTGCTGGATAGCAGAGCAGATTCTGTTATTGCCAACACACCACAGAAAAAATACTGCCTCAGGCAGAAAAGCAACAACAGGGATGCACAGTGCTGTTCACCCTCTCTCTGCAGCAAATCTATCTCTGGTCTGCAGGTAGTTCCCAACGTGCTGCCACAGGATGAGTGGTCAAGACCATTTTACCTGAAGGGCTGAAACAAGGCCTCCCACGACAAGCACTGGTTGCAATGATCTTGCTGTGGCTTTTGAGCTGCCCTCTTCTGATGGAGGTGTCATTCTTAGCACTACTGCCCACCAGAAAACATTGTCCTTGTCAAAATATTCTGAGGCCTGGTTGGGTCTTTCATTTGGAGCTAACACAGGGTTTGTTGGTGAAGTCTAGAAGGAAATTGTAGAAAAGACAAATATACTTCTTGATTTGCATAATATCAAATCAGGGATTAATGAGATCACATCTGCTGTTTGCCCTGTGATAGCTGCTATGTGATGTTTGCATTCCCTGTTTCATATGGTGGTTTGGGGTTTTGCTGTAAATGGCTATTTTCATTAAATTTGGTTCACTGATCCCTAGTACTCTAAGGATAGTGGGGCAGACCCGTTAATCTGCCACTGCACCTCCCATGCGTTTTTTTTCTTTCTCTGCAGGCTAAACCAATTTCCAGAGTAAAAAACCCTGCACACTGGTTGCTGTTTTAATTACTGCATAGGAGTGACATTCATGATGAAGGAGAGAGAAAGGCGATCTCTTTCCTGTTCCTTCTCCATTTTTCAGGTGAGAAGCCGTTGAGAGCAGCTGCATACTGCTACAATCGAAGGCAGAGCGTCTCAAAAAATTTGGAAACACTGTAGTCACTAAAATATTGTCCCTCCCTCATTTGTCTGATGTTTGCCAGCAGGGCTTTGGCAAACTTCAACAAAGTTTTTTTTCTCTGCAAATCAAGAATTCAGTTCTTGCAGAAGTGTTGCACATGTTCTTGGAAGTGTACACGCTCTCCAAGTGAATGAGGCACCCTGTGCTCCTGCGTGGTTGTTCTTTATCGCTACATTTAAGTTAGAAAAGTAATTTTACTTCGTTCTATTAAGATAAGGGTAAATAATATGAGATCTGCAACCATGGGAACAAATACAAAAGAAAGAGAACACAATTTTAGATAGTTTATTAAAAAAGCTCTTTTGTTGTGCTGCTTTAGCATCTCATCAAGCTTGAAAGACTGTCTACTAGCTTCTCTGTCCTATCCCAGAGGGGTGCAAGGTGTTCTTAGGGCTACATCTTTCCTGTTCCTTATTTCACTCTGCCAGGGCATCTTTTCACCCTGCACTGGAATATCTGACTTCCCAAACCCCTCATAGGAATTGGGCACCGTCACCAGTTATTGTGATGGATTGACCTTTTCTCTTCCTCCAACTTTCTGAAAGAAAGCTGCTATTGTGCTGCTTAACTTGTGTGTCTTTCCTTCCCCAGCTGACTTTTCCTGAAGCAATGGTAAGGCTTCCTGAATTGTGTATCTTGAAAATTTATTTTTTAGACTTATTCAGTTTGGTATAGGCATCATTAGAAGATGAAACATGATTCAAGGCACAGTGCCATGGATAAGAGGACATGTGGGCTAAGAAACAGCTCTGCACTGTTAATTAAGTGGGGATGAATCAGAGATGTGTTCCACAAAGGATCTCTATTCCATATTCTACTTGGACAATGAACAGGTCTGTGGCATTGAAGGGGAGGGTTTCCAGCAATCTTATCTTTGGCAGTCATAGCCAAGCTATTTGGCACACTGGTTCTCTTCATTTTCACTGAGCAGAAAATGCAGTCGAGCTCCTTTATGAAAGCAAACAATGAACTAAGAGATGTCTGCTCCCAAAGCAGAAAACAATTAGAAATATTGCAGAAAAACTACCTTTGAAAGAAGGCAGTGGTGATTTATTTTTGGAAGGGAGGATTACCATTGTTTGGTAACACAGAGCAAGGGCAGTGGGTAGAACACAGCTGTGGATGTTTGCTCTGGAAGAAAGCTGCATCAGGAGAGGCAGGAGCACTCGGAGCAGCATTGGCCCTGAGGAGAAGCCAAGACCGAGCTTCTTTTGAGCAGATTGGCGTTTGAAAAGGCAAGCTTGGAAGTGTGCCCAGATGAACTGTTTCTTGTCTGTTACTATTGTGCTCGGGGAAGCAGAATGATATGTACGTTCTTTGCGTATAAAAAGAGTTGTAGCAAAGAAATATCTGACTTGAATCACAAGCTTCGCCACCTAATGGAAACAATTCAGCAAATCCCAAACATTGGCTTATTATAACTAGAAGGGAAAACAATAAAATAAATAATGTAGGTAGGTATGGCTTTTCCATTGGAACAATTTACTGATGGAAAACAGTGTTTCACAACACAAGTGATTTTCATTAGAAAACCCTTCTTTGTGGATGGCTTTAACTTAAGTAAATGGTTCAACTGGAGTTGGTTTGACCCTAGGTACAATGTTCTGTTTCATTTTGTTTCAATGAAACATAAACCCTAATTTCCGGGGCAGTGAATTGCCTGTAGGAGGAAATGTTCAGGTCCCCACTAGCTCTCTACTGCATCAGCTGCTGGAGGACTACATCTCTCCTCAGTCTCTGTCCCTGTGAGTTGCACAACTTTGGGTACGCCTGTTCCTCCTGCTCCCTCCCTGTGCCCCATGAGGAAAGAGAGACAGACTTGAAGACTTTGTAGCTCTCTTTCCCAGAGAGCTACAAAGCAATTTACGTGTAGCTGATGTATTAGGAAGTGCTTTTAAGGCATTTGTAATGGAATTCAAGAGAGCAGGAATACCTTTCTTCAATTAGAAACGTCAACATTTTTGGCATTTAAGTCAGATATTTTTTAGAGTTTCAATTTTGGAGAAAAAAAAATATTTGGCATGGTTTGTTCTGAGTTTGGACAAATTCTGTCTCTTCCTTCAGGATGGACATTTTAAGTTGCAATCAAGGTACTCAAATACTAGTGATCCCATCTCTGGTTTTCCCAACGCATCTCGTATATTCTCTGGTGTTTTGTTTGTAAACCCTTCAGGGAAGGAAGCACAATTTTTCTTTAGCGTCTTCTGAGACACCATTAAAGCTCAGACATCAACAGCAGCAGTAAGAACAGTGCCGTTATTAACTTCATCTCTCTCCTACCTTCTCCTCCTTTTCCTCATTTGACTTCTTTTTTAACCATGTTGGAAGGGGAGATCTGTATGTTTAAAGCTGATGTAGGAAGTTGAAAAGGAAGTCCATCGGTGTTGTCCAGCATTAACACAGCCTGAATACCAGGGAAGTTGGGGGCTTTTCTTCTTCACACACAGACGCTGACACTCATTCCAGACGGCAGAGACTTGCCTATAGCACCAATTAACAATCGAGTGTCAAGTCCTGATGGAAATACATAAAAATCAATTGATAGCTGAGTTGTCTTAAAATCTACTGATGGTTCAGAGTACCATTTAGATGCCCCTCAGGCTGAGGATGGAAATGCTCAGCTCCCATCTCTTAGGATAATGACTTAAGCGCTGAGAAACACTGGGCTCTACTTTTGTTGGAAGCTGGTTCAGTGTGCTGAAATAAATGCAGAACTCATCCAAGAAAGTAGCAGCCAGAGGCTTGATGGACAAAGAGTGAGGGAAGCAGGGAAGTGGCCAGTTCTTACCAGTATCAGTATGGTGTAAATTGCTACAGGGAAAAATTGTGCTGGATTTTGGACCTCTAACCAGTCTGTATGTCTAGATAAGGCTGCTGTTTACATGAGGCCTCTGTTCATTTAAACTAAAATAACACTGCAGTGGCATAAGGGAAATCACAGTTCTGGGAAATCCTCTTTTCCCCTGTCCTGCACTCAGTTGTCTTTTGTATTAGCTTTTACTAGATCATTAAAATTGGTCTAGAAGACATTTTGTGGAGGAGGAAGAACAACAATGCTAAAAAAAAAGAAAAGCCCAGATCAAATCTGGTGAAGATTTTCAACCCCAAACAATTGAGGGGGAAAAGCTGACATACTCCAGTATTTTCCAAGAAAGAACGTGATTTACCATTTTGAAATGGTTTTTAGATTTTGAAATCGACACTTTTCTAGAAATTCAACAAAAAACATTGAATAGTCCAAAAGATTAAAATAGAATTACTTTTGCATGTGTTGAATCTTTGGATATATCATTTCATAACTTCTTTGCTAGTTGCCAAGAACATGTAACATGTATTGAGACTTATTTCTTCTTCAGATCTTCAGATCCAAAAGAATTTTAAGCAATCCCTGTTCCCACAAAATCCTGTCAGCCCAAATCAATCTCACCATTTTTCTGGGAATTTCATCCAGGCAGATTTTTTTCAGTGAATATTACATTTACTGTAAACAGTACATTAGGCGTAGAAACTGAAAATTTCTATAAAATTAGGTCAAATTTAGTGATAAGTTTGGATAAAAAGAGGTTAGAAAGAAAGTTTAAATTCTTTCAATGACTTCAAAAGTAAATGACTTGATGTCTCATTTTGAAATCTTTTTCAGAGTCAAAAATGCTGAACCTGGAAGTATTTTTTCAAATAGGCTAGCAAAAGCAAGCTTTAAAAACTGAGGTGGAACTATTTCCGCCCCCATTTTTCAGTTCGGCCATTGAACTGGAAAACCAGATTTCGTTTTGGTGGTCCAACTCTGCTTCCCTCGTCCCTGGAAGTGGCAGGCAACATTAGCAGGCATTTCTCACAGTCTGAAATGGCAAGTCTAATGATTTTAGGTGTATAGTAATTACTCTTTCTGACATTCATTCCTCTGAACCCAATAGCAAAGCTGTACCTATGAGGTGCGCAGCCTCTGCCTTCTTCACTAGGCTGGCAGGACATTAGCTGATGTAGGTGAGGTCTCATTTTCCCTGCTCTCCAGCACACAGGTAGGATTGTCGTGCCCAGATCATGGAGCACAGAGGGACCACTGGGCCAGAGGTCCTTTTCCTTACCCTGACACCTGTCTTCTGCTGTGGCCTGGGACCCTTTAATTTTCTCCAACAGATGCCTTTACTTAATGAACTGTTTTCTCCAGCTCCTATCTTTAAAACAAAGCTGAAGCTGTTTCTTTACGTGCCATGTTTGCAGATATTACAGGGACATTGCCAGAATGATCTCGGTGATGTAGTATAAGTACTTGCTCTAGGGAGGCAGGTGGAGTTAAATTAGATGTTTTGTGTTGTTCACACTAAAGATTTTGTTTTGATGGGTTTAATATTCTCAGCAGCTGATGAAAAAAGCTGCAAGCAATTAAAAACTGATTCTGCTAAAACCTCTTGTATTTCTGTTAATGTTAAGTTCCTATTTCAGATTGAGGTCAAAAGAACTTTGTGGTGAAGTTCAGTTTGTATGCTGTTTGCTGTAAAGTGGGCTTTGCTAGTGGTGATACTGAGTGCTAATGACACTGACAGTCACTCCTTATGGTCCCAAGGGATTTGTTTGTTCTAAAGCAAACTAGAGATTACAAATATATCTTTTCTTTTTTTTTCCCTAATGGTTAGCCTAAGACTTTTGACCTGAGAAAAATCCATTTACAAGTAAGAGTCAGACTAGCTTTATCCATTGCGTCAGAGCAGATCCCAGAGGTGACCATTTGGGAAAGACTGTAAACAGCAGTAGAGCTGGCACTGATGGGAGGAATCTTTGCAGAAGAAGAGGCAGATTTCATTCAGAAAGGTGTTAATGGGAGTGTCAGGTCATGGACATGAGAGGTGCTTACTCCTGTTGAGTACTGTGTCCAGTTTTGGACAAAGCAGGTCACTGGAGAGAGAGGCCACCGGAATGATGAAGAAGTCATATTTGCTAAACTGTGTGGAAAGTATGATGTGTCTGGATCAGTTTATGCTAAAAAAAGTGAAGCACAAAAGGGAATAAGACACAGTTCTTTCAGTATATCACAGATGGTTATGAAGAGGATGATGATCAGTCATTCTTTGTGTCTGCTACAGGGAAGACAAGGAGTTTAATGGGTTTTCTTCAAGTGGGTCAGTGATAGTCTCTGCATAAACCCAAAAGGCTGAAGCATAACCAGAACACTAATTGTAGTTGATTTGCCTGCTTTTTCGGCTTCTGTATATTGTGTTAATCATGTGACTTCATGGTTTTACTGTTTAATCTTCCTTATTTTTGTAATGACCAGTTTTATTAGTGATGTAATTAATTATTTTTATTGTTATTCATAATGTGAATATTTATCCTTATTCAAGATGTATTGGAAAGTTTGCTGAGGCTTACCCAGATAGCTGACAACTCTGCCATTGTTCTCATTTTAGGCTGGAACTCATGGAACTATTAAAAATGGCCACTACCGCCGCATGGTAGGTGGTGTTTGCACCATGGCACCATCGTTCCTCCTTCTTGGACTCAGGTGGGTGAAGGTGGGTGCTCGATACCCCACTGTGCAGAGCAGGGGTACTGAAGATCTACAGAGGAACTGTGACATTCAGCAAGGTTTTCAGTTATGCGAGGAGCCCCCGTATCAGTGAGGTGCTCTCAGGATCAGCTGCTGAGCAGGGATAATTTTTAATTGCAGTTTTGGAGTTTGGCACCTGAAGTTTGCCTGAGTTTCGTATGAGGGTCCGGGTTCTGTCATAAGCCTGATCGTAAAGGTTGGGCAATAAGAGACATGGTAAGGAAAAGGCTGCAATAGAGTCAGAGATGGAACTTTTGGGGACATTTATGTGACGAGGTTGCAAGCATTTATCCCAAGAGTAAGATTTTATGTACCTTTGTATTTTATTAGAGGATCAGTTGCATTTAATGTTTCACAGAGTAACATTCAACACGATCATTTCATACATTATGCCCACCTTAAATAAAATGCAAAAAAGGGGAACATTTTATTCACAAAATAAATATGAGAAAATTGAATTACAACTGATACTCTGGCTAATCTTTTTTTTTGAGATGATTAATTCCATGTGACCAGACTGAATATAGGCTGTGCAAATAATACCGAATGTTAAAGAACTCTGTTTAAAAGGCTAGCATTTTTATAAAAAACACTGAAAAAATGCCACATGGCATAAACTCCCTGGAACAAAATGACTCCATTCATGCCAATGAAAATCTTGTCATTCACTTCAGTGAAGCCAGGTTTTATCTGGCATTTCACCTCACATTATCTTATAATATGAAAATAAGTTTCTGCTACCTATATAACTAGAGAATTAGAGTACAAGATAATCTCCCCTGTAAAATGGCAGGCTTTTGTTCAAAATGTCTACATTCATTGGTTTTTATCTGCCTTATCATCTCTTTTCCTCTCTGATGAATGCAAACTGTTTGGGTAATTTGCTTTGACCAGATCTGTGTCTGTGAGATCTTAAGTGGAAAAACTATTTGCATACTTAAGAATCCTGAGAACAGAGAGTGGCATTATAGTTTGGGATTTGGTTGGGGGTTTTTATCCCCTGTGCTGGGCCAAGAGAGACACTTTACATTTATATGTAGCAATTACCATTCCTAATTTTTGTAATTAAACTGTCTTGTGAAAAATTTAACATATGAAATGGAGGCTGCCAGGCTAAGCTCCCTTGCTGTTTGCTTTATTCATTTTTAACATACCAGTCCATAAAAGTTTGGATATCCATTTCTCTCTTCTCTTCAATGACTTTTGTCCAAAGTTGTTTTGGAAAGTATCTTCTCAAAAAATGTGGTCTCCATAGGAATGGTAGTTCCCTAGAACGGATATGCAGAAATACCAAGAGGTTGTTTCCATTAGTTTTTCTAAATTAGTAATTGAAATTAAGTGTCACACACACACAAAAATTTGTAATAGAATGGGGATTGCAGCTGATACCTTGTGTCCTTTTGTGTTTGAAATTGTCAGTGCCACTAAAGAAGCCCGTGAAAGAAGTTACTGACAAAAAATAAATCTACACAAAAATGCACGCTGTAACAGAAGTTGCTGAACTGGCCAGAAGTGTGTGTTTGACAAAATGCAAAAATCCTCTTGCAGGCTGGACCTTCGTTCTGATTGTAAGAGTGATATACTGAGTAAATCCTACCGCTGTAGCTGCACCAGTTAAGAGATGCCCATGGAAAATGACAACCCTCCTTTTGTCTATGAAAATTTTTATTAAAAAAAAATAAAATCCAAACAAGAACATACTATCGTACTATTAGCAATTCTTTTTTTTCATTTGTATTTAATCATCCAAGTGCAATTCAGAGGCTGAAAGAGCAGCGATGTTAATTGGAAGTATTCTGTCTGCAAAATCTGCAAGACAGAGAGTAATAAACTCAAACTAGAAGTGGCAGAATGTTGTTACTGAAAATAGTCATGCACATTTCATTATCCTTTTTGACCCTACTGGTTGGAAAAATGTAAAACCTCTGATTAAAAAAAATTTTAAAATTTTGTGGCTGTTGCTAATAAGAACTGAAACCACTGCATTAGCTTCCACTATCAGGGTCATATTTTTTAACAGGGCTGCAGTGTTCTTTGAAGAGTATGAGAATAAAACTCACATTTCTTTCTGTCTCCTATGGTTGAGTTTCAGATTATTTACAAACAAAGATATTCAGAATAACGTTTTGAAGTTGTGTTGCTACCCTTACTCAGGAGGGAGATGCTGTAGTTCTACAAATTCCACTTCAGGATGTTTTGATGCAATTACCAAATTATTACATTTTAGACTATAATTACATTTTGTTAGAAACTCGCAGCAAATTTCTACAATGTATAATATTTTATAATTAATTCCCGTTATCAGTTACGTAGACTATATAACTCCTTATGTTGATTTATGATGTTGATAGTTTTACAGATAATAATTTGAAAGTCCATTGATTTTGTGAATTTCAGTAGAAGTGCTGTATTCTGTGTGAATTTTCAGGAGTATTAATTTTTTTCATGTTGCTCAGACCCACAGGAAAGAATTCACTTGCTGATCCTGTAAAATAGGGCTGGCTGTAACGATAGAGAAAACAAGGTCTTATGTCCAGATGCTTTACAATTTATATCTGTTTTTTAAACTATTGAAAAAGTGCAGCCTGTGGGCAGAGAAATCTCATTACTTAAAATTTGCACTTCAAGAGAATTTAAAGTTGTACAAATAGATTTTAAGTTTGATAAGAAAATTGATTGGAGATTGTACATTGTGAATACATTAGGTTTCTAAAGACAAAACATGCATGAAGTGCAATTACTGCTAGTGTTGCTATATTAGTATGAATGTTAATAGCATGTTTGTTTTTGAAATGGGTTATGCATTCTGGTAAATGTCTGCTTGAATCTAGTCATCTGTGTATCACTTGTCTAAGTACTCTCATTTAAGATGCCATATCCCTTCTTGTAGCAATAAAGGGGTAAAGCAACATTAATATTAAATAATTAGAAAAACAAAAGGGGAATGATTAAACATATTTACATAATTGAAATAACACTGAGTCGCAGTGGGAAATCGGGACAATGTTGTCTCCTTTCAAAGTAATTCATAATTCAGATTTTTAATTATGGCATATTCATTCATTTAAAGATGATTCTGGATGAGAGGGCCACTAATGAAATACAATCATTAGCATCTAAACAAAGTAATTTAGAAAGTCTCCTTTCGGGGAAAAGATTTCTAGAACATCATCAATCACACAAGATATGCAAAAACAAGCAATTAAACCACACACAAGAACTACAACAACCTTATATATTAGTAATGTACACATGAAAACATAACTGATTACAATGATTAGAGTAGGGTAGTGTGGTTAATTTGTATGTTATGTAGCAATTTCATGGAAGAATGTACCAGGACAGACACATCACACAACAAATGAATGCCATGGCATTGATATATGTATTAAATATATTAATGTCGTTACAGTCAGTGCCAAGTTATCAATAAAAAAATCCAGTGATGAGAATCTGGAACCATGTTCTTCAAAGAAGCAAAACTCCCCTTGTATGAAACCTGGGCTATGGTTTTGTTTTAGAGTTTATTTGTTTGGGTTTCTTTGCTTGTTTTTTATTTTTATTTTTTATTTTCTTTTTTTATTGTATTTGATTTTGTTAAATTGGCAAAATATAGGCTTAGGAAGATATTTCATTAGAGAAGCAGGTGCTGCATTAGTTTCTCATTAACTACTCAAATCCTGCTTTGGGCTTATAGCAACAAAGTGCTCATAGACCTAAATGGGTCAGTGATTTACAGGGTCTTTCCATATACACAATTACAATTCATTAAACATGCAGCAGCATTAAATGGATGGAGTAATTCTGCACGACTTTTAATGTCTGTGTGCAGTGTCCTGTTAAAGGGACACAAAAAGGCTGGCTTTAAACACCTTCTTCTTTGGGCTAAATTATAATCTTGTTGGAAACCCGTACCGTTTCCTCCTCTCATGTAGAGAAAAGGCAGAAAGAGTGGAGTATGCGTGCGGGGAGCATCCTGCCGCAGAGAGGCAGGAGCGGCCGCCTTTGATAACCACCAGGCTTAGAAGCCAAAATATGTTCTATTGGGTACTCAAAGGATAAAAATACTGGTTAATTTTCAACAGTGCTCCTTCATTTGACTTTACAATTTATAGCAGTGAACATTAATGCAAGAATAGCTTGGTCGAGGAGGAGTTTAAAATTAGAGCACCTCTTCTCATTAGCCCCAGCAGCCTGACCCAGGGTGAACTGAGAAGTAATTTGCCGCCAGATCCTCATTTTGCTTCTGTTATCACTCCTTGTAAATGAAGCGCAGCAATTTATTGTAGCACCTCAAGGAGTCAAGAACATAATGTGTAAAACACATACAAAAAAAATCTTTCTTCACATTCATTAACACCCAGCACATAGAGGCTGTTCACTTTTCACTCTAATGAAGGAGGGGGATCTTAAATCTAAAGCTTTCCAGCCTGTGAAGAAGGCCTCTTCAGGTCATTAGACAGAAGCTGAGTTGGACTGAAGAAAGGTCATTGACAAAAAAGGGAGAATGGCAATATGATGAAAAATAGAAAATGGATAAGAGAAGAGACTTTAGAAAGCGCGGAGAATGGAAAGTACATTTTTGGCATCAGTGATCAACCCTTCTTGTCTCTATGTTCATTTTCTGTTGTCAGTGAAGAAAAGAATATCTGGCTTTTTATTTAGCTGGGAATTGCTCTCGTGTTTGGTCAATTCTCATTTCATCACCCTTGATCTGACCTTGCAGGAAGCATTAATGGGCTTATTTTTAAGGGAGCTTTGTCTGGTGCCTATAAATTCAGCCCTTCATTTTTCTCTTTTTTATTAAAAACATGCAGTCTACTAGATTTTAATGTATTCTGATTATGTAACCGACAATTTCCCCTTAGGGAGATCTTTTGTCTCACTAGTCCTGATTAACACTTTGGGTTTATAGCTGTATATTAACACCACATTCAGGAGTATTAGGAAGCTCCTATATGCAAATTAATTTTTATTGGTAATAAAAATAGGAGAACTTAAAGAGGAGTTAGGAGCACTCCCTGAACATGTGCTGAATGCCGAACGTAACATATACTCAGGGGTGGAGGGTACCTGCAGCGAGAGGCACAGAAACTCATAGAAAATCCTTTTTGTTTTATTTACTCAGTCTTCAATGGCAGAAGGGTTGAATCCTGCAGTTCCACAGCGTTAAGTGATATTTTTTCCCCACAGATGCATATAACTTGCACTGATATAAGCAGTTACTGACGTACATATTGTGAGAATAAAGACACAACCAAGTCATTGTCTTTTTTTTTCATGTTACCATTTTTGTTGTTATGGACAAGAAAATAATCTTTTTCTCATAATATATTTTCTTATGTTTGCCCACATCCTATTGCTGGATCTTCCCTTTGTACAAGCTAATCTTATAAATTAGAGTGTATATATTTTACAATAAATGCTTTCCCATTTAGTTAACAGCATGAGACCATTATCTCGTAACAAAACTCTGTTCCAGCGAAGTCTCTTCATTAAATAAGTAATCATCCTTTACATACAATGGAATCTGGAATTAGTAGTATATAAATATACCATGCTGAAAAGTCATCATTTAACAACAACATGACCTACATCAAATTATATCTTATTCTCCTAATCCTTCCGGAAACTGCTATGCAGTTATACCCCTGTGATAGTCTTAGACCAAAAAAAACCCACAATAGAAACGAGCTGTCAATGTATTCAGCATTTCAAAGGGAAGGTAGAGGTTATTTTGGAACTCCACAAGGGTTTGGTTTTACTTCTCCCTAAGAAGCACCCTCGTGAATTATGCATGTAAATAATGCTGCGAACTGCTTTATTTGCTGCTGAGCTGGAGCAGCAGGTTGCCCAAAACTAATTCTCCACTGTACCCCCAGTTCGCTCAGCTTTATTGTTCAGCTGCTGTCTCGGTATTATGTTGTGATGTGCTTTTTAACCCAGATAGTTTGGCAGATAGAGGCTAGGGAATGGTCAGATGAATGGTCAGACAGGCAGACCCTCTGGATTGCCAGCATTGAAAACCATGTTTATGTGAAGAAGGAACCAAGCCCCCCACATCCATTCATTAGCAGTTAGAACAATTTTTCTGCTTGTTTAAGCCATTGGTTTCGCCTTACTGCTAGTTATCAAGAAGAGTAGACCTAAAGGGAATAGACATGGGGGGTCTTCCAAAAGCCTTGCGTGTTGAGTAGATTTAGATAGCGTGGCATAGCTCATGCAGCTACTTCTCCTGTGCATCCCCCAGGTCCATGAGCATTTCAGCACAGGTGTTCATTGCCAGAGACATCCTGACACCAGTTTGGCCAAGGCTTTCAACAACGTTATGTCCATGCACAAGTATTTTGTGGTGTCAAAAAAAGCATTCCTCGGGTACCATCTTTTTTCTTCTTTGACAATATTTCCCATGGAATGTATATGTTTTGTGCCTTTTCCAGGCAGTGCTGGAATTATAACTGCTGCTAGAATTACGGTTTTCCCTGGAATACCTGCTGCATCCCTGTGCTTGTCTGGGACTCAGCTGAGCACGTAGCCCTTTTGCTAAACCCAGAGGAGTATGTCCTGGAGCACCAGAAGACAGAGGTGAGCTGGCTGGAGGGAAGAGAGGGGACATTATTGTATCTAAATGTCCAGAATGTCTAGCTCTGTTTGGGAAGCCATCATTATTCCAAATGGTGTTTATAAGGATCTCTATGTATATATCACGTTCTACAAGATGCTAATGATAACATGACAGCAGCAGTGCTGATATCTGTTCAGTGATCATATGCCATTACAGACAATCCCAGGGGTTTGTAGGCTGAATTTGAAGCCGATATGTAGTGAAATACCCACACATCCAGCCCCTCCTGTTGGCTATCTAACATATAGTCTGGAAAAAAGCAGGACTTCTCTCCATGTCTGGAGGTCCTGTTTGTTCCATGGGTAACTGGGGGATGGAGGAAAGAGGTCACATTGCACCTTCACGCCAGGAGCCTGAAGTCATCACAAATGGATCTTTCGCTCTGAAAGAAAGTGCTTGTGCCTGATATTATAAATACCATGGCAAGTTATTAAAAACCCTCCGAACATATCTTTTTTTTTTCCCTACTAAAAAGTACAAAAGTGAATTGATGTTATGTAGAGAGCAGTACTCAGCTACTGTCTGTGTTTATCAATGGTTTTTACCATTGCTCACATTGTGAACAATGTGATCTGAGAGACCTTTAAATGGGTGCAATATTTATTAATTCTCAGAATGTTTGAGAAAGAGGGACTGACTAGTTTCAAGGTCCTGAAACCTTTCTTCAATAGGTAGCAAAATAAATGATTTTTGCCTTTTTTTGAAAATACTCAAGAAAATGTCTCAAAAATTCACGTGGGGAATTCCTTGGTGATGTTGTGGTCTTTCCTTTTCTGTCCTTGTATTTGAAATTGATGAAAAAGGAAAAAGGGAGATGGAAGGGAAAAACAAGGCAAAATTTACCAACCATAACCTCTATTTTTTCATAATCCAGTTGTATAAAAACCCAGCATTTCCAAAGGCCAAATTAACATAGAATCATTTAGGTTGGAAAGGACTTTTGATATCAAGTCCAACCATTAACCTAGCACTGCTAAATGCACCACTAAACCATGTCCCTAAGCCATCACATCTACCCATCTTTTAAATACCTCCAGGGATGGTGATTCAACCCCTTCCCTGGGCAGCCTGTTTCAATGCTTGACAATCCTTTTTAAGGTGAAGAAATTACTCATAATATACATCCTAAACCTCCCCTGGTTTAGCAACTTGAGGCTATTTCCTCTTGTCCTATTGTTTTTTGCTTGGGAGAAGAGACCAACCCCCACCTCTCTCTTTCTACATTTTTAACTCATCTTGAGGTTTAAAACAGTGAAGGCTGTCTTCTTTTTTTACCGGAGAGCAGGATACAAAGAGCTTTTATGCTGATTGTCACCCCGTGTGGTGGGGAAGGAAAAGCAAACTGGGAGAGGTGAGACGCCAACCAAGGCGCGGAATGGGGAAAGGTTCCAGCTCCTGCCCCCTGTAATTCACAGACTATTTTAGACACTAAGATTGTGACAGCTTGCTCTTGTGATAAAGATGTTAACAAGAAGAGAAAATGACATTAATTTAATCTATTCTTACAGGTCATGCTGAAATGAGACTGTGATGATACAAAATTATAATAATAAATATGGTAGTAATTTCACAATTCTTTATAGATACTGTTCCCAATCCTTTCACATGCAAATGTCCTATCCCGTCCTTCATGACAGTGATTTCTGGTGCCATCCAGACTCTAATTCAGCATCTTCTAATAGTTGGTTCCGTAATTACTTTATATGGCAAGAGAGATTTAAAATACTATCCCAAATTAAGATCTCAAGATGGCTTTACTTTTATTACTCTTTCTCTTGGGCCTCTAGGAACATTTCTGATTTAGACATTTTCCACATTTGCAGAAGCAAACTAGATCATCAGCATTCTCAGCTCATAGCACATTAATAACTAGAGACAAACAGTGTTCAAAACACAAAGTATTGTAATAAAAGTATTTAAAGATATTTTTGTATGAACGGAAGTGGTGATTTTGATTTGTTGGTATTTTTAGTAGCCAGAAAAACCCAACACATTAATTCCCAAATCCTGAAAAGTTTGTGGGCACATGATTATTTAATTCTGAAAAGGGATGTAGTAATTTAAAATTCAGCATTTTTATAAGTTTCTTATTCAGTCAGAGCAATACTGTCTCTTCCAAGGAGTAAATTAAACAGCAGTATTAAAATTATTGAAAAGAAATTCTAATCTAATTTAAAATTTTTGTTCTAATCTAATTTTTAAAATGAGAATCGTGTCATCACAGTATCTCTCTTTTTTCTGAATTAGTTTGTCTCAGGATGACTTTTACTAATTGGGGGTTGTGAGCTACACCAAGAATGGCAGCATCTTTACTGAACAAAAGATGGTGAGCTGCACCTTCCAGGCAGGAGAAGTGTTACTCTGACCGGTGCTCAGCCCTTGTAGTGTAACTTCAGCAGCAGCTTCTCCAGTGTGTTTTGTTGAGTTTACACCTTCTGTTTAATCTACTAGATACAGAGGGTGGAGCTCAGCCTCTGCATTCTGCTTAATAGCCTCAATTACAGGTGGAAAAGCACACGGTATGTAAATCAGTACACACTAGATGTGATATAATTGCAAGGTCAGTCTGGACAATGTTTTGCTGAAGTGCTGCTTTAAGTGAATAATTTCAATGATGAAAGTGTATTTTTTCATATTTGAGAGCTAATGTACTGAACTGGTCTTTCAGAAACATTGCTGCAATTGCACTGTAATGTTAGACAGCAGAGAAATATTAACAGCTACATTTCCTCAACTTCAGCACATATTTTAGTAGGTAATGTGACATGTAGCTAGACATAATTGTATCAGGATTTGAAATGCAGTGCTCTTAAATTTAGAATGGGGAGTCACAGGAGAGGACACTGGAGAGATTTGAAAGTCGTAAGCAGAGAAGGCAGGGAATAGTGTCTGCTTGCCTGGGACACTGAGAGCATCGTGGGAGACAAGCGTGGTGCAGTCAGTGGGCCCTGGCGTATGTTCCTCTTGCAAGACCAAAGTTTCAGGATGCCGATATGGATTTTGAACAAGATAACTGTGCTTTCCTGTAAGCAATGTTAAAATGATTTCAACCATTAATATAAATTATATGTCATGCGTTCAATTTTGTTTTCAGCTAATGCTGGGATTTACTTCAGTTAACAACTTCCACTGACTTTTATCGAGTAAGATCTCACCTGACATATTCAGGCAGAAATTGTCTACATATTGAATTTAAAATGCTTTTAAACATGTTTTACAGGAGAGTTGAAGAAAGGTCCCCAGCTACCCTTTGAAGCACCAATTATTCCCATAAACTGATTAAGCATCAACTTGTTCTTTCATGTAAGTGTAAAATAGGTGATTCAGTGAACAGTTGCTTACAGACTTGTTTGCAGAAGTACTAACTTGATTTTAGTGGGGTTACTCTTGTAGGGGAAATACGTATAATAACAAAGAAAAGTAGCAGTCAAGAGTCACAATACAAAAAGAAAATCTGGCAAGATCGTAACAAAAGCATAAAAAAAAGAACACAAACTGTATCTAAGTAAATTTGTGATCATGTGGCATATTTAAGAGCAACAAAATTCATTATCTGCAGCTACCTGTCTTTTTCACTGTTGTGATTTGCGGTGAGATAACTATTTAAATTAAATTACTCTATTTTCATAATTCTGATTTATTAAGGTATGTTTAATTAAGTTGATTATTACCAAATAACTTCTGAACATCGCAGTTACTCTTTTGCTTAAGTTAATTTTGCATCCTGTTCCACGTAGATTATTTCTGATTTGTTATGAAATTCAAGAAAGTAAGCATCTGGGTAAAAAGGGTGTTTATTGGCAAGGGCCTAATTTGCTACACATAAGTGCCATTATTCATTATTACTCTCATTACAATGCAAAAGCCTTGAGTTAGCCTTTCAGGTAACACAATTTGTAACTAGATGGAGAAGGTTAGGAAGAAATACAACTCTTTTCTCTATTCAAGCCAATGGTAGCAAAAACCATTCCTGAAGGGAAGCAACAAATATAACGTGGGATGGTTACACTTTTTCTCTCCCTCCTGCCCATTTGCTCTTCACAGTAATGTAGTGACTTTTCCTTATGCCACCTGGCTGGGAGAGCAGAAGACCCAGCCCTGTAGGACGCTTTATCAGACCCTGTGGGAGAGCTGCTGTAGGACCTGTGTTATGTACGCTGTGATGAGTGTCATGAAAGTAAGTGAATTAAATATCATAAAACTAAATGAATTGGTTTCAGTTATAAAAAGTCTGTGGAAAGTTTTTGCATTTACAGGGAATGTTGATTGCGGGGGGGGGAGTTATTTTTTTTTAACTTATTTTACTAAAGTAAAGCTCCTTGTTTTCCAAAACAAGACCAACATTTTCAAGATAAAGAAGAAACTCTTCTTGAATCAAAAGAGGAAAATGTACATAACAAGTTGCCATGGTTGTCAGATTAACTTGTTTTCTGCTTCAGCTGTTTGATCAGGAAATGGGTATATTATGTGCTGTGATTACAAACAACAGCCCTGATGCTGTTAAAAGATAAAGCTAATTGAGCAGGGTTTTTTTACCCTATGGCCCAAGCAGTGAAAACAGCCACCCCCTTGAAAACATCCTGCTTGCATCAATATTCCCCATCAGTACAGCAGCAAGACCCACGCTCTTCCCAGCTCCAGGAAGGTGATGTTCTCTCTTAAATCCATGCACTGGTTTTTGTGCTATTGATATTTAAATGACAATCATTTATGCAAAATACAATTTATTTTCATGATCTTTTGTAGATAGGGGGAGCCTCTGGAAGAGATAGAGTGACAGCTAGAGACACTGGAAGCCCTGTGGTGGCCATCTAGCAGACACATTACTGCTGCACGGGCACGAAGGATGTGCCCACAACCGGGAGATACACGTAGCCACTTGTATGCTGCTACGGTGTTAAAAAGAGGAATATATCTGGGTGCTTTTTTAATCAATGCATTTGGATGAACAAATTTTAAAAGATGTCTGTTCCCTTATTGATTCCAGGCTTCTCCAGACAGGAGAAAAAACTCACTTGAAATAACACCCAGTATTAGAACAAGACAAAACACATTCACCACATAAATGAAATAATTGTAATCAGAAGAGTGGAGTTATCACACTAAGAGGATTTCGGTGAATAGATGAATTCTGTGTACAACATAATCAAATGTTTAGTCTAGTCCTACTTTTATTCATTTCCTGGATTTTCTGATTAATTTAAATCATGGTTAATTGAGTAATGAAACATTTGGGAAAGTTCAGCTAGAAGAACAATTTGCTAGAGACATTTTCACTTGTTCTTGTTAATACACAGTTCACTAGATCCAATGCACTTGTAAAAAATCTGAAAGACTATTAGAAGAAAGCTGATATTTTTGACTGAGAGGCGCTTAAATTGTGAAGTTACTCTAAAGGGCTCGGTAACACCTAGTACTAAAGCCCTGAAGCGCCAAAAAGATTGGGTTTATATGTTGTACAAGAAATAGAAACCTGGGGAATTTCCCAAGGGGGAATACCCAGGGGCTAGGAAAAAGAGGATCCTCTTTTATAAAACACCTTTCTTTCTGATAATTTGCTGATAGCACTGAGTGACAGCGAGGAAAAGCCAGTAGCAAAGAAAAGTTTATTATATTGTCCTTGCCTGTCAGCTTTTCTCTTCTCCAAGTTCAGTGATCTTGTTTGGGGCCAGGGAATCTATTCATGTTCAATTAGGCTCTGTCGAGACTCAGGGAAAAGAATCAATTCTTGCAGGCGGGGAAAGTGGCTGGTCGTTTTGGGGAGGGCAGTAACAAATATTGCAAAATGAGACAAAGAACAGCTGTTTGCACAGGGTGGGCAGGCACGCGTGCCCAGAAAGCTGCCGGCATCTGTACGGCAATTGTAAATGGACCTTGCAGTTCAGCAGGTTGATTAAGTTAACTCTTTGCTGGAAATATTGTTCTTTGTCATTAATCGTGATCTTACTTCTTGTCCAGACTCTTTTTTTTGTGAGAACTTAATCAAGCTTAAAGAATAGCCTTTCCAACTATGCAGCTGCTTTTTCTTTATCTTAGTATATATTCACGGACTGGCCTTAACAATGCTGGCTGTAAAGCAGATAGTTTGAGACAATACATTTAACCTGACATTCTGATACCGTTGGAAAAATTATAATTCTTTGAAATGGAAGCTGATGAGGCAAAAATGGACAATCTAAATACCATCGCTCCAAATGGTAGAGGTGGACAAACGATGCTAGAGTACATTATTCCACTCCACTGGATGAAGTGACTTTCAAGGACTGATTAGCTCCATGTCTGAGAGGGTTAGCCCCCTGCCTGTTATAACAAGTGCCTATGAAAGGGAGAGCTGATCTGACAACTAGCAATGCCAACCGTCAAGTTATTTCAATACTTTCTCTGCTAACAAGTTGATTAATCCCATCATCATTTTGAAAACCTATTTTATATTGAATAAATCATTTTCTAATAAAAAGCAGTTAGGAGGTGTAAAACTTTGACTTCTTCTCAGCGATGCTATCAGCTCCTCTGCAGATTTTGCTATTTCTGGCTCTCAGCAAGTTCTCTGTGCTGAAGATTATTCTTTTCATGCTAACTGTAAAGTTTTATTTTAAAAACGCAACCTTTAATATCCTACTGACAACATCACATCATGCATCCTCTGCAGTGTAAACGTGTCTATATTTTACTGTAAACACCAATGTTGAATGTCTCTGTTATTTCTATTCCTTCTCCTCATTTTTTCCCTTGCTACTACTATTAAGCCAAGCATGATACAAATGATTGCTATCTCTGGGGCCACATGACAAATGCATCACTACGCACAAGGGAAAGCTCCAATATAATGTCTTGCATTTGCAACATCACATAATTGTTTGGAGCATTTAAGAGATTGTAGACAGCCTGTGAGGAAGAAAAAGGACTCCAATTAGCTAGGAAAAGTGCTCATTTATGTACTTGGAAATGCAAAGATTTGAAAAATACAGAGCTTAACAGTCAGTGGAATTATAATAAGGCAAATTATAAACATCACAATAAGCATTTTGTTTTCGTAGAGCAGTTTCTATAATGACATAACATTAAAAACCACGCTGAAACCCAGAAAAAAAAAAAAAACCAAACTAAAAGATCAACCTTTATTTTTTTTTTTATAATATAAGTCCAGGATTTCACATATGTTTGAATACAAATTGCTTTTTAGTGTAAGGTTATTTTGCTGTGAGAAGCTGTTAGCTTAATGATTTAGAAGAGATAAAACCAGACAAAATTAATAAGTAGCATCTTGGAGAGAAAAAGGTACATTAGTAACAATCAGAAAGGTTGAGATTCCTGTATTGCACACAACTGATAAAAGTATATACATTAAATATGTTCCTGGGAGTTGGGAAGTGGAGACGTTCTTCCTTTAGCTTTCAGATGGAGTCACTTTGCCTGCACTAAAAGAGAGGTCCTTTAGCTCACCATAGTTGTGAACCCTTTAAAAACTTCTTGTGGTTACTCCAATTAAACAATTTTCCTCACTCACATGTCGAGGAAGGCTGGTCGATGATGAGGGAAGTGGCCAATCAAGCTGGGAAAGTTCAGTACACCTGGGATAGAAGGCTCTGTACATGCGAAGGCTTCAGGTACTTGGGCAGAGACCTTCACCTGGTAGAAATGAGATTTTCATTCCTTAGTGGGTTATTTAGTGTTTTTCTAACATTTTCCTCAGGCACAGAAGCAGCTACTGCTCCAATATCGCCTAGTCTGAAATTCTGAATCTGCACTTTTATTGCAAAGTCCATACAACAGCACAGGCTCTGTGTTCAATAACCTTGGAACAAGGCTGGTGTCCTTTTTTCTCCCTTGTTTCTCATAATTATCAAAAAAAAAAAAAAAAAAAGCCTCCTATACACACACACAGATGTCAGAAGCCACAGTCAGGACTCAGGTCTGTCCTCTGCCCAAGGGAACTCAAACATTGGTTTCTGATGTGCAGAGCTGTCAGTCCATACAAGGAGTGGGGGACAGCACAAACTTTCTACTTCCTCTGAGATGTTCAGTTCCGTAGGAAAATCTAAAGGTTCCTTGGACTGGGAAGGCAAGAATGGAGAGAAAAGGCAGCTCTCCAGTCCAGTGCTTGGGCTGTCCACCTGCAAAAGATGGGCTTCCTGATTTCATCCCTTGGTTCAGGGCTGTTTCAGAATTTTATCCAGTGACTGTTTAATGCGTCCTTTGCATGCTGATGAAAACAGCACTTGCTGCTGCAGGTTTTTGTGCAGTAATCCTTGCAAATAAGAAAGCTGCAACTCCCTTAGCTCTTCCCAGAGAACCAAGGCCTGCGTCACGCAGCAGACAGACAGAGACTGAAATGCACACATTTTTGACTGACACAGTGTGTGTTGTGAAAGTTGTTTCGTCTAGTTAGATTAGTTCAGTTTGTTTCTTTCCAGATTTTTATGATAAGGTTATCTAATGTACAGTAAAGCATCTTTTTAATTGTTTGTATTAAATAAGTGAATCATAACACTGAACACTAAAATAGTAGAATAAATTTAGGAATGTTTCTAAAAGATGAAAATTCCTCTTCAAACGTTGGAACATTTTTTTCTTCTAGAGAGATCTGTGTGTAGGTTATTTTTAAAGTATCTGGTTAGCTAAGCAAGTTATTATTTACCTGAGACTACGAAATCTTTTATGGTATCAATGTGGAGATGTTACATGAAGGGCTATTTTGCATTTTTAAGATCTCATATTCTTAGCTAGCCTTTTTCAGGGTATGAGCACACCTAGTTAAATACATATCCAGAGTTACAAATTTGTTTCATTTGCCCTATCTCATTCTTCTCAAACTAGAGGAAAGAAGCACTATCACAGTAATAGCAATGACTAGAAAAGAAGAAAATAAAAGCTGAAAGTTCTAATCAAAACTGTAATCAGAAAGATGACAAATGGTGAAGATTATTAAATTTTCTTTGCTCCCTTGATGAATTTAATAAAGAACTAATCAAAGATCATTAGAAGCCTTTTGTGCTTGGTGTGCATTGTAACCAGATTGCAATCGAAATTTATGTTTTAGTGGTTATCTAGGGTTGAATTGGACATGTAAATATAGAAAAGGGATATTTTTAGCATTTTTCTTTGAAAATATTTATTTTAAAATGTCAAACCATTGCATGTTGCTTCTATGCTTTACACAATAAAAGCAGAGCATCTTTCACTGTGGTTAGAAATGTTTAAATTACTATCAGTGTTTACTTTGAATTTTCTAATGATCTTTGATTATTTCTTCCTTTAATTTCACAGGAAAATTAGAAAAGAGACATTTCCCAGGCAATTATGTAAGTATTCCGATTGCTAGGACTACTGACAACTTGTAGAGTGCCTTAACAATATGGAAATTCACCTTTTGCAAATCTTCAGGGTTAATGTAGCATTCTTAAATTTTAAAGGGTGTTTTTTAATCTCCTTTTCATCTCCCCTATTTGGTGCTGGAGTAATAATACTTATTAGATGCAGTGACTGAAGGTGTTATAGTTTGAGCCATCTTTCTTTTTCCTTCTGGCTCGTGATATCTGCAGTCTCAGGTTGGATGATGAAAGAGAGATTTTTACTTTTGGTCAAGTATAATTTAAAGGATAACTAATGCCTGAATATGCTGGAAGAACATGTATACTTCAAATAATACCTAATATACAGATAGTGAGAGTAATGATAAAAACCATAAATCTTCAAGCTCTTTCTAAATTAACTCTTTGCAGAGTCTAGTCAGCTGGTGATTTATAGCCAACTGGTTGGTTATGACAGGGTAGAGGGGGTGATTACTGATTTCATTTCTACTCGCCCTTCGTGTCACGTGGGCAGTTTCTGTCTCCCTGGTTGGAAAGTGCTTGCAATAGTGTGCTCACAGTACTTGTCCTCAACATCTGACCTATTTGTCTGCCACTGAATAGAGTTTTGCTCTTACTGTTGCTTTAGCCTTTGGGGAGATTTCTTGCAGTAATGTGTAAATATTAGATTAATTAAAGAATTAAGAGTTGTGGATCGATGTTACAGAATAGTGTGGGATCTAAAATGGCCTAATATGACAGTTTGTCATTTCTGTGGGAACAACAGAGATAATTTGTCATGGCTTCAGCTGAGATGGAGTTAGGCACTCTGGCAAGAAATTGCAAAAGGCTATAAAAAAGAGGTAAGTATGTCCACTCCAATGGAAACTACCCCAAATCTAGGCATTACATATCACCACATTAGAAGTCCTTATTGTTATTACTAAATGGGATGCTACAGCTTGCATTGTGTTTTTTTTGTTGGTTTTGGATGGGGAGTAGGACTCGGGAGGTCATCGTCCCCCTGGACTGGGCACTGGTGAGGCCCCACCTCAAGGGCTGGGT
>JAOXNO010000041.1:38918909-38971431 GCA_028565335.1 Limnodromus scolopaceus
TCCCCTGAAGGGAATGGGAGACTCACCTTGATAGTGGTGGTGTGCACAAGATTCTTAAGGTATTTATTATGACATGATTATATTAATTTTGGAGTTACCCACTTTGTCTCTCACGCAGTGAGACCCACAGATACACATGCAGAAACAGATTAGCTAGTCAAGTGCTCAGAAAAAAATAACATTATCACCCAATATCTCATATAGATGCACCTAATGCACCTATATCCTATTGTTTGAATGTGCAGTGTCCAAAAGAATGAATAGACTTTTCAATATAAAAATTGTTAAAGAAAAATACGATATTAGCCTCCAAAATATGTGCATGATAGTTTCAGGAATAACTCTTTCTAGGACTAGTAAGATGTGGGGTCAGGATCAGAAGGCAAAGTTAGGTTTGGCTTGATTCCAAATTATTGAAAAATTGAAAGTCAGATAAAGCTTGGCCTCTGTGAATTAGCAGGGGTTGTAAATTACTACCTGTGTAATGGACAGGTTAATAATTTCAAAGCTAATGTAACTCAACCACATCATCAAATCTACAGACAGTGGAAAATGTCAGACTATGGTGAAATCCTAGCAGAAGCACATTCTGGTGTTCAATCTGCATAAACTGTAATTGTCTGCTAAGCAACACATCACTTCAGTGAAAAAGCAGATTTTCAAGTATTACAGGCATATCTTCTTTGGATGTGATGAACCCTTCAGGGACTGGGGTAACCCCTGGCCCTTCAGCCAGGGGTTCAGAGATGCTTGTGCTTGTGCCCTCTCCTCTGCCTCCCGCTGGGAGCAGCCCCAGGCTTAGTCTTTGCGGGCACAGATGAGGGAGCTACCAGTGCCATGAGCACTGCTTGGAGTTCTCCTTGGAAGGACCTGGGCGGTTTGCTGTAGATGGGGCCACGAGCAAGCGAGGGTGGCTGCAGGGTGGCTAGCTGGGGGCACAGGAGGGCTGCAGGGAATGGGTGGCACAGTGCAGACACAGTGTTCACATCCCTTCAACAAACAGGAGAGGAGAGGGAAAGACCCCAGACCAAGTACCTCACTTGCCTTCACCATCTACAGATGTTTTAAATATTTTTTGTCGTCTGTCATGTTGGACATATATGTGGTTAACAACTGCTCTATAATTCTAAGTTTGGCCATTCTGTCCTTAAGGCTGTGGAACAAGCTAAAGAAGTTTTACATCTGAAAGCTAAGGATCTACTAATAGAGATCTATACAGCTAAAAAATGTGAAGCCAGGTACCTTGAGGGTGGATACATAATTTAAAATGACTTAAGCCTCTGCATGGCCATAAGGTTTCCTGGCACCAGCCATAGAAAATGAGATACTGATGAACAGGAAGACAGAGGATGGAAGGAGTATTTTTCTGTGGGAACCTGTTTGAAACAGCTATGGTAATCTTCTTAAACAGTAAGAAACAGGAAATATACAACTTTGAGAATTTTCCAAGACTTGCCTGTCAGAGTTTGAAGAATAATTAGTCAGTATCAGGAGCTTCTAAGATGTTAGAACAGGTAAGAAAAATGATCATAAACTTATGAGAATTTTTTTAAAGCATAGTTTATTTAGTTTTTGCAAATTTATTGTGGTTTTGCCGTTCTGTGTGGTTTTGCCGTTCTGTGTTAAAACAATAAATTATTTGATTGCTAAATCATAGTTGGTGATTAATCAAGCTCTGGGTGACAAGAAGAAATTTTATTTCTTTAGATTGGCAAACCCTAATTACAGGAAAGTGGGGAACTCTTGTTGTGCTTGGCTTTTTCATGTATTTCCATAGGACAGTCACTGGGTTAGGGAGGTAACAGCACTTCATGAGCTGGTTTAAAATCTGGGAAAGCATGAATCTGTGTGTAACACATGTCAGCCCTGGACCATAAATAACCAGGAAAGATTCTGCACATCATAAACGTAAATGGGAGCGGTTCTTGATGTCATGGGTCTCAGAGGACATTGCAATGGTGGATGAAAATTGTTGTTTCGTGTAGGTAGCAATAGTTCATGGAAAAGGGTAAAAGAAAGTGATCAAATATTGACAATGTGAAAATAATGCCAGGAAAACTGGGCTTTGGATGCATTCTAAAAATAGTATAAATTGCAGTACTCAAGTACCAGCATTTTTCAAAGTGCCTTCAAAAAATATGTGGTGTGGAAATGATCAGATTTATGTTGACAGTATTCAGCATGGTATGTGACCATTTATGCTTGTTTGCATGTTATTTGCATGACTCTGTTCACCACATGGCACAGTCCTACAGAAAGAGTTCTAGAGAAGCAACTTCTTTTAGGTTTTCTTTCCCACGGAGAAGGAACCCTCAACAGGAAACATGGTTCCTTCTGGTCTGTAGTCTGTGAAACCAGGAGACATGGAGAGAAGGGGTTATAATTGTGTGTGCACCTGCATCATGCCCCTGTGTTCTCTTATTATGTGACAAGTGAAAAGGAGATTTGTGGCAAGGATGGGACAAGTTGTTGTAGCAGGACCTAACACATGAAATCCTGCCTGCATAGCACAGAGCTACTGTAGAGCTCCTCTGAGTGACACCTAGTTGGAAATCGAGCATGTTCCCAAGAAAGCACAGTTAAACTTGCTTTTATAAATCTCGGAGAGCTGCCACTATCCTCAGAAAAGTGTTCAAGTGACTACTTAGCATCGTTACAAAAGTGCCATGCATCATTTCAAGCTGGAATTTGCCTTGGTCCAAATTCCAGCAGTTGGAGCTTGTTGTACCTGTCCTTGGAAGACTGCAGAGGCCTTTATTACATTTTTGATTTCTACACTTGTAGACTGTGATGAAATTACCCTGTAGTATCTGCCCCCTGTGGTTAGCTAAATAAGTACAATGTATTTAGTTCCTTTGCTCTAAGACATATTTACCATCCTTTTTTTTCACTGCCATGCACCCACCCTTGAATCAGGTGAATGCAAATCTTCTCTCTAAGTCCCAGGTCTTGTGTCCACCCCTTTTCAGTTTGTCGAGAAAATCCAATAAGAAATGATAGACCTGGATCTGTTATTCACTTTTATTTTATTGGGGGATTTTCTAAGTGCATCTCAGTGTGCAGGCACTGCTGAGGCCAAGGACTGAATATACCCCGAATCTGAGACGTTAATAGATTGGGTTGTTGGTTTTTTTTGTATAACTGCCATTACTTTAAACCCATTGGGTCTCCTTTCCTCTTCAAGAGGAACAAAGGACGTTCCAAGTCTCCCCAAGAAATAGAAAGCTTCCAAAGGAAACAAAGGAAATAAAAAATCCTCACCTTGCAGCAGCAGGAGAGACTCAGTGTGTTTGTGTGCGGGGGTTGTGCCCTCGTGAATTGTGTGCATCACTCCCGCAGCAGCCCCAGCACCACTCAGGCTCCCAGAGCCAGGCGGAGGCAGCAGAACGGAGGATAGGAACCGGAGAAGGCAGAGGAGGGGTAAAGCCTCTCCCTGTGGCTGTGGCAGGGAAGAACAAAACCACTGCCTCGGATCCGTGCACAGTGTCAGGTTTGGTTTTGGTGTGCTGGAGCCAGAGGCTGCAGGCTGCTCTGAGCTCAGGCTGCTGTGTGAAACCTGTCCTCCCGGTGCGGATACGTCCCTTGGCTGTGGAAAGCATCCTGCATCCCGGTTGTGATACCCACACTGTCACATGAGGTCCCCATCCCATTCCCCCTTTTGCCTTAGGGCTTTGTCTTCCCTTGGTGAGAGCTGGAAAATAGTCCTGTAGCAGCAACAGTATGGGGTCGTGCCTGGCTCTGTTGTAGTGCTTTCTGCCTGGAAATCTAGGGGTTCCTCACCAGGATCGCCCTCCCGGGTCAAACCTAGGTTTGACTGGCAGCAAAACCCCAGTTCTGGATCGTTGTTAGTTTTATGATTGATGATGTTTGTTTAATTTCTCAACTATTGCTGGCCTGGGATTGTATTGCAGTGCAATAAATATGAGCACAGCTATTTATAGGTATAGCAGTAAAGGGATTTGTACCCACTCGGTATTTATTTCTAATTACTGCAACGTTTTGAATTAGAGTGAATGGGGAAAAAAATATTAAAATTCGTTTTCTAGGCCTGTATTTTACACCTAGGTAAAATAAGCTGTGACTGGGGAGAAAAGTCCGTGTTCAGATTTCCCCCAAAGCACAGGGCAAGTGTAGAGGTATGAGCCAAGTGAGAGGCATCCGGCGCAGCGCTGTAGCTGGGGTCTGGGACGTACCCTGGCTGCTGGATTGCATACTTGCACTGCTTTCATTGCTGGAGCTGGTTGGATTAAAGCTGGAGTGGGTGTATCATCTCCAGACACTACAACGCTCTCTTCACACTGTTCTGCACACACACACACACACACATGCACACACTACACATACACAGGCAGAGAAAGGACTTGCCCACCCCTGCATGGTCCTCTCCTTCCTTGCTGCAGCCAGTGCTCTTTGCTTTTGCTAACAGCATTGCAGACGCAGGCTGAGTGTCATACCCCGGCTGCTTCTTACACCCAGGCTGATCTTACAGTACAAAAATAGTTAGCCACACGGTATGGAGTGTATTGTTAAAAAACACCTCCCTATTAAAAATCATCACAGAACTCATTCAGACACAAGTAGCCCCTGGACTCAATTGTGGGTTTGGTAGACTGCTGCCTTGCATCATTTGTAACTGAGCAGAATTAGAGCAAGATGCTACTTTTACTGTTTTTTTAAGATATACATCTGCATGGAGAGGTGCTTTTCTCTCTCAGTTCCTCTCCAGCCTGTGTGCCTCCTGGTACTACACAGCTGTAAATAAGTGTCTGTTGTTCAGATGTTATTCACCTTTCACTTTTGTTCTAGCTAATTTTGTTGATACAGTGTGAGAAAACAAGTCAAGAAAAAAGGTTATAATGTTCGTTTCCAAGAGCCATAGTGAGTGTTACATTTGTACTTCTCACTTGTTGTCTTTTATTGCATAATAAAAAGCGAAGAAGCCAAGTACTTTGGTATACCAGTAGGAAATACTCGTGCCACCATTTAACCCTTCAAGCAATATATAGGAATCAAAACATAATCCATAGAGTTTTTCAAATTACTGAAGGCATTGTAGAGCAACACTTCCTATAGTTCTACAGTCCCAGCAAGCTGGTTGTAAAATATATCTTATGCTTTTATACTTTTAACTGACTTTTCTTTATACAATGATTTACAGAGTCATAGCATGCTCAGCCTGCTCATAAATTAAGCAGTATAACAGAAACCATGAAAAACATCAAGTCTTGGACTAAATGTTATCACTCCATGTGTCAATAATGACTTTAATGTGATAATAATGACTTTAATTGAGCAGACATTACTAGTGATCGTCTCTTATGGCCATGGGAAGCATTTTTTCTTACTTGTCTCCTTAAATATCTCAGTTAAATTATGCAGACAAAATTATGTCCTAGCACATTACATAAAATCTGAAGAAATAATTAAGAAGTTAAATGAAACATCCCTGTTGAGAACAGAAGGAATTGTGGCTGCTTTTAACGTAAAATACCTTCTCACTTACAAATCTTGTGGAAAAAAATAGGAAGCATTTTTTGAACTTCTTCCTTGTTGGTACATTTTTAGTATTGGGTACAACTTTAATACAGCTCATCAGAGTAATTAGCTATTTACCATTTAAATCATGGTGAAAGTATCTTAAAACTTCTTTTGTGCTCTTATCGCTTTTTGAGGAGCACATTTATACACAAATTGCTTGGCATCTCTGTATCAAGGCTTTGATCTCCTGCACTATCAATTGTTGGCTCAGGTACAAGAGACTGTAAAATATACAAAGCTGTCTGCTCTAGACTCCAGTTGAAATAAAAAAGGAGGCTGTTTATACACAGCCACTCATTAGCTAAGTCAGTCAATATTTACATGTTGCAAGCATAATGCCTTCTTTATGTTAGATAAATTATTTAATTCAACCTCTATGAAACTTCCTTTCAAGAGACTAACATTTACAAATAAATAACTTTTTAGTTCCTAACTATAATCATAACCTGAATATGATCCTTCTCTGCCTTTTCTTTTTGATCCCAACTACTTGATCAGCTTTGGTAAAACAGTAAAACATGAGGGAGTGTTTTACGATTGATACATAAAGCCATTTATGATTTTGTGCCATATAATGTACTTTTTAAAAGTTTCATTAAACTGGGCAACTAGCTTTTGTGTTGTGCTACATTTTTTTCCCGAGTTTGCTGTTAATGCTGTAAGCTATAGACTTAATACACCATTATCTGACAATTAAAGTTCAAGCCTGTAGGATCTGGCAGTTGCTAGCATGGCCAGTGTCTTGCTGACAGAAATGCATGCAGTGCATTAGAAGACATACATTTACTGGTGATTTGTTTCTTGATTAATGCTTTCCAACAAATTAGGGCTAGAATCAACATTGCCTTTCTCCATTTGCGCTTCTCTCTCTCTTAGGACTTTTTGTTGATCTCCATTCCTGCTCCCTTCTGGCCCACCAAGTCAGCTGCAGGCAGAGGAAGAGCTCAGAGCTCAGTGTCTTCTTCCTACTTTAGTACTTGAAATGGCACACAAATGTCATGATTGCAGATGATTACAACAATAAACAAGATAGTAACAGCATTTCTTGAAAGAACAGGGAACAAGGTGGAAAGGATTTCTGAACTTAGGTACATACAAGAAAATACAGACACGTGTGCTCATGCATTTTCAGATACAGAGGGTGTTAAATCCTGAGCTAAAGTTAGATTTCCAATATTATAAAAATTATCATGGGTTTGTGGGTTTGGGGATTTTTTTCATTAAGATACATTCAGACTGCTTTCAGCATGTGGCTCAGAAGGGTTGTTGGGTTTTTTTGCATTTGTATATGCACGTAAAGAAAAATATTTTCCTGCTATTATGCATTTCTAGCTTTTTTTTGTAAAGTCCTATCATCCTTGTAACATTTCTGTGGTGAATTATGTTAGTGGCATTTTTGTGTAAGTGTTTCAAAATATGCTTCAGAGATGTAAGAATGCAAGTGACATTATTTGCAGATGTCACCTCTGGCAGTTTTAGAATTTTTATGTGTTTCTTCAGTGGCTCTAGTAATGACTGTTATCTTCAGCGTTATTATACCCAATAGTTGATTGTATATAGCCACTATTTCCTTGGTGAAAGTCTTTAGGAGTACGACGCTAAAGCTGTGTATGTCCTAAATGGATAAACAAATAGTATTTTGTATGGAGAATGTAGATATAGGTTAGGTTTCCCAATACAGACAGGCATATTCCACAGAGAAAAGTAGAATGTAAAGCCGTATTTTCCATTTTGTACTCCATAAAAAAGGGAGAAAAAATAGTTTTATTCTTGCTTCTCCCTGAATCTTCTATTTGCAGATATTCCTAGAAATTCCACTGGTACCAGTGATTTATTGACACTTGAAAGATTTATGACCTACCTACTTTTCATCTTCTGTTGCATTTGATCCGCTTACTGCTATTGCAGCCCAGGAGAGCTGTATAAAATTAAACATGTGCAGGTGAACTGTTAGAAGAAGGGATGTGACTTAATGAGCATGGACCAATTGACTCCGTGTGCTCTTCAGCTACCTGAGGGGCTGATGCAAACCTCCCTCACAAAGCTTTGCTGGTTCCTAGCAAGCTGAAGGGATCACTCGCGTGGCTGGAAAACACAGTGAGTCCGAATGGCTTGGTTATACCCTGGTGCCCTGGTGGGGTCACGTCTCTGCTCTGGGTCCCCGCTCCTGCCAGCCTGCTGTCACTGCTCACAGAGCCCATCCGCAGCAGGCAATGAGTGGCTGTGGTTAAATGAGTGCCCTTCGCTCCCAACTCGGCTTGGATGGGTAAAATCAGGCTGGGGGAAGGAGGTTTGGGAGACCAAACAGAACAGGATAAGGAAAAAAGTCTTGTATATAGTGAAGGGAAGGGAGGGGAGGAGGGAGGAAGGGATGGGGGAAAGGAGGACTTTCTAAGCTATAAATCCACAGAGCAGTGCTGCGGTGTTTGGGACTTACCTCCCATCAACCATTGCTTGAGAAATTGCTTGAAAAAAGAAAGATGCAAACTTTGTGTTGGTGTGAGCAGTTACCTCTCGCTAGAGCACACAGCTTTCCCCAGGTCGGATCACACCACCATGAGCATCTCGTCCTGCACCTGCACTACACGTAGGTGGGGGTCCTTCTCCAGCCGCCTGAAATGCCCCCCTTCCTTTTCTTTTCTTTGTGAATACCTAGTGCCTATAGTTAATTTCTGACCATTCTCAGTGTCGAGTGAGCCTCACAGAGGCTGAGTGCAGGAAGCCCGAGCCAGCACGGGGTACTAAACTGGGACATACCTCTCCACCTCTTGAGAGGTTGGAGTGGTGGAGCTGACTCATACCTTGTAGCCATCAGGCTCCAGGGTGCTGGGGATACTGTGGAGCCAATGTACTTGATTTTAAAGTGGGAGAGAACTGCAAGATCCTCTCTTCACACAGCATTTCCTTCTTGAAGTGGTATTACTGTTGGCTCTAAAGAAAGCATGTTCTCATACTAAAGATTACACTAAAACCCACTATGTATTATTTATAGAGTAGCTCCCAGGGAATATTTCCTAGTTTGGAGGAAAAGCTTGTGGATTTTTGATGGCCAAAAGATTTTCTACTCATTTGACCACTCATTTTCTACTCATATTTGACTACAGTGAAATGATTTCCTGTTATTAGCATAAAAGAGATCTTTTGTGCTATTGCTCCTTCTGCCTTAAAGATGGGAAAATACAGGTTGAAGGTGTTTTGTGAAGGAAAGCAAAATCATCCATTAAGGTCTTTACTATGGTCCTGTGCGATTCAGACCTGTGCTGTATGATGAAATATAATAATGTCGTTTCTATTTTATTTATGTGAAAATATGTCATTACATTTCAGGCATGACAACTGATTGGAAACTGGTAGGACTGGGTTATTTCTCACTGGCCATATGTACTGCGTATGGTCTTTGAAAGCATGAGAGCATACTTTTAAGTTGTGTGGACAGTATATCAGAGAATCTCCCCATGCTACTAATTAATCTCATAAAATGTTAATGTAATCCCTTCACAAATATGTAAATGCAGTGCCACTATGGGTTTGGCAAATAATAAACAATAGTTATCTTATCCTGGGCTTTTCCTTCATGTAATTCTCAGCAATAATTTAGTCCTTGTCTTCCACTCTGAAGGATTTAAATGGAATGACCTTAATTCTGGTTTTGTTTGCTCTCTATCTACTAAGCAGCTGCAGTGAAGACGAAGACAAACAGTAGATTAACAGTGGTACCTTTTATAAGGCTGATTAGTTCTTAAAATATGCTCAGTGGAAACAAAAAAGCAAGAAATGAGGTTTGAGAGAGAGGCTTTTACTCTTTTCATTGAAACTGCTACATTTCTTTTAGTAACCCACAGATATTGACTTTTCAATGAAATGTTTTCTTGGAGGGCGGTTGTTTTTGCCAGCACAGCCTGTATAATATTTCAGAAGTGCAAGGTACGTACTTATAAAATAATTCTTATCTCATTTATTTTTTAGTTGAGAAGTTTGTGGTGGCTGATTTAAAAATATTTACTGATATTACATATCCATATTTTGGTGATTATATATAATCAGATGTTTAAACCAACACTAGAATTTATATGGGTGATAGCTATAATGGGTGCAGCTGCTATTGCTGCAATTTGTAAGTGCACTTTGCAGAAATATATTTTTAATATATCCAAAGTCTGTGGGAGAGAAGTGAATTGAGACAATAGGTTGCCAACACGGTCAGCACCTGACGACATCCTGCAAATTTTAGGACTGGAAGTGGGAAATAGTTTATCCATCTTTTTATCCGTTGTTTTGCCAGCAAGGCAAAATGTACTTACCTGGGCTGCTGTTAGTTAAAGCCACTGCCTGACAAAAGGGTAAAATAATGCCTCAATTGGGATTTTTGTTGATACATCTATCTCCCCCAACAGGTTACCTTTTCTACAGCGCATGGTCTGTTCCGTTTGCTCTTTACTGAAGTGGAGGGGAGAGCAAGCTTGCTGATTTAGCCAGCTTGCTAAATCACCCACATCCCCTTCCTGAAGCACCTAGGCATTCCTTAGATGTCTCCTATCGAAATCCTGCCCCAGCCTGACCCTGCTTATCAACCGCTTGTTGTTCTTTCAAAGAGTTGAAAGGATTATGGCAGATTAGCTAACATAGCTCCCTTCTCTATATTGTTGTGTGTGACAGTTGGTTCTACAATAAAAATAAAATAGCAATTTTAAAGCAAGTTTTAAGGGAGGATGTACTTCTAATTTTCTGGATCTCATGTTTTGGTACAGCTGAATTAATTTTTGCACTTTTTAAATCTGTGTTTATCAGCAGCTGGCCATTTTTCCCCTGCTATTTTCTGGATCTGGTTTAGTTGTAATGAAATTCATCTTATGTCTTGCAAAATTCCATCTTCTGAGAAGATGTTTTGCCATCTGATGTAAAATATATGTTTGTGTTTGATATAAAATGTGCATAAATACATTTTTCATCTCATTCTCATGTCTGTTTTGATTTTTTAAATATGCAGCTGTTCGTGTATCCAACACCATCAAGAATAGCTACAAGGTATTTGGGCATTCAGTTTGGAATTGTACCTGAAACCACATGAGAGTGAGAATATAATAATATGAAATGGAGACGGAGAGGAAGAAAGTAGCCATTACAAAGCTGGGACAAAGGCATCATCAGACAGAAATTCTGAGGTAAATCCAAGTTCCCAAGTAAGTCACAAACCTGAATTACTCAGTTTGCAGTAATGTCAAGTTTAAAAGAGGAAAGCTAGTTAGGCCAGTGACTTCAAAGCCTGTCTCTCCAAGAAGAACTGAAGAACTGAGGTCCTGTAGACAAAACCAGAACAATATGGCAGCAGTTCCCTCTTTGAAAACTAATTTTTTCTTAAATTCTTAGCTCACGGTCATTTTTGACTCGGTGGGCTTCAGTGACATTACTCCTTGTTTATCATGAATGTTTGTCATCTTGAAAAGTTTCTTGTGGTTTTTCTGGCATCAGTAACTTTCTTGAGGTCAGGTCGGAAAACAGGAACCACTCACGCACAGAAGCCGATGGTGAATGTCAAGCCTTGTTTGAACGGGCATCCGAGGGGGTGGTTTTGAGCAGGCTCTGCTGGCCACCAGCCCTCTTACTTGCAGAGCATCAGTAGCTCCCCACTCAGTGCATTGCCTGAGCCAGCCAAGCCATCCTGCCAGCCAGCTGGGCACCTCCTGGGCTCAACTGTGCACGTTCCTATGGACTTGCTGTCCACTTGGCCTGCAGATCTGGTCTGACCCTGGGCCAGTAAGCACATACCTAGAGAGCCAGAGTTTATTCCTGCGTCTCTTAATGTTGTATAAATGGATGCAACAAGCTCTTGTCCTTTTGTATGCCAAATTCCACCCTCAGGTTTTTTTATTAAAAAGTCTCCTTTGAACTTTTTTTCATCTCCCTAGTCAAAGAGAGTTCCACCTGCTCTGGTGAATTGGCAAGCAGTCTTCATCCTCATCATCTTCAGCCCCACTGATCACTGTGCTCTGTTTGCTGGGCATGGAGCCATGTAGATCTATGGGCTCAGGAAGCCATGTGTTTTTTGTATGTATTAGGAGAGATTTTAGAAATTCTGCAAGCGGAGTCATTCTCATTTAGAAGCTGAACTGTGGGTTTGAGGGATGAAATCAAGGTCAGTAAGGTCTGAAATCACCTTCTTGGGCTTGAGCAATTGCATGGGAGCCAACTGTTCACCACCTACCTGGGTGGGTGTGAAGAGCTACACAGCACTTCTCCCGCACTTCAAGTTAGAGAGATGTGAGACAACCCTGGTCTGGAAACCGCACAGCCACAGCTGTGGCTTGACATAATAAGCCCTGCTGAGGTGCGGAAACACAGAAGATTTAGCAGTTCTGTCATTTTGCCTGATCCCTGTCTGGAGCAAGTCCCTTTTCTCTCTCTTTGTCACTTGTGACTGTTAGGTATGCAGAACAAACTCTTATTTTCTTTTTTGTTGCCAAGTTATTAATTGATGTTCAGGAGAGGATGGGAGGAAAGAAGCTTTGTCTGGCTCTGAAAAGCACCAGATGTGCTTTTTTGAATTGAGGAGAGGAATTAATTAAAATGAGGTAATAATATTAATCTGTCGACTGCGGTTAAGGTTGGCTGTAACAGGAGGGGGAGCTCTCAGCGCATCAGGCAGGGGAAAGGGGGCTGGTGGGGAGCTCGGCTCTCCCAAACCAGAGAGGGGCTGGGGACCCTCCTGTGCTGCAGCAGGAATGGGGGAGGGACGTCTTGTCACCCCCTTCACCGAAATACCTGTGTGACTCTGCTGGGCTGCTGCCACACTCAACCCAAAGGCAGAAGCAGGAATGAATATTCAGTGATGAATGCGGGTGGAAATGCTGATGGGAGGAATGAAGTACAAATTAAGAAGCATTGGGATTCTTCTTAAAGTGTGTCTGTTTTGATTGCTATTTCTGTAGATTTTTGCTATGTATTATATTGTTTAACAGAGCAAAAGAAAAACAGAATACATGTTTACTGTGTACTAAGCTGTAAGTACCTTTTTCAGACATCAGTAATCATCCTTTCCAGCTGAGAAGGCAATACACTTGCAATAGAGCTCTCCAAAAAACAGCAATTGTCCTATTTTAATGTTTTTGAAGCTATCCCTTATGGAAAAGCTCTCCTGAATTTATTAAGGGTAAAATGAACAGGGGTATATAGTAATTTCCCAGAATTAAAAGAGAATTAGGAATTTAGCAGGAATTATACCTCTGTCATAGATGAGGCTGGCGTTAGCTGCTGCACGGCTGGGTGCAGACCTGCCTCTGCTGTGTGAGTAAATAATCTGCGTGCGCGTACGCGAGCGTGAGAAATCCCGATTGACCCACTCTCAGGGGTGTTTGTGTGTGTGTTCTGTGCCAGCGGTGCCGGGCAGGTGTCCAGAGCACCTCGCAGAAGAGGAGCAGAGAAAGGAAGGATTGCTGCTGCCGCCAGACCCTGCTCCAGCCAGCGCTTGTGAAATGCGGGGCCAGCTGGAGCCCAAGGTGAACTCTACGTCAGCAAGTCACTGTGCTTCAGTGTCCCATGGCAAATTGTATGAAGGCGACCAATTTCTCTAGCTTTTAAAGTTATTTCTGAGAAAATTAGAAATTTCTGAGGAAGCTAGAAATGATAAGGGATTTGGGGATGTAATACCTATGGGAAGTCATTGTGGAAGCCATGGGAAGTCACAGATGCCCAAGTAATTTCATTATTTTCAAATCCCCACTCTTAAGCTTTAAAAGCACGTGGACTCTCCATGATAGGACAATTTTTTTCCCCAAAGGACAAACCGTTTCTTCGTTACACGTAATAGTTATTTAAAAATTTCATATCTGTGGCAAACTTTTATTTTTTCCACCTGCACCTAAATTAGTTTAGCATTAGTCAACGAGATACAACTTGGATTATGTGCTTGTATTGGTTCCCCTCCAAGGATATCAGCGTCTCCTGCTTTTTGGTCTTAGGTTCCCAGTCTGACGTGTAGAGGTGCTGAACACCTGAGAGGCAAAAGCTTCTTTCTGGTGTTAAGTGTGTGCCACCAGCAGTCCCCAGTGTTGAAGACACACAGGGTGCAGCATGGTCCCAGCCCTGCTGGGCTCAATAAACGGCCCAGGCAAACAATTCTGGCTAAATAAGGAGGAAAAGGGAAACCAGCATTCTTGTTTTACAGATGTCAATGGGCGAAATTCACACTAACAGGTATTGCAACCCAATTTAAGCCACTCTATGCAGTTTTTCAAAACAGCTAATGCCTGTGTCAGCAGTGGACATCTCGCATCAGTCCGTGTATGTGGGACATCGGGCAGTTGAAAGCCATGGCACATGAACCACTGTGGCTCCACTGAAGACGGTGAGCACATCGTAGCTCTTTGGCCCTGCCAACTTTACAGGTAAGCTGGGCTACCTGCAATACTCATTTTTGCTTACTTTCTTTAAGTCTCTTGAGTTTTATCGATAAATTAGTGCGGTTTTCCCTGCAAATCCATGGAACTTTGGTGACATCCAGTGACAGGTTCTGCTGAAAGGTGTTCTTCCTCCTGGAATGACAGGAGACAAATGCTGGTACCCTGCTGGTTTCCCTAAATGGGATTAGCAGATGAATTTGAACACAGGTTAAAAATCAGAGACTCTCAAACCATATACTATTGATTGTTTTAAAGCAGTTGGGATTTACATTATGTTTACGTTCAATCTTCAGAGTGTAAATGTCTATGGAAAAATTGTTAATTAATCAAAATTTAAAGCCAGTATCTTGTCTGGCAATCCATATAGGTAAGCTAAGGCTCTTCAAAGAACTTTCTCAGGGCTTCTCCCCTAATTTTCCTGAGATGTCTCTTAAAGAAATTATCTGAATATCAAAGTCAAACCTGTAAATAATGCCTGATGTTTTGAAATTTCTTCAGATAGTTTAATTAATATTGGAGCAAAAATTCATTTCTTGGGGAAAAAAAAAAAAGAAGAATCAGTGATTACATACTCCAAATGTGATATAAAAAGTAAGAAACTAATTATGGGAGCTTACTTCAAAAGGCAGATATTCATAGATTAAATTTTAAAAACCACATTATTGCACTCACCTCCTAAAGTGTAGTGTTTTAAGCTAAATAGAATCCAGGGTTAAGTGACATTGCAAGCTGGAGAGAAATCAATGAATAGTTAAAAACTATATTCAAACTAAATTGCCAAATGGTTAGTATTGTATAGTAACATTCAAATCATGGCAATTGTTCTTGTAATAAATATAATTTCTATAGCATTTCCTTAGATTATTCAGTTAATCGCCAGCGCTGTTTTACCTCTTTATAATAATGCGTGCTTTCTTTTAAAAAAAAAAAAAAAAAAGAACTTGGTTATTTCTTCGGTCAGGGCCTATTTGCTCCTTTTTTATGTGAGATTTTCAATACTCGGCAATGATGCCGAGCAAAAAAGGTCCATCCACTTCACTTGTGATGCCTCGTGCATTACCTAAAGCACAACAGAACAATGCCAGACAACAGAGCCTTTCTCCCTGCTAACAATGCAGTCACCATGACAACCAGCAGAAGAACGTTTGGCCAGAAAAAGCTGGGAGCTTGGCGGACCAGCCTAATCAAAAAATGGAATAACATGACAACAATTACACTGATGAGTGAGAGGGAAGCTACAGATGCATTCAGACACCTATGGCACTGCCGGCTGGATGTATTCAGCTTTTTTTTTCTTTTTTTTTTTTTTTTTGTTTAGTGTCTTGTGTTTTTTAAGAGCAGGTAAATAGACAAGATCGAATTGTGTAACAGAATGTCAGTGCTCTAGTTAAATTGAAAATTCCTTTTCTTTTGCTGTGCTACTTCAAGCACACTGAAGAGGCTTTAGGAGAGATGAGGTTTTGAAGTGAAATATGTAATAGATACAATATGAGTGTCACAAGCCAACTTTATTTAGCTTTAAAAATGTAAACTTGGATTTTCAAATACACAGATGCAAATAAATATGACCAGATTGTGCAATGAATAACCGTTCCTGCCTTTCACTTTAATTTCAGAAAACTGGACACGTGTCAAGCATTGATTAGAAGTGATGGCTTGCTGTTTTTAAACCAACCCTCTCTGCATATTAGTATCCACTGCAAAATTTATCACTGCATTTTGTGCAGACCTCTCTTGCAGCTCCAGGGAAACTTGAACTGCAACTGTACATGTGCCACAAATCAAGCAACAGACATAACAATAACTTCTCTGAAATATCCCAAATTTAGCTTTGCGCTAATAGCCTCCTATTATAAGCTCCCAATTGTGTGTTAGAAGTTCTGGTATTTTCTTTACAGAAAAGGGGGGAAGGGAATTTTTGCTGTTACTGCTGAAAAATGTGTCTGTGATTTCTACCGTTCAGAATAATTTTTACATTTTAGGGAAGGGGATGGAGGAGGGAAGCTGCTGGTTTTAAATGGTGAGGTATTTGGGGATAGCCAGGAGGTGTTTTAGCAATCTGAAAACAGCAGTGGGCACAAAACCCTGGCCATTTCTTTGTGTTTATCTAACAATGGCACGCTGGAGTCGTGCGGCCAGTCCTTTCCATACTACCCCTTAGCCAATACTGCCTCTATACCCACTCCTGCCCCCTTCCGTGCCCATGCTGCCTCCTGGGTAAATCTTGCGGCCAGTTTTACATAAGATATTGCATGGAATTATTAATTACTTAAATGCATAACTAAAACCACTATCTGAAAAAATGCTCAGGCAAACCCTTGCCCTTGCATGAAGTACTTTGAACTTGACTGGTTGTGTAAAGGAGCCTTCAGCCATTGCAAAGAGAAAGCCGGGGGATTCTCCTACCAAGAGCAAATCTGGCCCAGCCATGAGTGCTTATCGCTGAGCCTCCACTGCTAGGACAGGGAGACTGCTGGGAGCCAGGGATGGGCCACACACAACTTAAACTGAGGGTGTAATACAAGCTAGCAGCAAACCCGAGCGGTGCGGTGCGGACCTGCAGTGCTTGTCGCACACTGGCGTCATCTCCATAAATTAGCAGCATAAAAGATTTTAGGCTGAAAACTTCTACTTCTACACTGCCACTTTTCCACTAAATTCTGCTGTCCCACTTGACCACCAGATTCCTAGCACCATCTTCACATCTGAATTCAGTAGTCAGCTAGAGATAACTGCGTAGAGATCCTTAACCCCAAATGCTTCTTGTTTTTTATGTGTACAAAACTCTTTCCCTCTTGCTCTCTGAGATGTCTGCATTTCACTCAGACACTGATGATTATCATTTCCTTTGTGCAGCCGTCTAAAACCCACCATCCCCACCAAAAATGCCTTATACCTAGTTGAGCTCAGGCTTTTTGTAATTAAAGTTCCCAGACCAGCAGCGAGCTCATCTCTCAATGTAAAAGCACTGCTAATCCTCATCACATTCATCTTGGAGTTGAGGATATATGTGTTACGAGGAGGGACAGAGGCAAATTAGGAGGTGATTTTAGGTTGTTTGCTGGACACCATTTAGGTTAAATTAGATAAAATGTTGGAGAGATTAGATAGAATAGATCTGGTTGATAACAGTAAAGTTTAGCAGGAACTTTAGGAATAAGATAAAAAGGGTGGAAAATGGGGAGATTAAGAGATCAGGGACTTTGTTGAAGACAAGTTCAGGTCAGTCATGTCGAGGCTGGAGAGTGGGAATAGAGAACAGATTAATCCAGACGAGGCTAGAACAAGGCTGGAGCAACAGCAAGCTACCATGTTTGCCCTGGCACCCTGTGGCCCTTGGATCTATCCCCTCATCTTAGACCAGGCCTGTTGTTGTTATACCTGGCCTTCTGCTTGCCTGAATGAATATTAAGTATTAGAAGAGTTAATCTCTCTTCTTCCTTTTTTTCTTTTCTTTTTTTCTTTTTTTTTTGCTTGCCACAGAATAGCATGCCCCCTGGTTTTACTTTTGGCTCTCAACCCCATTAAATGCCCTCAGGCATCTATGAAGGAAATCAAAGAAAGAAGATACACCATAGGAAAGTGGGCCTTCTTTCTACTAGTATTGGGGCCGCAAAGCCTCCACCTGCCTGTAAGGTGCCCTGTGAAATAACTTGCAGGCTGGTATACCCTTGGGGTGTGTAATTTTCTTTAAAAATCTGTCTCTGTAAGAGAATTGTAAATGTAGAGGCAGGTGCCTGCTCAGGAGATGGAAAGACTCTGGAGAAGGTGGCCTCAAGGTGTGTTGGGTTGTTACAACATCTCAAAAGAACACGGCAATATGTGATGGTCCGTCAAATCTAAAGAATAAGAGAGATCTTGCAAATGTAAGAATTGAAGGCATACAAGGAACAAATTAAAAAGAAATGGGACTTTAGGTCTCCTCACAAATCCCTGAGAAAGCAGAGGATCGATCTGGAGCCAATAGAGGTGGCTCCAGCCATGCTGCTGCTCTCACACTGCATGTATCTGGGTGTGGGTGTTTAATACAGTGGTAAATCTGCTTCCATGCTGGAGCCAGACCTCCCTCACTGGTCTCATCTCCTCCTTCCCTGGATGTCCTGGTGAAGAAGGGAGCGGGGAGACAGTGATCTGCGCTGGTTTGGTGTGCTGATTACACCAATAAATGTCTTTATTAGCTCTGCAGGACATAACTGATACCTTGGACTTGTCACATCTTTAAAGGAAAGATTAAATACAATCATTTTGAAGGCTAATTCTGGAGGGATTCTGTCAATAACTTGAAATCAGCCCCAAATATCTTCGAATAACCCAGTTTCATTTTTCCATTATCCAGTTCTTTATTCATCTTTCAGTTCGTGGACTATTCCTCAATTTATCGTAGCAAACTTAAAATTTCTTTTACTCTGCCACATCAAAGGCTTTTGTAAAACCTTAGGTCTACCATGTCTATTTTATACAGAAGAAAATTCTTAATAAAAAATGAAAGCATGACCTATTTTGCTAAAGTAAAACCAATGTTGTATTTTCAAATATATATTCTTACATATAATCATTGTTTACTCATGGTATAACCCATATGTCAGATAAGTATCAATTTTTAAATTTATTGTACTCAAAAGCTAGGTGCCCAGGAAATCCAGTCCCATCAGGTAATATGTCAGTTATATATGTAAAAATACAGCATCAGCTGCTTTTCTAAGCAAAAGAGGGGAGACAGGAGAGGAGAGGAGAGGAGAGGAGAGGAGAGGAGAGGGCACCAGAATAAGGTCCTGGGTAGAAGACATCAGTATGGCAAGGAGGGCTCAAAGCATGGGAAAAACTGGAATAAAGAATGGGGAAGGAGTATCCCCAGAAGGGTCTGAAGAGGACCTTTACTCCAGAAGCCTCTCTTCTGGATCTGAGTTGCCTGCTTACTTCAAGTAAACAAGCACTTTTATTGCTTGCATATGTACACAACACAAGGCAATGTTCCATAGAAAAAAAAAAGAGTGTATATCATTTATACTTCTTGAAGTGTGATATGTTCTTCCCTTAAAGTGCACTGGAAAACTTTACATGCTACTGAGGTCAAGCTACCACCAGTCTGTACTAGCCCAGGGCATTTTTTGCCATATTAAATACAGGTGTTACATTTGGTCTTTTTCAGTCAGACAATACCAGCCTGACTTGATAGATTTTTACTTCTACTCCTTTCTATAGGGCTTACAATTTCATGTGTCAGTCCCTTCAGTGGTCTGGGAGGGACGTTATCTCATGTACCTTCTTTGAGCACATTGAGATCTTTGAATTCTTTTTCCACTTAAGATATAAAATTCTATTCTAACCATTTCTAGATTCTTTTCCCATTAGCCAAGCTGTTTTTATTCCCAGCTTCTACTTTGCTACCCTAACTGAAACCTAATGTAAAATAATAATTTAGTTTTGGGGCCATACACGTTATTTTTAGCCTCGTCCTCTTTTCTTTGTTCCTTCTTCTCTCTTTGTTGTTGACAGCAGGGAACATTTTGATGGGTAGTTTCCACTTCCTTTGGAAAAACATTTTGGGGAAAACCCTGGCCCTGGTCTTGCCATTATTTCAACATCATGAAAATGTTTGCTTTCTCTTTAATATATAGTAAACATGAGGTGTTCAAAATGTGCTTCTTGATCATAGCTGATTTTACTGAGCATAAAGCTCTCTCTGTGTAAAGAATCTGTAAAAAAAAAAAAGTAAAGTCTTTCTTCATGCTTAGGAGATGTCTTAGTAATAACAATTAGAGTATTATTGTTACAAATCTTTTACTAATATCAGCACACACGTGTTGTGATTGGTAGCCATAGGTTTTGATATCAATGAGAAAAAAAATGTGAGGAATAAAAAAACAGAGGAAAACATGCGTGCCAATGTTGCATATTGTATCTAATGCACAACTGCATATTTTCATATATTTTACAATTTTATATAACAGTATTGTAGTGTATATAACGTACCTTATAGTTTGCAGTATATATATATGCTAGGTTAGATGCTTGCCTTAATGAATATGAAAACAAAACTCCAGATGGCTTTCTGTTTCAATTAATGGAAAAGTTGTGTGGCCCAAGTTTTTAAATAGAATACTGTTTCTATTTAAAAATATAGAAATATATTTCCCTTGCACATCATTCCAATCTGGTTTTTTGGTTTTTTTTAAAGAAAGGAATGTATTTGTTATCATAGTATAATCTTTAAATTGCTGTAGGGCTTGCAGGGTTCAAACATCTCATTTCTTTTTGAATTTTTCTTCCCCTGGCATTTAAAAATCATGATAACTGATGAAAAAAACCCTGAACTCAAGAAGGAACATGGGGTTTAAGTTAGAAATAGAAGATTGATTAGTGTGTTAGTGGAACCAAATGGTAGTATTTACACAGTATATTTATCCTTTCACTTGAATCTTTCCTTTCTGTTTTTTATGTTTATCTTTTCCATATAGTAGCCGTATTCTGATCTGAATTACATTCTTAGGCATCTAATGTTTGAATTTCCCATCCATAATTAATATTATTCTAATAATCTTTAGGAATGACTTAAAGTACTACCCTTCACCCCAGCCTGTTTAGGGCTATTTTTATGGATTAGTGCACTTTTAGCAAATCAGAGCTACTTGGAGTGCAGCAGAGTATGTCTTTCTCCCACTCTGCTCCCCTCCATTCCCCATTCCTCCCTGACAGCATGACGAATCAGGGAGGATTTTTCCTCTTTTGAACTGTCCCACTCCATTTCCATCTGTGGGATGAACTGCAAGGACAACTCATCAACCTGCAGCTGGCAGGGGTGTTTGTCAGCTTCTGGAGCACATGAGTCTCCGTCCGTCCATTGATAGTTGGTTGAATATCTAATTGAATTTTTAGGGTTGGGGTTTTTTTTCTCTTTCTACCCCCCTTACATCTTCTCCCTGTCCTGTCCTGTCTTCTCTTCCTTGTCCAAGGCCCCTCACTTTTCTTTCCATTGGGCCTCTTGTAAATAATGTACCCGTAAATAAAGTATTATGCCCCTTGCAGCCTGACCCAGACAGTCTAGCTGAAGCAAAATCTAATCTGGTCTCACCTAAGGATTTTGTTCTTTGTAAACAGCTGAGAGATCTCTGTTATCAAGGGAGAGCAGAAAAGTGGTTCATGTTTCTAAATGTGCAATAACAAGAACGCTAAAGAGGAATAAACAACCACACTAGCAAATAAGAAACCTGTCTTGGTTTTCAAAGTTTTGGGTCATTGTGCCCAGAAGAAATGCCCTGTAACTTCATTGAATAAGCGTTCTGGAGGAAAGATAAACCAATAGTCTTAAATACTGTGAGGAATGCTGGCAAGTAAACCACCCCTGAAACTGAGGAGAGGTTGGAGTGCAACAGTGGCAGGGTGGGAAATTGATACAGCCTTTCCCTTGGTTGGTTTTTTTAAGTAAAAAGGGAAAAGATGGATGATGTTCAGCTGATAGAATGTCATCAACAGACACAGGTGCTGCTTCTCCAGGGTCAAGAGGCAGCTAGTTCCACCCTCTTCTTTGAATAGCCAGCAGCAGGAGTGGGTTCATCTGATACCTGCTCTGACCAGAGGAGTGGGCTCCTAGGAGGGGTATTGCTGGGCCTGCAGAGGTGAACTCTGGGCTGTGGGGAAGCTGGAAGCTAGAGAACATGGTCCCGATACTTTCCTTGGCAGCGCCAAGTAAGTATTGCACCATAGAAAGGATCAGCATAAGTCCCAAGGGTGATGCTGGGGTCCTGAGGACTCCTGTGTGTGTCTCCAGGCTTGGTCAGTTTCTGGTAGGAGAAGATCAGCAGGTATGCTGGGCCTTGAACAAGGGACAGTCTAGCTCACATCTTCAGGTGAAAAACAGGTATATCAGATGAGGAGTTTGACCGGGAGATGTTATTTTTGTGTTCTAGTCCTGATCCCTGTGGAATGTGTATATGTGGTGACCCGCAGTTGTAAGTCTGCCTTCTTTTTTGGAGACAATTATGGGTCCAGCGATTCTGGAGCAGTTTTTAGTTGTTTTAGATGCTATTGTATTTTACTTGAATAATAACAGAGCAGAAATTGCTTCCTTCCCTCTTGTTTCATCCAAGATCCTTCTAATCTACCTTCAGTCCTCTCTACCTCACTAAAAACTCACGTGACTTCTGCTTGGCCAAACCTTGGAAGACTGCATTACTGCCCCTTTTTCTGCCATTAGCAATTGTCTCCCCCTTCAGCTGCAGCAGCTGTCATTTACCTTCTAGGTAATTTGCGTGAAGAATTGTTCTCAGCCATTTTCTTTTTGTTGTTGTTGTTGAGGTCTTGCAAAGTTTTATTTCAGACCCTTTTGCTTCTCTCGTCACCTAAGTTTCTCCTGGTGACAGACATTAAAAGGTACTCCCATCACACCTACGTGCAAGCTGCTGTGGCTAACAAATACTAGGTAGGAGTGAGTCACATTGTCACCAGAAACCAGTTGACACACAAACTCCTTCTAAGCAGTAGATGGTCATTGTCTTATAAAAACCCCCAAAACTTCTTTTTGTACAAAACAACAATTAATTGATGTCTTGACACAAAAAAAAACTCAAAAAAAACCCACCAAAATTTGGGCTTTTCTCTGTTTTTACTGAACCAAATAACAAAACACACTGAGCTTAATGGTTTTAAATCAGACTTTTACAAAAGACACCTTTTGACTCGGTGCAAAACTGGGAATATTTCTCTCCAAGAGAGATACAACCTTAAATAAAATCTAATGTAACAAAACAGCAATTTGATGTCTGAATTGTTTTCCAATATCAGGCTATAGAGACATATAATCACTTTTGCTGCATTCTTAAATTGACGTTAAAAAAGATGGATAAAGAAATAATATCTAAATGGATATCAGTGGAAAACAGGATTATTTAAGGAGACTCATCTCCTAGGTGGATAAAAATAAGATATTCAAGTAATTTTCAAAATGCAAAGCTATCTTTTACAATGGAGACAGCTAAAAAGTACCGTTTGCTAGCCTGCAGTGAATGATTTGTAGTCATCAGGATCCTGCAGGTAATTGAGGATATCTGCATCAGCGTATTCCGCACTACTGCAAGAATATTATTGTAATGAATCGATGCGCGTGTACGAGTGTAATTGCCCTCTAGTGCACAACCTTGGAACTGATCCTAGCTGTGACATAGGACCATTCACTCAAGAAAGGAAAAAGATACTGAAAAAAAGTCTGAAACGGAGGTAGACAAGTCCAAACCCCAGTGGCAACGAGGGGGTCTGAGTAGCCATAGATGTGATAAGCGAGGGAACCCAGTCAGTGCTCACCGAAACCATTCTGTGATCTGAACCAACACATAGTAAATGGAGGTGACTGGGAGATTTGCTTCAAAACCTCAGGGCTCCTCCAAACTGAAATGCTGACACAGACATGGCCATTAGGAGCCCAGATAACCATGGGCTTGTTGTTCTGCATCATGTCCCATTGTTTGCACAAGGTCATGTTTCATGGGAGGCTCAGGGTGGAGTTCCATAACCTTTTAGCAAAATCTGGTTAGTGCTGATGAGAAATGAAATGTCCTGAAGGTGCTAATTCTTTCCATGTATGTGCAAGAGAATGAGCCCTGTATTCTCTGCACAAATCACAGGCATGTGAGCAAACATTGAACTGAAGTCTGCAAGTAAGTTCACAGTTCCAGCCCCAAGTTGGATATTTTCTTTGAGTTACTACATAAGAGGTAAGGAATTGCCAGTAAGGGGAACAAATTTCTAGACAAATCATTACACTTTGCAATATCTTGTCTTCCTATGTGATGAAATTGTTTGGTGATGTGTAGTTCACAGGTGTCTCGCTAGCTGTTTGTTCACAAATTTGAGTTCTTTGTTGGTCCTGGTATTGTGTCTGGTGTTCTAGTTAGCACAGGTTATCCACCTTTTCTCAGTGTTACCTGACAGTTATCCCTCAGCCTACAAGGAATTGATTGTTGGCAGTATTTCAGTTCCTTGATTGCTCTGATAAGCTGCTATGGGTGAGGTAGGAATAAGATAATGTAAATGGTTTAATTCAGTGCTTTCTAAATTTTCCCTTGGTTCATTCTCTACTCCACCCCTCATGTTTCCATCTCACAGCTTCTGAGCCCATTGGCCAATTTCAACCGCTTTTGTTAGGGTTTTGCACAAGTATTGTAAATACTGGTGGCTGAGAAAAGGACAGTGAGGCTCAACATCGTGCTTCTCCAAGGCTGAAGCTCCAGCTTGAGCCCACTAGGGCTTGTTTTGCTCAGCCTGGGGACTGCCCAGTTGGCAGCCACATAGCTTGAAAGCCCCTAGTAGTGCAGATGGAACACTGTAGGAGGGATCAGGGCCATGGAAGTGGTTTGTTTGTGTAAGTGGAAAATTAGAGATATAGCAGACAGACAGGAGAGAGGCTACACAGCAGATGGGAGGTGCTGGTCTTATGGGAGCATGAAGATGTGAGGGTGAGAACCCAGGTATATCAGTAACTAGCTTCATTTGTTTGACTGCTTGTGGAATAGCTTGATGATGGTCAAAGGCAGAGTGAGGAGCTGAGTCCCCACCATCCTCCCAAGGCAGGTGGAGCTTCTGCAAAAGCTGCATCAGCATCAGCCTTGCGGCAGTGTCCCCTCCCTGCTTCATCATTCAGCCACAGCACCTGCACCCCCCCAGCACAACTGGTAGGAAGAGAATGCAAAAGACAAAGAAATCTTTAAAAAATATAAAAAAATCTCCAAATCTGGTTTTACTGCTCTTGACTACTCTAGCTGCAATGTAACAGTCACTATAATTTTAATTAATCTGTCTTTTCTTGATTGATTCAGTCCTAATTGCCATTTGTAGGGATGAGCCACCCATTCTTTGCCCCTCACTACATTTCCCTATAACAAGCTGAGTTCGAGATGTTGAATCTTCTTAAGGTCTTCCCAGTATGGGATGAACTCTGGATTCCTTTCAAGTCAGTAGTAGAATTCCTACTAATTTTCACAGGATTTTGTCCATAGTGATTTCAGTATATATCTCTTCACTATTTATCTTTATATAAGACCTCATCAAAGTTTTAAATTTGCCAAAGGTGTATCTGAGAGTTTGCACTTTTAATAATAAGGCCTACATGTTTTTCAGTCATCAACTTAAAAGAAAAAAGTCAACTTTTGCAGATAATTTTCCTGTTTTTTTGCACCATTGTCCTTCCTTTCAGAAAGAATAAATACATTTCCAAAGCAGTTAGATCCTTTCTACAATAACACCTAAGAAATGGCCTCTGCCACCAGACATTTGCAGCACAACTGTGTTATTACATTTAAATTTCCAAGATTCAGTAGCCAGCAACTTACTAGAGTTCTATTATAGTTGTGATACATGAACTGCACATTGTTATGGTAATGACTTTTTTTTTTCCCCTTCCCCTTGAAGTAGCAGTGTAAATACAAAGAATATCACATTGGTCTTGGAATGATATCTCCTTTGCCTCAACTCCGTGTACCACATAGTAATCAGAATTGCATAAGAAAAAAATTAAAACATGATATAGCTCATTCAGTGTTCCTGCAAGCTTAACAAAGGTCAAAATGAAACTAAAGCATCTGTAAGCATTAACTTCAAAATAAGTGAAGGGAAATATAAATGATACTTTACCTGGCCATTGGCCATAATGCCGAGGAAGCCGGTCTTCAGGTTCAAGAATGACCTTGGGGCAGAATCCAGACCTACACAACTGTGCTCTGAAAGCATCATGGTGGTTTAAAGTGGCAGTAAAAAACCAATATTGTTTCTTCATATATTCATCATAAAATATTACAGCTGACCAGATGGTGGAGCAATTACATTTCCATAGTTCTAAATGGCTATTTATCTTATCCCCTTGTGAACTGTTAATTAAAATTGGAAAAGATATCTTTCACGTTCAAAGGTTAGACATAACTGTATGGGACATGCTTAAACAAAGACTCAAAAATTTTATTAAAGCAGAGATCCATTTCCTTCACTTTTCCACCCACCCCAGTAAGAAACAACCAAACAAAAAGTCTTTGACATTAGGGCTGTGGCCTAAACAGATGAAAGGCAGGAACCTCAGGGAGCTGGGCTGTCCTGAGAGCACATGTGCACAACACATCACGTTGTTTGCTGCAAATGAGCTGAACCCCTCCAGCTCCATGGGTGAACACATGCTGCACTGAAGATCACTCAGACACACAGAGGGAGGGATGAGCCGCTGTGTGAATGCAACCCCCTCCCCCAGAACCAGGTAACATTGACACTGACAACACCCTGTGCCACCGGGTCGTATTTGCGTGGGCATTTCTCTTAATTCAGCTGCAACACAGAGAGTTTGTGGGCTCAGCTTTGTGCAATAGTTAGTCTATGTTCTATTAAATTGTATTGCAAACTAAGGATTAATTTAGCCGAACAGATATACAGTTCAAAATGCTTATCTATTAGGGTAATGATATATTACTATGTAGTTATAAAGTGAATTTTTGCACCATTGCCCTGATACAGGTACACAAGAGCTAATTCATTAACAAACAACAGAGTCTTAGAGCTGAAGTGAATAAGGTTTTTAGGAAGAAGCAGTATCTTTTATTGAACAATCTAATTTAAATGGAAAAAGAACAGATGATACTTCTTTACGACTGAAACAGATGAGAGACAGAGAGGGGTTTAATGTACCTTGATGCATTCACTTTAAAATGCTCTGCTTAGTTAATTCAAGTTAACCTTTCTGAGTGCCTCCACGTAGACTAACCCTCAGGCTTCTGAAGACCGAGCTGCGATGTGGTGGGAGTCCCCACCTTCCAGCTGGCATACAGACAAAGCCATTTGAGTCTCAGCTCTTTGGCAGTATGACTCTTTTGAAAGGGTAAGGCACAGTTTTCCCACCACCACAGTGTGCCCTGTGGCACCAGAGGGCAAAGAGGATGTGCGTGCTCACCAGCACGGTCTGTGCTATGACCCGTCTCCCTTTTCACCCCTCCTGGTGAGTCACAATCCTACTTCTGCTGGAGGACAGCAACCGCCTCAAGCCTGTATGGGCTTCTCTCTGCCCGTGGAGCAGGAAAGCACAGTCTGCTCTTGCTGTCCATGAGGTTAAACTACCCAAAATGGCTCAAACAAGAAAATGTAAAGAAAAAAAATGAGAACGGGAGACCTATGTCTCATCCGACGCAACGATTTCAGGCACCAGCAGAGCTCTGTAGTTAACACAACCTTGGTAACCTGTGTTCATTGAGAAACAACAAACTTCAGTAGCTGGAGTTTGATGTCATTTGAAAACAATTAACATTCTAAATGCTTTTATAGTTTACATACTGGGGGTGCTTAATGCACATTGGTGATAATTTCTGCTCATTTGATTTGTCAGTCACTTTTAAGTCCTCTTCCTGTGAAATGTAAAATGTTTGAGGGAGCAATAGAAGAAGTGACCTGGACCCCCATACAATAGTAGATGCACCATTGCTGCTTAGGAGGAATCAGCCAAGTCTGTAATTCCCAATTTTTTTTCTTCAAAGTACTTCTGAAGTGTCTCCTTTTAGAGTACCCTACAACAGTGCCTTAAAAAATATGGAATGATATATTAAAACTAGTGTTCTTCTCCATTATGGAAGACCTTTAATTTAAAATGGTCTTTCATAGAGACCACCCTTTAAGACTTGGCCCCCCTTTCTGAGGGGCAGCTTTGTGCCTGCTCTTGCTCCAGACCCCCAGGATCTGCTGCACAGTCCATCTTGCAGAGCAGCCCTCCTGTGCCTGGCCAGGGAGGAGACCGCAGCAAGGCTCTTCTCACTTCTCACTCCTATTCTGGAGGACAGGCATGATACTTGACTTCTCAGGTAATCTCCAGGGCAGTAATTGGAGGTAAATAAAATGGCAAGTGATCAGCTAAGGCAACCTGTTTTTTTTCCTTGCCATGGCAATTTCTGAATGCAGACCCAGAGCAAGAGCTCCTTCTCACAGCTCCTGGCTCCTCAGCGAGGACGTCATTAAGATTATTATTTCCTGATGATTCCTTCGACGTTCTTTGTCATTTCTTGCCTCTTGTACCCCTTCCTTTTAATGTTGTGTCTGCCTTATAAAAGTATCTCAGGTAGTTTAAACTCTGGCTTGGATGGCGTTACTAGCACATAGCAAACCAGCACCTGCGTTCATACCCAAAGTCTTGAATAGACTTGTACAACCTGCCCTCAAGCCTGTGGTTTCACTCCCACACCAATGAAAGCTAGTACATGATGTAAATATCAAGAACTGGATTTCTTAAAAGCATTAGAAGGCACGGGCTTTCAACGGAAAATAAGGGACAAAAGTAGAACTAGCTGCTGCCTCTTTTTTGAGCCATGTTTGTAATACTCCATTAAAGGAAAAGAGAGTCTGACCTCCAGGAGCAGAGCCGGCTCAAGCCTTTGCACCAGGGAAGGCCAAGTGGTTTGATTTCTATTTTTAACACTTTGTTTATAGTGAAAAGCAAGTGAGCTGGGTCTAGCTGTATTTTACAGAAAATGCATCTTTAAGTGGAAACTATAAAAAACATACTAGTACTCAAAACTCCCAAATTTAAGAGAGCTATAATTAGCATTGGATGGAAATGCTTAAGTGATGCAAACTGCAGGTACCATCCTCGCTTTTCTTCATCCAGAGAATCCCAAATAACTTCACAGTGAATTATTGTAGGAAGATTTTGATGGCCATTTTTCGTTCAGCACTGTTTGCACTCATTCTGCGTTTAGTGAAGTGGGGTGTCCACATGACTGTGTGTGCTTTAAAGAGAAGAACTGAAACCACCGTACCGAGAGAGTCTATGGGTATGACCTTTAGCAATATGTTAACAGTCCTACTTGCAGACTGTTTGCAGGAATCAGTTTTCTTTTCCTTCACTTCAAAGTTGGATGATGAATTATATGACTCTCCAATTCTTTTGACTGGTCTTTCTGTTCTCTGAAGATTGACTCATTTCCTGTATTTGAATAAGATAGTAAAAGTGGATATAAAATATTATTTTGCAATTGTAATCAGAATAGCTCTCAGTGCAGATATTAATAGTGAATTCTAAGACTCTGCCCGATAACAGCTGAGTTTGTGGTTTCATGGGCTAGATCCTGCTCTCATTTATTTCATTGTAAACCCAGAGTAACTCCCAGAAGTCAACAGACTTGCTCCAGATTTCTGCAAAGACAGCGGAGGTCTGCCTCTTGCTCTATGTTTCTTCTGCAGTGGTGGGCGTGACATCATCAGTCTGGATATATGAATCAGGGCATAGATGAATCAGGCAAAATTAAAAGCAGCTCGTTCACTAAACTGAAACTTCTGCTTTTTTTGGTTCATTTGTATAAAGAGATCCATTTCCTCACTGCTACTCTGACCCAGGTAGATCCTATTTAAACTCTATCATCTCTATCAGCTTTTGCCTGTTATTTTTTCACTGTGATTCATACAATAGTCTCCAAAACACTGAAGCATGAAAACTCAGAATTCAAGACAGAGGTACAGAAACAACAGGCAGAAATCAGGTATCTTTTATCAGCGAGGCATGTGGCTCTTAGTACTTTTAAGGAGAGGCTGTTGAGCAAGAGCTCTTTTGGAATGCAGTTTGACTGTTAATTCTTGATTTTGCCAGCTGCTCTGTTGCTTCAGACTTTGCAGAAGTGTGTGCATATTCACATGTGCGTGCTTGAGGCAGTGTGGGAGGGTCTCGCGCCGGTTAGAGTTCAGAGGCTGAACTGCAGAGTATAATTCCGAAATTTACCTCTCTCATTAATTCAGATCAGAAGTGTTCCTTTGGCACACCTGCCCTAAGCATGCAGAGGAAAAACATCAAAACAAATAACACACTGGAATTTCATGATCATCCCATGCCAGTTGTTTCCTCTTTTGATGCAAATGTCTACTGTGGCTTCTTTATTCAGCCTAAAGAAGGAAGAGAAAACACAAACCTGTCTTTGCTCAGACCAAGGCAAGTAGAGGAGAGTCCACTCTGCCTGCAGCCGGGGCAACCACTTCAGCACGCGTTATGAGTTACTCTTGGGTCTCAGAGAAATTAGATGTTAAGTACAGAACTTCACATTTCTACATCACCCCCTCAATTCTGTTGTAACTTAAGGATACCTTTGGTGTCTCTTTTGCGGCTACAATGTGTGAAGTACCTTGGTGGTCTGGTTGTTTCCTAGTGCGTATGTTTTCCATGTTTCAAAAGTTGCCACTTCACATCATAAGCTGACCTTCTGGGAAAGCCAAGGGTGAAACAAACCACAGAAAAAAAAAATTGCTCTCTTATGACTAGAAACCTTAAAGATAGTACTTTAAGTAACCTTTCTGAGGTCAGTATCTTACCCAGAAGTTCCACCCCAGACATACGTTAAGAATACCATCGGTCTTTTTTAAGGTTCATAGGGACACAAGAGCATTCTGCAAGCTCCTGATGGGTCTCAGTTGTCCAAAGTAACTAGAGGAGTTAGGGTCTAGCTGCAGTTCAAGTTTCCTGTGTATTTCTGGACGTTGCAAAACAGCAGATTTTGAAGCATGGTTACAGGCTGGTTGCTCAAGCTGAATTGTGAAGCAATGCTGTGAGAGGTATGCATGTGTTTAACCTGGTGCTGTGCCCAGATCCAGATCATATCAGTCCTGTGGTTAAACCAACAGGACAGACTCCATAATTTAGTTACAAGTCTCGTGTCCAAGGTTCTGCATATCCTGCCCCTGGTATCTGTATGCCCAATGGATTTTGGGAACCTGCACCTTCAGAGGGAACAAATATTAGGGAAAATGAGAAAAATTGCTGAACATATGGGCCAAGATTTGCAAACATTACCTATGATTAATTTTTGGCGCAGACAAGGGTGTGGGATGGAAGAAATTGTTTGAAAGAGATTCGCAGGACTTTAGGGTTCACAGAGGCTCCTAAGGAGGTGTGTGGCTGCCTGGGTACTCATAGTAGAGCAATGCCATGCCACAGTACACCGGCACCTTCTGAGGGAAAGGAGAGAAAAAGCCAGTCTGGTGTTGAGATCTAGTTAGAGAGTCTGCAAAGGTCAGAGAAGTTCGAGATTGTCTCTTGACACACATCAATCTTCATAGATGACACACAATCTTCATGTCACCTCAGCTTCTCATCTGGATGTTTGGCTCCTGGGTCTTCTAGGTGATCCTGAGAGCATTATTGGCATGGCCAATGTCAATGTAACTGCCTTAAACCCTTAGTCCAGTGCTAACCTCATTGCTTGCCCTTGCAGCCCTTACGGCCACTATTTGTCTGGTTGAAGGCCCTGGTCCTCTTTGGAAGGAATTTTCCCTCGAACAATGAATACGCACGACACATGCCAAATAATAATGAACTACTTGATTACCTAAATGGGACTGTGGGAGGTAGGGCTGATGGACTTACCTGAATGCCAGATCGTTATTAAAGCTGGGTTAAAAAATGGCACCATTTCAGTGTGTCATCTGCCTGTTCAGAGGACCCTTGCAAGGGATCTCACTGGGGCTGCTGCAGAGTGGAGAGCAGTCAATTCATGTAAGGTGGTCTACAAGCAGAAATATTTTATTAATGGAGTGTTTGGCTCTTTTGGATGTTGGAGAGCAGGGAGGCTTTGCCAGTGCTCTTCTCACCTTGTGTGAGACAGGGCAACTGGAAATGTTCCAGTGCCTGCAGGAGCTTATAATCATGGCAGAGAACAGTTAATGTGTTGCTTTGCAATAGAGCTCTAAGGGATGGGGAACCTTTCTTGTCCAAAATATAAAAGATGATTATGTGTTTCTTGGATGTCATATAAGTATATCAAATAAAACTTAATTCAGGGGAAAAAATTGCATGCTAAACTATGTTTGGCACATACAACAAAATGCACCAATGGATATAATCTGACATGGAGCAAGTCAGGTGCAGCTATTTCTTAATGATATCTGTTTCCTTCAGTTCTGAATGTGAATGCAGTTATATTTCCAAATATGTACTTGCTGATGTTTTCATTTCTTCAGCACTGATGACATAAAAGATCTTTGCACTGGGTATGCTGTTTGCTGAGGAAAATTCCACTTGAACTCCAGAGCAATCTGAAGAATTCTGACAGAAAGTTGGAGGGGGCAGGATTTTACTTTGCACTCTCTTGACTTAGGTCTGCTCCCTTTGAAAACAGCCGTAAAGCTAACATTGATTTTAATGGAAGTGTAAGTACGTTGATCCTGTTGCTTTTGGAAGCTCTGCCCTGAAAATTCTGAATTCGCAAAATTTCTGATTCTATTTCTACTGCTACTTTGTACCTTACAGTTTAAAAAGAAAGACCTGCTTACTTAGATTTTCATTAGTGTGAGTTAAACTCATTTATTATAATATTTTTTAACAAGTAGTGTTTTTTCCGTTAGAGTTGCAATGTCTGGAAAAAGTAATGCTTTCAAAAAATTGCACCTAGGAAAAAGAAAGGAAACACTGTGCTTGTGTTGAAAAAACTTGTTTTAACATTTTGGAACCGGTTTTGATAATTAATTTTCATGTACATTTTAAGAAGCAATATGTAAATAGAGGCAATATTAATTTTTAAATGAAAACGTGAATTAAATGTTTAAATTATTGACATAAATCATTTTTACCCAGCAAAATTTTTCTGCCTGAAACTTCATTTGCTAGCTAATTTAAAAAATATTTGCCCTCTGTTTGAATTCCAATTTGGGATTTCCTGGAAAATAGAAAATGTCGTTCCTGACAGTTGTAATATGTGAGAGATGTTTCACTTAGCATTGCAGAATGAAAGGGTTGTTATATTTGCAGAGCTGTACTCTTTCTCACAAGATTTATTATAACACGGTCAAACACAAGGTATTTTCCTCTTCTGGAAGAAGGAATGTTGCTCTTATTTTTAAGGAAAGATGAAATAATTTGGGCTAAATATAATTGAGATCTTAGTGTGGGAGTTGGAAGCTGAGAAGTTTTGGGGTGAATCAATGGGGAAAAATTAAGTAGAAGCCAGAGCCCTAATATTAACCATTAGTGAGACTGCCACTGGAAGAACAGCTTGTGTTTGTCTATCTGGCCTTGAAAAAGCCCTTGTCATAGAAAGGAGTTACGAAAAAAAAAAGTAATATCTGGGAATCTGTCTGTCAGTAGTGAGAACGTAAAGAGGTACCATCTTTTTCAGCTTATCCAGATGAAGACGAAGAGCAGGCTTGACCATACTCTGTAATTTCTAGAGAGAAATGATTTCTGATAGCCCAGGGCTCTTGAACTTTGTAGACCAAGACACGAGTAGGTAGAAAAAATTCAGACTAAAAATAAGGCAGTTTTATGGTGATGCTAATTAACTTTCAGAACAACTTGCCAAGAGATGGAGTGGATTTTCTGTCATTTGAAATCTCTAAATCAGGTTCTTCTTTTTTTTTCTGCACTATGTGTCTTCCTGTTCATCCCTGGGATATAGACAATACACAGGAATTACCATCTGGAAACCTCTGTCCCGTGTCATGCAAGGGATTAAGATAGTCCCATTCTGGCTGTAAGCCTGTGCATATATATTTTAGATAGATGTGACAAATAAAAGAGTAAAAAGAACAGGATAGAAAGGTGCAGAGGTTGATGGTAGAATTGCCTGATTACTGCAGATATTGTGCTTTAATATTCAATCTTTTTGATTCATTTTTTTGGGCTCAATCTTGAAAGGCTCGGGTCTTAAAAATTAAACTAAATAGGAAGAGAATGTAGCTGGAGGGATCTGCCATGGGATGGGTTTTGTACTTAAGGCACAGCCGGAGGGGCTGGGGGTGGGGAGGGAAGGTGGAGAATTTGTGAATTAAGAGCAGGCAGACAACCTGCTTATCTTTGCTGTTGTTTTTAAATCTATGGATTCCAAAGGGAGGGGATTATATTTATATAGATGTATAGAAAGAGGCTTTTGCTCTAAACAGCTACTAATGCAGGTGAAAACCATGTATTGATTACTTAAAGAAAGTTAAAATAAAAGCAATTTTTCCCCCATTTCCACACATTGCAGCTTTTGGCCTATCCACTCATAGCTAAAAAAGCATTCTTTCCTGATAATCAAGCTTCAGCTGTCTGAATTTCAGGCCGAGCCTCTCATCTTGAGCTTTGCTGAAGAGCTTCTTTAATTAACCATTATACCACAGATGTTATTGATTTTTTTTTTTTTTTTTTTCAAATCTGGTTGAAACATCATTGTGCTGGATCGTCGCCAAGACGAAGGCCTGAATTTTTTGTGCACTGCTTTTACTCCTTCTGCATACCTTATTAGTCTCCATGTCTGTTAAGTGCAACCCTTAGTATTAACTCAGAAAATATAGCATTGATTTTTAGCCTTGCAGCCGTGATCTAAGGGCTCCTAATTTGGAATGTGGAAACCAGAGTTCTGCGAGAAGCTATATTACTGTACACTTCCTACAAGTAAGGCCTTTCACTCTCTTTACCTTTTTGCCAGACTTTTGATATGGTTTAAAGTTCTGGGAATTGTTTTGTTGCAAGAGGAATAGAACAACATGTCCAAAATATGTCTGCTTACGTGTGTGTAAATGAATATAAGTTCATATGTATCAAAAAAAACCCATGAGTAAATACAAAGTCTGATTTGCAAAGGTGCCGTTCACCACAGTTTCTAATGATTTCAGCCAGGTTGTGGCAGCTCAGTTTCTCTGCAAGCCAGTTTGCTCACCTTCAGCTGCATAAGTGTAATTTGGGGAGCTACATTTTGCTGCCCAGATTTCAAGGTTTTGGCAGGTTTGGGCTTTTTTAATTTGACTGTACTTTTCTCTTTTAGCTTGTCATTGGGATACTTGGGTCAGTTGTTAGCATGGTGTAACATATCTGGTAGAATTAATTCTTGAATTTAAGGACTCATTTAAATCAAGTCTGCATTGTTGGGGGGGGGGGTGTGTGTACGCTTTAGCCTGGGGGAGAAGTTGAGTCCAAGCCTTGAGTGAATCTCAGCCTTTCTAACAACAGTGCATTCCTTTCAAAATACGTCTTCCTCTGATGATGAATTCAAGAACTAAACCAGCGACAATAGGTTCTTAAATTCTGATAAGATTTCTCTAAGTTTAGTGATACGTTATTTAAACATAATTTGAAGCTTTTAAAATACTGTAATGGCACCTCTTGACCTTTCCAAAATCACATGGAGCAAGAGATGGTGAAAAATGTTTATTTACTCTGCATTAGAAGCTAAATCCCTGTTCCTTCTTAGAACCGGTAGTTCTTTTATACTGGGGAACTCATGCATGGCACTTCCATTCTTCAAACAAGAGCTAGACAGTCCTACTTGAACTGCAGAAACAATGACCTGCAGTCTATCCTATGCCTGAGTGATAAACAACAATGCAGACCTCTTGACAAGCTCTGGCATCAAGCGTGGAGTCTTGCAGCTCAACATGTCTGCTGAACAGAAGTTAGAAAAAGAAAAGATCATCTTGTAAACAATTAATTAATGTTTGTCATGAATTATCATTTTTACTTCCTTCTCAAGAGGCTCAAAGGGAATAAAAAGGCATTTTTGCAGGTGGTGGCATTCAAAGTAAGGGCAATCAAATGTTTGAGAGCAGTGGCACAGCACTTTGAGTCTCTAAGGGTGAATGGTGCTAGGATTAGAGCACAGCAGGGGGTTGAGGGTTTCAGGTGTGAAGCTTAATGTTTGTGATCAGCAAAAAAAAGTCTTGAATTTATCTAAACTGCTCTTCTGCTAACAGTACTTCTAGCACATAAATGTTCCGAAAGTGACAAGTGTTCTCATTGCTCTTCTAATGCAAACATGATCTGCATTTGAAAGATGCATCCCTTTTGCCTAAATTAGAATGTGCATCACAAAGAGCGTAAGATGATGACCCAAAAACACTTCTTTACACACACACACACACGCTCTCTCTCTCTCACACACACACATACATACACACACTCTTCAATTCAGGATACAGCCACAAAAATGCAAACTTCCACTCCTTTTTACGCAGCTACCAGAGCTGCCGCTCTGTCCATTATCCTGCCTGCACCGCAGGTTTGTAATTAGGATGCTTTACCACCGGTGCTTCAGTTCTTATCTAACATCACTCACACAGAGTTTCGTGTCTTTGCAGCGCTGTGCACAAGCAGCTCAATTTTGTTTCGGCCAAGCAGTTTTCAGGGATTTTATGCTGTGCCATCCTAATGCATGCACACTCCTTACCTCCTCTCCCTGCCTATATTGCTGAGCACCACAGAGAAGAGAGCATGAGAGGAGTCCTAACAACAAGTTTAAACTATTCTGAGGAAATTAATGGGGTTAGGATTTGTCTAGAATGTTTGCTATGCCTGGGAAAGAGAAAAAAAAAAAAGGTTTAATAAATAAGACTAATAAATGGATTGCACAAAATAATTTCTGTCTCTCCTGGGACCCTCTATTTTGCCTTTTTGCAAAATATTTTTCCTCTATTTAACATCAAATAAAATCTTAGTAAGTAGCAGGAAGAATCTGTCCCTAACAGAAGAAACATTGTGCAAGACAGTTTATAAATGAAAGCAGCAAGGAAAAAACCTCTCCGATGTATCTACCAATGTGGGAAAACCTGCATGGATCCTCTGATTTTGCTTCAGATGTTTTCATGATGCAATATGCTGTTACAATTTGGCAACTGGAGGGAGTGTGCTGCATTCTAGAATTTGAGAACTAGTGAAGGCTGCAGGCAGTAACCATAAACATAACTCTCTCTCTCTCTCTATATATATATATGTAATTGAACAATCTGAAAAGAGAGTGTTGTCCCATGATTTAATTCATGGACCTAAGCTGGCCAGGTAAGATTGGGTGAATAACTTTGGCTCTCGGTTCATAAGCTTGGCTATTTGTACAATAAGATTTTTACTTCCTAAATTATCTGAGAATTTTGACATTTGCCATTGTCATAAATTAATAAATTCATTTAATAAGACACTAAAACATAGAAGAGGAAGAGTGGTAAAGTAAAATAGCTTCATTTTTTCCAGTCTCTCGCATGAACTGATACAAACTGACTATAATTCATTAGTATACGTTTTCATCAGCTAACATCTGAAGTTCAAGGACTAGAATTCTATTCACCCTAAGGTCCTTTCACCTCTCCTTGGCAGAGTGTCAGGGACTCCATGACGTAGCATTTTCTCATCAGAAAAAACCTCTATTTGTCAAAACAAATTAGTTCTAATCTGTGCTGTGGAAATATCTGTTTCTAGGCAGTGGTGGCAGGAGAAAGCGTCTTAGCTCTAGTTCAGCCCAGGGGGATGCTCTGTGGGGGTAACCAATCCCCAGCTCAGAGCTCTCGCTCCACTTGATTTAGACAAGGGTCTGGACGTGGTCTTTCCTCCTCCAGTGAGTCTCTAAACCCCGCTTTTGAGTGCCTATCAGCTGGGATGGAAGGAGTCTCTCTCAGTCTCTCTATTTTGGAGCTGTTCCTTTTTTGGGTCATCCCTGACCCTCACTCAAGGAGAGAGCTGATCCCCTGAAACCATCCAGGTATTCTCGCCCTTCCTTGCTGGTTCTTTCTTGTTTGCTTGCTTTCCACAGAAATAAGTAAATAGGAAAGAGAGGTCTTCCTGAATCTCAGCAAGTAGTGGGGAAAGGTTTGCAGCCCAGGAAAAGTTTTCTGCCCAGCTTAGTGCAATATCCAGGCAAAGACAATTTTGAATTGAGAACCCATGATTCGTGCATCCACTTTAAGGACCTTTTTGCACCCTCAGAGTGGCACAAGGGGTCCCAGAAACTACAGGGATCTGGTCCAAAATGTTTCTTCTTGTTACTAGCCACTCGTTTAAGTGTAGGCAGGAAATAAAAAATATCAGAAAGTGCTGTGGGACCGTTTGTTTGTTTGCTTTCCCCCTCTCTCCTAGCCTGATTTCCCATGCTTCTGCAATAAGTCACCCCCCTCCCGGAGGGACCGGTGTTTTGGGGGGACTGAGCCGGGACCTTTCCTCTCCGTCGGTCAGTCCCCGTGTCAAAACACTCCTGACTCCCGGGAAGTCGGCTCTGCTGAATCCCGGGGCTTGCCAGTGCCAGTCAGCTGCTGTTTGAACTAAGTCCTGACCGCAAAATCAAAAGTGGGTCCAAAGAAAGCTGTAAACAGTGTGCAATGAGCCATTTGAAGGCAGCTGATGCCTCATTTGGGGTGACATGTTGTGGCTGATGAGTGTGGATGATGTGGGGTTTTCGATAAGTGCCTCATCAGTATCCTCATCATGATCGTGTTGCTCAGCCACGGCGTGTGCCCTGACTTGATTGTAATTGCCTGAATCTGCTCCTGCTGCTCAGGAGCGCACAGTAATATGCAATAAAACAGCAAGAAGTGAATGTTAACCATCTGAGTTCTGACATGGCTGCTTGCAGTTCAAGTTTTCCATTAAGGACAAAAAAAAAATCTATACAGACACACAAATATGGATATATAATTGCATGTTTAGAATAATTATTGTTTATATGTGCAATAAACTCATTTTATAAACAATGCGTGATGGTCATATACAGGTAGGTAGATAGATGTATGTGTATATATCTTCCCACTGACACCTGTATATACCGTATACAAATGAACATCTAACTCATGGTGTGTACGTAAATAGTACAGGGATGAAGAACATCAGGACCACACTTCGATTAAAATTTTTAGGAATGTAAGCAGAACTTGTCATTAAATCTATGCATAGTCTTCATAAATCTTAATAACACGTGTGCATACAGATAAGTAATTGATTTTTAGATGCAGTTAATCTACTCACGTAAATGTGTGCGTGTGTGTACTTGTGCAGGTGTGTGTGGGGGGGTAAGGTACACATGCATATGTGCTTCATACAGCTAAATTATTCTTCAGAGAGAATACAATTTATTTTCACGGTTTAGCCAGTTTGCATTAATTCCATGGCAATGGAATGCTGAAAACAAATCCCAAACTTTCTGAACCCTGTGCCTGCGATTCTGACAATACAAAGTACTGAGAACTTGTGCCCAGGGGAAGCTCTTCAGATCAGAGACTTTTTGTAAGGTGGGAACTGTCATTACCCTGTTGGGGTCCCCAGAGCATGAGAGGGGTTCCAAGGTGGTGTGCTCGTGCCCACCGGTGGCGACAGAATGAGCAGGTTTGTTGATGGCTTGTCAAAAAATAGAATGCAATCAGAACGTGGGCTATGTTCCTTTTTAATAAACAAGCGGCATGGACGGTGTTCTTGACTTTAAAATTACATTCAGCTTTGGTTATAGGTCAGAAAGGTAATAAAGCAAAGATTATGGTTGTATAATTGTAATCTGTGGTGCCTCAGAGTCCAATACTACACTGAACAGCTTTGGAGTTTCTGTATGCAGCTTTTTTTTTGGCATAGTTTGGGGACATTTAAATCACAAAATTTGCACAGGCAAACCGTTTGCATTCGGTTAATGTTTGACGGAATGAACAAATGGGTTTTCTTCATGCCCACTGTGTTATTTTAGCATTTCAGTAAAAGTGCACAAAAATGTTTTGAAAATGTTATTTGCAGCTGCTGTTGCTACTGTGCATCGTCCTGCGGGCTCTGTGCCTGCCTTACGGGCTATCACGGTAAGGCACTGGTCCGGCTGCACTGAGACAGAAAGATCAGTGTTAAAGTGAAGGCGGAGAGGAGAGAGATTGTTATTTGCAGACCAAAATCACCAGGGTGTAAGATTTTTTTAAACCCTTTAAAAATAATTCTCTTTCCCCAATTCAAGCAAAATTTGCACTGCCTTGGAAATATCCTTAATGTCTTCATTATAGAAAACAAATCTGTACAGATTAAACACTTTAAGTCTGACCATTTGAGAGGTAAGACAATCATTATAATTATAAATACTTCTGTTGTCATGTGTGATCAAGTGGATTCGCTGTTGTAGCTTAAATATATTAACTTTAAACCTTTTTAATTACGGATTTAGCACAATGCTGACGGAATCCCTCCTAGAATCCCGCATTCACCCTGGGCCTCTCTTTATGCTCAAAATATGTAGACAAATAGAGAGGAATTCCAAGGAGGATAGAAAACATGACTGAGAAGTTGGAAGGATTTGTTTATGAGGAAAGATTAGAAGAATGAAATGGGGAGATTTAGTTAAATGGGATTAAAAGCAACTAATCTGTGTAGCATTTAGAGTTTCAGCAGATGAAACTCATCATTCCTATTAAATTAACTGAGCTTCATTCTCTAAGCTAGTATATCTGATTGCTGTTTTACTTATTAAAAAAACCCAAAGCCTTCTACTATCAAGGGCTCTGATTTTTTGTAATTTTCAGAAAAGAACCTGCATTTGTTCAGCAGAGCAAAGTGATAACAAAGGGATGGGTTATAACTGGGTACAAGCATACGGAGTGTTCAGACAAGGAATGGCATTTCTTGACTTGGTAAATATTGATTCTGACTATCAGCAGTGAGAATTTTTTAAAGGGAACGATAGCTGGGCCAAAGCCCAGATTTTCTCTCAGTAGTACCTACAGGTAGCAAAACAGTTTTTCAAAAGAATCTCCATTGCAAGAAACACAGATTACCAGACCAGATTAAGAACTGGGACAAGATTTAGCATTGAGAGTAATCTGACAGCCCTGAGTTACACAGTTTTGCTCTCAAAATAAGTCATTCTTGCACTTGGTATTTTTTCTTTTTCTTTTTTAATTTTTTCTCTCCTTTTTTTTTTTTTTTTAAACAAAGTATGCATTGCCTTCATATGCACACAAACAACTTTGGATATGGTTTAATATTATAGTTAGAAACTAACTTGAGAAAAATTTCATTGTGAGTTTTGCCAGGGACTTTCTAGACGTTCAGAAAGAGGCAGCATGTGTTTTGAAAACTTTTCATACTAATTTAAATTAACTCAAAAAAAACAGCTTTATGCAAGCAAAAAACCAAAATTAATGCAGTAATGAATCAGGCCCCACATCTTCGACCTTCCTGAGATCTAAATAGCAAACCACAGAATCTCTAATACAAGGAAGATGCAGTCTGGTGTGAACTGGTGATTTGTTAACTTTGCAGGATTAATGTATCTTCACAAGAAAAGTTTTCTTAAAAAATGGAGCATAAACAATTCTTTCAAACTGCAGTTTATACTTTAGACCCATGACAACAAAAATGGTTTTTTCTCCTTGAAGGTTTGTGTAGCATCAGGATTCCTTTGCATGAAAGAAATACTCCCTAATAATAAGATATTAAGGAGAGTACAAAAAAGCTCCCAAACCCAGGATGAAAACTTAAGATTCAGCATAAATCAATTGTAAAAAATTATTTTTCTAGCCCTTGTGTTCATAAACAAATGCATTGCCCTGGATTTTTTAATCTGTATTGTTTAAAACTCCTATCTAGTCCTGGCTGATGCCATTAGAAGATGTCACTTCTAATTCCAACCTGATGCTCTGAGCCTGTCCAGTATAGAAATGTTAATGCAGCATTTCTTGATCGAAGAAATCCTGCCAGATCCAAGTTGGGCTGAAAAGTCATCCTTCCCTCCCCCTGCACCCCCCCATTCCAGCAACACATGTGATGTTACCCCCAGCTTTGCTTTCCTCTGCCCAAGCAGTGTTCCCAGGAGGGTGGAAGAAACTGTCCCATGGGCTAGATATGTTCACCAGGTTGTCATCCTTGAAACAATAGAAATTTTCTGAGATCTTGATTTTGCTCGAGCAAGCATAGCTATCATCAAATAAGGAGTTAATTGTTGATAATAGGGGATTTAACACCGGGTAGGAAAAATGGCATCAGAGAAAAATACAATTGTCCAATAATAATGTCCAATATAATGTCCAATAATAGGAGTCACTCATATCTCCTTGCAAGTTGAAAAGCGTATTTGGCTCACAAAGAACTTTTCCTTCCTTAATCAGCAGAAATTTAGAATTAAACTTGGAATTAAATTCTTATTTATTCAGAATTACATTTTTAGCAGAGTATGTGTGAAGGTTGTGAGGAAGAAACGGGCCTGTGCTGCACTTCAGGGGACAGTTTGCACAGCTTTACTCCTGCTCTGGAACAACTCTGTCAGAGCACAGGAGGATGATTTGTGACCCATCTCCTCTGAAGGAGTTTCAAGCTCTCCCTTTTACCAGATCTTGTTGGGTTTTTTTTCTGTTCAGAGCATAAGCCTGCTGCACACCTGAATCTGACTCCTTGCCACCACCACCTAAGGCATGTCTTAGAGCACCAGCAGGTCTGGGTGGGCTATCACCATCCCTTGTACGCTTTCTGTACAATTGCCCAAACCTTATGTCTATATTATATCTGCCGGCAACATCCAGCTCCTTCTCGGAGTGCTGCTGCCGTGGTCCCTGGGCCAGGGGGGCTGCTCCTGGCCAGGCCCCCCTTGCTCGGCGCCTGGAGCAGAGCTCAGCCCGTGGTGCTGGGCACAGCAGAGGGAAGGTGCAGCTGCACTCCAGGGGAATTTTTCTCTTGCTAAATGACGGTGAGGGAAGGGATTCTTCTTGCCTCACCGTGGCAAATGTTCTGCCTTAGCCCTGACCACGTCCCAAATATTTCCATGTTCTCAAGATAACTTCAGAGATAAGGAGTTATTTAACTCTGCCGAATCATGGCGTTTGTTCCACACGATGTATAACTGCCAAATATTTATGCGATTAGTATCTGAATTCAAGCATACTTTAGTAGTACAAAGATGTGATTAGTCTCACCAGAATATGATTTTTTTAATGGACGTGGCTCCCACTTTCCAGCAAAGATTTAATAGCTGAGTCCTGCAGGGAAGTCTCCATTTACTGAACTTTTATAGCTTTAAAAATATCCTAGGGTACATTTCCTAGCATGCAGCATGGCATAACAGAATTTAAATGAAATGCTGTGTTCAAAATGAATGAACATAGTGCGTAGTGTCAATCACTACCCTCATTCTTTCCTTTTTTATGCCAAAATCATACAAATGACTGATACTGACAGTGAGCATGGTTCTAGTGTTGGGAGAAGAGTTTTTCCTCTCCAGTCTGAAGATCTGGAACAGGGGGCTAAGAGGCTCTGAGCACACCCTGGGGTAGCTGCTTAGCCTTCTCCACTTCCCTGGAGATCTGCAGGCATCTCCAGTGTGCAGGGAAGAGGCATTGAAGCAGACCAGCTCCTACAGCTGTTTTTGAGCCTTCTCAATCCTAATGCACATGAGGAGACAGGAGCAGTGGCGATGGCACAGGACCTTCCCTTTCCCCCCCCAACATGTATCTGTGGTGTCTGCTGAGGTCCAGCTCAATGCAGGCAGTTCTGACCCTTATTAGTTGTCCCAAGGGACCTGGGCTCACAGTACACAAACTCTGGTAAAAGTCCCTGGGCTGCAGGAGCCAGTCATTGAGACTTCCCATGAACTTCTCCCAGTTTGGTTTTTAACCAAATGTAACTTTTCCCACTCTACACCACTTCCCTTAAGATCAGAAGGTGGCTCTGGAGCCACCTACCAGAGGGCAGAGGCCAATTTGCATGTCAGTGCACTTGCAGATGGAGAAATGTAGATAGAAGAGCAGAATTGTCTCAAATGCCAAACCCTGGCACCTTCTGTGAGAAACCGCACAGCTAAGTAAACTACGAAAAATAAACAGGTTGGTTGTTATTATGGGAAGAAAACCCAAACAAACCAAAACATGTGTAACATGTTTCATCCCTAACGACGATGAGGACGGGCGGTGGGCGGTCAGCCAAACTGCCTTCCTCACACAACAGAGGGCTCAGACTATGAATCTGGTAGAAGTAGCTGGGCGTGCAATAACTGCAGAATCAGCATCTTGTTTTGAAAGGACTCCTGCAAATCCTGCAGGAACATTTCAGTACTAGATGGTGTTGCTATGGGCACCAGAAGGGAGCTTAATATAAGAGAAACTGTCTTAGGAATTCATGGGGGATGGGTGTAAACAGAATACGTATGTAGGAACCGGAATGTCCCTAGCACTAAACATCAAATGGCATTTTGGGGGTCTTGATGCTCTGCTAATAACATTTTGGCATAGGTCTTTCCAGAGGAAAAATATAAGGTGGTACTTTTTTCAGTTGCCTAAAGTGAAAAATAGGTAAATAGGTGATCAAGTTCTGTAAGATACATCTGCATCCAATGTAGCAGAAGCATAATGAAATCTGGATGCTCCAGATGTAATTTCTCTGTAAAAAGAGTTGTTAAAAACAGGAATGGAAAATGAGGGAAATAGAAGAACTACAGTTCCCTCTAGTATTCAGGAAAAAAGGATCCCGCTCTGCCTTTGGACACAGTTCAAACTTCAGGCAAAAATCACTTTGGCAAGGCACAGCCGTGTGATTTAATTTATGGCTGGATTTCTCCCATTCTGGCTGTCTAGTGGACAGTGTGGACTAGCTGAGTGGATGAAAAGAAAGAAAAACTAACCAGTGTAGAATAACTGCAAGTATATCTCCAGACAGACAAAGAGAATGCAAAATTAAATTCTTGATGTGAAAAGGATGGGACAATGAGCTCCTCTCCCCAAGATACCTTCAGAGAGGATTCCATTTCAGTGCTTTCTTTCTTGCTTGCTTGCATTATTTTTCATTGACGCATCCCAAAGAAAGCCTGAAAGCCTTTTATTATTTCTTATTTTCTTTTTCGTTCTAGTATGTGGTATAAGTTCCTTTTTTATATATATTATTTTCCTGCCAATGTTAAAGCAGTTCCCATTTTTCTAGTTTGTTTCTGACACCTAGCTGTGATCAACAATGCTTCCTACTGAATCACTTCTTTCATCTATTCAGCTACTGTTATTTTCCTTATCTCCTCTCCCCCTTCACCAGCTTACCTCTCATTAACCCTCAGGGTTCCAAACATATTGTATCTCTCCCAAAGATACATATTTTTATTCAGACATAAGTAATTTTTGCTCACTAGCCTCCGTTTCCATAATTCCCTAATAGAATAGCTGTGTATAGTACATACTCTTTATGGCATCGTGAACAATAAACCCAGACATTAATTTATACTTGTGCGTTGTATGCTGTTCCACTTCACCTTTTTCTCCCCTCTGAACTGATAGTCACATAAAAACTCATTCTTCTCTAACGCAGGAAGTATAGTTCCATCCACATGTAAAAATCCGCTTGGCTAGAAGTTTTATTAGACCAACAAAACTATTATTTTCTAAGAGTCACTTCAACCCCTTGCAATATATTTAAAATCACTTTTTAACTTTTAAAAGAAGTGGTAGTGATACGCTAAACTCCATTTCTGCTAGTATAAAATATACAGGGGAGTTCTAGGAAATAAGCTCTCTCATTTATACCAATACACTTATGGCTCGTTTTCAAATGTACAACTGTCTTTACTTTTCTGAGGAAGAAAAATGTGAAAAACCCAAGAGATTTAACTCCTGAGTTTTAGAAATAACTTTTGTGATTGAAACTGGTGAAAGCAGCTGGAAATATAGCCAGCTACTCACATAGACTTCCTTTTCTGCTCTCCCTCCAATTAACTGTGTAACCCAGCTCCAATCCTGAAGTCCTTTCACAGCTAAAATTCATATAAAGTGTTTGGAAATGTGTGTTGTGTAGCATGAGGTGAGAGTGTGTGTTCAGATGCACACAGAAAAGGTTTGTTGCTCGTCCTAGTAAATAACATACCTGTGTATTTAAGAAAAATTAAGGTGATATATGGGAGATTATGTACAGGACTTCCGAATTCAATGTGGGTGTAAAAAGAAAACATATTTTGGAAAACACATTTGTCCTTTGCTACTTCAAACATGATTAACATTGGCTCTAAGCAATGTTAGATTTTGGGAAGATTTGCTTTGTTAATACATTAATGGGCATGTTTATTGGAAGCAGGTGGAAGTTTTTAGGTATTATGTTAAAGATACTAAACTGTGGGGATTTATCTGTCTCAACTTAAAAACTAACATTTGGATGACTGATGTTTATAAAACAGAAATTACTTTTTTTTTTTAATTTGGGTGACATTTCTCCTAATTTAATTATGTAAATAATTATTATTATTTGACTGTGTAAAGTATCATTTATCAAAAAAAACCAACCGCTTTAGAAAAATGACTATATTTTTTATATTTTTAAATGGAATGTTTATATTATTTTATGGTAAACTTTCTCAAAAATCAGTAAGATTCTAGCACAATTCAATGCAGCCTTTGAGCAAAACCAAATCACACCCAAGAACATTCTTACAGACATTAAAAATAATTGGCATCACTAAAAATTTCCATTTCGTGCCAGTAGCAAAATAAATACTGAAGTTCCATTTTGTGCAAGTAGTCCTTGCAAATTTAATCCTCAGAGATACTCAGTCCTGTATAACTTAATCTCTCCCTTATCTTATATTTATTACTTCAAAAGGTTAGTTTTCTACTACAGAGGAACTTACTGCTGTATCAGAGGTTTAATTGAGCTCCTTTTAAAGTATCATGATTGTGACTATAAAATCATGCATCCGCAGTAAGCACATTTATAGAGAACTTACAGCTTTAAATTTCACTTAGAAAAAAAGCCTTATACTCTCCTGCAGGTTCTGAATGCAGATTTACTATAAAATAAGTGAATAATAATACCAGGTTATTTTGGAAAGTGTTCTTTCATGCAATCACTGCATTTAGCACAATCCCAAAATGGCAGCCCAACAGGTGGTCCTTTCACAGCCTTCAGCCCAAACAATCGGAACAAAAAGGACACCAAGAATCGAATGTTCTTCAGGATTTAAAAAGCTGTTCACTTCCCTTTGTTCATTTTCAGATTTAGCCATGTTCATTATTGTTGAGCCACAAATGCAGGACATTCTTTTTTGACATTTTGCCATAAATAGACACTGACTGGGGCTGACTAGCCAGCTAGCTGCTTTGTCACATGCAAGCGGAAACTACTTCTTCACAAAGCGAATGCATTCCTGGTGCCTCAATGGCCCCGGCAAGCACCGGTTGTGACATGCTGCAAATCTGGCAAAGTCTAGGTTAACAAAAGTATGGGTGACAAAGGCTGAAGTTTCTCTTCCTATATTTCCCTCCACAGTAAGTATTTAATTCTGGCCTAATGAATTTGCCTGGAAGACTGGGTGTCACGTTGACAGGCCCTTGAATGTCTGAAAATATACTTCTGCATTGTGGGCTCTCTGTGGAGGGAACCGTTAGTTAACCGGTAATGATGGACTTCAGAGGCGAAATCTAAGATGAAATACTTGTTTCTCGGTATTTTAAAAGTTGTGAGAGTTCCTCGTTACAGTGATCTCAGTCTCAGCATACGTAACAAAAGATGGGCCCAGTCCTACGAGTCTTTAATGATGCAAGGAACCTTTACAGCCGCCTTCGCGGCGCTGTGAGGAATTACACAGGTCATGGGCACAGAGGGGTAGATCAAGCTTTTTTCCCTCATGTGTGTGAATAAATGTGTTAAACACACATTTTGTAGAAAAGGCAGAGCTATAATAGTACCTAACTGCTCAAGTATAGTAAGTGAACTTACCTCCAAAATTTTTAATTTACCAAGTCAAATCCTCTTCTGCTACTGTGTATTTTAAATGTAGTACACACAGCTTTTTTTTTTTTTTTTTTTTGACATCTCCAACAATATTCTAAACTTCCAGGCTCTCCCACTGCTATTTCCTTGGAGATTTTCCAACGTCCATGCAAGTCCAGGGCTTCTGACACCCAATGGGATGTGGATGAGAGCCGTGTTCGTAGGCAGTCCTGGTGTGTGGGATGAGGGTTTGAAACCAGGCACTTGTTAACTTGTTAGATTGAAATCAGACCCTGTTAACCTCTTACTTTCAGCATTCATTTTCTGGTGGAAAGCATGACTTGCTTCAAACTGTCTTATGAAAAGATATGTTGCAAATATAGATGAAAGATGAATGCATTTTAATTTTAAAACATCTATGTTCAGAATTGCTTATAACAGGAAAAAAAGATATTTGAACAACGCTGGTAACAATTCCAGCACAGGCACAAGGAAACTCGTGTCCTTCAAGTTCTGCCGCTGCCAAAGTCAACAGCACAGTCTGGAAGAAAACAACCTTTAGGTACAGATAGAGTCTTGCCTATGTTAGCAAGGTAGCAGCTACGCTGAGCAGTGAATTTTCCCTCTTCAGTTCAAAAACTCGAAATCAGTAATGAAAAAACTCAGTGTTGAACAGGTTATTGAATGAAGCTGATGTTCAGTTTAGTTTGCCATCTGGATGTTTGTTTCGTGGTTTACCTGAGCCCATTGTATGTGGAGGAAGCAGTTTGTAAGTGAATGCAAGGGTGAGAGCCGAGACCTGGGCTTGAGACCCTGAAGATACTTGGGCAAAGTCCTTCACTATGGATCTCCCCTTCCAGGCTCCTGAACCCACTGGGATGTTTTCCTTGTAAACCTTCATGGAGGGCTGCGAGTCCTCATGGTGTTCCTCAGAAGGAGAAGCCTCTTGCCTTTTTTTTTGTAGTAGCAAATGTAAAATTGATCAACTTTTCAATATATGAATGTAAAATCCATAACCCTCATAGATTTCAGGGGAAATTGGTTAGTAAATTGTTTAGGCCAAACAAAATTATTATTGGGTGCTAAATGATGAATATGTGTTGTTAGAGGACTTTGGCTTATTTCAGCCACAAAGTACACATAGGCCAGAAAAGTCAGCTTGTGAAAAAAAATAGAGTACCATGGCACCACAGTGGGCCTTGATGCTCTTTCTAATCTTATCTTTATTTTTACTTTTATTCTAGCCTTACTATCATTCCAAAATTCCCTAACAACTGTTCTAAATCAAGATATCTTTCATAAAGAAAAGTACGTATACAAAATATCTGTGTACATTTTTGCAAAACCAAGTCCATGTTTCAAGTTAAAACTCTGGGAAAAAATATAATTCTCTTTGTGTGGCAGTGCTGATTTAAGGGAAGAAAAGTAGGAGTCACAGGACACAGAGAAACTTCACTAGAATAAATCAAACACCACTGAAAGTCAATTAATGCGGAGGTAGAAGCAGGAAAGCATCCAGCTTTACCTCTCTCCAGACAGCAATAAGTCTCTTGCAAATTTAGCTGTCAGAAATGATTGCTTTGTTTTCGACAAGTGGCATTACTTCCTCTTATACTGGAATTAAAATTGATTGAAATTGATTCATGACTTTTCAATATTTCCCGCACCCCTTCATTCCTTTCAATTTGAAAACATTATTTCAGTGAAATAAACACAGATAGGAACAGAATATATATGGGTTTGGGTTTGGGTTTTTTTTTTTCTTTGAGACATCTAAGTATTAAGATGAGAGAATGGTATAACTAGTATTTTTGACTGGGTAGTAATTCATTTTCCATTAAACAAGTGATTTCAGAAATTATGTTTTCCAAGGTTTTTAAAAACTTTTTTTACTGATTCTTCTGAGGAAAATATGAGGAAGAAGGTAACTAATAAATTCCTAAGCAGACACACAGAAAGGTTCAAGTCAGAATACAAGCTTTTCTATGCTGCTTGGAAGGGTTTCTCATTTGAAGTCTTGCTCCTGCTTTTGGACCCACCTGGATGAAGGTCAGCAAGCAGGCAGTGATGCCAAGCGGTGGGACCAGCCCAGGAGCGGGGCCAAGGGGGATGTGGAACCTGCTCCAGGCAGGGCTTTGTGGGGAAAAACAAGAGCCTGGCAAAAGTGCAGTGATGGTTCAAGGAGCTTGTGACAGCATTTCATGGCGGAACCACCTGCAGTATAGCTCTGCCTGAACTTCGTCCTCAGTAGCTGTAAAAACGCCCTTGTTTGGATTCAGCTGCGGGACCAGTCTTTACGATCCCCATTTACCTACAGGGAACTGAGGGGTGGAGCCTGGAAAGACCAAATGATTTGCACAGTTTCACCAGTAACTTGTGGATATGGCAGGCACTGAACCAGCCCCTGCTAAATCTCAGCAGAGGACGGTAACCATGAGAACATCCTTTCCCCCAGAACACAGAAGTTTGTATCTAGCCTAACTGAATTCTTTGGTTTTCAGTGTTTCTACCCCCTTGTGTTTCATGCCTTTGCTGACTTTTGGTCAACTGCAGAACCCCCCATGAAGCCAGGGTGTCTTGCTTTAAAACAGAGACCTGCGTGTCACCCCTATATAGATCCACTGGCAGCAGTCCAAGGACTTCCCTTATCCCAGTAGAATTTTTCACATATTCCAAGCAGTGAATAATTAGAAGATCACCAAAAGCATGGGAAAAAAAGGGAGGATAAGGTAAGTAATCTGACTGAGCAGGTGGGAAAGACAGCAGTGATTGCATTGATGAATTGTCAAGAATAGGTGTGACTAGCATAAATGCAAAGCAGCTGGAGTCATAGGGTAGATGCTGGGATTCTGTGAGGAGTGTTGGATTGCGGAAGAATGGCGGGGTTTCTTTCTTGCCATGAAGGTATGCTGTGTTCTTGGTGACTAGTACCTGGCAAACCTCTTTTCCTAACTCTTGCTGTAGTAAATCTATTCTCTCAGAAGGTGGGAAGCAGGCAAAATTCACTCATGTCACACAGCAGTCTCTCTGTGTGACTGACAAATTAAATTAAAAGGATACAACAAATATTTTGTAATTAATAAAATTTGCAGGGTTACAAAAACAACCATAACAATATCCCTAAAAACTAGATTGTGAAGCCAATTCCTTCCCTAGTTAATCCTCCAAGAGCCCTGAACCCTGGTTATAAACTGTAAAGTTGATACTGACAGAGAGAAAACTGGTTCCTGTAGCCATTGCAGGCAGACTCACGGGGCTCTGTGTCACTAGGAGTAAGAAAAACCTTTTGCACCATGATGTTCTGAGGGGCTAATAGTCTGATTTTATTTGGCACAGAAACACCTCTCCTCTACACTGTTAATGACCTGATACCCTTTAGACTTCTTGGTGTCTGTGTAACCTTCAGCAGCAGCCTGTCAGAGTCACATAACCAGAATTGGTTCCTTCCTCTCCTGTCAAACTGCTTTTTCTTTGTTTTCATCTCCTCTGTGCTAACAACCCTTGTGTGTAGCATCCTGCAAGGTCAGTCTCTGACACTCTCCTTTGGCCCATCTTGTGTCACCCTGGTCTCTTCTCTACCTTCACAACTATCTGTGCTGGCTAAGTGTCTTCTCTTCTGCAGTTCCACCACCTGGAATAACCTTATTTTGTCTCTTGTTGACTCTGTCTTGTTTCAAATTGCATTCGAAATAGCTTTTCACCTTTGCTATACCTATTTTTCTCATTCTCCACTGCTTGCTTGCCCTGTAATTGCATTAGAGGCACTCAGTGAAACCCTTTGTCACAGCTAAAAGACAAGTCCATATACACAAATGTTATTGTACTGTGTTAAAGTGGAATTCACAGGCCAGAACAGTTTGTTGTTTGATATGTGTTATTGTTGTAAAACCAAAGCAGAGACCAAACACTGCCTGTAAGTGGGGGTTTTGAACTGATGCTTCCCTCAGTCTGTGCTGGAGGGTGTTATCAGTACTGTTTCTCCATCAGTAAGAACCGATTAGCGTCAGCCACTTTTAACATACTGGTTTTTTTAAATACTCTAAACAACCTACATTTTGCAGTGGGTTTTCTCCTTTGCTGTTTGGGACATGTAATAATGAAGAACTGGGAGTGTTCGCTATAAAGGAGTCTCTCATGCCCACAATGTAAGAAAAGTTTTTGTCATAAGCTGTTGTAACGTGTCAGTGAAGGCTTTCCACTGCACTGGGGAATGCCTGTGCCTGGCTGTCTCACATTGAGCTGTGGCAGGCAACTCAAGCTTAAGCGTGACATTTCTTGCTGCACCCTGTTACAGTCTGCGTAGCTGTGTCATCTGAACGGGTTGCCTTCCTACAGCAGTAGTTTAGTCTGTATTAAACAGAAAGCTCTTTCTGCTTTCCTCTCCCATTTTATGATGCTGATATTTGGTGGCATCAAATTCTGAAAAATTAATGCACACATGGAGGCAACAATCCATACATTTTCTTTCCTTCTCAAGTTTTGTGCAAAGGCTGTAGTTCAGGATTTGAGCTTGTTTGGTGCTACGCAACCTTTTGGCCAGAGAAGCATCTGATCAGTAAAACGCCTTGCTAGTTTTCTTCAAATTTATTAGTGGTGGTTGTTGTGACTGATTACAAAATTAGTTCCCTGTGTGGTGGTCAAGCAAAGTAGCTGGCATGCTTAAGTAAACATCTATGGTATGTTCTTTACAAAATTACTAGCATGAAAGTTTACCTGCCATTACTGCGATAATTCTGCATACATCTTGCTTTCTTGCTGTTATACATACAGGTTACATACATGAAGCTCCAACTACATAAAGTGGAGGTGGGGTAATTAAGGGCACTTTCTTCATTTTTGAATGATTTGGATGATACAAGTCAGGGGTTGGTAACGATTCTTTTGTATAAAGACAACTACAGTGCAGGTTCTTCAAACTACTCCCCATATACCCAGAAGACTCAGAAAAGAAACAGATCAAGAGCTAGGTTTACAGGCCAGCGCTTGGGGAGGGTTTGTTATGCTACGTGTTTTCACAGCAAGAGAGGAGACTCTCTGGTGGAAAACACCTAGCCAGCTTCTGTTCATTTTGACAACTCAAAGGGAAGTGGGACAGTCTCCGTCAAATGCAAAATTCTTTATTTATGAACTGTTGGAACGGGTCCAGCGGAGGGCCGTGAAGATGATCAGAGGGATGGAGCACCTCCCCTATGAAGACAGGCTGAGAGAGCTGGGGTTGTTCAGCCTGGAGAAG
>JAOXNO010000041.1:38973054-38993252 GCA_028565335.1 Limnodromus scolopaceus
TCTCTGTCCAACCTGTATTTGTGCCTGGGATTGCCACGTCCCAGGTGCAGGACCCTGCACTTGGCTTGGTTAAACTTAACGCGATTTGCACGAGCCCACCTCTCAAGCCTGTCCAGGTGCACTCTGGATGGCATCCCTTCCCCATGTTATAGCACAGCTGAAATCGGGCTTCTGTAGCCATGGGAATCCCTCTACCCTGAAGTACTTGGGAAGCCTTCAACAGGGAGAGGGGAAACACTTGCTTTCTTTGTGGAAGGGAAAAAGTATCTGTAAGGCAATCTTTCTGGAGACTTTTTTTTGGCCTCTTCAAAGCATCCTCTCCAAGTCTTCATTCAGGAGAGGATAGTCCAGCATCTGTTACTGTAAAAAATATTTTGTTTGTTCCCACTAGTGCAAATGACTTGCAAAATCATCAACCAAAAACATGTATTTTTTTTTATTCAGTATTTTGACTACTCCTCCTTCAAATAATGTATCTTTGGCATTCTGGGGTTAAAATTTCTCGGGGGTGGTGTAAGGTCTTAATTAACACAAAATAGAGAACTTATGATATATTTTAAAAAAATACATTAAAAAATCTAGCACCAATCACAATACATTGGATGGAATGGTGAATGGTTTGAGTTTCCTAAATTACTGATATTACCTGCTGATACGAGGGCTGTTCAAAAGGGCACTTCACTTTTGGGTTTATTTATTAAAATCCTGCACTCAACTGTAAGGAATTAGCCTCCTAGAGAGGAATTGCTCCCTACTCAGGGGAGCCTGAAGCAGAGAAACGGATCATGCACACGTTGCAGAGCTGCACAGTAACACACGCTCCAGTGCCTTAATACAGCTCTCAGGCAGGGTGCTAAACACAATGGGAAGCACTCCTAAGGGAGACAAATATTCTTGGCTTCAAAGTGATGCTCTTAGACATCTTCCTCAAATAATGAATGCCAAATTTACAGTGCTGTACGATTATCCTTTTTTGTCTTGTAACCAGAAGCCCTTAACAACTGAGGTGAAGTGTGAAACACAGGCTATTGGACTCTGGCAAAACCTGGAAAGATCTCTACATCAGCTTTCAGGTAAGCATAAGGAGACAGAATGCCTCCCTTTTTCTGTGAAATTTTGCACATTGCAACCAGGATACAAGTCTGTCTTGACTTCTTCCAGTGGAAACCAAAGTATCCTTTCAGTTCTTGGTTGGCTACAGAGATTTTAAGTATTTCCTTCAAAGCATGCCCCTTGAAAACATCAGGTGCAGAAGAGATGCAGCTCAGGTAAGAGCCTTGGCAGCTCACGATGCTTTGTAATCTCTCCCTGGAGGACATACTGTGGACATTCTCTCTTTTCCTGCCAGTTTACGGCAGAATAAGATTGTCGGTGTTGGTAACATGGAATAGCTGTACACTAGAACAATGGTAAACCTGGCTAAATTAAGCAATGCAATTCCTAATTGCATGCAATTTTAATATAGGGAGACTGGACATGTGGGAAAGGTTCACTGAATTTCATCTGAACTTTGGATACATCATCCTGCAATGGGTTGCTGTCAGGTTCAGGGCAAGAGATTCTCAACCAGGCAGCCTTGTATACAAAATTACCATTGTGTAACCCAAACCCAGGTGGTTTTTTATCTACTAACAAGTTAGAGATTCACATTGTCCTAAGAGAATTGCTTTTCTTCCTCTTGTGTGACTCCAGTAACAAATCCCAGAATCCAGCTCTGGCATTCACGTCAACAGGATTTCCACTACTGACTGGGGGAGGGTAGGGAGTGGTGCTGTGACCTCCTCTCAAATGTCCATGTTGAAAGTGGGATAGACTTTTAATAAAGAGCACACTTGCCTGTGACCCTCAGTTAATGAAGAATCTGCTCTATGTTTATCTTTTTATAGCAGTGTGTTTGCTGAAGGACTGAGACACCACCATCTTACAAGAAAACCAGAAGCAAACTTTCTCCAATTGCTTGCAAAATAGGGAGCTCTGGACTTGACAGCCAGGCAGAGTGCCTGGCGCTGTAGGATAGTTGTTCTTGCTGTGCTGCAGACAAGGCCCAGGCAGCCGAGGAGTTTCCACAAAAGCACTACTGTCCTTTCACAGGCAAACCTTTAACATTACTGGGATGGTGAGAAGGAAAAGAGGATGTTTAACAAAGATATGAAGTTCTCTTCTTAAGAACACCTTGGTGTGTCCTTCTGGAGGAAAGAGAGTGCAGATCAGCCCAACATCAGTAAAAAGGTCTTGGTCAAGGTGTTGAAACATGACAGCAAGACAGTAAATGGTTCCTGTGCTTTTGCTTCACTTGTGGTTACCTTTCAGACTTCTTCAGCCATGGCAGCCCATCTGTCAGCAAGCACTGTGGTGTTTCAGGTGCAGGGGGAAACCTGTATAATTGGTAGTTCTGGAAAACAGGTAAGAGTGTCTATCCTGCATCTCCTTAATTATGGGGTGTGGTGGATTGGGTAGCTCACCTCTTTCAGCAGAAATAGTTCTTACAGTGGAAGTCAGCTGCAGAAGGTAAAGCCCCAAGAGACAAAAGGCAAGCAAGGATAAACTGGTAAGACCAGTAGCACTGAATCCAGGCACAACATCCTGTTCCCCCACCCCTCTGTGCATAAAAGCCATAGCAGAGGAAGGGGAACTTCACTTCCAGCAGCTTGGAAGCCCTCTGAAATTTGCAAGTACTTTTGATGTGCAACTCGCAGCAGAGATTTCTTTCCAACGCATTTTTATAGGACAGGCACATTAGCATTAAGCATACAAGAAATTAACAGCTCGAAACCAAAGAATGGCAAAGGTCTAATAACAAAGCAAGAGGAATACACTTGAAAAATGTCAAGGTATCTGTAGCATTTATTTGATAAAGTATATAGGGCTAATAAATTACCATCCAGAGTACTTCTACTGTTGTCTCCTCAGCTATTGTCTTGCTACAATTCATCTTCATTATGCTTTCAACCGTTAACTGCTACGTTGCTGCCATCTTGAGAAAGAGCAGAAGGAGAATCCCATGGCAAGAGATCTTTCAAGTAGCAAGCAATTTACTACAGAAAAAGCCACTCTGAAACTGCTAATGCAGTCTTTTTGTAACTAGTCTCCCTTGAGGAAGCCAACAGTGCTCACAATTTATTCCAAGAACTGACTCAAAATGAGGATTGAAGTATTTTTTTATATATATATATATACACACACACATATGTACTTGTTTTAATGTAAACTAACAACAAATAATTCAGTATTGCCTAGGTCTGAAAGATTTCTCTATCTGCCACAGATTAATCTCTTCCAGGGCTTCAACCCAGAATTTTCCAGAGAAAACTACACAGTGCAATGCAGTAGACCTAGACAGCATGTCCCACCAGTAGCTGAATGATGATGCACGTAAGTAGAGGCTACTGGTTTAAAAAAGCTAAATCCCTGTGGTCATCCTTCCTTTCCTCAGTTGTCACTGCCACCTCCCACCGCTCTTGCAAGTACTACTATGTGAAGTGTGTGGCACCAGGCACAATTACATCCACATTGTACTCATTTGAGCTCTTGGGACACAGTGCAAAAATTAAAACATAGTGTTTGGTAGACAGGAGATAAGGTTTATCTACTTGAGCTAAAAGTTACAGCTTACTGTGCTGCTTTGCCAAAATACCCCTCATAGTATGAGCTGTTTGGAGTTTCAACAATGGCAACACTTTGCCTAACAAAAGCAGTCTGTGTAGGATACTGTACTGATATGTAGCGTACAAGCTGAGTAACAGTCCTACACGTTGGCCGGTCGTGGTCTTCAACTGCAAAACTACCTCTTTGTATCCAATGCAGTATTTTGAGGCACTCATGACTGCTTGGGTTAGTCTCCTTCTGGGTGGGCACTAAGCGTCTGACAGACAGCTATCATACCGTCTGCTTTCCTGGAGCTAGGACCAGAGCTCACACAGCTTTGTCTCCTACCTCTACTGGCTCACCGTCAGAGAAGTATTAGGTGTAGTTGCTGCAATAAACATTAGATAAGAACAGAGAATCACAGAGAATGCCTACTATTCTTTAACATCAAGACTGTGTCCAGTCAGTACCGTTCATAACACCAGCCACAGAGACCAACAAAGGGCCATCGACAGCACAACTGCTGCAAGCAGAGCTGTTAATACAAAAGACTCCCTCCAAAACAGCTGCTTTTCTTCTCTACTGGAATAAAGACAGAGACAGCAAATAAACTGAAGAACTGGTATAAATAGAAAATGGTTTATTAAAAAAAACCAAACAAACCACAAAACAAACAAATCACACTAATTTAAACTACGTACCCAGCATTCACACTCAGAAGTCATGTAAGCATGCACACGGCAGGAAGGAAACCTGGTACCTGCTGGCATGCTCCTGAAAACCTCCCCTGGAGCTGTCTTTAGAATATATTAAGTTTGTTAGCAGAGCATGACATTTTAATTCCTACAGGACACTGAGGAAGTGAAGAACAGGTGTCTCTATTTACACATAGAGGTTTTCCATAACCATCTTCCAAAAAGAAATGCAATTTGCTGCATTTTTAACAGCTGTGAAAACAGTGACACATATGGAAAAAGATGCAGGTAAGCATGCATACTGCAAGTGGGTTTGTAATATTTTTTGTGTAAGACAGTTAAAACTAAGTACTTCCTCATAAGTTATTTCACAAGCCTATGCAAACTACTTGAAAGTATTCAAAGGATAGCCCTTTTGAATACTCAATCATCAAAAATTACCCATGAAATGTAGCTTTTGTATGTGGGTTAAGACATTCCACGTATGAACAATGCTGCAATCCTCCTTTATAACAGAAGGGAATGGATTATTAGAATGCTATTCCTAAAACATTCTTAATTTTAAAGTAACTATTTCATCAATAAGACTGTTTTTAAATGAGTTCTTCTGAAAGAAAGCTTTCAAGACAATCCAAAAGGAGTTTATATGCATGCTTTGCTTTCATTGCTAAAGTCACCCCCGATGAATGCTACTCAGGTCTACGGTTTAGGTATGTGTAAAGCATGACAAGGATTCCAAAAAGACTTTTTTTTTTTTTTTATCGAAGAAGCCGCTCAGCCTCCTTGGACTTGCTTTCTTTTGTTTTCCTCAGTAATGCCTGTTTTATAGCATTGATCTTTTCATCAAGTTCAGCCAAGGAATAGTTCTGCTAAAAGAACAAAATAAAAACCACAATCATTTACATCTTGTAATTGCCAGGGAAGTGGCAAAGCACTTGATACTTGAGGTCACTGCATATTGCACTAAATGATAGAAATACTTTTGCAGAATTGTGTAGTCTATGGCTATTTAAACTTGAATGAAAAAGAACGTAAACTTAGAAGAAACAGATATATTGATCCGTGATTACGACCTTCCATGTTATTTCCAGTAGATGCTTGTGTAACCTATTCATAAAAAAACCTCAAAAATTCTTTGATGCTGAAACACTGGACAAGACTACCTAGGTCTTGTAGAACCGGGCTTTACAACTGAAGGATTTATTTCCTACTGCCCAACATCAATCTCCTTTATGCCCACTTAACCTGACAATTTTGTTGATCTTTTCTTATACAAATATTCGCTCTATGGAGGATTTTTTTTCTTGTGTAAACAAGCCTACTTCCTCAAGGCTCAGACGGCCCACATCCCATTCTAAGCATTCTCCCCCGTCCATCTGTGTCCAAGCGTGATGGCTAGTGGCAGACAGTGTTCCAGCTACAGTCTCACTTGCACTGAGAAGAAATCCTCTCTTGTGGCCTGAAGTACGTGGTTAATGCATTCCCGGCATCCCAGGATGGGTGTTGTGATAATGACCAGTCTTACTGACTTTGGTTAATAACTACCCCAATGTCAGGTTGTTCTGCAACACTGCTGTTGAGCCAGCCATTTCTACTTGTATTGTCTCCTCATGAATCAATAAAATGAATTTAAAAAGTTAAATTAAAAATCAAGAAAAACCACAAAACAAAACTAGAAGACATTACTAGGTGGCTGATCAGAATTCACAAATTGCTTATTACCCCCAGCTTGACTAACATCATTACAGATTTATTTTATTCTGTCATCCTTCTAACTGGTAAAAACACTAATGTAGCCTCGTACAGACTCTTGGAAGACTCATTTCATTGTGACACCCATTAACTTTCTTTCTCCTTCCCTCTCTGTCTTTGCCAGCAAACTACCCAATACTGATGCAACTATTTCTGAGAAGTTAGATGCTTGCGTGGTAGAACTTCTGATTACTTTTCACTCAGAACATCCTAAACTTAAAGTAAACAAAAGTTAACAGTACTTACGTGGGAAGGTTGAATCTTTCTCCTCTTGCCAGAACAGCTCTAAAGAAAAGACAGAATCAAAACAGACTTAATGTTGCACTGACAGAGGATCACAAGTAATTCTGTAACAACATTGACAAGAGTCTTTAAAGTACAGAAAGAACACTGACCGCCATTCCATGAATTAAAGAAATCTTTTTTATAATTAAGTGTACTTTGGATCAAGAGAAATACTACTGGAGAGCAGGCAGAAGCTGTTGAAGCTTCTCCACACTTGGCAGCCAAGAACTAACAACTTAACTGAAGCTTCCTTCAGACAAAACGAAGATCAATATCCAGCTTTTGAAACTGTCAATGTTTTTCTCCCTAAAATTTTCCTGTATCCACACCAATACTTATGCAACACTACTATTGCCACCATCACAAGTTTTTCCCAGATCCCCATTCTAGACAAGATTCTAAAGAACTTTCTGTGGAAATTTCAGCTTATAAATATGTACATTTTAACTTCTGGTTTCCAACGACTTGAAGGAATAGCCTCACAAATAAAGGACTTTATTGGTCTCCAAAACAAACAAAGAAATGAAACAAAAATTGATATTATTGCTATTGATTTTTAATTGCTGAGTCTTCTTTGGCTGGCCTCAAGGGAGAAGATTAATATTATTCATTGATCATTAAAATATGATCAACAGTAAAAGAGACATTCTTACTGTTATGTGGGGAAAGAAGATCAAGATAACAGACAAGACATTTCTACATCAGCTAAGCAGAGCCTGACATAGTCACAGCTAATGTTCTCTTTGTCCTAATCTCCTTTGGTGAGCAAACAATAAGGTTCACTGTTCAGAAAGTGACAGAAGTCTGCCCAAATACTAACAACAAAGAAACCAAAGTCACAGAATCACACAAAACAATTTTTAAAAGGTTTACTCTCTCCCTCCTATTGGAAGTTATTTCACGTAACTGATCTTCAGCAATCAGATCATGTACAGAAGCTCAAAGGATTTCAGCTGATTTTAAGCCATTAATAATTCGTATCGAGATCAAAACTTTAGTCAATTTTCTTGTCATAAGAAAGACTTCAGATTTTAATGCAGAGTGGGGGTGGGGGACACGACGAACAAATCCAACCTCTATAATACATTTCATACAATACGTGGCAGGGGGGTTGGAACTAGATGATCTTTAAGGTCCCTTCCAACCTAAACCATTCTATAATTTCTTACACATTAGTTAAGCTCGGGTGGCTGTAATTCCTAACCCCCCATAACACATACTATTTTCTTTCAAATGAGAAATTAGGTAGAGGAATATGAACTTACATAGATGGTTTACATGAAATATACCCATTACAGCAAGCCAGAGTTGTCTACAAAAAGTCTCTGTCCTCTGACTCATTAGGTTTTTGTCCATACATCAAAAATCTAAGCACAAAATTCCCAAATGCATTTAGGTATGCTAAAAGAAGTTGAGAGAATTTCTTACTACAGATTGAAAATATTCAGGAGACAGTCCTTCCAGCTCAAGGATTTTATCTTCAAGCTTCTTAATTCTCTGATAAATGTCTCTTGGTACAGGACCACCTAAATACACCAGTACAAATACAAAGAAATCAGGAAAAGTGCTTGAATAACTTTTTTAAACTAGAGTTTGCAAGTTTCACAGGTGAATTCTTTGAGTCCAGCTATCAACCAGTAGCTGAAACAAAATGAATAGATGGGATAACAAAAGGAAGAGTAATTAATATGATTCAGGGTAAAACCTGATTGATAAGCCAGTGCAGGCAATAGACAACTTTATGCAGGTGGTTTAAATATGTCTGACATAGTCCCTGGAACAACTTATGATCACTCTTACAATACGTTGATCATACACCAAATGTTACCACTTCAAAACTGACAGCAGCATCAGGAGGGAGCAGATGGGATGGCAGAGCACACATTAATTCAGCGCTGATATCTAAGATTGTTCTGAAGGAAACCTATCTCCTCTGAGCATCAGAGGTTAGAGGACAGGTATGAGTTGGGCTTGACAAAGAACAGCATTTGCCTGGCGATAGATGGGAGAAGCAGGGGTGGGGAATGTGTGTGTGGAATGGAATAACAGAGCTTTGGTTAAAAAAAAATAATCAAACAAAAAAACCCCAAACCCAAACAACAACAACAAAAAACCCACAACAAACCTCTCAACCACCACAAAAACAGCAGCAACAAAAAACCCCACCTCAACTCATTTGCTGTTTGCAGCTACACGACAGCAGCTTGGACTTGATTCCCCATGTAAGAACAAAACTGGTGAAAACATAAGCCACTCGTTTCCATTTCTTTTTAGGTCTGTTAGGTAAAACAATTCTATTCCACAAACTACTGAAATAAGCACTAATGGATTTTTTTGCCATTCATCTATTTCCTCACTTCAGACAGGCAATTCTGCAGGTAGCTTCCCTCCTCTACTCATCACTCAGCAGCTACTAATTAAATTGGCTAACCTCTCACTCTTCTTAATATTGCTGTCTCTTAATGTAAAGGGAAAAGAGCGGCACTAGCACTAGAAGAAGCTATTCTGAAAAACAGCAGGTGAGTCAAGAACAACTGTTTCAGTCATCAGAAAAAAACCTGGCCAGCAGGTAGCTGAGGCAGGTTACCAGCTCAGATGTATGCTTTTCACGCAGCTGCTGGGGTAACAAATGACCTTGAGATCTTCCCCAGAAATGCCGATTTGGACAGGAGTTGAGCTGCAATTGCACACTTTCATCGTCTTCCCCTACACCGTAGTTTAGCTGATCTGTTCCTCCAAACAACATTATGTCACCTATTATAGGCACAACCTGTAAGCAAGGGTCCCTCCTTAGCTGCCCCCAATCATTATCCCTGATACCCACACATTCCAAAGCTGCTACACATTATAATCTTAACGCTGTCCAGCCACTTGCAAATTCTATTTCCATGCATAAAAAAACACCATATTTTTGAGACAGCTATACAGCTAATGTCAAGCTCTGACTGCTGCCTCAACAGTATCTATGAGTATTTAACTCGCTGCCAGAGGACTTTGATCCCATATGCATTCAGAGGAATCTAGGGATATAGTCAATGTTCACCATATTCTTAGAGAATGGATTGGGATCTATTCAGAATTCAGACGACATAAAAAGTCAGTATGTGTCTGCAGGATGATGTGTAGAACATTCACTTTATTAGGTGAAGATCTGGGCTTCCGTTCTGTTTTGAAAACATTTTTCAGAAAAAATACAGATTCCTACTTGATAAGTGCTGGGGTGAAGAAAGCAACTACTTTAAAAAAAGTCAGTAGCTTTGTGGCTATGACATTTATTTTAGTGAAAGGTGTGGACCTACATTTGCATGGCTAAAGGGAAGTACTGACAACGAGCTTCCCACATTCTGGGAAATAAGCTTCTCACCTAACCGTATTTCAAGAATCATCCACCTTTAGGAGAAGGTTTCAGGTTGTCTTTTGGGTTCATCCTTTTCCCAGCCCACAAGGTACCTATGAAGCAGGACAGAATCCTAACCTCAGCTTCTCCTGTTCAGTGGGTCAAGGCAAAAGGACTCAACTGGCTGTGGAGAACCCCGACCTCCAAATATTCCAGATTGTTTTAAATCCCATTCTGAAGTGCCTCTCTCTCATTTGCCACCACATCAAGCGTAGATTTACTAACACAGTATCCTAATTTTGGGCATAAATGGGTTCCATTTTGGGTATAAAAATCTAAACATTAGATTGTAGTACCTGGGGTTACTAAATGCTTCAGTGGGCCTATCTGCTGTTTTTACAGTCACAGTTTTTATAGTCTTGCCCAGTTTTACTACAGTAATAATAACTGTACTACAAACTGGCACACCCATGTCAAAATTAAAAAATCATACAAACCTGTTTGCAAACGTAAGTGTGCCTCAATGTTTTGCAATCTCTCCTCAACAGCTTGGTTTCCACAATCATGAATGGGTACATTTGCTTTGTGACTGGACCCATGTGCTCCTTCAGATCTAGTCTGAGGTCCATATGTATTTACTACCCTAGAAACTGGGTAAAGAGAACACAAATATAACATCTATGCAGATGAAACACAAAGTACACGTAACCAAAACAATCAAAGTATTAAAAGACAAAAACCTGCGTTAAATCGATTTCATACCAGTCTCTCATGTGAAGGGTCCCACACACATTAAGATCAAAGGTTCAAGTAAAAATATTTTCCTATTTTTGTATGAGTAACTAAACTAAACAAAAACCTAGGACTTCACATATGCAAAGTAAAAGAATTACTCATACATTCATGGAGAATGGCAGTATCAAGAATTTGTCATCAGCTGCTGAAAAATACCAGAAAACCCACTATCTATGCCCGCAGTTGCACATGTGAGCTGTTGTGAATGTAAAGCAGCAGCCAGACCTAATACTACACGAAGCATCATAAATACAAGACGAAGGGAGGTATAAAATTAGAAGAACCACTCTGAATCTCAGCAACGAAGTTCTCTTCTTATTTTTGTTATTCAGGTAACAGACTCTTCAGCTGCTTCTTCGTCTATCTTTTCCCCTTGCCAAACCATGTCTTCATCAGAAGATTTTGATCATTTCCCTTTAACTCACAGTCACTTCTCACTTCTTTCCTGAGAGACTACTGCAGCATACTGCAGACTTAAAGACTGTGTTGTCAGCTCCAGATACGGAAGCACACACCTTCTTGTTCAGTACTTCAGGAAGGCCACGTTACATTCTTCCTTCAGTTTATGCTGGCTTTACTTCCAATTACAATTCCTTTCTAAGCGTTATTCATGTTTCAGATATGAACTGTTCAAGTTTTAGTTACCTGAAGTGTAAACTTTTCTTTTTTCCTGTAATACGCTACCATCCAAGCTACAAACTAGCACTCAGTTTAAAAAAGTGACCACTGAAAGGGGTTGCTAGTGAAAGCTTCTAAATTCAAACTCACTTCCCCATCTCCCTCTTAGCTCATCAGACCTTTTAAGGCTTATATCATCATGCTTCAGAGTGTTACTCTGAATTCTAGAATTGAGTAAAATGAATTGGTTTCTAGAACCGGTATCAAGTAGATAACTGAATACTACCACTCAAAAATTAAGAGAGGGTTACTTCCATTCTCACTTTGGAGATTTCGTTCGTTTGTTTTTAAACAAAAAGTAACTTGCATGCACCTAGAGTGCAGCAGATGGCCAAGCAATCTTTTATACCTAACTTCTGTTGGACAATCATTTCTACACTATTTCTAAAAGGTAGTGTAGTGTTTGTTCCCCAGCTTGTCACTTTCCATAAACCCGTGTCTCAGAACTTCTACTGTGTCCCAAATCTATTTTCTAATTCAATATACTTAAACCGCCTCACACAAAAATAGAAGATAATTTTATTTAGTCTCAATTCCTTAACTGAATTGATGGTTTCACCTTAGAAGAAAAGCTAAGAATTGTTCAGCTTCTCTGTCCTGCTTTATCTTTTGCATCTTTCCTTTCAGACAATGAAAATAGGCCACTTTTTTTTTTTTTGGTCTTTAGTGCACAACTGTCAGCTTAAGGAAGCAATTATGGGATTGAAAACGTTGGAGAAGTAAGCGAAAATGTAAAAGTATTCACTAGAGAAAAAAATCAATATGTTAAGTTTGCATTTTTTGAGCATTCTCTAAGAAGTTTTTAAATCAAAAATTCATCAGTGCTGCTCTATCTGGACACTTTTAATAAATGCGTATTTAAACAGTTGCTTACCCTTTATATGGCTTTTAAATCCAGGATAGGGTGTGAAAATTGCATCTGTTCTGGCACAGCTATTTTCTAAATAAATAATAACAATATAAAAAGTGAGGTCCTAATTATGTATTTATAATTTAAAATATTCTAACCAACCATCATTAGCTTTGAGGGTTTTAACAAATCTAATTAGAATTTTTCACACAATAAAAGCATCAGAAATATTTCATTCATTCTACAAACACTTGCTTATTAATCATTTCACACACTTGGTTTTAATTGGGCAAGTAACTTAAATATATGCACATGTGTATATAAAAGTTTGTTGGATCAGGACTAAATTTATTCGAATTTACATTTTACTTTTCACTGTGTTTCTCCAATTTATTTCTTTCTTTCCGTATTGAAGTCTTTTCCCTTCTTACCACTGTTACTGTTACTATGTCCTTTTTCGAAACTGTTCTTGTATTTTTAGACTGTTCTAGTTTACTCATCAGCATTCTTTTCTCACCTTCCTGCATTTATTCTGATGCCTGTGACTTCTTTAATTGGTTTAACCATAAAAACCTACAGTACAGACCATGTGACTTTATTCTTATATTTTAATATCTTTTCATCTACACCAAAGCTTTAATATATCTTATTACACCAAACATACAAAGGAAGGTCTTATAATAATTTCTTCTGTATGTAATTAACAATTTTAGGAATCAGCATTTTACTATCTAGTATATCTAGCTAGACTTCAGATGTCATTTTCATTCCAACTAATATTCAAAGATTTAAACTCTCTTCCTATAAAGCTTAAGGAACAATATGCTTTGATCTCTAAAAGCATAAGTGCATCAGAGAGACAATGCACATCTGGGTTCACAGGTACTTAGAAAATGTCTCCGTACTACTTATGTATATATGTCTTCACTTTTAAGATGCATTTGGTTACACAGTTACTGATCGTGCTAATGGGATCCAGCCTACCAGACGGATTTAAGATCATTTGGTTATTTTGTGCCACTTGGTGCATTACAAAACACCAATAGCTTGAGTAATGGTGAAAGGAAAAAGTTATTCTAACTAGTTAGTAATTCAAATTGATTGCAAAAAATACTTATTTGTAATTTAACTAGCATTAAATTAACTTCAATTTGAATATGGAATTCACAAGACATCTCTGAATTGCAATTCTGTTGACTTTGGAAGGAATATCTACCTAAGACATTGGGAACAATAGCTACAAAATCACCTGCTTTAAGACTGCAGTTCTTCAAATGAACACAGTAATAGTTATAATGTTTCTGTATTGGGATGCATTAAACATTGTCATCCAGTGACTACTTTCCTTTTTTGTCTATTTGACAACATCTGCAGTGCACATGCAAGTTCTTAACTTTAAAACAAAGTTACTCTTAAAATAAAGTCCTGTTTTAAATATAGAATAGTGTTTTGGGGGAAAAAAAACACGGAAAAAAAAAACCAACTTAAATTGCTATGAAGATTAAAGTCTGGCTAGCCAGTTACCTTGATTACAATCAATAACATTGCAAAATTCCCTGACATTATTTTCATTGATCTCAGCTTGTTTCCTCTCGATGAAGGCTGATATCCGCCTGTCAATCTGCAGGTAATAAACATGATGGCATATATCTATTTCATTCTTTAAATTTAAAATGTAGAAAGGTCTTTTTATTTCATTTTTTTTTAATTTAGGTAAATCACTTACTTCTGCTTTTCCAGCTTTTATTTGGACCACCTCTGGATCAAAATTTATATGAGCATCCTTCAGATCTCCCAAGTCATAACTTGCATACTTTTCTTCAGTCTGACTGTTACCATCATAAACATCTAAACTTGTTTCACAAGTTTGGCCTTCTGTTTTACCTGCAAATTCAATATGGCCTATATTTTCCTCTTTAATCAATGACTGGAGTTTTTCTAAAAGAGGCTGAACAAAGAAAACAGTATGTTAGGGGTTAAAAAAAAAAAAAGACAGAAAATCCCAAAAGCAAAAAGCCAAATACTATTACAATTTCTAAACAGTCCAACTGAAATAATTAAATAATTTTAGGAATTACAACATCTGCCTCTGATAGAACACAGTAATAAAATGAAAAAAAAAAAAAAGGGGGGCAAAAAAAAGCTATAGTTTCAAATACTGCGCACACCATGATTCTGACCTTTTTGACCTGTGAGTTTTAGAGGTTTGTATAGGAAAACTCCCAAATTTCTGCAAAAATCTGCCTACTACTCATCTGTTACTAGCTAAATCAAAGCTTCAATCGTTGGCACCAATGCCACTTAATTAACGTGTCATTCAAATGCCTACTCAGAACAGTAAGGCTTAGTATTTTTCCTCCTTCACATGAAAGCCAATGCTTTCACACTGTAAAGCCTTTACTTTATCACCACAGCACTACACTCGCCACTTGAAACTGCAGTTGCCCAAGTGAATGAGAGAACACAGACATGTAATATATAGGCGTTATCCTTAACACTTGCTTTTCTTGACACGGTTGATTATCTACTTAGGTCATGAAATTAAATGAGAGAATGCACTGACATTTGCAGCACCAAAATAAATGCTTATTATTCTACTGCAATAACTTTTACAAAAGATGTAATAACAAAACCTCAGTACATTTATACGTCACATCCCTATTTTTAATTTTTACCAATTTCATCTAGTCTGAATTTCACCGCCTATCTTCCCTCTATAATTTTTTTTTAAAGACAACATGATTTTTACCAGTCACATCTCCTGAAATGGAATCAATTCCTACTTGCAGTGTTCTTACAGTTGGATGTAATTTTTAATTGTTTTTATCTTGCATATTTTCTCTTTTTGTTTATCACACCAAAGATCTCGTGGCTGTCTGGAAAACACAAAGTGTCCCTCTTTTGCCTACAGACAAGCAAATACAGGAACTTCCTTTTTCACCCCTCAGTACTACACACCTGAAATAATTCATTGACTAGTTGAAGAAAAAACAGGTATTCAAATCCCCACCTTTTACAGATGAACTATCAAGGTCAAAACACGGTTCAGTTATCAGCTGACAAACTGCTCACCCTCCCTGCCACACACTAAATTACATATACTTTTGGCAGGGCTGGAAAGTTTCAAATAGTTAAAAAAGAAATGACAGTAATGGTGACTGGCTACTTGGCAAGATGAGACATTAATGTCAAAGAAATTACTCTTTAAAAAAAAAAAAAAAAAAACTACGCTGAAAATATATTTAATTGCAGTAAGACACTCCAGGATGTGTCATGCTGGGATAATGCCACTTCTTGAACCACTGAAAGCACTCCATGAGCCTCAAAACTCACCCAACGCATGGAATCATTATCATAGCATGACACACACCTGCCGTGTCTTATTGCTTAATTATAACCCACCATAGATGGAAATGTATCACATTTACAATGCAAGTCTAGAAATCAATGAGGCTGCATTTATTCAGCCTGCTCACCTACAGTGGCTATTCCCACCACTAATCTGTGTGAGTACCTATGAAGCATAGTGGAATCCCAAGCATATAATACTTTTGCATGCTTTTTTGTTGGACATAGCAACATAAGATCAAAACAACAGAAATTTTACAGTTTTGTTGTTGATCACTTTTGCCAAATCAAATGTGTCCAAGGAAATATTTACCTGCAAACATAAAATATGCTGCTGAAGTGCACTAAAGAGCAACGTTGGCTGAAGTGCTGATGTGCTTTGAAGCTTGCTCCAATCGATTACAACTTTCACGATATCATCTCCAAGGTTAAGCTTCAAGAGGGCAAAAGAAACACAACAAAAAATTATGCTTTTATGTTGTATTAAGGTCACAAAAGTATACAAGACTTCTACAGGACAACAATTATGCTTATTCAGACTCCATTTTTATATGAGGACATTGGAAAGGTTTGACATTAATTATAATGTCATTTTCAAAGTAAGCTAGTATTTGTAGAGTATATTCAAAAATTCAAAATTCCTTACTATCTCATCACACTCATTTTATTAATTTGATCTTTAACTTTAGTCAATTCTCAATTCATTAACTATTGTACGAAAATGTTTATGTTAATCACTCAAATCTTTTCTTTTAGCAGATGATAGAACCACCAGTAGGAAGAAACACACAACCAGGATGGCAGTCTCCTGTACGTTCAGCTGTCTTATTCTGAGATTTAGAAGGCCATCTAAGCCTGTACGACCAAGGTCTCGATATTGCAACATGCCACATTCTTGAAATTCTTACTTGCTGCTAATCCAAAGGAGGCTTTATATGAAAAATAATTGTTTAAAAAAAAAATCTTTAAAAAAATCTCAAGGTTAAACACACTCTAAACTGTACAGCACCACTGTGAAACCCATTTCCAAATCACAATTTTTTCCTATATATGCATTCAGATCAAAAAAAACTAGCCATAGTCTATTCTCTTTGCCAAGGAATTGCAATATTTAACACCCAAAGCAATAAAGAGAAACACACACAGTAAATCTGAACTTTTATTTAGATGATCTATGTATCTTCTATAAGCTAAAAATAAACTTTCTAATACAAAGCTGATTGATCATTAATAATCACTTATGAACTACACACTCTCACACCTACCTTTGCCATTTTTGTTACACTAAAGCTCTTCTCAAGATCTTGAAGTAACAAGCACTTTCATTTCCCAAAGCCAAGCAGGTTGTTCTCCAACCAAACAACCCAAAAGCAATTCCCCAAATTCTAAATACAGGTAAAACTCTTGTTTAAAATCAAAAGGACATACAGGTACTCTGTTTGAGACGCGTAATTCCCAAGTCATATGTATATTTGTACGTTTACATATCATCCTTTTTTTTTTTTTTTTTTTTTTTTAAAAAGTTAAAAATAAAGGACCTCAGGCAGATGACAAAAGTGACCTTTAACATATGGTCTAAAGACATCTAACTTCTAACAGCACCAAATATTATGGACAGGAACACATAACCATATGCACTTTTTTCCTGAATCCACTGCACAGCGTACAAGAAAACAATGAGAACCAAACACAGGAATGCCTGCATCCCTCTGAAGGCAAAGCAGTGGATACTAAGTTGTTCTATGTTAGTTTTAAACCCCAGCATTATCACAATTTTGTATGTAAAGAACTATCAGCCTGAGCCTTCCCTCTTTAAATAAAGAACAGCCTTGTTAAATCCAATGTTAAGATTCCAAATTACATATCAAAGGAGATGGTCTGACTAAATATATTATGTAATTTAGATAATTTTCATACAAATGGTTATTCCTGTTTAGTACTTAAACTACACAGGAGGTAGGAAAAGTAATGTTTTAGGAAATACTAGTTTTAAACACCTAAAAAATCAAGAATATATTCAGAATTTTGTAAGAATAAAACTTTACTTTAAGAATTAAACCACAATGCATCTGTGACCACCTGAAGCACCTATTTCTTCCCAAAGTTTCTAGAGTAACATCCGCCATACACAGGTAAAAGGGACATAGATATAAGATATCATAATGCAACAAATGCTGCAATTTCGTAATAAGACTCCTTTTTTCAAAAAGAAGTAGCTGATATGTGCCTTCACATCATAGCATATAACTCCTGTCCAGAGAGTTCAATGTAAAAAACAGTAGAGCTTCTGTCTTAGAATAATTTATAGATCAGTGATATTTTAAACTCATAGACACTGTTTTTTAAATATAAGCAAAGAACAAACCCCACCTTCATCCAAACATGTTTCTAGTACAACAGAATTAGTTTTCTCAGCGTTTCACATCCTTCTACCTGTAAGAACTGTGACAAGCAGGTTTTTAAATTCTGTGATTTGGTAACTTTAAAGCTTTGTATATTTACAAGTCCACAGCCTACTCTGTAGCAATTTACAGGATCCTAAGTCGTTTTAGCCCTTTGAAATTGTTTTATGAAAGGCAATGACTGTCACTTGGGGTTTAAAGAACTTTCCACAATCAGTCATATTGGTTTTAAGAGCTGTTATCCCCAGATGTCCTCCTAGTCACTGTGCTGCAACTAATTGCTCTAGTAAAAAAATTCCTGTGCCAGAAATATTCCTGTTTGCGGTCCAATCTGCTAGCATAAATCCAACTCAAACTATCACAATGGATCACAAACTGTGACAGCTAACGATCTGGCACGTGTTCACTCACCTCTATAAAAGGGAAATGGGGAATCAGTAGTTTCAGTCAAAAATGCAAGATGGATTGCTAGAGTCAGTAAGCTGGTAAAACATCACAGTTAAATCTACCAGAACTCAAGTGCTGGCAGACAAGAGTGTAACTCAACAACTGGAACCAATCATGGCTGAGCAATTGTAAGGGCTTTTCCAGTTAAGATGAAGCAACCGGACCCCCACTTATAGATCAGTGCTGTGCACAGTGAAGTGGGTTTGTTGTCATGGAAAGAATACCTCCAAACACCAATGAAGACAATTTTACTCTGTACCATAACTAAATGTAACTCTACTGAGGGAATGCAGCAATTCTAAACCGGTCTCTTGCAATTGCCTATGTGCACCCAAATAGTGTTAAAAATCACCAAGCTCTCTCCAGTGACATGCTAGACACAGAGCAAACTTTGCAGAACAAGTAAGCCACTGAAGAAGAGAGAGAAACTAGACTGTTTAATGTAGTTTTGAAAACAATTAATTAAACTTGTGATGGGTACCCTAGCTAAGAGCTTAGGAAACTTTTATTCTTCTTCGTGTTTTTCATAACTGCAAGAGTTCAGCTTTTCACTCATGTTAACACTGTAAGAGTATGAATGACAATATCACATCTGGATAAAGTGACAGTCACTAGTTCTTCATTGATTACATTTAGAATTTTCACCGGGAAGAATTATGGGATATTTTGTCCTCAACATATATAGTTTTCCTGTTCTCAGTTATCCTATGAACCAGCAGCGTATGATCATCAGGTTGTTTAGCACTGCACTCCTATTCAAAAGCTAGGGTAGATTTTAATCACTTTAGAGAAAGGAATTTTGAGGCCCTTAATCTTGGATGACTTCTGTTTGAAAACAGAGACAACTGCTAGCAGACTGAGATGAGAAGGAAATACACAATTCTACTCAATTTCACATCAGTTAGCAGCTACTACTAAACTGCCTGTGTATCTGAATGAGTCCATTTCTGAGTATTTTTGTAACATATTAAGTTATATTATCTCCTACAGATATTCCTCATCATCGGACCCCAAACCTTCAAACTGCTGTCTAATTTCAGAAGCAACAGTGTGCTTCTGCTGCCTTCACAGAACTACATATACGCTTCCACAGTGGAAAAGGAATTAATCTGTAAATTATTTATGGTAATAATTAAGTTGTTACTAAAACCTTCTCCTGATAAGGACCTCCCACCACTACCTTAACATCTGTTAAATAATTCATAACCATTACTAAACCTAAAGTAGGTGTTTCAACTTAAGTACCACAGAGCAAAGCTGCTTTAAAAATTCTGACCCACTGAGATGCACTGTGTGTTTCATAGTATGTTATTACCAAGGCAAGGCTAACTTCAAGCTCCTGATCATTTATTTTGATTTAATGCACAGTAAGCTTTTAGCAGCTTTTCAATTCAGAATCATTAATTGTTAAGACACAGCAATTAGGCAGATTGCAGTTTCTCATGGGAGAGATCATCCACCACGCTACAAAGTGACATGAGACTTCCCAAGAGGCAAAGGCACGGCCAGGACGGTGACATGCAGCAGCAGGCCACCCACCCTGGGGCTGCCCAGGCCCGGAGGGATGCAGCCGGCCCCGCCAGCCCCCAGCCCTAACAGGGGGCAGCCGTCAACAGCCCCCAGAAGCGAGGGCGCTCCCTTGTTTGTGGCAGGCTTCTTTTATCTCCGGCGCCGTCCTTCCCCCTCTGGAGCCCAGCAGGGCCCCGCAGGCCGGCAAGAAACAGGAGCAGGCCCTGCTCGGTCCCCCAAGGCAGGGCGAGCCGGGACCGACGCCGGGCCCGCGGCGCCCGGGCCAACCTTGCCCCAGGCCCCCCGCCCCGCCCGCCCCGCACTCACCTGCCCCGGCGGGAGGCGGGCGAGCGAGCGCGCTGCCGCCGCAGGGACTCCCGGCAGGACGGGGAAGGGGGAAGCGCCTGGGCGGCTCCTGCTCGCAGCCTGAGGAAGAGGAGCGCAACTCAGCGGCAATAAGAGAGGCCGAGGAGCCGCCGTCTCCCAAGCCCCAGTCCCCTCCCCCTCCCCGCCCT
>JAOXNO010000041.1:38993352-39027676 GCA_028565335.1 Limnodromus scolopaceus
GCCGGGCTGCAGCGGGCTCGGCGGCGCCGCCGCCGCCGCCATGACACCGGGCCGGGCCGCTGCCGCCAGGAACGTCCCCGCCGTCGCGCCGCGATGACGAATCCCTCAGGTGGCCGTGCCCGCTGGCCCCGCCCTCGAGGACTGATGGACAGGCGCGGCAGCCAATGGCGGGGTGCGCTCCCGCGGCCGGCTGACATGGCCGGGCCGGGGAGGTAGTAGAGAGCGGTGTCGCTGAGGTCGAGAGGCTCCTCCTGGGCTCCTGAGTCGGGCTGCCCTGCTGGAGTAGAGGCCGCTCTGTCCCAGCGCGTAGGAGAGGCGGCTCGGGACAGCTTCTCGGCTGTGGCAGCAGGGTCCGGGCAAGGGAGGCAGCCTCAGGCCTGGCTGTCCTGGCCAGGCTCGGCCTGGCCTCTGGTCCCCCGGGCTGCCGAGGTGTGTGGGGGACCCTCTCCCGCAGTGCCGCTCTCCAGCGGGGCGAGCAGCCCCGTTTCCCAAGCCTGAGGAAGCATCTTGTGCTCCTTTTTCAGGCCTCTCTGGTACCCAGAAGCTTTTCTTAGCTGGGGTCTGTTGCAGCCATGTGCTGACAGACCAGCTCAGGGGTCACAGAGTGGCAGTGTGTTGGCCCAGGGGTGTAGACTCGCTGCTGTGTGCTGTTGTGGCACCTTTGATACCAGCAGGCTTTGAACCCTAAGCTGCAGCAGCTGCTGTGGGGCATCTTCTCCCTGCGAGGTCACCTCACTCCCTCACCCTTTTCTTAGCCTCCTGGCTCCTTCCTGTCCTTCAGTAGCCTCCACGGAGCTGTCAGCGTGGGCACACGGCAGGCACGCTTACAGGAGTGCTTCCCTCGGGTGCTCATTCATGGAGGGAAGGACAGCATGTGTTTAAGTGTATCAGATTACTGTGCTTGCTTCAGCTGTGCTTTTCTGGTTATACCTTCACTTTTTTACATTCATATGTGCTTGTCTTCAGAGTCTTGACTCCTCTGGTTACAGCAAGGTTGTTTTTTTCATCAGACCACGAGGAGCAGGTTTGTCAGAGCACCCTGATTATGGGGCTTGCAAGACTGTATTTCCTCTAAGACAGTCTACTTGATTTCTTTCCTAGGACAGTATGAATGCTGATGAAGATTTTCTACCCAATGTTTCCTTTGGTACCCTTATCTTGATGCTTTAACCTTCTTCCTGTCCTGTCCCAACCCCAATATTTTTTATTCCATTGGGAAATGGTGGGTGCTGTTGTGTATACAAGTATTAAAGCATTCTTAAATAAAAATGTTCAAAAGCAGATTAATTTATTTCACTCATATTTGAGCGGGTATTTTAAAGACATTCCTCTCTAATGTATCCAGATAAAACTTACCTTAATTTGGTGAAAATAAAGCCCACTAAACTGAAGACATAGAATTCTGTGTCTCCATTCAGCAAACAACTTAAATATTTGAGAAGACTCAAGTTGAGAAAGCCCTAGTCTGTTCCAAAGGAAAATTAGTTCCAAAAAGGACTTCTGTGCTAATGATCACAAATACATTTCATAGAGAGCTGTGTTTTGCAAGAATATCTTACCTAGGGTGAGCTAGATGGCATTTGGCTGGATTCAGATGATGAGTACCAGTTTTGGATTCAGAAATGCTATCTGCAGAATTTATTCCTGATTTGGAAGCTCTGAGATCTAGAGAAATTTACTTAATTTCTGCAAGGATAGCATTTTTGTCAAATGACAATGTCTTGAACACATACACAAAACATGGTAGTCAGTTAAGAAAAAATGTGAAATTTTATTTTGCGGTTCTGTCCAGCAATGCTAATTCCAGCTCACGGTCAAGGACTGTCTGCTTAAGCCGGTGCTGCCTCGTGCAGCTCTCTCTCTGGACAGGCAGCTGAAGCAACTCTGCAAAATGTAATCACCTCGTTTGGATCAAACCATGAAGCTTTCAAGAATAAAGGAAAATACAGTCTCCTTTCCCTTTCCCCACCAGCAGTATAACCCTGAATAAACATGTAAGTAATTTGCTGGCCCGAACATAATACGGAGCACAGATGTAACACCCTGGCACTGACTGTTGCCTCTCAGCGTCAGAGGAGGCAGTTTGCCCTGACGGAATCTCCAATGACCTGCAAGGACAGATCGAGTCCAGACATTTGAACCAAGTTTTAACGTCAAGTGATGAAAGCTCAGCTAACTGAGAAATTCCACTTCTGAAAAATGCAGCTTTCCTGCAGTGGTGGAGCAGGTGCCCACTTCAGCAGTGGCTACGTGTAGCTTTGTTAGCTGAGGGACCTGAGATCTTTCCTTTGCTTTAGAGCTTGTTGCCTTTACCTGTAGCAAGAGGTTGTTTTGGGGTACAAAATGTTTCAAATGAAAAATAAAGAGATAAGCACATAAATGTCAGACAGATACTGGAGGTTACGCTGCCGCATACATGGAAATGTAAGGAAGGATGAATGGATGTGGAGGATATCGTGACGCTGGTGGTGATACACCATTATTTATTCAGTGATCATTACAAGAAAAGCAGGCAAAAGCCTATGAAGTAGTCTGCAGAGTTGTTGATGTCAACCTAGTATTTACTAAGCAGAAGCTGGATCATGGCCTTCTTCCTGTTGACGGGAAACTCTCTTAGAGAAACAGGAGTGATGCCTATGGGTAAAGAGGGCACAGATTTTCTTCCTACTTTCACCATTTCAGAAGGCCTTGAGCCATGTTGCAGCTGCTAACTGAATAAATTTGGTATCATCTGAAATTTCACAGATTAAATTATGTAGTGCATTATGCAAGCATGAACAGAAATAATCCAAAGTGATTTAAGAGATTAGAAATATGAGAGCATGTGAGAAAGTGAGAATAGGGTAAAAAAGGTGCAAATACAGCTAGGACAAAGTATGTTAAACATTCATATCTAATGGAATAGACAGACCAGAGCAGAACGGTTCCAAAAGCTGATTACATGCTCACTGCGTGTAGTGCACAGTAAAAATGAATACACTTGCAATCGCCTCTGGCAGTAAAGCTGGGCACAGTAAATCCAGGCCTCCCATAAAGACAGAGGAAATTGCATGGCATGCTCACTAAAGCTGGTGAAACAATAAAATATTGGAAGCTCTCTTTGCTGGAAAGATACTGGATTTGGAGGGAATTTGTAGACAACTGGCAAGAAATGGGTTGCCAGAGATAGATACTAGTTTAGAAAGAGGGATCAGAAGATTTCAATATGTGTAACTTGGCAGTTATGTTTGCTTTCAGATATTTTAATAATGTGACTACTAAGGAAGGGAATAATCTGGAATTGCTTTCAACATTCAGGGATAGAGTTATCATGGTAATATTAAATCTTCTGCAGCTTTGATCCCTGAAATGGATCTCTGAGGGCTATAAAAGCCTCTCCCACCAAAACTACCTTGAAAAATATAAACACAAACACACTAAGTTCTTCAATAGCAAATGTTATGAAAATGATTTTGAAATGGAACAAAGAATTTCCTTTTGGTTTTGGACTATTGTCACTTTTCATTTGGTTCATAAAATGATAAAGACATACATCTCTTTCCAACTTTACGTACCTTTAAACACTTTAAAATCAGAGTAAACTATAATAAATTGACACAAGTTCTGTTTGCTGGTCACCACTGTCATACTTACTAGTGCTATTTTTTCTGCTGAACATCACATTCACATAATTTCTGAACTCGCACTTTCATTTTGTCCCTGACTAACACCCAGAGAAAGGTGGGTGCTTTGCAGAATGTACCGGTGCTTGAGGTTTGTTGTGCTCAAGAGTGAAGTGCTGAGCTAAGGAGCCCGTGTAATGTATAAGCAGATTTTTCTCCTGAATTGAAAAGCTCATGCTGTGTACTTCTGTTTGTGTCAGCTGTGGATCATAGGAAGGCAAAAGAGACACTTCAGGAAAAAAAGTAAACTGAAATCATTTGGAGTCTCAAAGATAAAAACAATACCCTGAATTCTTCATAGAGCCCCAGGCAAGTGGTGCAGCTTAACACTGGCTGCTGTAAATGTAGTTTTCCTTAATTTTCAGATTATCAGTGCTACTCTAAAATACCTTAGCTCATAAACAGAAAACTTATAGTATCCTACCCGTTGGATTAAAATAGAATAGGACATAACAAGTCCCTCCAGAATAAAAGTTTTTATTTATTTAATTTCAGAATTAATTTCAGAAGAAGAGCACTTTATTTCTGCTGCTACCTGGGTACCCAGGAAAAGGCATCACTCCAACCAAGGTTATGGATCCTGGTTCAATAAGATGCTTAAGCTGCTGCCTAATTTTCAGCACTACCCTGGCTGAAAAAACTCAGCCTGCTTCTCTAAAATGTCGCCATGTGCTTATTAACTTCATCAAATAAAGGCTCTGAATTGCAAACCTAATTCTCCAATAGGAGCTGCATTCCTTCAAAGTAAATGTCTTTCCTGACCTTTTGGTATTTCTCTCACTCTGTCAAAATTTAGAAAGCCCTGTTCAGACAGGATTGGAATGGGATTTGTATGAAATGTTGTGTGGGAAATATAGCTGTGATGTATTTGCATTTAAAGATAAAAAACAAAACTATAGCTATCTTATATTTAAGACTGGCAGTAATTTTGTCATTCCTAACGAAATGCAAAATCTGCTAAGGCTGCTGCCTGCTTTCTGCTTATTGTCTTTATCCTGACATGCACATAGACCCATGGTCCTTCCTTTCTGAATTTTTTTACCCTGGAGATTTTCTAATACTGCTCCATGCTTTGCCTTACTTTGGCCATTATTTTTCATACCTTTGTTTAGTAATTTTACACCATATTTAAGCTTTATCTCCCTGCTTGCCCCCTCTTTCTTGCTGCCATCTGCAAGTAAGATTAGCATCCTCTGCACAGAGTTCATCAGTTCAGTTACGTAATTTGGGATCGAGAAGTGACCTCTGGAAGGCCCAGCCTTCTCGACCGCTCTTCCAAGAACTCAGAGAACTATTATTACAATTATTCTGTGTTCACAAATTTTAGACTTCTATAGTGACTTTGAAACGTTGGATTATAAACCACCTTTCTATAATTTCCTTTTGAGACTATCACACAAAAATGTAGAAGGTGTCTTGTGGAGTAGGTGTCTGTGCTCACAGCGCTTCCCTTGTCTGTAAACTGTCAGTAAATTGACACAAGCATTGTGAAATTAAGCACTCATACCTGAAGATAGTCTAAAAATTAATAATTTTCCACTGCATTAATATGTACATGCTGCTCATATTATATATTTAACGCAGGTTTAATGGGATACTTGAAAATCTATATTTAACAGGGAAACAGGAGTATAGCACATTTACTTCAGAGAAACTTTAACTTTTGGGATTCCTTGATTGCTGAGTGCTTGATTTTAAAAGCTGTAGCTTGCATCTTTATTAGTATAATTTGACTATTATTTTAAAAGAAATAATAGTGATGGATGCTTAGGAATATCTAAAATGGAGTTCTTCAGCTGTGCTATGTACAAGATTTTCACACAGGTTAGCTGGGAGCCAAGTCCTTTTCTAAAGATACAGTCTTCGTAGCCTTTTCTGTGGAACTCTTAAGTTACTCAAATTTAAATTTACCTTCTGCTTCGGCAGTTTAACTTATCAATTCCTATACCCCAGTAGCTAGACAGTTATCATCAAATGGACCACATCTGTCATTATTGGTCCAATCAATCATTCAGCATCCCAGCAGGCTCCTCCACTGACTTCAGGAACCAGAGCCAGATGAGAATCATGGACTGATAGTTGAAATTAGGGACCTATATTATGTAGTTGAGTTGAGCCTCTCAAAATATTCTTAAGGGTTTAATATATCCATATTACAATGTAAGATAGGCACCTATATCCTTTAAGTTCCTCTGGACATATCACTCTGTGTTCATACCACCTGCAGTATTCTTCAACTTCTACATCTGTACGAGTAAATACATAATGCCCTTTTTGGATATAAAGTAACTATAAAGTTATTTGAATGATCTCCATTGTATTATAGTAAACAGACAAAACAAAAGATCACACTCATCTTTACACTGTCAGTATTTTTCTAATGCAGAAGAGGCATTTGTTAATAGGGAATATGGAGTCTTTGACATTTTGGGTCCCAATCCTTCAGTGAAGCTAGTCATGCACCTGCTTACTTTGTGCACAAATCATTCTAATGAATTCTAAAGGACTATTCATGTGCATAAAGCTAAGCCTGTGTGTAAAAGCCTTTGCAAGACTGAGCCTAGGTTGTAAGTTTGATAATGACCTGAGGCTGATTCAACAGAGAACAAGCAGTCCTTTTTGAATGTTGAGAAGTGTAGCTCCAACTCAGCTGCACAGGTATGGGCAGTGCTAAGAAATCTTGTAGTGCATGGAACTCAAGACTGACCCCCCCTAAAAAAAAAGACAAGCGGTATCATAGATATTTTTCATTTATATTTTATAATACTGCATTTTACCTTAATCTTTTTAATCTTGGCTTCATCTTAATTTCATTATGACTATGGATACCATCTGAATAGCTTTATTGCAGGAGCTCAGAAACTTTCCTGTTTAAAATTCATATACATATCTATACATAGCCTGTATGAAAGAGTAGATCTGCTTAGAGAATGATGATTGTGAGAAATCATAACTGTGCTCTTTGGAATGCTTTTGCTTGAGAAGGAGGCAAGACATCAGCACTGTTTCATAAAGAAGTGCACAAAAGAGTTTCCCATACATATTTGTTCATACCACGCCATATTCTGGCTTCTGCTGCAAGTCTTTGTGTTGCTTTGCAGCAGTTTATGTTCTCAGAGACAGTGCATCACCTTCAGGAGCCTCTCAACAACATCAGGGCAATTCCAGTGGTTGTGATACATCTCCTGAAACCTTGTTCTTGACATCGCTTCCATGGGTTTCTTCCATCAGGAACTTCCATAGAATTTGATAATGGTTTTTTCATGTGTTTAATGTTAAACATAAAGGCAACACTACTAAAATCACCATGAAAAAACAATGAAATTACTTAAATGTAAACTGAGTTCCTGCTTGTGGCTATAGATTTTGGCATTGGCTGAGTGTATGAAATAGGCATGTTTATGCACAATCACAAAAGAGAAAAGTCTTCTTTTGCATAAAGCAAACTGTTGTCTTATCATGATCTATTCACTGCTAAAATGATTGCTATACTTAATGGCCTTTGGATAACATTGACTATGAAATGCCATTTGTTTGTTAGGCTCACTAAGATAAAGTTGGTAAAAAAGAGGGAAAGTCTTTATCCTGCAGCTTAATCAACTTTTAGTCACACACACTAGACTGGTCCACCAGGAAATTCCAGTTTCCCCAGTTAAAGGATTAATTTAATAATCTGGGTGAAGAAGTGACCAGATTAGGCATGGAAAAAAAGCATACCCACACTGCAGTGGGTGAAGGTGATAGTCCTGGGACCACCACTGCTGGCTTTGTTCTAGTTGTTGGCCTTGGGGATATAACAGATCTTTTTCTTGGTTTGAGGCAGGAAAAAGAATGAAGAAGGTACCTCTTATAAGGCATGGTGCTCCTTTACTAATCTTTTTAATTATTATTTAAACGAAGATTAAAGTTATGGAGTTGGAGAGTATTTTGCTGTTTTATAATTTAGCAGTTCAGGCTAAAGTTCCCATTATGTTCTTTCTGTTTTTATGCAGGCAGTCTAGAAGATGGACATTTGACAGGCCACAATAGACTGCTCCTTTCCCAGGTATCTCCTGCTTGTTTCCTTTATCTGTGAATAGGAAATGGCTTAAAGGCACCTGTGTTATGAAGGTCCCAGGGGCAGCTGCCTGACTAGTGAATGCCTGATTATGTGTTAACATGCTTTGTCAGATATTGGCAGAATCTGTTCTCTTCTTTTGCCTTTTCAGCAAGGGTACCATTGACAGACTGGCTACCCATTTATAGAAATGTTGTCCATCAAACTGTGAGGAAGGACAATGGTGTTTTTCTGTGGCCAGTGACTGTGGGAAACTTTTCTTTGGCTATTCAGGCAATTTTTGTAGCTTGCTCTGAAGAGGAGAGACTGATGAGTGCAAAAAGTACAATTAAGCAAAGCCAGACTTCAATTGAAGGCTGTAGTGTAGTCTGCTGTTCTCATTTTTTTATTTGGAAAAAAATCTATGGGTTTTCACGTTGCTGTGTGGCATTCAGCGGGGGGCTATTACAATCCTAAATTTTTTTTCTAGACCACCTAATTCTAAGTAAAAATTAAATGTAATGAGAGCCACTTGGAGTTCTGAATATTTTAAAGCATAATTCCCACAGAAGGGATTCGACCTAAACTGCGTAGAGCATCAGTTGGCTAATTATAGCTGCATTTTATATTACAGCAGGTGTCAGATGCAGTCATCTCAATAAAGTCCACATAATACTCTGGAAAATAACAAAAGCTTTTCTTTGAATGTGGGTACTAATTTCTGCTAGGTGTCATATGAGCGCTGATACTTCTTATTGGCGTTAACAAGAGCACTGCAGCACTCAAACATGCTTTTTGCTTAGGATGAATTGATACTGTAAAGCACTTGCTAGTCAGCCTTGGCAGATGTCAGTAGTTAATACTAGCGTTGCAGAGGTTGGTATATAAAGCAAAGAGTCTTATGTAAATACTTTTAGATGATGGGCTGGTTTTGAGAATGAGTGTGAGCCGTGCACCAACTTACTTAATGAAAGCTAAATAGACAGCAGCAGGATAACGGCATTTCCTTCAGTTTCTGTCTTGGTTTAAGTCCTCTGCAAGTAAAGGGCAGATGGAAAGGCAGTAAACTAGGTGAATGAAAACATTAAACTTAATAAGCACTTCATGCTTTCATACCATTTTCCCAATTCAATGGAAGCAGCGAGTTTGAGTTACTGAAGTGATGGGTGAGAAAGGTCTTTCCTAAGCCTTGATACTGAGATTCCCTAAAGAGTGTCTCTTCAGAACAGCCTGCATGTGATGAAACTACAATCTATAGGCATTTGATGGTCACCTGACTTTTTAATTAAAAGATGGGATTCTATGATTCCAAGAGGAATGTGTTTTAAAATATTCATGAATCAGTAAAATAAATACTGAAGTGGGTAGCTAGCACAGAAGCCCTTGAATACAAGGAATTGTGATGACATTGAAGTGGAATTGCAGGCACAATGGGCAGGGTGAAAAGCACAGGCAGCAAAGCCTGCCCAGCTGATTGTGCTTGGCCTAACAGGCAACAGAGGCACTTCCCAAGCTTGCCAGGTACCCTGAGAAGCAGTAAGACAGGAGAATCCTCAGTGCAGAACAGCATGGTCAGGTCACAGGAGGCTTGCTGCTTCTCCTGAAGGGGATAGGACGTGCCTGGTCCAAGCATGGACGAGAAGGAATTCGACAAACAGTGCCAAATGTTAGGCTAATCATGCAGGAGGATCAAGCATCTACCATGTACTACCAAAACAAAGGAAATGCGACAAATTATGAAAATCCCCAGACAGATATCTGAGTCTTCTGTAGGAGCAACAAGCCACTTAATGATCTACTATCTAGTGCTATATACCTCTCCCCAACATTGTTTGCCCTGAGAAAAAGTACTCCCAAACACCTGGCTGCCTTTGTCTCTGGCACAGAAGCCCATGGAGAATTGCAGAGGTATAGGAATAATAAATACAACTTAATATAATAAATCTTTTATTTTTAAAATGTAATAAATAGCCAGCTGAATAAAACTGAACCACAAGTTCCAGCATGTTACCGTAGCAACTCTGTAAGAAAAAACAATCACAGGTTATGAAATATCATTTAATATTTTGTAGAACTGCAGATTAATTTAAATTATGATCTTACTGCATTACATACTGAATATACTAACATGTAGGAAGAGCCTGGTTTTGGCCTGAAGATTAGATACAATAAAGAATTTGTAAAAAACAAGTTAAAGTAAATGAGATATATATATTCATATTAAGAATATGTGTATTTCTGGAGTAACATACACATACTCTTCAAAAAGGTTTCTAAAGACCATAATGAAAATGTATGATCCATATAACCTCTAAACTTGGCCAAAACTGGGTACAGAAACCAATAACAGAGGTACAGAGAAGAAAACGAAGGGAAAAATAATTTCTTGGCTACTTTGCGTCTGGCATCTGGGGAGCAGGGGGCTGTCTATGAGAGAACTGCTTTAGCTCTCACACATGGGGTTACCTCTAAGGAAAAGACACATGAAAAGGCCTGAGAACAAAAGCCCAATTATAAAAGCTGAAGGCACGATTGCCATTGTACAAATGAATTTACTAATTTACCCCATTTATTCCACATAGCCACTTTCTGAAACCTTTTAATATTGAGAGCAGCCCAGTTTAACGTGGAAAGGTCTAAGAAGTTTGGTGAAAGGTTGGGAATGTAAACAAAAGGTAGAGTTAACTGCAGGAGCTGTCAACCTAATTGTCCTTTGGTTATCTCCCTTTTAGCTCAAAAGGCATGAGGAGACCACCACTGTACCACATTGCTGTTGCACTGTTGTTCTCCCCTCTCTTTAATTTCTGGCCTTGGGATGTGCTCTTGTGCACGTGTTACAGACCTGGGTATTAAAGAATAAAACCTCTTCCTGCTGGTAGACATCCTAATTTTTTTTCATTCCAGGGGGAGAAGGTAAGGGGCAGCTATCGGCAAGTAGAGATGCTGCTGTAAAAAGTAACTACCAATAGCGTCACTCAGAATTTATTACGCTCTGCAGATGACAAAGCCTAATGGCTTCTCCTTGTGATATCTCTGAAGGATTCTTTGGAAGCAGGCATCTGACAGACAGTTCCTATGGTAATGACTGTTACTGCCCTATATATAACATGAGGTTTTTGTGTGTGTAATTCTCCTGGATTATTCTAAAAACCTGAATGAGTCTAGGATAATTTTGTGTGTCACCTACTGTGAAAATTGCTTTGGTGGCAAGCAAAATCAACCACTCCGTGACCTACACTTCTTGATATTAGAGGTTATGTGAAACTTACTGCACTCTCCTTTCTCCACAGTTATTGCTACTTCTTCCCCTCCATTTTTACTCTAAGATTACAGGGATGTGATTGCACAATACAGGCAGCACAGATGGCAGCTGAAGGTCTGTATCTGCCAGGTGTCTGCGTAACAGCTGAGTCAGTGTATACAGCTGAGCACAGCTCACTTTCTGACATAGATGTTCAGCACCGTGTCTCTGAATCATGGCCTTGCATAGCCCTTGGAAGTGCCTCTAGCAAATCTTAGACTACACTCAGGTGCACAGTGGGCTTCTTTGGCAGGCAGAAGTCAGAGAAAGTCTTGCTCTGAATTCATTGTAAATGCTCAGAAAACAGAAATACTTCCTGCATTTGCTACTGTGGGTGCAAAGGATGGACTTGATGTAAAACACTGGGAAAGCGTAGGCCTTCTATAAATATATCACCTATAAATATAAACATTATATAAATAATCACCTATACTCAAAGAAATTTTGCAGGACATTTGCTCAGGTTTGCTGACAGACTCCAGTAGAGAGAGGAAGATGTATCTTTAGCAACAAGGAGGAAGTCATGTAGTCCTATGATAGCTAGGAGAGAAGAACTGGTTCTTGTAGTTTGGGAAGGCAGGATGATGTCATTCTGAGCTCAGTCGAATTGCCTTCCTCTTCCTAGGGCTCAGATACATCCAACAGCACCCTTTTCTGTAGATACTGCAGTTATACACCAGTAGACAGAACAGTTATGAGCTCTTCCAGCCTAATGCTGCTGGTCCCCACGCACAAACAGATGCAAGAGGTGGGAGTCTGGGAACCTTGACTGAAGTGGGAAAAGAAATCTGAGGAAGAAAGAAACCAGGTGAAACCAGGCTTACATAAGAAGCTGTTTGGGAAAGAGAAGATTTGCACCTTATAGGTCCAAGAACTTCAAATAGCTTAGGGAACAAAGGAAGGTAGGAAATACAAGAGGGAGTTCTGGGCATGGTGCCTACTGTGACTAACACACTAAGGGACAAGAAATGGAGCCAAAGCCTGAAGTCTGAGAAGGCTTTGTGCTTCTCCAGTGGTTTTACAGGCAACACTATTTCATTGTCTGCACGAAACATTAGAGATGATTACAATGCTGTAGATCCAAACAAACTGCAGAGGTCTGGGGAGGAATGTTGTCCCTTTGAGTAGCTTCACCAGATCAGCTTACTGAAGGGGGTGGGGGGTGGGAGGAAAAAAAAACACATGGGAAAGAACTGAAAAATCCCAGAGTTCCACTGACCATCATAGCTGTCAAGAAGGTGGTATGTGCATAAGAGTGGCAAGGTCCCAAGGGTGTCAACAGCACTGTACACTATGTGTAATGATTTTGTACATTACATACAGGGATGAGTTCATCCATTGCCAGTGCTTTGAAGAACTGAGCTATGGAGTCTAGTGGTGGACAGTTTCATTCCTAGATCCAAGCCTATGAGAACGAAACAATGCTACTTGCTGCTCCACGTGAAAGATGTACCTTCTTTAAGAACTCACTTCTTTTTTTCTTTTTTTTTGTTAAAGGAGAAAATAAGAAGATTTTTGTAAAAATGAAGAGTAAAATAAAGACTTGATAATATGTCTGTGGGCATAGATTCATTTTACTTCAGCTGTAGCATGAAAGACCATGAAATATCTTCATCTGGCCTCTCAGTAAAACACACTAGCTTTAAACATATTTCAAGGAAAGTTTGGAGAATTAAAAATATATACAAAGATTTTGCAGGTAACGTGTATGTGAAGGTTCAAGCAATCATCCAAGGCCAGAGTACCTGAAGAAGAGAGGGACTGTTAAATTACTATGATCTTAAAAATAATTACTGTAATACTTCAGAGAATACATTTGCCATAACAAATATAGAACATATTTTCTAATTTCTATTATGGTTATCAAGGTCATTCAGTGACAGAATGCAATATCTTTTATTTTTCTCATGCAGATACTGTCAGATGCATAAATTCAATAGCTAATGTAGAAAGGCATTTAAAAATTGGAATTCATTAATGAAGAAATTATGTCTTTGCGCAATATCACACAATAATTTTTGTCTTGTGAACAGAGTTTAACAATACGTAGGCTCAGGCTGGCTTTATTCCACTAATACGTGCTGTTTCCAAAAGTGTGTTGCCTATATATTAAACACAGTGCACACACAAGCACCCCGGCATTCCTTGAAAATGAATTTCCAATCCACATTTATTGTAAGTGCTTTGGGCAAGAACCATCTTTTGTTATTAAACAATGCAAATGGGATCTTGGCCCATAATTGGGGCTCCTAAGCACTGCGAATTCTTTCACCAATGTCTCACATTCTCTTTCTCCCTCTCTTTGTCCCTCTGCAGATTATGCCAGTGTTTACAAAGGTTGGGATCACTTGCATCCTCATCAGTTTTTACATTTGCCCAAGAATCAGATTGAGTTAGCCTAGCATTCTTCACAAAGATACAAGGGTGACAAATCCTAACATATTTGTACTTTTGAAAAGTAGAAAAGCTGATTTAATGCATAAGCCATACCCTAAAGCTGTCTCCAAGGTGAAATTGTACCAGTCTTGATATAAAAAGTGGAAGGAGCCAGATATTTAGACTACATACAGTGATATGCTTGAGCACTCTTTCTTATACTATAACCAGAAAATGTTGTTATAGCCTTATTTTCTAGTTTTTAACTGCTGAAACTTTGCTTTAAATCTCATTTCCTTACGTTGAAAAGACACCTAAGACACCTCATTTTTGTCTTTGGTTATAGCCAATCTTCTTTACATGTATGGGCTTCTATCATTATTATTTAAAACTATAATACTGGGCAAGAAGATATATTATTGAAAGCTTTTTTTACAGTTGCATTGCCTGCACAGAGATATGTGAGTCATGCATTAATCACTGAATTACTAGACTTTAATGGTCGATTTATACATGACAGATCATGTATATCAGTATGTTGTATCATAAATAAATGAGTGAATTTACTAAGGTATTGATAATTTTTTGTGATTTTATTCAATGACAGTGAATTAGTAAAACTAGAAAGAAAGTGAAATTATGAAAGACAAACAAAGACCCAGAATGGGTGATACTGCCAAATTAGAAGTCTCTTTCTAGGGTCTGATACTTTAGCCTGTAGTTAAAATGAGCTTTGCCACTGAAAGAGCATTGTGACCATAATGCTTGTTCCCCAAACAGGAGTGGTGTAGCAACAACTATTCAGTCACAGGTTCTTAGGTTGTTTGTATAGTATAAAGCCAGTAGAAACCCTTGCAATTCTCTAGCTGGACCTCCCACGTAACATAGATCTAAGAAGTTCCTGGAATTAATTCCCTCTGTAATTAGAGTGTGTGTTTGAGAAAACACACTATTTTTGATTATAACATTTCCAGAGATAAAAAAATCTACCAAAACTCTGAGTATGAGGTTTCAATGATTATCATAACAATGAAAATTATGGAGCCTTTAGCCTAAGTTTATGTAGCCTTTCATTTCAGCCACTGAGTCCTGTTACATATTGATTTGCCCAGATTTAAGATGTCGATCAAACTTCATTTTTCTTTAGAAAAAAGCTTATAGAACCGAGACAAATCACTTAACTTTCTTTCTGTTCTTCCCTATAGACAGAATTTAGTGTGCAGAAATACGAATTCACATCAGGTGATGTGAATGATGTGAAGGGCCAGGCACACCCATCTGATGAATGCTAAATAGCTAAGACACAAACTACCATACCTTAAAGACAATTTTAATGTAATATATATGAGATTCATTAATTTCACTTTGAAATAAAACAAAAGGCCTCTAAAAAAGGCTGAACCTCTCCTTTACTCAATACTCCTATACTTGTGCATGCGGATCACATGAGGCCACAGTTACCATTGGCATGTATGCATCGGGCCAGGCTAAACCTTATGTTCTCAGAAGTATTCAGTATGTTTGTACTTCCATCTGGTCTGGTCAGGGAGCAGAACTATATCATTTGAGTTATAGTCTATATTGCATATAGGCTATAGCTGTAGTTAGGATTGTTCCTAAAGCTCAAGTATTGGCTTTAAATGAATTAGGGGGGATAAAAAAGTTGTCAGGGAAGGAAAACAGTTGATACAAAAATCTTCTCCAACAAAAAGTTCATTATGAATAGCAAGGCATCAGTGGAAACCTCACCTTCAAGGAAATCATGATTAGAGGCCGCAAAGGGGTTAAAGAAATATAGGTACAGCAAAACGTCAAGGGAATCTTGCTATTTCTTTATCTAATGGGACGTGTTACACAGTATTAGTAACCTGGATATGGATTTGGACGGTAGAACCACTGACAGGCATGTGACTGCAGATGACTTAGTATCTGGTTTCTCCTCGGGCACTTCTGTCTGAGACACCTTTAGGATGGCCCAGCTGCAGGACTATACTCGCAGTTGTAGGGCAGTCCTGAGCAGAAATGTCCTCCCCTTCTGTAGAAGCAGGGTCAATGGGCATGCTGGTGTGCAAGGAGTGTGGGTCAGAGGTGTAAAATGTGTGCACAGGTATGGGGGAGCAGGGTCCAGAAACCCAAGTTCCTCCTCCCATCCAGGTCTTTTAATCACATTAGCTGAAGTCAGACTTGGCTGTGCTTTGCCTCTACCCGAGCCTATCTTATGACTTTTATATTCCTTACTGATTTAACAACAGATGAAAGAGGTCTCCCAGTCAGAAAATCCAAGGCCTTGTGATGAGATCTGATAATATTGGGCTCTTGTAGTTGTGCCACTTGTTGATACAGAATTTCTGTGTAATTATAACTAGTTTTGCCATTTCAATCTAGTAAAGTCCCAATATCTCTTTGGATTTCTTTTGTTCCCAATTTTTTAATGTATTTTTAAAATTTAACTCTGTATAGTTTTAATTCTTGTTAGTTTGCTCTAATTTGTATTCTCTGATCTGTATCCATTGCCCTTAACTTTTCTGTTCCTCCATTTTTTTATATAAAGTGTGAATTGGCTTATTAATTATTTTTACAGCTGCTTTCACTTCACTGTATGCTAGATTTTTTTCATAATTAGTCTGCCCTTCTTTCCTTGTTATGCTAATGTTTTGGGAGATATCTATTAAAATGTTCTTAAGCAGCTCACAATTAGTGGTCACATTTTTTCATTCATGTTCTTCTCACATCTGATTTGATTGATTTGTTTCCAGACTGAATTTTATTCTCTTCAGCCATCAAATTTCCTCACGATCCCTTGCACCCAGGCAACCACTAATGCTTAGTTGTGAAAATAATTCCCCTTTACCTCCTCACTGTGAGGTCCAAGATGGAAACCTACATGGTAGAGGTGAGTCTGAATAAAGGCATGGTTTAAAAAAAAAAACCCAGGTTTTCTAGGAAATCCACTGATGTTTTTTATTGGAAACATGAAAAACATGAGAGCTCTTGTATTGGAGACGTATAAGGGGGAGCAGAGTTTAGCCAGTCCCAGGCTTATGCCAGACTTCCACCTGTCCTGCCTCAGTCTTTAAGTGACAATCATTGATTTTAACATCCCAGTTATGTGAGTTTCCTTTCAGGGCTTAATATCATAGAATCATAGAATGGTTTGGTTGGAAGGGACATTAAAGATCATCTAATTCCAATCCCTTGAACACCTCCATGGATGGGGCATCCACAACTTCTCTGGGCAACCTGTTCCAGTGTCTCACCACCCTCACAGTAAAGAATTTCTTCCTAATATCTAATATGAATCTGCCCGCTTTCAGTTTAAAGTGCACCCCTGCAAAAAGTCCCTCTCCAGCTTTCTTGCAGGTCCCCTTAGGTACTAGACAGCTGCTGTAAGTCTCCCTGGAGCCTTCTCCAGGCTGAACAACTCCAACTCTCTCAGCCTGTCTTAATATGAGAGGGGCTCTAACCCTCTGATCATCTTCTGGACTCACTCCAACAGGTCCATGTCCTTCTTATGTTGTGTGTCCCAGAGCTGTACACAGTAATCCAGGTGGGTAGAGCAGCAGAATCCAGGGCAGAGTAGAGCAGCAGAATCACCTGCCTCATCCCGCTGGCCACGCTTCTTTTGACGCAGCCCAGGATACCATTGGCTTTCTGGGCTGCAAGCGCACATTGGTGGCTCATGTGGAGCTTCTCATCAAACAACACCGCTCTCAGCACCCCTTCTCCTCAGGGCTGCTCTCGATCCATTTTCTGCCCAACCTGTTTTTGTGCTTGGGATTGCCCCAACCCCTGTGCAGGACCTTTCACTTGGCCTTGTTGAGCTTCATGAGGTTCACACAGATCCATCTCTCAAGCCTGTTAAGGTCCCTCTGAATGGCATCCCTCTCCTCCAGCATGCTGATCACACCACACAGCTCGATGTCGTTGTCAGACTTGCTGAGGGTGCACTCCATCCCATTGCCCATGTCACTGACAAAGATGTTGAACAGCACTGGTCCCAATACCAACCCCTAAGGAATGCCATTCATCACTGGTCTCCACTTGGACATTTAAGCTGTTGACTGCAACTGTCTGAGTAATGCCAACGAGAATGATTTTAGGCTCATAATTGACCAATTCCAACTCCCCTCCACCATTCTTTTTTTCAGCTGGGCTTCCAGCAGTGGTGCCTTACCAATTCTATAATTTCTTCACTTTGTGCTCTTCAGTGTCTTGATTAAGTCTGTTCTCAACATCTCAATTTTTTGTACCGTGTAAGTGCTCATTTGTTTCCTCTTCCACTCTATCCCGTAAGTGCAACACCTCATCTGACTTCTGTAGCTGGTCCATCTGCTAAAAGACTGATTCTGCTTCCACACCAGAAGCCTCTCAAACTGCCTCCATCCACCCACAAGATAAACTGGTACTTCATTCACCTTGCATCATCTATCTAATAAATCAATTTTTGTTGTATATTTTGTATTGTCTTAGAGTAGACTTGCAGTATTTTGTGATAAATTCTAGTATTGCATCGAGCTAATTACCATCTTGAGAGCACTGTGTTGTACTAGTACTCACAGAATACATTTCCATTAACTTCATAATTTCAGGATATATTTAAAATGGGGGTATAAATAAGCAGGGCTTAGAAAAGTGAGTAGTTACATGATTTATCCTGCACTTTTAGCTTCACTTTTCTCTGTTTAAACATCCCCTGTCAGTCTTCCCTACCTTCAGCTGGAAATAGTGCCGTGGTAGCGATGGTGATCTAAGAATAGGCAGAGATACAGGTTATGGAGAAAGAAGTAGACCAGAACAGCTGGTGTAGTTGCAAAAGAGATGCAAGCTTTTGGGAGCAGTCTCCTCACCAAACTGTTACCCGTGCAGAGCTATGATCAGGGACTGCCTGAAAGCTTGTCCCCCTTTCCCACCTCCATTGGCTTGTCTTATAAAAGATACTCTCTCTTGTCACAAACGGTATGTATCCTAAATCACAATTAGATTATGTTGTTTGCTTTAATTAATTGATAAGTTTTGTCTTGACTTCCTTATTCAATTTTGTATGTCTAAGACCTCTTCTTTGAGAGAAAGTTCTATCTTGTATTCTTGTGCTTCTTTTTTGGAGCACTGTCTAGCAAATGATTTGGAGAATGTTTGAATTCCCAGATTAAGGCTATATCGAGGGTAATTGTTAAAAATCTTCCTACATATTGTCGTTCTTTTAATCCTCTCAGTCTTCCCCACATTTTTCCTGGTTATAATTTCTCCTATCAGACACTCAAAAAAAAGTAAGAGGTTGAAGGGCAATGTGATGTTAATGCATTATAATATATTAACTATAACATTTGTGTCTCAAACAGATGTCTGCATAGGTCTTGGAAGAAATGAAAAGCAAAATGCTGCTGTGCAAACTAATTCACTGTTTTGTCATAATATTTCCAGAATTGCAGTCAGCTATAAATTAGTTCGAAGGATTTTTTCTGTAATAGCAATTTTCAGCATGAAGCTTGACATTCAAGTTGAAATCTCAAACTGCTACTGATATCAGGGAAGAAACAGAAAAGGATTAGAGTAAAAAATAGAGAATTTTTTAGCTAAATCTGTTCTGGTTTATGTTATGTATTAGTTAACTATGTACTTGGGTCTCGTGGTAGTGATATGTTTAATGTAAATTGTTACAATAATGAACTTTACAGAGCAGATTTTGTAGTACTTTAAATTTTATTAATATGTATATATCTCTTTCTCTAAATATGATAGTTCAACACCATAAAATATATATTTCTATTGAGTGTGCTGTACAATTAATCTTAGGTACTTTAAATACAGTTTATCTTACTTAATAATTTCAAGAATTTTGAGACACTCAAAATCTTCAGGTTCTTTTTTGAATCTTAATTCTACCACATTTTCATATTTTAGAGCATTTTCTGAACTGAGGCACAATAACTTGCAGAGGACGGGATCATGGTGTTGGATGAATCAGAAACTTATAAGTGAAATTTCAGTATTTTTGAAGGTTTGAGAGGGGAGAGGTTTGAAAACCGTGTCTTGTAATTATCAGATTAGCTTCCTGGTGAACACGTTGCAGAAATTGCTTCTTTTTTTCATATGAATGATTTACTTTTTTTAAAAAATCTGGATTCTGTGAGCTTATATTAGAAGGGGCTGAGCATGCCATTCTCTATAAATCATTTAAGCACCTCAGTAATTCCACTTACTTTAACAGTACTGTTTCAGCATCTTCTTAGAGTTATATACATGCTTAAGTACTCTGTTGGAACTTAAATGATGTGGTTTTGGATAGCCTGATCTTGTTATTACTATTGTCACTAAATATACATAAAATGAAAGTACAAAGCCCTATCATTAATATCCATATTGTTCTACTCCTATTTATTTCAGAATAATAAAGTTTTCCTGTAAAAAAAATTATTTACTTTATTCCTTTACCAACATCACAGTACACTATATTTGTCCTTGATTTAAAATTTTCCTGAATATGAAATTTCCTGAAAATGAAAACCAAACGCATGCTATCTATTTGTTCCCTTCGTTATGTATAACCTGAAAGAAATTCAGAAGGTAGTGAAGCATGACCTTTAATTCCTGAGGCCATATTGGCTATCCTTCATCAAACTGTGCTTTTCTAAATGGTACCCATTTAATGTCCAAAAATGCTTTTTAAGATTCCCTCCTCCCAAAAGGCATCCAAACTAAATGGCCTGTAATTTCCTGAAGTGTTCCCAGAGTCTGTCTTCAATAATGACGTTATGTTGGCCATTTTCCATCCATCAGGTCTTTTTCTCAATAGAATGACTTTGAAAAATGTCTACAAAACTTGCAATAATAACACCCCTACTTTTTGAAAGAAATATTGAATATTGGTAACTGTTGATTAGTGGAATGCTGCTATTAAATGTCCATATATTATTATACTGCGTTACAGATGAATTATTAGTTTCCCTTTCCCAAAACCAAATTCATTGTCTATGTTTCATCTACAAACTACTCACTTGAGGCATTTACTATAAATGCATATTTGAATTCTGTACCTGCTTGCATATAGTTATTTATAGTAAATGTCCTTGAAATGATGTGTTGTTTTACAAATAGGAAAAGAACTAAATCACCTTGTTTAATACATTGTTTCATAAACTGAAATACAATCTTTACAGAACAGATTTTAAAAGGAAGCCAGCAGAAAGTTAGAGAGATATCCTTGCTATTTAAAATAGAATTTAATTTAAAGTGCTTCAAAACTAAAATAAAAAATAACCAGAAAAAAGTAGAGGTAGGGCACGTGCAACAATATTGCATAAAAAGATATGTATTAGGAATGCTTCTAGTACACTTGGAGGTGTCATGGCTTGTACGCTCTAGCTACAAGCCAATAGCTTGTTAACACAGACCCTGAAGTGTCATATTCCTTTCTAAATACGTTTAGTAGTGGTAGTACTATCACTGTTATTTCTCTGTGCTGGATCATACACCAGCACTGGATTTTAAGCCTAACTGTTCTACATCCATGTAATAAAACAGTGGTTACTGCCCCACAGAACCTACATTTGAAATGTTGGAAGAGAAAAAAATCTGGACACAGGGTAAGAGTTAGATGTCAGTCCCTAGCAGTCGCTATGAAACTACTGGTGAGGGCTCCTCATTAAGTCAGTGTTAACTGACTGACCATACGCACACTCCTCTCTGCACCAAATGCAGGGTAAAATATGTTATGTGAAACTGCTTTCCACAGAAATAAGGCCACGTGCACATATGGTCAATTACTACAGCTCAGTTGATGCTCAATACTTTGCTAAGAGGTGGTACTGCAAGATGTCTAAGCTGTCTGTTTTGGTTAGTAATTTTTGTGAGGTTTTTGGTGGTTTGTTCAATATATTGCTCCAGCACTTCATTTGCAATACAAATTTTTCATTTTAAATAATTCATACTTAATTACAGTAGTTGTCAGTTTATGTGGTCCTTTTCATTCTTGAAATGCTTTAGAAGCATTAATTCCCACAAAGTTTTGAGAAGCAATTAAGTATTAATGTTCCATTTTTACAGACAAAAAACCAGAAAATACAGAGGTTGGGCAAACATTTCTGAATATCAACTGTAAAATTAGGCACTGACAAGATAGATACATGATCTAATTTTCAGAGGCACTGAAGAAGTCATTTGCATATTCAGAATGGAAACTTTTGTCCTAGTCATTAAATTCATAAAGAATCTTGGATACCATAATACTGAGCATTACAAGTTTTAACTACCTAGGATCAAGATATGGGAGGAGTTTATTAACTCTGAATAATGTTTACAGCAGGTGAGTATGAAGCTGCCTAAGCTAATACAAAGGAAAGTTGGATTTCCAGATTCCAGCTGTATGAATAACCCATCACAAACTTCCCTTCACGTGGGCTGAAGAACTCGGCATCCTTTCCTGGAATGAACTGCTAAATCATTTTTACAGAAAAAGAAGATTGAGAGAACTGGGGACTGTGAGTATGATCATAAAATCTATTGCCTCGAGCACTCACAAGACTGGGAAAATTTTAGGACTGCTATTTAACAACTCCAAAAACAAATGAAAAATGTGTGTCCCAAGAAGAGATTTCAGCCAAACAGTGAACCTGTTTCCTGTTTGCATCATATATCTATGGGCTGTTGTGTGTAAACCCAAGCTGTTTGCATTGCATTCCTATTTCACAAGCATAGAGGCAGGATTTATCCCAAGTGCCCATGTGGGACACTGCTTTGAATCATTTGGCAGCCTTGTCTCTTCTTCTAGGCGAGCTTACATTTATAAATAGTAAAGAAAGGAAGGAGGTACAGGAGGAGTCAGAAGCAAAGAATAGCAAATTGCCACATTCCTGGTGAGAGTATACAAGTATCTTCCAATGTGAATTTCTAAGAAAGCGTAGAAAGACTTGGCATAGTAACATCAGAGTGAGCTTCACACCTTGAAGAGTAGCAGTTTCCAGTACTGAGACAGACAGCTGGTGATCATGTTTAAGTATTCACAATTCCTAAAAATTCATGAATCCAGGTTTGAAGGTGACTGTAAAATTGACCCCAGCGTAGGCATGACTGGAGTGACTTATCCAAAGCGACAAAGGGAAGTTGAGGCCAGACCTAAAATCGGATGTTAGGATTTCTAGCTTGCTCCATCTGTAGCCCAGATCACTGCACCTTACCTCTCCAACAAGCTAGATCAAAACATAAACGTTCAGTGTTGCACTCAGTGTTCAAGAAAAAGCAAATAACAATGAAAAATGAAGAATAACTGATGTGCAAGTTGTTACAAGCCATTTATATACATACTATTAGCAAAGGACTACATGCATCGATGAATCAGCTGTTTTAATCAGATGAAAATACTTTTGAGCATAGTTCCAGTGTGATGAATATGCTGGAGTTGTAGATCACCAGGAAGAACATTAATATTCTCTGTATAATTATGCACATTTCTTCTCAATTCTTTTTTTGAAGGCAGACAGCATATAGGATTTAAAGGAACAGTCATTCACTTCACATAAGCACAAAGAAAATGTACGAGGAAGCACGGAACTGCCTGCCCCCCACCTACCAGTTTCCAGCATCTCTCTAGAAGACATTTCTACTTAGTTTCTTGTCTACTCCCATCTTGCTCCCCTGAGCCTGGTCTCATTGCCCCACTCAATATTCTTCTTCCATCCTTTTTCAGGCATGGAGAGGCTCCTGGCCTGTGGCAGTGAATGCAGAAGTGCAGTGCTGGCCCCCTTGCTGGCCGTGGTCTTACACTCTGTCCCTTGGATGTAGCTGTGTCATGACCCTTGACAGTGGAGGCTTCTCTGGGACCACTTGTAATGAGGTCTGCAGTGGGTGAATATGTTGAATATTCCATTTACAGCCCTTCTAAGAATATGTCTGTGCTCATAGTCTTTGATGCTTTCCTCTTTCTTCAGTGGGTGACACTGTACCTCCTTGTACGTAACTACAAACTGTCCATCTTTAGCCCTGCTTGAAGCATCTCTCAGCTCACCTGCACACTCGCTTGCCAGAACAGGCAATGCTCTCTGCACAGATATAGCTGTTTTCAAATCTGTAGTCTCTTCCATCCAACTTCCATTTGGAAAGCCTGTGAGCCTCCTACTGGGATTGGAAGTTGTGTTGTCCCTATCTCAGCCATTTGACACCATTAAGTTTAGACATTTGCGCTGTGTTGTTTTGCACAGTGGCACAGGACATCTGAGGTAGAGTGTGAAGCGCTGTTTGGGCCAACCTCATGATTTTGTAAGACAAGGTAAAGTTGGGCTTCTGTAGACCATCCAGATATCCATAGTACCCGGCAGGCTGGGTGCTCTGAGGTTCCCTGCTTGTTATCAGTTGAAGACCTCAAAGCGCACCCTGAGGGACAGTTAGCAGCTAGGCAGTGCAGACAGCGCGTGAGGACACCCCCTGGGATGCTGATGCAAGGTAACATAGATGTAATTGTTTCTGCATCTGTGGGTCAATGGTCATTAATTTGCATTCATTGACTGCTTGATACTGTCAAAGGTCTACAACATAGCAATCTCAATAATGTAAGAACAGCAGCCAGTCCTATTTCAAAGAACTAATTGGATGACTCATCCTAAACATCAATTAGCACGATCAGGTCCTTAGTGATGATTTTTTGAAGCATTATTGTTAATTTTCTTGTGGGATTTTTTATAGCTGTCATCTGTTGCTATCAGGCAGTGTTAATGCGATACACAGTGTGCTCTCTTTGTAGGAGCAAAATGAGAAAAACATTTCCGTACTGCACACTGATAGCTACTAATTACCTTTGCTGGGGAGGACTCCATTCTGTGTTGAAGCAAGTATTTAAATACATAAAGTGGCAGAAAATCACGTTAGGTAAAACTGAAATAAACTCCACAATTTCTAACATAAGGCCTGAATTTTGTTGGAGCTGTACAGGCCACCAGAGCATAGTTGTTTGCCACACGGCATCCTTGCATGCTGCTCATCCAGATCAGGAGCTTTGAGTCTCAGAGAACAGCCCGACTCCCTCTGACAGTTGAGGTACGACAGGAATGGGGTGCACACCGATTCCCAGTTCAGGAGCACTCCTTCCTTGCTGTGTGCTGAAGAATATAAATAGGCTAGATCCCTGCTGCAACTGTAGTGAGGGATCAAGATAGCTCAGCCACAAAGCGTTCCTACAGATGGCAGCATTTTTTTGGAAGGGAAAATTGATCCAAGCTGACAGCTGTGCTGGAATGGCTAGACTGTATCTAAGGCGTTTAAGGCCAGTTCAGATATCTCGCCCTGCACTGGAGCCCAGACGTGGCACAGAGCAGTCCCTAGGCAAAGAAGGCACACTTTAACTAAACAGTTATTGTGGGATTTTGTTATTGCAGAAGGACATTAAGACAGTTTGGCTTAGAAGTTAGAAAAAGTAACGACAGGTATAAATAAAGGACCATACTCTGAACACGGGCAGGGTCTTTTTGCTCTTGCAATACAACAGGGCTGTAAAATGGCCCTGAAAGCAACAGCTGAAATCACTTGAGATACCCCAAAGCTTCTACATAAGCCACCTTGAGATAAGACTAGCTGCAGGTCTTGCTGGCTTGCTCTGAGAGCACAGAGGGGCTCTGATCTGCACAGCAGCAGCCCCCACGGAGAAGCTCATCCAGCTTTTTTGGCCAGCTCATCAGGTAGTCACAACCTGGAATGCGGGATCACGAGCATCTACAGATATTCAAATGTAGCCATCAGTGCCCAGAAGTGGCAGCATCTGAATGCTCATGGGTACTCAACATTAAGTGAATTGATAGTTTCGCTTTACTTTTTGCTGGTAATGGTCTACTTTATAGAAAATACACCTGCATGTGGCACTCTTGTTAGTACTTCCAGCAGTGAGACAAAGAAAGGAGTATGTCTGGAGAGTGAGCTGCCCAGGGTCACTATAATAAATCTGTGGTTTGGAAAGGTCTGCACAGCCTCTGTTCCCAGGTACCTGCAGTTTGGACAAATAAAGGGGTTGGTGTTCTTTTCTGTTATCACCAACTTAATTATCAGAATTAATAAAAATGCTTTAGGATTATTTTTTTTTACTCTCTCCCTCCAGTACATTTACATCTGCTGCCTGGAGCAATGGCTATGCCAGGCCTTCGCTTTACTCCTATACCTAGAGAAAGTTTTATGAAGAGAGATAGAAAAGTCTGGGATCCTCCTGAGAGAGGAAATTAAAAAAAAGGGGACAGATTATGTAAGATAGTGAAAGGCAGAGAAGACTGAGGAGGAACTTCTATTCTCTGAGGCTGTGTTTAAACTGCAAGATCTGGGAATACTCCATCCTTTGATACAGGTATGGGATGTAAGTAGAAGCATGCTTCTCAGGTGCAGACATGTCATCTTTGTCCTCCTGCTCTATGTTGGTTTCCATGGAAAACAAAGCTTAATGTGAAGAGCAACAGGGCTGGTGGCGTACTCTGGTCAGGTTCCTACATAGACCACAAAGGAGCAGGATCCTGATACTTTTGGGGGTTTTTATACATATATATATACATGCATAGAAAGAGAGAACCTACCAGCATTTGCTTATCTATTCACATTTTTAATTTTGCCTCAGATTTTGCCTCAAAAACCAGTGTGATGGCATGGAATAATTTTATTTTAAGGCTGTGGTCATCTGTTTCTTACCTTCATCTGGTGAGTGCAGAAGAGGCGATAGCTATTACATCATCTGATGCTTGTCTGAGCATATGTGGTTTTTTTCTAGCTCTTCTTTATAGTGCCTCACCTTAAACAGGAGGAATGGAAGGTGCTTCCATCCAAACCAACTTGTAGGTGAAGACACCTTCCTAGAACACGAGAGGTGGACCTGCTAACTTGCTTACACCAAAGAGAGATGTTCAGCCCTGGTATCCCACGTGGCCCAGCGAGCACTCTCACTGTTAGACCCCTCGGTTGTGTGAAACAGCAATTAATTGCTTAATTCAGTATGAGGGTTTTGAGATTAAGCAGTTTCCTTCTGATCTGACAGAGCAGAAATAGGTGCCTAAACACTGAAGAACAGGGTCATTCTGTACTGGCTAGTTTGGACATCTCTCTCTTACCATCTATTACAAAGCCCATTTTGAGATGAGTTTACCCCAAAAGGTGCTTAAAAGCTTGGCACTGAAATCGCTACATATCTGTGGTTTTAGTTTCTAAGCCAAAATCCTCCTTTTTCATTGCCTAAATATGCTTAGTGCCTCTAAAAATCAGGTCACGTACTAACTTCTTATATATGAATATGGCATCTGCAGCCTTTACCAACAACAAGTTTCTATTTTCTTCCATCTCATTGATAAAGATATTGAATAGCACTGAACTAAAATAGATCTATGTGGAACCCCGTTATATAATGATGCCCTCCGTGCAATTACTCTTTAGCTGTATCAGCCTTTTCATGCCAGTTAAACTATGCTACACAGATTTTATGTTGTGTCACTTTTAACCAGAAGGTCAGAGTACAAGGTAAAATATCTCAGCTCAGTTATATTAAGCAACTTCCTTCAGCAACAGAACCTTTTCATTTCATCAAAAGATGTAATCAGTTCTATCACTAATTTTCCATGAAAACTCATTCACTGAAATGGATTATGCTACTGTCTTTATAAACTTACTGATTAGATCCCATTCTGTTCTATAAACCAGTATTTTGTCTGGAATTAATATAAGGTTACTAGATTTTTACTTATTTTGGTAATGTTGTTTAGGCATTTAAATAAAAAAAAAAAAAAAAAAAAGCCAACGTGTTAGTTGTTTTCCAGACCACTGAAACTTTGATAGCATTACAGTATTTTTAAGAGGTTGTTCCATGGTAATCCCGGCTTTCTCCATATTTTCTGCCGTGTCCTCCTCTCTGTATCTCCCCTCCCTCACATCACTTAACTCCCCACACCACTCCTTCCAGTGTCTTTGATCTCTGATACCACTCTCCCTGTCTCCAACTCCCTTCCATCTCTTGTATGACCAGTACGCCAAAAGCTCCATGTTCTCCATGCCCTCGATATTCTTCTTTCCATGTTCTCTACCTCTGTATTTTGTCCTGCCAGCTGGGGAAGAGCCAGCACATCTGGCACAGACATGCTGGCTAGCTGGCTAGTACATGTGTGATCACTGAAAGAGCTGGCTGCTGCCAAGCGCAACGGACAATGAATTCTCCTCTGTGGCATGAATAGTCTTTCTCTTCTACCCAGACAGCATTTTTTTTTCCAATTAAGTGTGGAGGAAATTAATTCTGTTTGCTACGTCTATGCCTCTGCTAAATGTGACTGCAACTAACCCAAAGGGTGAAAATGATTTGGGGATGGGGGGAAATGGTGGGGAAGGAAAGGAGAACTAATGGCGAGCTGGAGTGGCAGCCACACGAACCACATTGTTTGTTAAGCCATGCAGATCAACCTTAGAATGCTTCTTTGGCCAATTGCTTTAAAATATGCACTCTGAGGTGCACATTATGCCACCCTTCAGGTCTGAAAATGATTTAAAGTTAGTGTTTATTGTTAACATTCCCTATCACTAGGAAAATAGGAGGTACTTTTTTATCACTGAGGTATCACTCGGTTTCTTTCCTGTTGCCAAAGAGAAGTATTTGTATCATGCTTTGGTATGAATTAATATGTTTTTACAATACGAAAGAGAAAAGTTTATCACATATGCTTCATAAAACAATCCGGAGATTAAGAGGGTCAGTATTAGTTCAGAGGCTTTTGCTGGAGATCTGTAAAAAGCACAAGCTATAACTTGTACCGCCGAAGAATGCTCTCGTTACTTTGACTCATGTGAAACCCCTTCAGTTTGCCAGTATTGTGCCCTGCACTGCCCCAGACTAGGAAAGTGCACTTCACTTAATATACATATAAAAATACTAAACAACATAAATTCTTCAGCAAGAGCTTGAAGCAGTATCTGTGCTACAATCACATATCACATTAACATTTGATGTTATTACTGCTTCACAGGTGCAACAATCCTTGGTCCTTGCCCCTGTGGGAGAGCAGTGGTTGACTTCTATTTCTTTTTTTAACTGTTTACATTTTTATTTCAATCATAGTTTGTCTTATCTCTCCCTCTGCAGGAGGGCAATCATCAGTGAGATTTGCCGCGAATACATTGCGGCTGATGTATCTAATGGAACCTGCACTTATAGCCAGACCTGTCAATAACCCTAGCACCATTACAGTAGATAGCTTTTCACAAGATTGGCTTCTTCTTGCAAAGATTATTCAGTACCATATGCGCAAACAACAGCAGCCATTATTGCCCTTTATTTCCCACCTCTCCTTTCCTTAGACTAGCACATCTCTTTATTATTATTTGACAGCAATGAAGAATAGCCCAATCTTTGCCATCATTTGGTAACAACAATTCTTAGCACTTTCCGTGTTCAAAGGGCTTTGCAGTCATTATCTAATTAATCTTCACAACAGCTCTATGAGGCTGATAAGAAAGGTTTAGTCTCATTTTGTAGATGGGGAAACTGAAGCTGTGAGTTTAGCCGCTTGATTTTCAAAGGTGCTGCGCATTCTTGGCTCCCATTGAAGTTAATGAGAGTGCAGAGGGAGCAACATCTCTCAAAATAAAGGAGCTTGTGCAAGCTCGCAGAGGAGGTTACTATCAGCACGCAGGGGGCATTCCTTGGTCCCAGACCTGCGCTCAGGATGTTTGGCCGGGCCTCCCTCCTATCTGGATTGTTAGTAGCAAGATGGCCATTACACCTTGGATATTCCCAGCTAGCTTTTCATTTAAATATTTCAGTGTCATGGGGCAACATTTCAGAAACTCTGCACTTGGAAGTTTCACCCCAGGGGAATTTTTTCTGATCTGTCCTCGCTCTAGAAAAATGCCTTAACCTGTTAAAAGATGGCAGTGTGCAATGCAGGCACCAGGTTTCACATACATTGTTTCATTTGCAGTTTTATGGCTACTTCTTACAGAAATTGCACTTATTTTGAAATACTCCCTAAGCACTAAGGGCCATAGAGAGAATGCATTCACTAATGCTTCCCTAATTCATGGAGGTGGCTGCTTTACCAGTCACTATCAGATCCTTAATCAGTGGAGTTGTAAAGCTTGTAGATATTCAGTAAAAGTGCTTAATAAAAATAATTTAATTCTAAATTACAAGAGTGCACTTAACCCTAAAGATATTAAAACTGATTGTTTGACGCAGTGCACTGAGTGGTAGAAATTCAAAAATAAAAGCTTTCCTTACTTGCATCAAAGTGACTAAATCTTCCAGCCTTCATACCCTACTGTCATGATATTATGCTGTGATAAACTAATTCATTTTAGAGTTTTAAGCTGTAAATACAAAGTACATCGACCTGACTGGTGATAACAGGAGGAACTGAGTTTTGAAGAAAAGAGCCAGCATTACGGCTGGCTTTTCTATTATATTGTCTTGAAGGCCGCCTGTCTCTGACAGTGTACTTTCTGCAGTGGGTTTATAAATCAATCCTGCAGTCTGGCTGTTGGTGCAAGATAGAGGAGTGCTGTAGTGGTCTTTAAATATTTTTGGTAATAAATTATAAAATGTCTGTGTCTCCCCTTTGTAAAATGTACCATAAAACATTTATATTCACCCCTACAGGCACGGATCATTCCCTCCCCAGACACATGCGCACACACACAAACTTGTGTGCGCACACTCTCCTCACTATTGAGGTGGTCGTCTTCTTTTCACGTCCCTTCCACCAGTAAACATTGAGAAACCGGGCCAGCAAAGTCCAGGCTTTGGGTGGGCGGAGACGTTGGTGTTTATTAACATCGTATGAAAAGTAATAAATAAGCATATTTAGACCTCATATCAACTTTTTTTCAATTGAAATGATTTTGCAGTTTGTTTATTGTCAAAATGTAGCCTTTTTGAAAAACATTAGTAGCACTGATTCTTTTGAAGAAATAAAAAATATATTTTTTTATTTTTTAGGCAGTTAGTAACAGAATGATTTCTTTTTGTCTAAACTCAAAAAATGTTAGTATTTTACTGTCAAAAAAAGAGAGGACAGAGAGTTGATGAATGTGTCTGGATTTTGATAAAATGCAAAAACTAATGAACATGTATTCATTTTTAGAGCAAAAAATACCTTTTAAGTTCCAGCACTTTTCTCATAGCAACAAAAATCATCTTCCTTCATATCTACTGTGCAAATAACCATCACAGAAATATTTCAGGATATTCTTCCCCTAGATCTTTAGTTACTGTCTTTCTTCCTGGACAAGATGCTGGGCTTGTGTCAGTATTAGTGCTTGGCAGCAGGGTGTCAGACTCTCTCACAGTTCTGTATTTCTCTCACTGCTGATATTGTGTGTATTCAATTTCCTTCATTTTTCAGCTTCATAGCCAGATGTTTCCAGATGCATTTTCTGACAGCTTTAATAGAGCATTCATGGATTAAGCAGTGTTCTATTTGCCTGATTTGGAGGATGTGGGAAGGTGTGGATTTTATTTTCTCTGAAGTCCTCCAGAATTGTGATATGAAATATATCAGTTCACTGTACTGAGATTGCTTGTAACAAAAGAGGTTTAATTCCATATTATGTTAAAAATCTGCAATTATAAAATTATTTGTTTAGAAACTTTTATGTGTTTTGGTTGCTTGAATTTCCTTTATTCCAAAGTAGAATTTAAAATCATGGGAACAAAGTCAAGGAGTGATATGCCTTTTGATTATTTTTTTGATGAATTTGTATAGTATATTTGATTTCTTAATTGTTTAATTTTGCCTTCCATAAACAAGATTAATTGCAATTCACTAGTCTGAATAAATATATACCCAAAATAGTAAATGTGCAAGTACTGACATTCTGCTTCTGAGCCGTCATGAAAACTTAAGACAGCTAGAAATGGGTGCACTGCAATTCTCAGACTGTTCCTGTCACCTCACTGCACAGCATCAGAATAAAAATGGAAGATTTTGAAAGATTATTGGATAGGCTTACAGCCTCAGAGGGCAAGAAGGAGACGACAGCCAAGCACTGATTTAGAGGCTTGCATCTCCTCTCCCATCACTCCTGGATCCACTGGGGCAACCTCCTGTTTCTTGCTGGTTTGAAAGAGAGGAATAGGATCTTACCACCCTTTAAAGCACTCTAAAGAGAATTCCTACCACATTTAGAGGTCATTGAGCTTCAAAGAGACCACGGTCAGGGTTCAGGAAGGCTGCCTGCCTTTGTGAATCTCCCATCATACACTTTCAGCCTCATTCTCGCCACATCATACTGTTATACTTCAGGTAACGGAACTGACTTAGTCCACATAGTGCACAGTTTGACAGATGATGGCTTAAATATTATATATCACGAGGGATGGTGTAAAGAAAAATTACTAAAAACTCCACCGATAATACACATACTAATGAAAATTGCCATATAATAATCACCTAATTCAACATAATCTTAATTTAGCTTAATTTATTAGTTTAACCACTCACGCACATGCAAGAAATATTTCCATCCCCCTGACTCCCAAGCACCAGACTGAATAAGTTAATCAAAGCTTGCACACAGCCGGTTGATTTTGAGCTCAGTTTTTACCCATTTCACACAAAACTAAATGTAAACGTAACTTTTCTATCTAGGATAAGCATTGTGACTGCAGAATACAATAGGACCACTTAAAACGGCAGTTGTAACATTTTACCTGAATTCGACTGCTCTGACTCTGCTCCTTCTCCCCTTTGGCAAAACCCCAGGTACAGTGTATGTAATCAGAGTTTACAGTAGATATATACAAGGCGACCAGCTAGCTTAAGATAATGTTACAAGTACATTGCCCATATATTGATAATATTAAGAGATTAACATTTCTGCATATACTTGGCAGAACTACAGTAAATTAATTAAATATGTGTGTTAATAGTTTAGGGAATCATTGTTAACTTAAAAAGCACAATCTTCTTGTTCTGTATCTTGCATCATTTTCCACATGTGTGCAAAGAATTTCCCACCTTCACCTTCTAATAATTTTGCAAAAAGATATGTGGCTATATGAAGGAGAAAGCAGCAGCAGGAAAATGGTTAATTCCCTTCTTTATATTACTAAATACTTTAGATGATTGAAAAGAAAAAAAATCCAAAATTCACTGTAATTGTTATGATTTTTTTCTGCTTGTTTACTTTTTGCATTTATCCCAGCTTAGACATTTAAAGACTATAAACTGAATTTCACTGCAGCTTATTATGAGCTTCTCTATTTACTTCTTAGATTCTAACAAATACCTTTGCTATATTAAATATTTCTATCATTATTTTGCTTGGAAAAATTTAATGTTACAAAAGCAGAAGTTTGGATTATGTTTGGGAATTTAGCCCATAGCTACCACTTTAATGAGTCCCATCAGAATTATTTATCAGGCAATATCATACATCAGAGTCATTTTTCAACAAATACATGTATTCTTGATACTGAACTGATGCTATGTAACCCTAATTGCACAGTACAGAAACTCATCTGTCTGCCTGAATTTAAAAATAATTCCTTAATAATCGTGTTCCAGAAAAAAGAAAATCAGAGTAGCCTAGTGGCCAGATTCTCAGCTTGTGTGAATTAGTATTAAAATCACTGATCCAGAATAGTTGTTGTTTCGATGGCATGAGAAATAATTTATTGAGTTTTCATTTCCAGGAGTTTTTCTTCATTCTGCTCTGTCAGATGTATAATACTAAACTATTGAATAATTCCTTTTTAAATTAAACAGTGGATTCATATCCTACCAGATTTATGAGCCATTTATATTCTGCTAAACCACACTACCCAAATGGTTATGTATACAATTTTGATGAGCTGGTAGTTTAAGTACAGAGATAATACAGTGAGCTTTTCCTGAAGTGGGTATGGGAATATTAGTCTAGTTGGTGTTTAAATATGTTTTCGATGTGAAATAGAAAAGCTGGAATAAAATCAGTTTGCCATTAGAAATCATAAGAAGTTTTAGTCTAAAGTTTTTTGAGATTGTTTGATGTTATGATAAATCCACAAGTATGGTGATGCTAAAATTACATCTACTAAATACTATATATGTGAAGGTAGTGCATTTGAGTTCACTGAAAACGGAATACGGGTTGTAGTGGCAGGATTACCCCCAAATTATATAAAAACAGAAATTTGGGTTTCACAAGAAATTTGCTATTATAGCAGTTTTCTGGAAAGCCACTAGGTGGAAGTTATTTTCCTACTGAGCAACTTTATTCCACTCACAGAGGCCATTGCTTTCTAATATAAACCTGTAAAGGAGTCATTTCCCTTCAATATTATCCATGCTAGAGTTTCAAGCAAACAGCACAAAAAGTTATCATTTACAAAAGTCCTGGAATATAAAGTCAAAACCTGTTTTTACTGGGACAAGTGCTAGGCAGAAGTCAGTCTACTACTATTAGTGCAATTAGATTGATTAAAAAATTGCCGAAGTAGAAAGGATCGAGCCAAATACAGGTGAAAAAATGGCTGTAAAACTAATGACAGATGGAGAAAGAAATTAAGCATAATACAGTATTAAATCTGAGCATAAATAAAAAATGTCTGGTAAAAATTGCAGAAGGAAAAAACTTTCATCAAAAATGCTTCCAGCTTTTTGAGATCACTATTTTTATTTTATAAAATTAATCTTACAACACAGGCTTTCTGATAAATTATTCTAAGTTTGACTTTCTGTTTTTTTCTGAACTTGTCAGTACAAAACCCAAATAGCAGTGAAATTTGCATTTCAGCTTCAACTCTTCAACCATATTTGCATAAAAGTGGAAAGGACCATGAGATCAAATCATTTACTGAACCTCTTCTAAGGAATGGAGACTTCCTCACCATGCAGAAGATGGAGACTGGTCTTTCCTGGATTTGCCCTTTGCTTTCTAGTAGTCCTAATTTCATAGTATCATAGAATCATAGAATCATAGAATGGTTTGGGTTGGAAGGGACCTTAAAGATCATCTAGTTCCAACCCCCCTGCC
>JAOXNO010000041.1:39027776-39064840 GCA_028565335.1 Limnodromus scolopaceus
TGAGGACTCCAAAGTTGGACACAGTACTCCAGGTGGGGTCTCACGAGCGCAGAGTAGAGGGGCAGAATCACCTCCCGGGACCTGCTGGCCATGCTTCTCTTGATGCAGCCCAGGATGCGGTTGGATTTCATTAGTGATGAAGGATTGTTATTTGGTCCTGTGCCAAAGAGGATATGAATAGCAGAAGACCATGCTTGCAACTATTGCCTTCTTCTCCCAGTGTAGCCTTTACTGAAGAAGAGGGTGGGAGGCACAGCACTAATAACTGGCACAACTTGCGTTTCATGCCAAAAGGAAAATTGGGCCAATTCTGAAATATGTTTTGCTGAGGCATGAGATGAGGATATGCTCAAAGAACCAGAGCAGAGCATATCACCCACTTTATGTGGTCTCCAAAAGAGAAGTGAAAACAACTGATTGTTAAGAACGCAAATATAGAATTCATACCTTGGGTATAACGTGCACTGCTGGGAATACCATGTGAGTAGTGCTGAAGGGCTGCCTAAGATGACATCTGAAAATCATTACTTTTCATGGCAAAATTTTGTTGTTGTGTTGTTTGTTTTTTTAAATTGAGTAAGCTCACAGCAAAGAATTAATTACCAGGAATTCTTAGCAAATGAGAAGTAAGCAACTTTTCCTTTTTAGACCTTTTATTTGTAAGAAAAAGTAGCAACATCATCATGCTGCTTTAGGTAATACTTGAGCATTAGATTAAAAAAACAGGAAACTGATAAAACTTGATAATAAAAATTAAAAAAATAAATACCAAAAGAAAATTCTTATGACCTTATAATGATTTTAGAAGGGTGAAAAATGAACGTTCAGCGAATCACTCTAAGGTCTACCACCATTTTCTCATATAAGAATCCTGTATGAACCATGATGGTAAAAAAATTTGTAACAGTAATATGTCTAGATAATGTAATTGTACAAGTCACAGAACCAGGGGGCCTGAAATCCTTTCAATGAATACTAGCAGCCATTAAATACATGCTAATAACCAATATGGATATACTTCTTCTTTCTCCACTACTTCATAGAGCAGAAGAGAGAAAAATCTATCAAAAAAGCCAAGATGGGGACAAGCAGTTTAGAAAGTGATTTTTGAAGGGTTTTCTCCCTTCCTACCTGAACCTCTTCTCTCCAAATAGATTCTTCCATGAATCATTTGGAATAAGAAGAGAAACAGATATGGGGAGACAAAAGTCAGAGAGAAGCTAAATGGATACTCACTCCAGACTACAATCAGTCCTCGAGAAAAGCCGGTTAATGGTACTTGAGACAATGGGCCTGATCTCCTGCTCTCCCATAGCCATGCTGAAAGGCTCCCACTGTAACAGTTTCATAGCAGCCCAATTCCTGCCTCAGCCCATCCTTCATCTTTTGTGGAGACAGTCCGTGGGCCTCACCATGGGAGACAATGTTCTGTCCAGACCAGACTAAATGGAAATGAAATAATTCAGAAGACAAAGATGAAGGCATTTTAGGCAATTAAATATGTAAAGGTAAGATTTTTTTCTTTGTTGTATTCATATAGCAATTTTAACAAACTGTGTCAGTTTTCCTGGCTCTCTGTTGGAAAAGGAACCCTTCTGCAGCGTCTCTAACCAACGAAATGGGGCTTGCTTGGGGAGGACACCTAGGAGTCCTGACTCCAGCAGAAATCTCCAGGATCTAGGATACCAACTCTATGACAATAATCCTCTATACTGTGAAAGATCAAGTTAAAGATGGCACCTTAGGACTTCTGTACCCTGTGCCTCATAGTGAAAGCACTCTATGACTTTTGGGGTATTTCTAAGATGTACTGATCTAGACGTTCTCTTCAGAAAACCTGGGGCAGAGCTGGTGGAGGCTGAAAGAGGTGTCTATTCCAATGGTTGCCGCTTCAGCTGAGGGCAGAAAACCCCAGGGATTTCCAGGATGTTGCAGAGCGGGTATGACATGGCAACATGAAGAATGAAGTAGGATGTATAAAGGGAGAGGAACTGGGGACTGGGAAGAAGCTGGGAGCAGGGCAGAAACCGGAGATGGGAGGATGGGAGTAATGGCAGTTGTCAAGCAGTGAGGATGAGACAGTAAAGACCGCAAAAGAGGAAGAGTCTGGTGGCATGAGAATGAGCAATAGGTACAGAAGCTGTCTGTGTGAGATGGATCCCAAGGGACTAGAACTTCAGATGACTTTCTCATCCACCCTTCAATCACCTCCAAAAGGTTCTGTGGCCCCAAATATTTCAGTCTACTAAAGAACCTATTTCTGTAGGGTCATGCAATGACACGTGATGAAAAGTTTGTTTTTCCAAAGCCTAAGATTTAAAAATATAATTCTAAAAAGCAAATTTTTAAAAAGTCCACATACAAAGAGTTGTATAAAGGTCATATAGTCAAACACTCAAAATAAGAATTACCAGAATTAAGACTGCCTTTATTATTAAGGACATAATAGTAGACTCTTTAATTCCATGATTTTGTAAGCTTTCTCCACATGAGAAACCTTAATCTCATTTCACTGTGCATAGGGGCTAGTCTGAGGATGAATCCATGTTATGTGCTTCAGGGTATTACCACCTCAGTAAACCTACCTCATTAATTGCTGAAACCTGAGAAAGCATGTACTTGGTGAGAAAGGGAATTGCAGGAAAAGGCACAGAGTGCCCTGACAACTAAGGCAATGAAACACTGCTTCTTATCCCAAATTCTGCCATGGAGTTCCCGTGTGATTCTGAGAAGTCACAAGCCACCATTTTCACAAAAGGACACTATTCTTATTTTGTCACTTTTCAAATACCATGTTTGTGCTTCACTGTTGTACCAAGCTCTGACCTATGCATCTTAGAGACCTTGGAAGCCCTACTGTGAAAATTAAGTGCCTTGAGAAGTTAAGATACAATAAAGTTAGGTTCTCAGTCCTTCAAACCAGTCACCCACATTTACTTTTCACTGTCAATTTATGCTTCAATGTCAATGCCTATGTCTGCATTATGGAATTTCAAAACGCTTTTATACTGGAGAACACTTTGCAGAAAGGGAGGAGGAAGGGGTGTGCTTCAATCCCTTTTCCTAGCCTTGTTTCATTCAAAATAAAACCATAAATCTGGTCCAAAAGAGAATTTCAGTAAGCAGAGTCATCGATGCATTCCCTCACCTGGACAATCGTGCTATTCTCATGGGATGCATTTTTCCTGCCTTTTGCTTGCCCATCTGGAACACAGAAAAGATAATGTCATGTCTCTGGGAAGGAGCAGCACAGGTCCTAGTGTTTCTGAAGAACTCTGAACTAGGTCTAAAAGGGACTTAAATCAGATGCTTCTCCCACTATCATGATGGAAAGACCTCTGGGCTGAGTCTGCAGGATTTGGATTCTGTGGCTACAATAGTGTTAGTTCATGGGTTCTGGCTTCCCTGTGTCACTGCATTGCACCAGTACAACTAGACTACTTTCAAATCTGAGCTGCTGAGTCCACATAAAGCTGTTCTGCATTGTGTGGATATACTAGATCAGGCCAGTATTGGCTACCTCGGGGATCTTTGCACTGAGATCCACTGCAGTATAAGACATGTCTCTAGGCACCTCCAGGAAATGTCACGAGCTACTTTCTGCCCAAAGTTAAAATTGTGACAGTTCCTGGACATGACCAAACCGTGGAAATGACTAATCTCCACAAGCACCTTCTGCTCTAATAGTGGCATTCCCAGGTACATAGGTACTTCTACACAGCCAGAACTGCCCGGTGCTGACAGATCTGAGCAGATTCACCCCACATCCCAGCCTCAGTTTCCATGGGATACCGAGAGACATTCCCAGAGCACAGGTGACTAGAGATCTCTACAAAATGCAGTTGTGGTCACCATTTTCTTTCTTTTTTCATCAGGGAGGAGATGCTACCACCTTTCTTACAATATCCAATTATTGGAGCTATGCCCCTTCAGTCAATGAAAGCCAGAGTGAATGTAAACAGAATCCCCACAGGGCATTTTATAGAGTGAGATGTTCAGGATTTAAGACAGTCCCTCATGTCTTGATAAATAAATAGATATCATATATATGGGATTGTCTCTGTACCTTATATGGAAACTATTTTGTATTAAAATGTAAAATATGAGGTGCCAGAAACTAAAATCCTCACTCTAGTCCAGTGCTTAACCATCAGTCATGTTCTTTCCTAAGACTCACTTTTCTGCACACAGGTTCAGGTTTAAAACAAACAAAAGGAGAAGAGCTGACTTCTGGAATGTCTTGCTAAAATTTATGTGTGTTCAAGAGAAGATGGGACAATTGTATGGAAGATAAATCTATTGGAAGTTAATAAAGATAGAGAAATCACATCCAACTCAGGAATTCTCAAAGTGGACAATAATTGGAGGAATGAGTGACTGGAGTTACAGGGTTGTGGTTGCAATGATGATTTAAAGATAGTGACCTAAGGCAAGCTGTGTGGTGGGACAGGGTAACTTTGATTAGATCAGGTTAATACCTTTAAAAATAAACAGCTTGTCTTTAGGTACACCGTCCCTTCTGCAGGTGTGAAACGGAAGCAGGACCTTCCAAAGCACCAGCAGATCCTGTATGATGAAGGCTGTTTTGTAATGCACAGAAGATACTGAATAAGGTTTGCATAGACAAGCGCAGTGAGGTTTTTCTTAACTTTTGAGGGCTTGCCTTTTGCATTTTTTTTTTTGGTGCAGCTTTGCCCTATAATACTGATAGGAATGCTATGGAATTCTTCCTTAATACCTGGAGTAAAACCCAGTACTTCATCTCCTCACCAGTAAAACGGCACCGTGCTTTTTCTGCATTACCCACATTGCAACCTTCTGATTCTTTTAATTTGCATTCCGTATCCCCAAAAGCACTACACACACTGGACTCACTCCTGTTGATCCTCTTCATAGAAATAAAAGTGACAGCTTCTGTGAAAGGGGAAGTATTGCAGCGAACGACATACGAGCATTGAGCAGAACAATGCAATGAGTAAGCAGCTGAACCTTGAAGGGAATCTCCATTCAAGTAAAACACAATAGGAGAGGCTAATTCAATTAGCAACTGATGCTTGTTGCTTGAACAAACTTCACTGAATTGGGGAAAAAAAAAAGCAGGAAATACACAGCCAATGAACATGCTGGCAAAAATAGACAGACACATGTTAATATCTTGAGTTTATTCCATTTGCCTTAGATCTTAGTAGGCTTCTCATCTTACTGGTGGGGTTTTTTTTCTGGTTCCCTCTCATCTTCTGTATTTTCTTCCACAAATGGAAATGATCTAACATGGATAAGCCTCTGAAAGTATTTTCACATCATGCTACTATCCTAGGTATTTTGAATACCCTCCTATACAATCTCGCCTCCAGAAATGCTGCCCTCGAAGCTTTGAGTTACATACAGACTTATCCATTATCAGGCCTTATCATTCCTGTCGGTATTTCATTCCAAAGAAAGATGCAAACATTCATTAAGCAGAGGTGTGCCGGACCACTGGTTGGAACAGCAGAACTTAAATATTGCACAAATGCATCTAGTTCTCCAGGAGCCCTCCTACCCAGACCAAAGCAGCCTGAACGCTGATGGCACTGATTTAAATGTATTACAACAGCAAGCCCATTTTTTCCTAAATCAAAACCTTATTATAAGGCAGTCAGTCAATCCTTATGGTCACTTTGGGTAATAGTGAGAAGGAAATGAGTCAAACGTCAGATCACTAGATGTGATCATTTTCACTATTAGTATAAAAATCCTGCCAGGGTAAGCCAGAATACTTTAAATCTAGTTAATGAAATTTGATCTAATTTTTGGAAAGGTTATTAAGACAACAAACAAGCAAAAAATAGCAAGCAAAATTTATCCTTATTTCTATGTAAATACATTATTTCATCCTTTTAAGAACATCCCTTGCTGTAGCACAAAACCAGTTTCCGTTCGCTTAGCAATAAAAACAATTTTACTTAGCTCATGTCAAAGTTTATCGTGTGACTTTAAAGCATCTGTTAACTTTAACAGCTTAAATGAAATCATCACTGAATATGGCCTCAAAAGGCAATTTTTTTTTTTAATGTTTAAACCATTCTTGTCTATACCCCCTTGTCATTAACTGGTAAATCAGTAATTTATTTCCTATTAGAATTTATATAGTTTGCAGCAATTAAGAAGAAAAGCATAATTGCTGACAAACCCAGGGCACTATTTAAATCACTTCCTTGTTGACAACATATTTCTCCTTCCTAAAACTGAATGTCACTGAAATCTGATTTGTACAGAACCCTTGTGGACTCATCATTCAAATGTACTGCACCTGTCACCTGTGTGCTAGCATTCTGCTAAGGATCAATTTACATAACCTCATTTAATGGTTCATAAATCATACCCATTAAGCCCAGCTAACAGGAACCAAGGGTTCTAATTTATGCTGCCTTTCATAGCAGAAAATTGGGAGGCTGGAGCCTGTGGATAAAGAACCCAGGTCTTGCCTTTGATTGTTGATTGTGATGGTAAATGTATGGATGATGAGAACAGATTTTCACTTTATTGATTTCCTGCCAAAGCACAGCATGCTTTATTGTGAAAGGGGGCCTTTTGGCAGCAGTGCTAAAAGTGGCAGTTGTTTAGGAGCCCTTTGCCAAGATGACATCTAAGACAATACCGAGTGGTAAATACTAAAATAATATCAAGCTGAAATGTTAATTTTTAAAAAGAAACCTCCCCAAAGGTTCATAAAATCAATGATTTTTTCTACCCCAGAGCACCTCACTAATAAACATGAAGCCAGGTGATTATGTGGGGTTTTAATTTTTTTTAAATCTATTTTTCTTAAATTCTTTATTCTATTATAAATTATTCATGGTATTTCAGTCAAAGTAATGCAGATGTTTGAAACCCGCTGCAGAGTGACAGTTCAGCCAGAGTTGTGTGCTGGGCCTGTCTTGAGCTGTGTACTCTGATCCTCCCTTTGATTAAATACCTGGAAATAGCTTTTTCTGTCATTTGATTTTCCATTTTTAAGTTCTATTATTTAGTAGGTGGCTGCGTGCCGTAGTGAGCGTATTGCCAAATGGAATATGCATATGCATATGCATAGGCACACAGCAGTCTTCCCACTGAGTTTAGGCATGGTCTCAAAATACCAAAAATAGTCTTGGTATTACTTTCTAGAATGAAACAAACTGTGTTGGTTTGTTCCCTTTGCCTTGCTCAAAATTGCACCCCTTTATTTCAACTTGCCCTATAATTTCCTGCGTAAAAGTAAGAAATCCTACTTCTATCTTCACTTAGGACAGACTGATTCTCAACAACTGGGAATTTAATCACTAGTCCCGCAGATGGACAAATAACTGTGCAGGACTGAGACAACAGTTTGGGTCTTCTGCCAGCCCTGATACCAATTTGATACAGACAAACAACCTGCTGGTTTTTCCCTTCTTTTCTATCTACACTTTAGCAATTAAGAGCTTTATCTTGGAAGATGCTGGCCATGCTCTGGGGAAATACTGAAGTTACTGGATAGTCTAGATGTAAAAAAAATTGCTCAGAAAAAAACTACAACCCAGTGGTTGGGGCATTATTTGAGCTGGAACACTTCCTGCTGAAGTCCACCATAGATTTCCCTTGTGACTTTGGGAAATTCACAGCTCAATTCACAAAATGCACTTGTTTTGTTCAGTAAATTCCTAGTATAAAATATATAAATAGCCAACAGAGGCGGTATTAAACCCCTACTACTTGCCTCCCTCCCCAATTCATGTTGCCCTGTCAACTAAGATGAAGAATTGCATCCTGTCTTTTTATGTGCTGCTTTCATCTGGTGGCTGTCCCGTTACAGCTCTGCAGGATGGAGAGACGTCTCCCAGCCCAGAACAACCTGATAATCTGGTAGTTTGAGATGGACTTTCTAAGTCTTCAGCTGGGAAAGAACACGAATAAAAATCTCCAACAGTGTATCAAAATCCTCTACCTACTCCTCAATGTTATGAAAGGCACTGTACTCTTTCCTGCCCATGTTTTTGCAGAGCTTACTCTAATAAGTGTGCTCTATGAGATGTCCATGTACAAGATCCAGGCGTGACAGACAGGGGAACACTTTGTATATCCTAATAAGTCTTAGCTCTAACAAAGTAGTTTACCTCTATCAAGACGGATATACTGGGCATCCCAGCACTTATACACCCAGAAAAATAGAAAATTAAGTGGATTCTGGGCACCTTCATGGATAACCAAGGATTTTGAGGATTTTAATCTCGGGCTTTGAGGGAATCATAGTTGTCCCTTTGTTGAGCTAGATCTTCAAACCCCAAAGGTAAGTTTTGATGAATGTTGCTGGGGCAGTTTTACACATCCCCACTGTGAGATCCCTGCCTCACCCTTCTCCTGTAGGTAACTAACCCGGTAGCAGGGATGGCAAAAAGAAAACGTGGCTGTATGTCAGCAATTCTAGTTCACAGCTCCATGTGGTAACTTCAGGGCTGTTGACGTTTGCACTAAAACTGGAATACAAAGTGCAGTGGCTGGGGAATGAGCACACGTTTGATCCAAACCTCTCTTTTCCTGCAATGCTGGCAGCAATCGCCGGCAAAGGAGAAGGGAGAACAGATGGGACAAGCAATGTCTTAAACTACCATAGTTGCTTACTGTTGTGTACGGAAGTGGATCCCTCAGCCTCTGTCTCACTTTCCGTTTGCACAATGGGGACATAGTGCTGTAAGAACTAGATACATTAAGAAGGATAGCAGCAATTAAGTCCACATTAATGTCTTAGGTTTCTTCTCTCAGTAGTAGCATATATTTAAGTGTTTTGCAGTATTGAAGCCTGAATGTTAATTGTTTTGTAGATTGGAGTCCTGCATTGGTTTCTTTGTCTCATGAACTCTAATATAATTTTTTAGAGATGGAAACTGTTGAGTCTCCTCCAGTTATTCTAAAGCACCTGAGTCCTGAGCTCAAAAATCCCTACTGTTCGAGTCCTTGGCCTTCGCTTAAACAGAAACCAACAATCCTACTGAAGAGAGGGAAGGCTTTGTAATCTCAGCCTACATGCTAGTAGTTCATGTCACTGTACCCATTTTCATTTGTCACATAAATAATATTTCAGATCAAGATTCCAGAGGTGAAGGGTTTTAAACTCAAGCTTTGGTCTACTAAAAAAAATACTTGGCTACTGGAATTCTGCTATTCAATTTCAAGGTCCTATTAATCAAAACAAAATAAGCACAAAACCACAGCCCACAAAATAGCATTCTGGTTGCTATTTATATGAACTTTATTTATTTTTCAGAGGCAGGAGTGAGCTGAAGCTTAGTGAAAGAAGCATCTCTGCAGGTGCTGGAGGATGTCACTGGCAAATCTTGCTGATCTGTTTTAAGGTGTAACCACACACAGATGTTCCCATGCCATCCTGACAAAGGTTACTGCTGCTGTAATAATGAGAGCAGCAGCAAAGATCATGTGTCTACATCCTAAATTCACTGTCTGAAATGCAATCTTTGTTCTTCCCTGTGGAGGTGATAAGCCCAAACAGAGCAATGAAAATAAAACCTCAAGAGGTGAGATTGCCACAGACATGGTGTTTGGAACCCACAGTTACTGTGATCACTTTATTTATTTAAATGAAATCACAGTTGTTTTAATAAGGACTACAGCAGACCAAGACCAATTCTAATCTCTGCAGAACATTTCCTCCCAGGTGCTACTCCTTCACAGCTTATGTGCATGGTTAGCTGAATGCATTGCAGGTAAGCCCATTGATATGACTAGACCAGACCCACATACATAAACTCAATCCAGATCAACAAGACTTCCATGAGCTTCAATGAATTATGATCTCCATGAGTTGGAGTTAAGCTTATGAGAGAGATTGTGGCCACAACTTAAGTCAATCATGTTTCTGCTTTTGACTTCAAGGCAAGCAAGACTTCACCCTACAGCATTCCCATGTAATGTCAGTAGCATTGAGGGATACACACCATGGTGCAGAAGACTACCCAAGGGCACAGCAAGTATGTGGTCTGAATGGCCAAGGTATATTGTACAGATGGACTTGCCCAGGTACATACTGACTATTTCAGTCAGTTCATATCAGCGCTATTCAACCTGTATTGGGAGAAAGTGAATTTGCTGGAGCCAATGAACTGTGTCATTCTGAGTTACCATATCTCTTACTTCTTCTTTCTTTGTCCCAAATGCAGATAACTGGCATACTGAAAATGGGTTAAATAATTTCTCTCAAGTTTAGTCCTTTTTAAATATCAGAATGAAAATAATCCTAGAATATACCAATATTGATTCTACCGTATTGCTTAACAGGGAAAGAAATGGACTTTTTGAGGTCATGGAAGCCCAAATAATACTCTTTGTTAGCTTTCTTTCTAAAGGTGAAAAAGGTTTGTGCAATTGTTCTATCCTCACACTACTCCACACTCCCTTTAGTAATTCCTCAATATGTAGTAAAAATTCAATGAAATTATACAGAAAGGTTGGAATTCTTAAAAAGAGATTTCAGATTCAACCTAAGTAGGATACACATGAAAGTAGAGAGATGGGCAGGGGTGTAAAGTTAAAGTGATCTCATTGCCAGTAAGACTGTGGGACAACATCAGCCGTCAAGTCACAAGACATCAAGGTTTACACAGGAGAGAGACCATAGAACCAAGTTTCCTAATTCTGATATTCACAGAATTACTGCTTTCTCTGAGGCTTTTAGATTCAAATCTAATTATATAACTACAAACTAAGAAATCTGCTGACTTTTTTTCAAAAAGAAATCCATGGAGCTTTTGCCTATGATCTTACCTCTCCTTTTGGAAGCTTTTCTGGCCTCCCAATTACAGTTCCTAAATGAATAAACATCTGAATACAGCTATTTGTACAATTACTGAAACCATGCTGATGGACTTAGTTTGCAAACTCCATTTCAATAAAAGTAGGTTACTCCTTTCATATGAGATAGAAAGATGTAGGTTAGATTAATTTCAGTAGCGGAAAAGTCCCTTTAGAAATATAACTTTGAATAAATCTGAGGTATCTGGGAGGAAAAAAGGTATATTCGTGTTAATAATAAATACAGGCTGGGTGCAATAAGTTCTAGTGTTAACTGCATTTCAAAATAGCTTCACTTATTACACATATGTATGCATCTGTAAATCTAAATCCTATCGAGTGCAGTTAGATATTCTTTACTGATCCATCTGTTCAATTGCTACTGCAATTGATGGGTCTTACAGATCATAAATGGTGAAAAGAAATTAAATGCCTCGCCCTGTAAGATAATGACTATCTGTACTTCCTGTTGACTTCAGTATCTTTTAGAAATAGTCTTTAAGGACAGTTCTAAGAATTTTGTTAAAAGTCTATCATGGGCCCCTGCTCTCTTTTTCCCTAAACAGAAGAAAAAGAAAGAAAAAGATAAGAAGGTAGATTTATCTCAGTAATATCAGTAGCTTTATTGTGTACATGGTATGTTTGAAACACTTTTGATGTGACCTACAAGATCAATATTGATCACAGAGCACACTAATGATGGAGCTTCCTCTTTAGATGCTCATGTCTTAGCAAATCAAATTCTTAACATTCTTTGAGTAGTTTTATTTAATTCAATTTGGTTTGTATAATATGGGGGCAGGGACCGGATTTTTGGTTGTTGGCGTTTTTTACAATTTAGAGGATTTTAATTCCGCTAATTCAGTTGCCAAAGTATAGAAAAAGCTCAGACTGTCATGGGCCCTATCCATTCATGGTGGAACTGCAGGAGACAACAGAATTACACCAGCGATGAATTTTGCTCATTGTGTTTCTTCCACTTAAATTTAATCAACCCTTTGTGAACCTCTTTCATTTCAATGGCATTATATGAAACAACTCAATGTGATACAATTCTTTCGTTGAAATTGCATTGATTCCTCTGGAGATGCAGATATCAACACAAGTCTGTAAGATCTCGTCTCCTTTAAGGTTATGAAAATAATTGCATTTTTATTTAATACTTTTAGCCTTTTAGTTAATAAAATATCTAAATGAATTTGTATGTTAAACCTGGAGTTAAATTGCATGAGTTCAGTGTTATATTATTGCTCTCTGCACCAGTATCACTGAGAACTGAATCAAATCTTTTCTTTTCCAACTATGAGTGGCTGTACTTTTGAAATAAAATGTATTTATCTAGATTCCAGATAATTATTATATAAATTTCTGACAATTTATTTTTATATGTTGGATGAATTATGGATATTTACTTATTTGGATATAATTTTAAAGCAAATTGGGAATACTAAAAAAATAATACATTTCCACTTGGGGACAAAACATTTAGTGCTGAAATTAACAATTATAGCAATTTGCTCGATATAAATCCAAGGTTACTTCCCATTCTTCCCCTTTTCTTTCAAGCAAAGGCATACTAACACCCAAATCAACAGACTGTCTATCATTCTTGTGTTACTGCAACCATCTGTTTAAAAGGTGCCCTCCACACCAGGTCAGTGGTTAAATATGTCTTTAAAATGGAGACATTAGTCAGGTTACTTCTGCTTGTTCTAAGTTCCTTTTTTTTCTTCCTGACCTCATTTCCATGCTTGAGCAATTATCAAAACATTTGTGTTGGAGAAGACGTGGTTTCCTCTAGACCAGATCCCTAAGGGTACATCATCTTTGTGATCTAACTCCAGGGAAAGCTTATAGTTGTGGATCCTGAGCTAAGAGAGGTGTTCTCTCTGGCCCACCAACCGGATTCAATGGGTGAGCCAGGGAAGTGCCTCTTCTTCACATTCTGCTCCTTGGGAACTTAGAAAGGTGCCCATCGGCCAGTTGATCCCTGAAGACATTTTCCTTGTTATCTATCTGACTCTCTCCTGAACGTGGAAAGTCTTTGTGTCCCCTCAGCTCTGAAAGTTTAGCAAGGAGTAGGTTGAACCTTGGAATGAGCTCTTCAAGAACCTGGAAAGTTCTGGGCTTTTGGTTGCTACTTGTTAAAAACAAGGGTCTAAATACTGCAACACACGCATATATATTCATAATTTTCAGCGTATGAATAGCCCCATTGATTTCAGTGGAACTATTCAATTTCAAAAGGAAAGTATTCATAATCGTTTGCACATTCACTGACCTAAAAGTAACTCACACACCTCTTCCCCAGTAGCTTGAACTCCCTCTTCAACTGGACTATTACTGGACTATTAGACTCACAAGTCTTTTGTCAATATTAAGGCAGGATCTAAAACTGTGAAAGATTAACATAAGCTGCTCGCTTTCATGCTTTATTTTTCCTACTAAAGGAATTTGAATTTACATTTTTTTAAAATTGCTTTGGGGGTTGGCTTTGCGTGTGTGTCTGTGTGCAAAATTGGCCAGCGCTAGCAATCTTTGTAAAATATTCATATGCAATGTTCACTAGATTTTCTTTTTCCCAGATACACATTTAAAACAAAATAAATATTGTGTTCCTAAAATAACTCTTCAACCACAGAACAGATAGCAAACCCATTCTTCTTGCAGTGAGCAACAGTGTACTTTCCAGCGACCGCCAAACACTATGAAAATGGTTTCATTTACTTCCAGAATTTGCCAAAAACAGATGATGACTGAAACTGGTAATGACTATTTTCTATTCTCTATCCCTAAGTAATTGACCATTAATTATAATATCAATAGGCTGTGGATAAGTAAAGCAGACACATGTTAGGGCTACATTTCATTTGTAACTGTTTTGTATATATCATAAATCTCTAATATTGGGCTATTGTCACACATGATGAATTATTGTAAGCATGTCAGCACATAGTGGAAGTCAAGTACATTCAAATACTACTCAGTCAGAATTGAATTTGGCATGATAGTCTCATAAAAGGGGACTCAATTGAGAGTTTCCACTTGCCTGCTCTAAACTTGTCACTTGTAGGTGCTAAAGAGCTTGTTGTGTTGGTTTAATTAGTCAACAAATCGGTCCTTACTTGATTGCGTGGTCGTATCACATATGTTAACACTTCACTGTTTGATGGAGATATTAACAAGTGACAAGAGTCTCTTGGTCTATGGACTTTAAAGAAGAGAAGCTCTTCTATATTATTTCATTTGGTCCTGCCAATATTTATTAGATCATGCAGGCTGCAGGCTGCCAGCAAGAGAAAGACAACACAAACATTTTTCAGGGTTATGCTCATCTGTATCCCAAAGAAGGGTCACTAAACAATCGATGGTAGAAGAATATAAGTAAGATGAGTGTTTTCTACCACAGCTTAGAAATTCATTATTTGATACAGTTTGCTGCAGACCTCCTTGGAGCTTTTTTCACTTAAAGATAATTTATGACAAGAACAGAGAGGTTCTTGAAAATGCTATAGCAACTGGAGCTGAATGATGCCACTCTGGCACTAGATGCATAGTCACCAGAGGCCAGTAAAAAGGAAGTTTGCATTTGTATGAAGAACTGTATTAGTTAAGCATTCATCAGTGTTGTATAAAATATTCATATTACTTGTTGGTGGAAGATTAAACAAAAAAACTTCAATAATTAAAATGGCTTATTCCCAGGAGTGGGGGGTAGGGAAAAAGTTGGTCCTCTGCAAGTTTGCAAAAGGGCTTGTCTATTCACTTTTTGTGTAGCAGCAAACAAAAGAGGAGTGCATACTTTATAGGCTCCACTTGTTTGACCACCATTCTGTTATAGCTTTTATCTGTGCTTTACCAGTAATCAGGTCTCTGAAGCATGTGCTGTAGTAAAGGGAAATATATCACATTTAGAAAATCTCCTTCATAATTTTGGCAAGTCTCTTGCTAGAAAAAGCCATTTAAAGCATTTTGATAGGTGCCATAAATGCTATCAATCATAAGTATTGACTGACTGATCTTAGCAATATATGAAGAATTACAATGAGAGAGGATCTCTTTAAGTTTGCTATTATAATAGTGTTACAGCTGATTTTATCTCTTTCTGGTGAAAAGCTAGTGGACAATTTGAATAAGAATTTGCTTCCATCAAGAGAGAAATAAATAATGATTCATATACATAAATCTTCATTGCTTCCATCTTCATAAAAACGTTACAGCCTCCCTACTTCTTAATTTTAACTATAATGGTCAAGCTGAATTTTTCCTTCCTTTTAATTCATAGAGTAATCCTCAATAGTCAGGGTATGCTACAAAACAGCTGTCTGAAATCACCTTGAATTTTTCCCAATAATTTTAGGTTTTTTATGTAATATTACTGTTTCACGAAAATTCACAAAGCCAAGTTAAAACACCTGTCATAAACTTGCTTACTAATAACCAATGATATAGCAACATTTTTTAAAATAGTGGCAGAGAAGTTGCTTGCCTGAATTTCCCTATGCACCATTTTGCAAACATGTTAGGTGCATTCAAAGGCTTGAACATATATATAACAAATCAATGTAAAAAATTGAATAATTTGCTAATAACAAACATGCATAGATTTTGAAAATGCAAATGCACAATCTTAGGAATAGAAAGTTGTAATCTTTTCAGCTGCATTGAGGTCCTACCCTAGTACACATTTATTCATACACCTATGTCTAGATACACACATTTTTGTGAAAACAGTAACATTATTTATTAATAAGCATATAAAATACAAAATATAATGGCTTTTCTAAATTGATTTTTATTTGTGTAAATTTTTGCGAAGTATTTTTATCTGTGGCTCTCAGTTGTAATTTGTATTAGTTTTAATTGTTTTAATTAGTTTGAAAGTATTGTTCATTTCTTATTCAAGCATCTGGAGTTAATTGCCATATATTTTTATAATTTTTATTATGATAACAATGAAGATGCCAAGGAGGGATTTAGGACCCAGACATTCTGGAAGCATTACAAACACAGAACAAAATATGATCTTGCTTTTGTCTCAGCAATAATTTCCTTTCTCTTTTTTTATATTGTAGTATTTTTACGGTGTACAGTCATATTATACGTGCTTGGAATACGGATTATAAATTTTCAGAGCTTTCGAATTATTCCTGACCTCAGCCAGAGACCACACCTTTGAGAGATGTTCAAATAAGAATCTTGGCCCAGATGCCCAAAGTCTCTTAGAGATGTTGTGGTTGTGCCAATCTTTCAAATTGTTGGGGGGGCTTCTGTGGATTACTAAATACCCGTAATTTCTATCGATTGCAGTAAACAGGGGAAATTAAAAACAAATAAAGCTAGAGACTTCAAAATGCATTTGAAGCCTTTCCAAGTGAGGGTTTGCAATGTTCTACATTGGTGACTACTCTGAATTTGTTATGAGTTAATTTACCTTGATATTTCTGGAAGTATCTCTCTCCCTGTGTACTAGTTCAAAATTGTCTTCATTGCTTGTTAATTCAAAATACATTTTTTTTTATTCTAAAATGCTGTTTTACTCTAATCACTGATCAGTACTTTCTCTTTCTCTTTTCCTGTCTTTTTTTTTTTAATCAGATCTGTTTAATTGATTGCTTTTGCTACAGGATATTATTCTGATTGTGTGGCAGCACTACCAAAATTCCACCTCCTCTATACAGAGCTGAATGACCTTCCCAGTGCCACAGTCATGACTGACAGCTGTCCTTTCCAAAGCTGAAGCCAGAAGCTATTGAGGTAAGACTGGTAGGTCAGTCCAGAGAAGCAATGTCCACTCCACAGGTACTGGGGCCTGCTGTTAGATCCTTCCAAAGCTGCCTCTTTTCCAGGTTGACTAAGCCCTCGTCCCACAGTCTCTCCTTACAGGGCAAGTGCTCCAGTCCCTGACCCTCTCAGTGGTACTTAGCTGAACTCACTCTGGCTGATCATTACAAGAAAGGTAATGATCAGCCGGAGTGAGTTCAGCAAAACTAGTGCACCCAGAACTGGGCTAAGTATCTAGATGTGGTCTCCTAGGACTAAGGAAAAGGGGACAATCACTCTCCTTTGTCTACTGGCTGTGCTCCTGTGACCGTTTCCCTCCATGTTCTTGTGCACGGGCACACTGCAGGCTCATGTTCAGCTTACTGTCCACCAAGACCACCAGCTACCTCGGGGAGCAGAGCTGCTCCCCAGCCTGACAAAACCCAGTTTGTCCTGCTGCAAGGGGCTCTTCCTTCCATGGGGCTGGACTTTGCATTTGTCCTTGTTGAATTCCGTAAGGTTCCCCTTTGCCTGTTCCTCCAGCCCACCTTGGGTCCCTTCAGGTGGCAGCCCTGCCCTCAAGTGCATCAACTGGTCCCACCAGTTTGGTGTCACCTCACATCTGATGAGAGTGTACTCTGTTATCTGCTTCAAACTCATTGATTGTCCTGGTTTGTGGTGGAGCAGAGCCAACTTTGTGTTCAGGGAGAGAGGCTCTCTCTCACTTGTTGCTGTGGTAACCGGGGTCAGCTGAATTGGTTGTTTACCCTCTGGAGGGTTTGCACCCATGGGGAGGTGTGAACAGGTCAGGTGAACCAAACTGACCAATAGGGTATTCCATCCCATCTGCCATGCTCACTTAAAAGCTGAAGGATCAAAGGGGTCAGGTTGGCTCATCTTTAATGGCTCTTCTTGAATGGCTGCTTCTTCAGTGGCTCTCTTTCTTTGATGACTGGTGCCTGAAGAAGACCCTGTCAGTTTGTCTAACTTTAATCCCTGTCAGTGTGTTCTGGAATCCAGTTCCCATTCATCATTGAGACCAGTCTGGAACTTTCCCAGTGCCTGCCAGTGACATCTCGCTGGGAGCTTGATATGATTTTGTACATATTGTATCTATTTCATTATTTCTTTTTTGGTTTTATTATTAATATTTCATTAAAGTAGTTTAGTTTTTTCCTAAACTTATAAATCTCTTTATCTCTCTTCTTCCTCTCCTTGGAGCAAGAGGTAGGGAAGAGCATCTGTCATCTTGTCATTGGCCAACTTGGCCCAAACCATGACATTGATAAACTGACATTGGCTCGTTAATCACTGCCTTCTGAGCCTGATGAGCCAACCAGTTATTTACTCATCCATTTGTCCAACAACCTAGGACATAACATCCCACCTTGGATACAAGAATATTTTGGAGACTGTCCAAAGCCTTGCTAAAGGCAAGGTAAATGACATCCAATGCATTCCCCTCACCCGCAGATCTACTCATTTCATCATAGAAAGCAATCAGGAAAAGCATAATTTTATCTGCTGACTTTGCAATCACCACCTTCTTCATACACCCATAAATGTGTTCAAGGAGGACTCATTCTGCGATTGTCCTGGAAACTGAAATAAGGATTGTACTTTCCCAGATCGCACCTTTGGTCTGTTTTGAAGATGGGTGCAGCATTTGCCCTTCTCTAGTCATCATGGACCTCCCCCTGACCTCCATGACCTTTCAAAGATGACAGAGAGTGGTCTTACTATGACACTGGCTATAATATAGATTCCAACAGAGATAAGAGGAATTATGCCCTAAAAGCCTTGAAAAAATATGAACTTTTTGCTATTCAAGCCCCAATTGCATACTAGGAAATAATAAATAGTTTCAGTGTAGGGAATTAGTTCAACAGGACAATTTGGGTGATTGTCATCACCCTGTCAATAGCCTGGAAGAAGCCCTTTCAATAGCCTGGAAACAGCCTTTTATAAAGAGTGGAATTATATGGAAAGTGTTAAAGAGAGTCTCTTTCTGAATGCTCTTTATTCTGTCCCTCTGGATTCTTCTTTACATATGTTCACTGAGACACTGAAGTAAGTTTTTTTCACTATTGAACCAGTGCCACTATGAGAGGATGAATCCCATCCCCTTTTGACTCATACATTATCAATATAACTGCTAGGTATGCATTGCCTGAAACATGTGCAGCTCTATTAGGACCAGTTCTTTCTTGCATAGAGAGATGCCTCATCACGGCATACATATGTATATGCATAGTCATTCTTCAGATTAGCCACAGCCACATCTTTGTAAAATGCTTAATTACCAGAACACAAAAAACAGATTACATTTCCTCCCTTAATCAACTTCAAGATACAGTCGATTCTGCCTTGGGGCTGGAAGATCAATGTGATGACATCTTGAGATCCCTTCCAGCCCTATTACCATTGTAATAAACAGGAAACAAAGAAATCCAATTGCCATCTATACATGCTGGGATTTCCTGCACTGCCAAACATGAATGAGAAAACTGATACTTAGCTGTTGCTACTGAATTATCTTCAACTACACACATAAGAGTCAGTCAAAGACTGAATTGTCTTTAAATATACAAGTAAGAGTCAGCCAAAAATGACAAATGCATTGTTATTCAAAAGTAGCGTTGACAATGCAGTAGTCCTCAACTACTCTTAAGTCCTTAGAGAAAATGTTTATTTTGAAAGATAAAAAGATATTCCAGTGGTATCCCTCCAGCCATGTTCTTACAAAAAATAAAATAAAATAAATAAATAAATAAAATAAAATAAAATAAAGTATTCTAAACACAAGCAGAGATGCATTATTTTTCAATGGAAGTTGTAATCTAATATCAAATGTTTGAGTCTAACTTGACATTATATATTGGAAATGTATGGATAATCTGTGAATATCATGGGTGTTATCTGCTACTAAGATAAATATTAAATGCACAGTTTGTACAGTGTGGGGTTCAATTATCGCAGTCTCTGGAATTCCTTGTCTCTCTTCAGTGGCTGTAAAAGGACCCTAAATGACTGGCAGCTCAAGTGCCTCACTTTTAGGCATATAAAACATGGTGGAATGAATCCCATCTTTAGACATAATGTGTAGTTCTTTGACATTCTAAGCTGAGATGCTGAGCAGTAAGCTAAGATGGACTGAGGCACAAATACATATCCTGTTCTCATACATCTGCTAAAGAGATGGTTACCTCTGACATGGGAACTGGACTACTAAACCCTGCTACAAGTATAGGCCAGAGAGCTTGAAGCAACAACTCTAAAAGTACTGCAGTTATTTCAGCTTGTCTGCCCCAGCCCTTAACGGCACAGATGTAATTGCAGAGCAAAAAGTATTGATTTCTGCTCAAGTTTGTAAAATGGGAACCATATGTTATTAAAAGAATAAGAAACAGCAATAATGTTCCTCAATGCTTGCGTGTAGGTGCTTTCCACATACGGTATGTTCATCACCTATGCCAATATATGCCTCTGCCCTTACATGCGAAGTACAGAGACTCCAAAGTGTCATCTGCTCAGCAGTTTTTGAAAGGTCTATATGTGATCCACTAGGTGTCAGGGCACTGCATGCAGCAGCATCCTCATAAGATCAGATACACCGCGGGTTTCTCCAATCCACACTTGGTTCATGTGGCGTTTCCCACCAGGACCTGGCTGGTAAAGGAACTCAGGAGTAGTCCTGCTCACTAGCAAGAGCCTCACCCAGATGCCATGGCATGGAGACACTACACAGATACTCTCTTTCTTTACCTCAAGATGACTTCTAATATGTCTTCAGCTTTGCAATAAATCAACACTTGCATGTACAAAGTTAAGAAAGTGACGGAGCTGCCTACAGATGACTTCAGTTCCAATTCAGATCAGTGTTAAAATCTAATAAATGTATGAAATCTGGTAAGTGCAAAATCCACCTGCCAGCGATCCCACAAAAAGAAAAGGCACAATTTATTGTATGCCAAGCTTAGTTATTTTGCAACAGCCACATAATGATTATATCTCAGTTACAAGTATTAAAATGCCCTTTGGCTAGCTTCAAATTCTGTTGTGTTTTAAACGCTGGCAAAACAAGAAGAAACTATATCCAGTTTAGGATGTGGTTCAGGTTGCTGTACTTGCACAACAGAACGCTGGTACATAGTCTCAAGGCACATCAGCTCTAAGGAGCTACAAGCATGTGAGCAATGTCCATTGCTTAGTGGCTACCTTTGTTTTGCCAAAAAAGAAAAGACATGAACATATGCTCAAGTTTTCCATCAAAGTGAGATTATGAGCGGCTGTCCTATTTTATTAAATATGTTAAGGGCAGAAGTTAATAGGTAATTTGTAGTTAATTTCAAGTTCTTTATTAAGTTCAGGGTGCCCCATGGCACTTTCTCTAACAGTCAAAAGGTAGCATTTCTAGCTAAGTGCTTCCAACTAATTTTAACCAATTGTTCAGTCACATAATAATATATTTCAACTATTGATGTATGTGGGGTAAAGTGTTAAAATTAATTCTTAGTGAACTCTAAATGTTGGCAGAGCCACTGCAGGAGATTATTGTGAATTTCAATTTGAGAACATTTGAGTTATGAAGTGATTTCAGATTTCTTACCCTCTTAAAAAGCTAAACATCTGCTCAGTACTGGATAGCATATGTGAACTGTAAGGTCTACATTATCATCCTTACATCAGGAAAAAATTTTAATGACATGTTTTATTGATTTTATGGTGTCTTTCATGGCTCCTTAGTCTGTACTCCAGGGAAAAGACCAACCTGAAGAAGAGCCAGAAGGTTCAGGAATACTTGGATTCAGAGGTCCCAAGTCTTCTAGATAGGATCTCAGTATCTGTGCATGCTAGCCAAGTTGCAACCCTGAGCATTGCTTGGGTCTGTAATGCCAGATTACATTCCAGTAGACAAAGCTCAGCTACTTTGGGTTTGTATAAGATGTGAGGAATGGTGAGTCATCTCTGAATTTACAGCAAAGCATCAAATATGCATATACATGCAGATGCAGAGAAGGTATATATGGTAAAATATGGAACTTATTATGGAAAATATTATGCTCCTATGATTATTGCACTTACCTCTTACATTTCCATCTTCTGAGCAGCCCTTGATTGCCACAAAAAAGAGACAAAATTTCAGAAAAATACTCTCCTCTCAAAATTAAAATATCCTCTCACTAATCCTTTCTGCGGTGGGGGGAGAGCATTACAACTCCTCCAGAAAGGATGGCAAGACCCAGGAGGATAAAAGTCTAGCAGGCCTGACAAGACTGAATATTGAAGTTGAATATCTTTAGATAAATACTTACGGTCACTTTTAACAGCTCCAACTCCCTGTAACAGCAGCTGTTCTAAAAGTAATTAAATCAACTTGACACTAAATATAGCCCCAAAAAATGTTTAAAGGCGTTCTAAAATAATTTTGAAGGGTTTTTTATTTGCTGGAAATTAGAAATTACTTCAATTAATACAAAAATATACTCCAACTGAGACTATAAATATACGCATATATATTTAGGCTATATGTGTATAGGATATATATATTTAGGCTATATATATATTTAGGCTATGTATATTTTTATATATGCACATGTATATACACTGAAGAGTTTACAAGGATTTTTACAGAAGAATGTCACATCTTTAAAGGTCAATAAACAATATAAGGGTTTCAAATCGTGGCCATTAAAAGCAACCCTATAGGCAAGCATTTCCTTTTTTCCCCCGTAGTTAAATTTTACAGGCCAAACCTGTGGTGGATTGGGCAGGCTGCCAGCAGAGTATCTTAACCCTGGAGTACCTGACAGTGCGGTACCTTGCCCCAGTAATATTAAAAAGGAGAAAGCCCCAGCTAGCTCTGGAACTTGCTTTACGTCCTGGAAACACCACTGATACCAACCACTAAAGGTGCGTAACATTCCTATTTGCCTGTATTCACTGCAAGGGCTAGAAACATCTATGCTGCAAGCATGGCAAGGCAGCTACTCGCCTATGCTGGAGGTGGCTTCCCGCCAGCTGATCCCGCTCCAGGTGCATCCCTTTCATCACAAGACTGCCATGCATCACAGCAGAGGAAGAGGAGAAAATTGCTTTTGTGAATATAAGATTTACAGGGAGGGAAAGGAATGTCTATTAAAATCTTAATGTTTTTTTAAAAAATCTCATAAGAGCCATATGGCTATTCTATTACCATATCACTGAATAGAGCAGGAAACAAAATATAAAAACATCAGTTTAAACCTGTAGTTAGGGTATTGGGGGCCTGATCCAACACCAAGGGAAGACAATAGGGAGGGTTTGTATCAAATGCTGAATGCCCTCTGAGCCTATCAAAGGGATTATGGACCATTTGACGAATCTGTGTCATCCTGTGCTGGACCATGCTAATCTTATTGTGCCATTTCAATTGTGGTAAACATGCAGCTGATGCAAACATATATAAGACTTAAGGTTTTTTCCAAATGCCAAAGGATTTATTGAAGGAGCTCTAAAAATTCACCTCCTCCTTGCATAGCTCAGTATCACAACTTACTGAAACATTTAAAGAACTTCAGAATTTCTTTATATAAAGTCTACATCAATTCCCTTACTTAGTTAATAAAACCAAACTCAACCAAATCAAATTGGATACTTGATTCTTCCTTCACAGAAAATATTTTACCCATTAATGAAAAGTTTCTTATATAAAGGAATTCAATTTTTTTTTTTTGATTGGCATTAGACTCACAGACAGACAGAAATAAACTGCCATTCTTCCATTTGATAGCCAGACGCTGCCAGTTGTTGCTAGGGCAGTCATGCTGTTAAATTAGGTCTAATGAACGAGTAATTGCTTTAGGTATAGTGAACCATTTCAAAGAAAACAAGGATTCTAATTGATTTGCAATTTGTTTGGCACATTGCATTGTCTGGGGCTATTGATTAGTCTTCTGGATTTCACACTGCATGTGTTTCCCTTTATTAAGGGAATAACAGGTTACTGATTACTTTCCTTCTGGGTTTAATGTAGCGGTTAATGTCTACTTTGTTCTTGTGTCATGTCACAGGCAAGGAAGGAATAATATGCAAGTGGGTGGCCCTTTGCTAAGAAACTCCCCCGCTGCTTTGAGCTGTGTACTCTAAGACATGCTGAAAAGCAGATCAAGAGAAAGGGTTAGAATAGCAGGACTCACAAGTTATGGCCTGAGTCAGGCTAGACCCAGGCTAGAAACTTGGCTTTCCTTCGCTATCAAAGCACAACACAGTATGAAGCGGTTGGTGGTAGATTTGTTCTTGTTTGATTGTATGTCTCTATATAAGGAAACATACTGTAGTTTTATATGCCGAGGTTTATATACAGCAGCATCTTAAATAAGGAAGCTTAAAACATATTTAGCCTTTTGCTGCAAGAGATTTACTCCATAGCACACATATTCTGGAGAGCATGCCATTGCACATTTTAAATCTATTTTGGTTTGCAAAAAAGTGAGTTCATTTAATTAACAGCTTTGTTCCTTTCCTAGGACCACTTTTTATAACATAGCTAATGTATATTAAAGTGCAATTTCTTATTTCTTAACATTCTTAGCTAAAAATGTAATCCTTAGCACAGCTTTAACAGGTATGATGGTAAAATAAAACAAGCTTTGTTGTTCTAAAATTAATTGTGGCTCTGGAGATTATTTAGCTTTGTATTTTGTGCCCCTGTGTTGGAAGACAGTACAAATGAAATTAAACATAGGCATTTAGATTCCTTACAGGATGTAAGGAATCATGACTTTGTGTCCTTACTATATGTCTTCCTCTCTCAGAGGGATCAGCCATGTAACATTCATATATCTGAAGATCTCTGCATAAGTCTGATCCAAAGCCTGTTGAAGTCAACAGTAAACCTCTCATTGATTTTCAGAAGCTTTTGCCAATGAGCCCATCAACTTTCTTGATTCACCTCTTGAGAATCCATACATCATTTCAACAAGTAACATACGTTTCATTGCCAGGTGAGCCACCGTGCAGTGCTCTAAGTGCCCTAAAGCTCCAGGTGAGCAATCTCAAAAATCTAGACTTCACTCCAAGTACCAGGATTTGAAATTTCTAATGCTGTAAGGGTATTTTTGCTGAGTTGTTATAAAGATTATTATCACTAAATTGCCTGCACACTATGATTTTTTTTTTCTAAAAAGGGCTGTGATACATCTCTGAAATACAACATTGGCCATATTTATTTTATTCCAAAGATAAATTTTAAACTTGGTAGCTTATGATCTTTCATGATCTAGAAGTTGCTAATTTCTAAGTATTTGCAATGGGATATAGAGCAGCTGTGACTTATCTTGAATTCATCCGGAATTTCAGGTGATCCCAAATGTCTTAATTAAATCAATTCCACACTTACAAATCCCTGTTAGGCTGAAATTAATTAAGCCCTTGGTCTTATAAGCAGAAACATAAGAATCCTCAATAATGGAAACAAAAATAACAACAGCCACAAAAATATTTTGGTATCATGATTGGCAATAATTTGGCATGCACCAGGTACAGAACACAGTGCTCTAAAATTGTCACTGCTGTTTTGGGATGTCCTATGTAGTTCATTTTTGCTACTCCAATCACAAATGATGAACCACTATACACTGAATGTATATACCAAATACCAGATGTATATCAAAATAATTCTTGTAACTTAGCAGATCATAATCTCTTTCTTTCTGTATTCTATGATCTTATCACATGAGCATGCCCAAGCAATACAAAATGTGTACTTAGGTATATATTAAATTGCTAATTAAATATATTTTATACCATATGGGTGACCTAATGTAATTGTAAAATAAGAGAAACCATAAAATTTTAATTCCCCTGTGTTTTTATTTTTTGGGGGGGGATGGGGGGGTGGGGGGAAGACTGGGGTAGGAGTAAGATGGTACGGCCTTTCAACAGTTATGGTGGACCATAGGCTTGAGGCTAGCAATTTGAGCAACTTGCAGAGACTGAACAAGAGAGTTGAGACATTAGCATCTCTCACTTCCCTCAGCCTTTGATTCAGTAAGATATACCTGAAAAGGATCATTTTCAAGCTAGAGTGCTCACAGGAAAAGATATCAGTAGCTATTGAGAACAAAGATTAGAGTCCAAGCATACTCCATTTACAACCGTTAAACAAGATTAGAGATTAGACTAAATGTGAGCAGTATAGAAGCAAGTATCCTAACATGATATGACTTGAACCTTCTTAAATGGCATGTTACAGCCCATCATTTGGATGGCTGTGTGCTATTGGAGAAACTCAAGACAGCTTTAATGAGGATGGTCTGAGCTTATCTCTTTCAATAAACTATACACACAGAGGTAGACTGCTGTGTTTAGATGACAGATTTCCCCCAGTTCAAGGCAATCTATGTGCTATGTATGTGTATTATCGCTACGCAAGCTTAAGCTTTTCATTTCTTCCTTCGTTGTTCCCACCAGGATTGAGATATAGCTCTCAACAAAATGATGTGGAACATGGCAATGAAGCAATGATCAGAAGTGATTCTTCTTTTCATCTTCAGTTGTAGGGCTTGCTGTGGAATGAAGGCCATGAGATGCATCACAACTAGCAGATACTTCACTGATTAATTCAAGAGTCAACATGTTGTCAGTAAGGTTACTATGTAGTTGGTGCGTTCCAGTGAAATATTTTTTTTGCTTAGTGGGGGGACCTACAGGGGAAATTCTGTTTCCGAAATCTTCTAAAACTTCTCTTGAGTTCAAATACTCAAGTTTTATGTGTAGGTCCCTATGGGGTGGCCCAGGATTCTGGCCTCTTAGCATCCAGTAAAGAACTTGGCTGCCAAAGGCCACACCTCCCTTCTGACCATATGAAAGGGCTGCGTACAAAAGACAGATGCACGTGCCCAGATTTCACCATGAAATGGGGTTTCCAGGGAAGTCATCAGGCCCGAAAAAAGAAGTAATGCCAATGCCCCTATGGAGAGTGTTCCACTTTTTAGAAAAGAATTGAAAATATGCTAGGAAGGGATGTGAGATGCATGACAGCTGAGCCTAGCACTTAGGATAATTGCATAGGTTGAAGAAGTCCCGAGTTCCCTCCTCCTGAGGATGTTTCTGTAGTTTATCCAGCAGGTACAATTCATTGAAGAATTAAGAGTCTTCTCTTTTATAGTTAGTTAAGTTCCCTAATCTTTAGAAGCACCTGTGAAAATGTACAAACAGTGGACATTCACCTGTGGAAACCAAATTCAAAGGCCAGCACTGATTTGAAGCTTTTTGTTTCTGACACGTCTCCTGGTGAACCAGACTGGGAAAATCTGTACCAGGGAGAAAAATAGCACTTGTGACACAGTCTCCTACTTCGGTATCAGAAGCAACAAAAATAAGCGTGTATCAATGCCTCAGCTACCTAACACATCTCTCAGTATGACCTCCTTCTTTTGTGAGTGAAGCTGAATCCAAAGTTTGTGAACTTTGCATCAGCCCTGGTTAGCAGAGTTAAAATCACGCTCCTGTGTGCTGGACTCTGCCTCACAGAGGATGCAGGTAGGATGTATCTACCTTGTGGGCCACCGCAAAGCTCAGCTTTCCACTACTGCTTGCCATTAACAGAAAGATTCTTCTTAGTATGATATAAACAGCAATCTAGACATGCACAGTTTTTTTCCAGCTAAAATGTTAAGTCTCTATAGGCATTGAGTGCCTGTGACTTCTAAGATAGAAATTTTGAGGATTGACCCCTTTCGTGTAGGTTCTTAAAGCACCCATGAGTGGCTAATTCTTTCCATGGCTATAGAGTTTATTTTTTCAGCTGGTGTATATGGAAATATTTTCATTGAAGTCCACAGAGGCTATGGTCATCAAGAATATTAACTTAAATATCTGATAGCTCCTCAGAAATGGAGTGCATTTTCCATTCTCATTTTCATTAGTTGTTCTCCATCACTGATTGTAATATTTCATGGAAGCCACAGAACTACTGAGCCTAGTGAGCTGGGTACAGCCAAAATATGCCTGACTGAGAGCCTTACTCTGATCTTTCTACCATTATTGGCTTAACTAAAGGCTTGGACCCCTTACTTCAGTCTCACTCTCCTACCTTGCTCTGTCTCTTTTGGGAAAATCACACCGATCCTGAAGTAAGTTTTAGTTGCTTCATTCTGACTCCATCTGTGTTGAACTCTTTTATTAAAATATAAGGTCAAAACCTTAGTTGCTGAAACAACTTACTTCTCTCTAACATGGCTTTGCTGGTTAATATGCACAAGAGCAAATCACATTTTAAAATATTTTAAAAACATGGAAGAGCTTTAAGGAAGTGCTTAAAAAACTGGTCTTGGTTTGGTGCCAGCTACAGATGCCATGCTGATTACAGAAGATTACATAAATTCCCAAGCCTTATTATCCTCTCACTTATACCTATAAAATTGGAAAGAATTCCACTGGAGTCACTGGAGTTACACAGACATAAGCCTTTGCTAGAGGACAATATGGCCCTTCTGGTTAGCAAGCTACCCATGTTTTCAGAGGATCCAGTTATCTCTACCTATCTACTGATATAAAAAGAAATACCCAAAGCATAACATGCAGGGTATGATCTATGTAAATACTTCAGTCTTCGTTGATTTCAACTGAGTTGCACAGATTTGTATGTCAGCTGAATTTTGGCCTGAACATATAGGGAAAGAATCCAACTCTTTGGCATCTTTGTTGTAGCACATTACTGAGATTTTTATACAGTGTGTATTGCTAGCTCTGGAAGCCTCTCCATAACAATCGCTTAGAACAAGGTGTAAGATGTTCAAAGAAAAGCCATGTACATGCAGAAAGAGCTTTCCCTGCTATACAGTTGCATATCCTGCTGGTTTCACAGACTTTTGGAGGCTGATGCCATGTGAGTAGATCATGGATGGGTACTGCTGGTGACCTACTAATTGTAAATCCAGTCACTTCGTCTTTCAGCCTGTTTAGCCATTTGCCCCATGCCACCCTGTGGCAATGAGTTCCACAGCTTAATTATGTCCCATAAGAAAAAGTCTTTGCTTTTAAACTGGGTAATTTTATGAGGTGCCCCTCGATTATTTCTTAAGAAGAAGCAATTTGGTTTTTTCACTCACTTTCTCCACAGTCCTATAAAAGTATAAGTGTCTACTATATCCCAGTCAGTCATCTGAATACATACAGTATTCAAGATGAGGACATACCATTAATTTGTGCATGATAGTCCTTACTTTTCTCTGGGGTTTGGATTGTTTGCTGGGGTTGTATTTCTCATTTCTACAATAGCGACCATACACTAGTGATGATTCTGAAGGATTCCCCATAGGATTGTGAAGGCCGTTGTAAACCAAACAACTCCAAGGATAACACAACCGTATGTTCACATGTAAAGTGGTGAGATATTGGTATATTCCGTGATTCTTTTTTGCATTATTTAGCTGACAGTAGCAACAAAGAGAATTAGAACTTTGTGACCTGCCAAGTTTACATAGACTGCCACCAAGAGCTCCACAGAGAACCAGTGGCCATAAACCAATGATTGGGAACCCAACTGCAAAGAATAATTCACAGTAATTTTTCTGAAAAGTTGGGATGATCCTATGTTCTACCAGTGTAAAAAAGCCTTAATACCTTCACAGTGGTCCCAAGCTCTCAAATAAGATGAGAAGTTCTTACTCTACAAAAGAATCATGTATTTCTTGAACAATACAAAGTTGAGAATAAAAACAAATTTGTTCCTTCGAAATTGCCTAGTGAAGCAGTTGTTTCATACTGCCTGTTGAACATTTGGGTAGACTGATTCAAATGTTAAAGCTGTGTTCAAACCAGAAAAAATAAAAATAATAAGCTGTCAGAATAATTACTAAGAACATACAAGGATTATACAAAGTAAACTGCAGCCTGCAAAAAGAGAATTGCATGTTAGCTAATTGTTAATTTTAGCAATTGCAATGGCTAATTACTGTGGCACACATTGACTATTAGCATGATGCCCCAGCACCTGCTTTCTCCAATGAACAGATTTCTTCATTGCTCGTGCAGGAGCAAAATGTGTAATTATTGGCCATCATTGGGGCGATTTTTCAGTGATTCTTTTGTGTGATGTGAATGACGCATAATGACATATTTTATTAGAGGGCAAATAGCTGTTTGTTAATGGAAATGATTCGAAATCCAAGAAACTAGGAGCTAGGAGCATGTTTTCAGTATCAGCATGAATTCAAATGTATTTTCTTTTAACTCTTTATAAAAGAAGCATAGAAATCAAATCTAAACTTAGTATAATATATTTAATGATATGTGCAAACACAGCATTGATTAATTGCCTCAAATGTTTTCAATGCTACACCATTTCATTTGTTACAGCAGTCTGCTAAATTTATGCATTTCTTATTTAAACTCTTCTTTCCTGGGCATATAGTGTTAGCAAGATTATGTGGCTTGTTCCTCATTTACTGGGAAAAAAAATCATCTTTGTAACTTAAGCAACAATTATGGGCTTTATGAGGCACATTTTCATTGCACACATTGTAGAACACAGTGCACTGGCATTATTATTCCTGAAAGTACATGCTTGAATGTATCTATCAAGACCCAAATGTCAGCTACTGAATAGAATATGCATAGTTATCCAAAACAGAATATAGATACATAAAATCTCAGCAACGGAATACTCAATTTCTGAGAAAAGATTTTTATTAGATAATCTGCACAATACTTTTGAAGAACAATGCAAATGAAAAAATCACATAGGAACCTTAGACTACAGTGGTGTTTAAAATAGCAAACTGCTTTGTCATTTTTGAAGGACAGGTCATAGCTAGTATAAGAAAGCTGGCTTTTCATTTTGCTTTTATTTGAATACTATTCAAAGTTGGAAAAAAAGGGCTACTAGGGGACATAGTTTGCTAAATTCCACTGATGTAAATCTAGACTAACTTGATGGAAAACAATGACGTGACTTTGATATCCAATGAAAGTAGAAGCCTTGTGAACCTCTGTGAAACTTTTAACAATAAGTAGGAAACCTAAGCCTCTTCTAGACTCTTCAGATAACGAAGCCAAAAATTTAATGCTACCTTAAAAGTATAGTAATAAGAGATTTTCTGGCATGACTCCAATCTCATTCAATTTTGACAAAGATCCAGTTGCTGAACTTTGAATAAATTTGACCCAATTTGCAAACACACAAGTTAATCAGATGAAATTCAGACCTAATGAATGCATATGAAATGACTGATTGAAGTAAACTCAGTTTTAAAAGCATATTCAAATAAATAAATAAAACACGCACATAGGAGGTGTAATAGGAAGATATGCTAAAGGATCATATCTTTTACATTTCTTCTACAATTGCATATGATACATGTATTCCATTTTAAAACCACAGCTGCAAAGGCCACCATAAGAAAAATTAAGTCAACTCTACATACACTGAAAATCTGGCTCGCCCCATATACCGAGTCTGAGTTATTTACAAACTTGAGGAAGAAACTATGAATGGGCACTTCCTCTTCTTCCCCAGGGCCTATAGCTTCTCTGCTGTTGCAAGATGTAGATAAGTTTGGTATTCAGGTTCACTGTTTGACCCATTAAACTGGTATTGAGGTATAATTTGTGTGTTTTCCCAGTACGGTTGCACATAGAATGGGGTTCATTTCCACAAGTTTGAATAAATTTATCCAGTTCAGTGAACCTGTTGTTAAGCTTAGCAAAACTCAGTAGGTGGCTTTAAAGTCCTGTAATTAGCCCATTACATAAAATCTGTACTTTAGATTTTTGCACATTGGTTAATAAGTATAACGTGCTTCGTATATATAAATAACATTGCATTAAATGATGCAATATAAAGGAATTAAAGGCCAAAGTAGTTAAATAAAATACTTGAAGGAGATCTCAAATTAGCATGTTTAATTCCAACTCATTGAACAGGAAAGGGCTTTAGCCTTACTGTACCAGTTCCATACAATGTGCAGAATAGCAGATATTTAGTCTCCATTTTACATAAGGTCGCTGTCATCCCTGACCTCTGTGTGACTTTGGAAAAATGTTCTAATTAGCTTGTTTCTTTTAAAATCTAATCATTACAATGTCTAAATATAGTCATGAATTACCAAGACAGCACTTGCCTCAACAATTTTTCATAGTTTGTACATAGCTAATTAATTCTTGATCCTTAATTTTTGCTTTCCAAGTGAAATATGTGAGGAAAATGAAGTCTACAGCTAATTAACCCATGCAATGCTTACTGTTTCATAGTAAAAACACTTACCTTAAAGTTCAAGCTTTTTAGTAGCTGTAAAAGCAAAAAACCACAGCTTTGAGTCCTATTGCAATAGGTCAAAGTTCCACTTCAGTCTGACAGATGAATATATTTGTGATTTTTAGGTGTTGGAAAAATAATGTAACCAAAATCCCAGACTTCAGTATTTCTTCAAATCTATTGATGAATTCCATTATATGAATCAATATATTGAAAGATAATGTTACATATGTAACCATTATCTTTTTTGATTTTTCTATTTATATGTAATGAATACTATGTAACATATATCCCTCTTCAGAGATTCAAAGATATCAATGTATGAAGAAATAGATTTTAGAAGTTTTGAATAAAAGCACATATGTGTACATACATCTACTTATCTATATATATACACACATTTATATATATATGGGGGGAAAAAATAGTATTTTGTAGATATATGAAATACTCAGAGATAATACTGCAGCCAAAGGAAACTTGCTCAGATTTGATCTCATGAAAGACTCAATAGTCCTGGATAGCTTGCCAAGACTCATAAATACACAGATTCTAGTGGATGAACCTTTCCTTACTTATGTGTTTGTACTGAATTAATAGTAAATCAATGGTTTTGCTTGATCTCAACCTGAAGCCAGATCTCATTCAAAACCCAAATCTCATTCATTTGTAATTCTAGGATTCAACAGCAAATTCACAGAAAAAGCCTAGATAAACATCCTTAGGATCCTCCACAAAAAGAAAAGAAAATTACCCCAATTTCCAGATGTGTTCTGTTTATCTTGTGCCATTTTATACCATCACCTTTGAGTGCCTTTGACTTTTTTCCCATTTCATTTATTGCAACTGCCCTTTATACTGGTCTCTAGTTATTGCTAAATTTTTCATTTTACTGACAATCTTAGTTTGAAACTAATGCAATTGCTTCTTTATATTATTTCTACATTGTCCCCTTTTTCTCATATACATCAACATCTGGAGGATTTTTGTCCTTTGGCCAGACCTTGCCAATTCCATTCTCAGTCACAGAGATACATTTCCTGCTGGTTTCATACAGGGCTGACAACATAAAACTGGAGGTTTTCTGACCTCTGGTATAAGCAATTATATTTCTCATCACACTCTCTGGACTATGTATGGAGGTAACAGAAATGTATTAATACATCAGAAAGTGCGACTAAGAGGTGGAATGACTTGCATTGATGGAGTATTCTGTAGTTTGTGCAAAATGAATCAGTTCAACGGTTACAAAAAAGGTAAGAAGGAATTGCAGGAAGGAAAACAGTCAGTAGAAGACCCAAGACAAGCCAGGTGGATCTTAACTTTTTTCACCTTATATATTGCCAACCCTCCGCCCTGTCTTGTAAAACACAAGTTCTTAGATTACCTCTGAAGGCCAGGTTAATGCTCTGTTATGCAATTTTCCAACACCTTTTTAGACATATTTTTTTTCTGACAAATTTGAATCGAATCTGTTAAGTACACCATCAATTACACTTCTTTACACTATGGATCTGCTTAAGTGAAAGAGCTAGGAGGTTACAGTGTATGGGTTATTTTTGTGAATGGAATACTTGATTCAGTCTCTTAATTGACCACGTGCATGAATCTGCTTGTGGGGAAAAGTTACAGACGAGGCTGAATCTGCAAGAACACCTAAGGGAGATAAGTACGGACAACAATTGCAAAGCTCCATTTTCTCTCTCTAAATTTAAAACTCCTCATTAGCATCTAGCAGTAAGTTACTGAACCAAAGAACACCATCTTGCCTACCAGCCTTAACTCTCTGTTTTACAAGAAGCAGGAGTCACTAATGAATAGAGCACCCCAAATCAAATAATTTTTCTACATGTAAAAAAATTACTGGATGGAAGGTATGGAAAACTATTTCTGTTTGCTAAATCATTTTGTAAGCATACACATTATATTATCAGGCAATGCTTGACCACATTCATCCTTGCACATCTTTGGAAAGAAACTGAATTTATTTTACAAGATAGATAGATGTGTCTTATCATAGCTGAAGAAGGTTTCTTTTTCCCAGCAAATAAATTGACCTCAACGGAGGACTTATTTGCATCTTTCTAGAAATGGGTAAGCATATATAAATAGATGACCAGTTGCCTAAAATGAGACCCCTGAATATATATAGGGCAATAAATTAAAGTTTTCTCATGTGGTAAGAAATGTGTGTTTACTTTGAAAATCAGTTCTATACAGTGATGTGCCCATCTTTTGCTAAGTATCACATCAGGCTATTGATTGTCCCTGCATCAGTTCTAAGGTTTCTGTACCTCTGAAGCTTATCAGGGGCACCTATGAAACAGCAGAGATATAGAATTTTAATTTTGGTTGCTTTTGGATCAATAAATTATTAGTGGCATTGTATTTCATAGAATCATAGAACAGTTAGAGTTGGAAGGGACCTTAAAGATCATCGAGTTCCAACCCCCCTGCCCTGGGCAGGGACACCTCCCACTGCACCAGGTTGGAAGCATCGAGCAAGTTTTAGGACTTTGGCTGACTATTGTTTAGATTATTTTCGGTTATTTAACCATTTAAATAAGAGAATTAACCATTGAAGCACAGAAAAGTATAAGCAATATTGTCACGAAGGTAGCTAAGGCAAAACAAACTGAGGTAGAAGAAACTGTATTTCCTTCACTTACGCTTCTTGGCTGAACAATACTACTGATAGCTGTCAGGGCTTGTTTAGCCAAGCACTTAGTTTTCCTAAATACACACACCGATTTGAAAATATGTGCTTTTAACAATCCTTGACTACTTTTCCCTATATCACACATTAAAGACCAACAGGACTAACAGGCACAACAGAGCAAAAATGCCGAAGAGGTGGCGTGTTCTCTGTGGCTCTGCTGATTGTGCTTTCCTGAAGCTGACAGAAAAAAAAGTCCATTACAAACTTCCTTTTCATACTGGACCTTTTGCAATATACACTGAAAACATGTTACCTGGGAACATTTTGTGTGGAGCTAACACAAAAGACAGATTATTTTTTTCTTACAATCATTATTATGAAGGCACTAGTCACGACTGGATAATGAAAAATTAGTTGACCTTATTTAAATATTACAGACTACCCCGAGTGCTCTAGTATAACCAGTCACCACCACACTTCCCAGCAGCTGGCAAAGACAAAAGTAAATACAGAAGATATGCTGCATGAGTTTATGTGATGTGTGTAATAAATATTGTTTGATCTTTTGAATTTATATTTTGAATTGCAAAATTTTTAAGCGTGCTGGAGACTTTTGAATAATTTACTGAGTTTGCTGTCTTCTCCTGCTAAGACAAGCTTTCTTTATACTGTGAATCTAATTATGTATACCTCAAAAAATGGAATGGCATATAGCTCACACAGCAATTAACTCACTTGATTTCATCTAGTACCTTGGGATGGTGGAAAGCTAGGAGCTAGTCCCATGGTTTCCGCTGGGACAGCTAGAATTTTTATTTTCCAGTAATACACATTTCCCGGAGACAAAGAGTTTGGTCATGCAAAGTAAACGGCTTCAGAGAATATAGCTCAGCAGAGAACCTAGCCAAGGATTTTTTTTCTAGCTGTTCACGCAATGTGGGAACTGCAAACTTAGAGGAGACTAAACAGTGATGACCCTCCAACTCAAATGAGGACACACTGGTACTCAAACAAGTAAAAAGTTCGAGTTAGAAGGATGCTTCTGTGGGAGATCAGTTTCTTTCAAAAGTACAAAGGTGATATGAACTTTCACAGAAAAGATCATGCTAGGCAGAGAGCACATCACACTGCCAAAAATACATGGTAAATATGACACTACAGTGTAATACATTATTACCATCGCTGATGTGGAGCCTATGCTTCTACCAGCACATAAACACACACAATCTGTTTCTAATATCACTCTGTAAGTTAAGAGAAAAATTTCTGTACACAGTGTTAATAGCGACGCTTTTGATTTACAAAATACTAATTCTAGAAGCTGCTGAAGGTCTAAAACTACAGTTTTGTTCATTGGTAATTTCTATACTTGTTCTACTCCTTTTATGGGCTAGATGTTCATCTTCTATCAAAAAGATTCATCAAAAATAGATGTTAGAGGATAAGAAAAAAGAAAGATTACTAAAAATAGTATGACTCCTTAATATAGAATATGATGTAACTGTATTTCTGATCGTCACCAGCAAATTTTATTTTATAGTAATTCATTCTAAAGGTACATGAAATACAAACTGACTGCATTTAGCTCAAGATTGCAACCCAAAATCCCTGCAGACAAGACACCCTGACAAAGTGGAAGGAGTTCTGAAACACACAGTGACTGCAGGATAAGGCCTAAACAAGATATCAGGACTGCATTATTAATTTTAACCTATTATTGCATATAATCAAAAAGAAACTGTAGGTATTGCAGGAAAAAAAAAAAAAGTAGTCCCAAACACTATTAAAGTATAAAAATTTGGAAAATATTTGCTATTATTATAAGAATAGGAACAAATTCAGTGACAGAATCCCTATTTTCTTGGGCCATTCTGTTTTATGGACTGGGTAAGAGACTAGTGCCTGTGTTCAGACTACGTCATTCCACTACCCAAGAAGTCACACTTTTGGAGGCAATCCTGCTTATATGCAATTTAGAGAAGGGAGAAAAGGTGGCTAGGAGGGAATAAGAATGTAGGGAGAGAACTCACACAGCGCAGGAAAGTTTTAGATCAAGAGAAAATTATATATTATAAATTAAGTATCCAAGCTTTTTTCTTGGTCAAATGTGTAGAGTTAACTGGAAGTTGCATTATTCAGGGTATAAACTTTCAGCACTGTGCTAGTGAAATGTGCAATGAAACATTAATTTTATTGAAACAAACTGTCCCTAATAGGTTCTAGCTGTCAGAACTTCACATGCTTTCTCTGAAAGTGTTTTAATTTTATATAAACAAAACTTTTTCCACTTTAGCAAGTGAAGCACAAAAATTTCAGTCCACTTAGAGCTCAATGCAGGAATCTGGAAGGCCCAAGAGAAAGAATTTTGCACCTCTTTTTTCAGAGCACAAAACCTTTAAAATGTGTAAATAAGGCACCAATTAGGTTTACCATTCTAGAGGATAATGAGAAGTGCCCATCAAATATGCTACATTCTTAAAATGTTTTGATTTAGCAGGCTAAATTCAAAACACAGTAGTAGCTTCCAGAGTAAAACCTGATTGCACTTACATGTCACATTCATAAAAAGCAACCAAAAGAAAAAAAAAGTCAAAA
>JAOXNO010000041.1:39064929-39081147 GCA_028565335.1 Limnodromus scolopaceus
GAAAGCTTCCACCATCTGAGTACTTGCTTCCTGGCATACATGAAATGATCAGTGGGGAAAGCAGGGTCAATCGAGACAGACTGAGAGTGAAATTAAAATAATAAAATGTCTAAACATTTAACTGCAAATAGGAAATCTTTATACCCACCCACACCCTATTCTGTAGCATAAAACTAAGGCAACAATTATTCATATACCTCCAAGTAATTTGCAGGCTCCATACAAAAATCTCATTTAAAATAAGAAATTGCTATTTCTGCACATTTATTCTCCCCAAATGCTGGCTAATTGCTGCAATGGCCATTATAAAGAATAATTTTCGCTTAGTGAAAAAAAAAAAAAAAAAAGGAATGAAGAGAACATTTTCTGGTTTTGTTCCTCTGCGGAGGCTCTATTCAGCGAATCCTGAATGCACAGCGTTTCACTGCTACATTTATTATGCTGAGAGGTCAAGTATTACACAGCATCTTGTATTACGCTTTGCATGCTAAGTATTTCACTTCACAAATTGACCCTTCGGTGTACTTACTGCATAATGCTCTAAAAACCCAGCTAAAACGCAGGACAATTAGCAATACTTTGGCTCCCGCTTAACAATGGGGACACCAATGTAGGTGATTGCATTTACAGTGTTGCTTTCTTCGCAAAACATTTTTGACACATTAAAGGTACTTTGGAATTGTGCAGTACCAGTCGCCTCTCTCGTGAATGGCTTTTTCCAGCGCGCAACCGAGAGAAACAGTCACCGTAGTTTAGGGCTTAATTGAAAAGAATTCAGCCGCGGCCTTATGAAGCACCAATTAGAGGGATATTATATCATAAAAAGCAGTAATATCCATTTTCAGGCTTGTGCACCAGCCAATACAAAGTAGGGCAACGGCTTAAAAAGGGACGGAGCGGCGACTTTCCGCGGAGCGGGATGCTCGGAGCAGGGGGCGGCGCGCACGGGGAGCGCCGGGAAAGCCCCGGGGTAGCGGCGGCTGAAAACACCCGAAGTTGCCGGGATTTTATATTTATTTAAAAAAAAAAACAACACCCTATTATTATTTATAGCTGTAATCATGGAAACAAACAGAACCCTCCATTAGCGCCGGCGGCTCCCCCCCCCCGCTTCACTCCCTCACGGCAATCCCCAGAGCGGCAATTTCTTTGGGTTCACTGTGAGCGGGGGAAAAAAAAACCAACACAAAAAACAAACACCAAAAAACAAACCCCAAAACATAAATTTATCGCCCCCGAAAATTTTTGGATTCCGCCCGTTCGAGCTGCTCATAAAGGAACATCGATAGGGCCGCGGCGGAGCGTCTCCTTCACCCCTCCCTCAACGCAGCTTCCCAGGGAGGCGGGGAGGAAGCCCAGGCGGCCCCGCTCCCCCCGCCGGCCTCGAGCGGCCCCGCCGAGCCGGTTAAAACGCCGCCGCGCTAGCTGAAAATATTCTTTAATTTATTTTATTTTTAACTGGAGGGAAACGGAGAGCGGGAAGCCAAGAAGCCCGGTGCGGTGCCCCGGCCGCGGTGCTACCACCTCCCCGCCGCCGACAGAGGGGCCTCCCCGCCCCTTGCCGGCGAGCTCGGCGCTACCGGCTCTGGCGGGGCCGGCCGCTGGAGGGGTGCCCGACAGGCGCCATTCTGCTGGCTGAGGCAGGGCCACCATTGTAGTGCCCCGCACGGGTGGCATTCCCTTGCCTCAGGCAGGTGAAGGGCCTCCCGAGCGCCACTGCCAACTCTCGGGCAGGGCAGCACCTCACAGCAGCCATTTTGTTACCTCAGGTAGGGCGGCTGCCTCCCAGGCGCCATTGCTTGGCCTCTGAGAGGGGAGCACCTTACAGCAGCCATTTCCCTACCACAGGCAAGGGCAGCTGCCTTTGGGGAGCCATTGCCCAGCTGTGGGCAGGATGAGGGACATACGTAGGGGTGCCAACCGCAGGGTCCATCTTTGAGCTGATTAAGCAACAGGAGTCCCAAACCTCCTGTGTCCTGCCCAAGAGGGAGCCCCCTCACAACATTTCCTACCTAACGGTGATGCTCTTTGCAGTCAGGGTGAGGACTTTGTGGGGCCTTGTGCCACAGTCCAGGGCTGGGAGAGTGCGCTGGAGGAGACCAAAGGCAGTTTTAGGCAGGCACCCAGGACAGACTGGCTTTTCCAGTTGCTGGAAGGATGTGGGCTGTCATAGGAGCTTCCCTTCATTCAGCCCCGTACCATTGCACTGCACCTGGAGGTGCCAGGAGGCCACCTCGGCACCAGCTGTACAGCGGGCCTGCTTTTGGCCTGTGGGAAGGACATGTTGTTACAGTAGTTAACCCAACCAGACCATTTCTAAGGTTTACCAGAGTATTTCTAAGGTGTAAATCTCTTTGTGTTTGATGACATTTAAAATTAGGGGAAAGAGAAAACTCAGGTGTAACATGATTAAACTCCCTTTATGCATCGGCCAGCATGGTTTTGACAGCATGTCCCCCACCTGCTCTTCAGCCCATGGGCACAGTAACCTGTTCCTAGCTCCTTCACAGCCAGCAATGAAAGGGTAAAGCCCAGTGTCAACACAACTGGTAGAGAGATTTTCACTGTGACTTCCTGAAAACATGGTGAATGGGTACCTCAGGCTGTGTCCCTGTGCAAACACACGCCCTCAAGGGGAACCACAAAGGCTGTATGTAAAGGAGGACAGCACAGAGTTACAACACATCGGATGCCTCTTTTGCTTTTCTCAATCCACATATTCTCTTCCTTTCTCTTTTTCCTTGGAGCTGGCACCAGGTCTTTAGCACTGTCCTGGCAACACAAGTGGAGCTGGGATCATTGTATGAGGGAAGAGGATGAGTAACAGCAGGAAACTAAAGCTAAGCGATGTGGAGGGAGGGGACCGCTGGGGGCAGGGAGCTGTTGGATGCGTGTACAGTCAGGGCAACACTATCTCCCTGCGATCCCAGCTCTGTTACACGCGCTTCATGTGCTTAAGAGACGTCCTGTAAATGATAAAGCAGAATTTTTCCTCTGAAGTGAACTGATAAAATAGCACGTTTCAATGGAATATGGTTCCATCAGAGCTCCTCTGTCTTGCTCTCGAGACAGTCTTCATGCATAAAGCGCTGTTGTTTGTGAAGAGGAAGAGCTTTGAGGACTGATAGCAGCTGTAAACTCTAGAGTGGCCCTGCTTTAGCAAGTGCAAAGTCACATGTTTTCCTCCACTAAGGGCTTTTCGGAACTGCACATAGCAGTGAGTCATGCTTTTTTGCCATACTTAAATTTGTGGCAGCTCACTTCAGGTCAGACAACTTAATCACATGAATGGCTGCTGGTTCAGCTTTGGCAGTGCCAGTGGCATCTGACGGCAAACTTTTCAGCACCTCTGTATAGCCCTACCTGTCTTAACCCTAAATTAAATCTTTTGAACAAGCTATAAACAAACAAGGAACCAAACCTGGCTAGGTGTCCTTTGTCTGTGGGCAAATGGTATTAGGTGATGATGCCGGAGAGCAGCGTGTGATGATGGTTTTCATATTCTGCTTAATTAGAAATTAATTGGAAATGGGGGATATTTACTGTGGCCACAGACTGCAGCTGTTTTAGCTCATTCTTCTCAGTGCAGTGTTAGACTGTTCCAAGTGGACAGCACTTCCGTGTTACAGCAGCCAAAGCAGTGGAAACCTGCTCTGCTGCACATGCAGGAGTAACCAAATGTGCAGCATTCTGGGCTTTAAGTTTGAGGGATTTATGTATGGTACAAAATATGTGCTTGCAGGGACCTGCTGCAAGGCTGCTGTTGGGAGGCCTATGTGACATGCAGTGATTCAGTATGGTTGTAAAATGGGATGTAACTGACATTAACCAAAACATATTTTTCATATGCCTTACAGAGAGAAAAATTTTTATATACATCAGTTAATGCAATCACATAGCTGATGAGATGTGGCTGGTCTTGATGGAAAATAAGTATTTGATACTACATCAGTATGCTTGCATCACTCTGGTGTGGCATATATCTCATGGCACCCTGCCTGTACTTTTGGATCCCTGGTTTAAAAGCAACATTTAACCTTTATTCCAAAAAAAGAGAAGAATTACTTAAATATTAGTAAAGGTTGGTTTGCACCAAGCTAGCGACATCAGTTGGCAATAGCTGCAACACGGTGTTGAATGGATAAACTCCTTAGCAACATAACACTTGACAGAATGATGCACATGCTGATAAGTCCATTGAAAATTATAGGCTAGTTGTAATGTAAAGCTTGAGGAAACCATGCTGAAATATTTCTGAGACACTATTTTTATGCCTGCCGTATTGGAATTGAGTTTTAATGGACGTGCAAGGTAGGTGTATGTTGAACGTTATGAAGACTTGCCTTCCTTTAGCCATTATGTTAATCCCAAACCAAACAAACTAAAGACACAAAAAGAGGAGGACGAAAATACCCAATAGGAAAATTCTAAGAAGGAACAAGCTTGCAACAATCAGCAAAAATGGAGAAAAAGACAGAGAATTAAGTATCATTGTACAATCAATCAAACTTCTGTATTGTGTCTATATTGTTGGTTGCTAAGTTTGCGATTGTTATTTATAAAGTATTTCAATTACTTATAAAGACTTAAACAGCTAATCAGTTAGAACTGACATATATTTTGGCTAAATACCTATAATTACAGTTGTTTCATACCTGAGCCCCTGTTACTGATGTTGTGTAACAAGCAGTCCTGATTGCTGACATCAGCCCACTTAATGTTCCTGCATTTATGTGATAATTAGATAAAATCAAATAAAGACTTTCTAGTAACTTCATAAAATACAGTAAATACATTTACTGAGATTAGTGTAGATCTAAAATATTATTTATGGTTTCATCTTTTTCTGACAGCAAAAAGGAGCATGAAAATACATAAGTGTTTTAGCTATGAAATTTTACTTGCTAAATGTATGGTTTCCAGTGTAACAGCATACAGGTCTGTGATATGTGCAGTGAGATGTGTAGAGGTAGTATCTTTGATTAGACTCACTATTTAGAAAAAAGCAGACAATTCAAGGCTTTGTGCTTGGAAGCTTTCTGCTTTTTCCAGCTCCATCAACTCTCACTTACACCCTTAGACCACCGCTGCTGCAACATGGACATTGCATGTTTGTATTGACCTAGAATACTCAGAGGACCAAACTAAGACACCTTTGTAAATGAACATGTGGAAATTATGGTCTGTTTAGAAATGAAGCTTCAGATATTTTAGAATACCAGCTTATTCAGAAGATGCTTCAGATATGCAAGGTTAGAAAAGCTGACAAAAAAACGTTCAGTCATTCTACATAAGGTGTGACTGAGTTGCAGATTTGGATTGAGTTGTAGATCTTTCTGTTTAAACTGAAAATCTCAAAGCATCAGTTGTTCAGTACATGCTACAAGCGAAATGTATGGGTAACGTACAGGTTGCAGAACATCACTTAATGTTAGAGTGATAGAAACGGCTTTGTTGACTCCAAGGTGAAATTCATCGTAGAGCAGAGGGTCTGCAAAGGGAGTTTTTTCCTACATTAGCCTGGCAATCTGGATGTGTAGGGAGCGTGAGCAAAGTGACCACTCTGCAGCAGTCACTCAGTGCCAGTTGGAAGCCAGAGGGGAGGATGTTCTCTCCCAGCATTGGCCGCATGCACCGAAGGTGACCACGGACTCCAGGAACAGTCTGTATTGGTTTGCATTTTCTTCTTCAGTCTGTGGGGTAGAGGAGATTAGCACTGCAGCATGTCAGGCTGTATACAAACAGGCAGTCAAATTCCAGTCCTCAAAGCTTTCTGCTCTCCCCTGTTCAAATCTTTATTTCACTGACTGTCATTCAGTCATACTAAAGCTCATCCCACTAGACAGTCCGTGATTGGGTCCTAGCCTTTTGGATCAGTTTGCTCTTAAGCTTCCCTTAGTCTGAATAAGCTTCAGCACTGCTGCTTTCCTTGACATCTCTGACATGTATCCTAGGCATCTGCTTTCTGTCTTTAATCCCTTTACAAAAATGGGTTCTTGCTGGCCACCTGCCGTAAGCCTGCAAGAGCAGCTTTGGCTTACCAGGCTTCTCATTAAAGCAAGCATCCTGAGCTCCAACTTTCCAGGCTCCAGTTTGTCACTTCCTGGGCATGTGTAACACAGTTAAAGTAACACAACGCAAAGTTAGTCAAGATTTCGAAGTCAGTCATTCTGTACCTGGACTAATACAGCTGTAGACAAAAATACCAAAACTTTACAGATATTTCTTCACCTCATCAGTCTTACATGTCCTCCATATTCAGATGAGAGTACCTCTCGTCTGAAATCTTTGCCTTCCCTATCCTGCCCTCACAAGCTGTTCCCTGAATCGTAGAATTTCTCTTCTGTGTATCCATTTTCTTTCTCCTTCAGCTGATCCTGCAGTTAAGCAGAACCATTCTGCTTTGGAGGTATGCCCATCTGTTCTGCCCTGGCATTCTCTGTCTGTGCGAGTTACCTTTGCGTGACTCTGCAGTCTTTCAAACTGTGCAGTTTAAAAGTAGTCCTGTTAGTTCCTGTCCTCTTTCCAAATCCTTCAGAAAGGTTGGAAACAAATGGTTTCATCCAGGATATGGCTATTTCATTGCTTCAAAATTACTTTTGATTGTTTCTCATCAGGTGGATTCATGGCAGAGCCATGATGAAAAATAGCCAATTTTGCAGACTTTAAGAAAAAAAAAATGGAATAGCAGTTTAATAAAACCAGTGAGAATGTATACATTATGTACAGATTTTCAAGACTGTCACATGGGCATTTCCATATCTTGTGATTTTACCAGGAAATTCTTAATATTTATGCTTGCCCAAAATGTCTTGTTTTTGGAAGTATGTGGCTACATGAAAACACCAGCTTTCATTTTCTTCAGAAAATTCTCATGTGAACATAACCATAGCATGGCTGCATTGGATCAGATCTAGCTAATCCAGGACGCAGTGCCTGACAGTGTTCAATAGCAAACTCTCAGAATCTAACAGATAGGGAAAGTACAATGTGATACTACTGTGGTTTCACTTCCACGTCTAAGCAATCAATGGTTTAATGATTTCCTGAAGAGAAAGTTGCACTGAGGTCATGTTGTGACTAGTAACCACATGAAGAGTTTCCTTCCATAAATTTGTCTAGTTTTTTTGGTACTCCTGGCCCCACAAAATCCTACATCAATGAATTCCACAATAAGACTTTGCAGCATTTATTCATGTTACTTTTAAGCCTGCTGCTTTGCACTTTCACTGGATGCCCTATAGTTCTTCCTTGTTCACCTTCTTCATGTCGTTCTTTACAGGTCTTTGTTTCCAAGCTGAAGAGTCTCAATGTATTAAGCTAAGACTGAGAAAAAAAATGTGTTATCCTTCTGATAATTCTGACTCCTTTTTTTTTTTTTTTTTAGTCCTGAATCTGTTGTAACTTTGCTATATTCCTTTGTAGTGAGTTCACTATAAGGCTATTATTTAATATGTGGCTGCAGTACGGACTCATTCATGAGATACTTCCTGTTTTCTTCTCTGTCCCATCCAGTAATTTTTATCATGTACCACATGTCATTACTGACTATTGAACTGATATTTTCAGAGGGCTACACAAAAACTGCCAAGAGCTCCTTTCTGCACAGCTGGTTAATTTAGGGTTCATCTTTGTGTATGTAGAACTCTGTGTAAGGGGATTAGGTTTTTTCAGGTCTGATATTTTGCATACATCAACATCAGATTTGTCAGCCATTTTAGTGGCCACTTAATAAATGTCTTGAGATCTTTCTGGAACCCTCTATAATCACCTTTAGTTTTGAAGAGCTTGAATATCAGCAACAGTCTTCCATTTCTTATGGCACTCCCTTTTTTCTCGTCATTTATTAGTGTTCTGGACAGATAACTAGAATGTACTGGTAACCTACTTATATATTTTTTATCAACATGGTGAAAGCTAGACATTTGTTCCTGTCATTTAAGCACAGAACCTACCCTCTTATACCAGGACAGCTTCGCTTCAGAGCCTTTGGTGAAGAACCTTATCAAATTTATTATTTTTTTTAAATCTTCCATACACTGTGTAGCCACTGTATGAACACTGATATTTTTTTTTAAAGTAATCCTGGAGTTACTAACTGCTGTTTGTTCAGAAAAACTGAGGGGGGAAGGGGGGAACCAAATGCTCAAATTTAATAAATGCATAGACAGGATCCTACACATATGTTAAAAATTGTTATTTTAAAGCCTGTTTTGTAACTTCTCCGTGACTGGTGTTGGCAATGCAACTAATTGCATGTAATTGGTAGTACTTTAGTATTTATTTCCCTTCCCATTCTGTATGGCTTTTATTATGTATGGCTACTTGTAGTTAGGGAGGAGGTGCCTCACTGAAAACCCATTTCACTGAAATAAACCCTAAGATTTACTCTGAAATTGAAGGGGTTTTCCGAAGTTCCTGGGCTTTGCGTTAGTCCTGTGCGGAAGGCAGAGTATCAGGCACTGTAAGCCAAAGCTACTTTTCCTATGCAAAGAACGGAATGGTGTGGAATGCTATCATTAATAGGCACTCATAGTATTGGAGATAAATGTAGAGGGGGAAACTGTAAGCATACTTATAAATATAGAAAGCTTAACTATACCATTAATCTACGATCACCAAAAAAGGACTGCATTGAATCACAGGATTTGAAGATACTGTGTTTCCAAGAGTAGCAGGCAATACAGCTGCTAACCACAGTTGGACATTCCAACACAGACTTGGGTCTTCCAGCAACAGATCCTCTCTGTGTCCATATCCTGCTCCAGGTTTCCCATGTGTAATACCAAATGAGATGGACAGAAATATAAGGAAAATGCAAGGACTGAGATGGTCTCGGTTACTCTTATTGAGTCCCCAATGGGAGTAGTCTATGTACTATGGCCATCACTAGCCATTGAGTCCCGCTTATGGAACTACTGATCCTGACATTATTTTAGTAAGTGGAGGTCATAAGAGCTATAGCATGTATCTCTTAGAGGCAATCCTAAAACTGGGGATATTGAGAATACACGTTTGCTTTCTTAGTGTTTGTGCCTTCCCTGCTATTGCTTTTGTATCACAATTTAAAATATCAATATCTATACTTCACTGCAGCTTGCTACTTTGATAGAGAAATGTACTTGACTCCCTACAGTTATTGCAATTGGAGGGGGATCTGATTAGGATGCTTTTCCTAATTAAGTGATATCACCTAAAGTGAGTTTCCCTACCATTGTCTCACTGCAGTGTAAAAATAACAACAGAGAAGAATCATTTGGTTATTTTATTTTCCTGATTAAAATGTCTTTACTCATTCATATTTTACAGGCTAAAATTCCATTTTAATGAAAGACTGAGGGTCAGTTTTCTAACACAGCTAATTATGTGTCCTCATATCCCAATCACAGTTAGGGCTCAATTTTGTTGAATTCAGCAGCAGCACGTCTCAGTAGATCCATATGTAAGGAGGAAGCCCAGGGTGGATATTCAGCCACCAGAGATCAAACAAAGGGTCCTTCAGAGGGTTTTTTGTCTGCAGTCAAGCCTGAGAGAAAGCTAGGTATCATCCCCTCCCCAACCAAATGCAGCATATAAGTGGGTCTTCACAGTGTGCCTGAACTTCTTTGACTTCAGCTGATTCCATAAGATCTGTGTATTTCAGATTCAATTTTTGTTTCTTCTTTGCCAATAAAGCACTCTTTCCTCAGGGCAAACACTTCTGTAGAGTTTTCTCTCATTCTGTGCTCTTTTTAAAGGTCCAGCTGAGCCCATATTTTGACCAAAATTCTGCTTTCCTAACTGATGCAGATAGTTCCATTGAATTGATTGGCCAAATATGGGGAGGTTAGAGCATCTTTTTGTATGTCTCTTGTTAGTAAATACAAATAAGATAGATGAGCTCTGTATTTTATCAGCACCCAGTCTTTGGTTCCCCATCTTATTAAGGGTATCTGTTCATGAAGTTGCATAAGAAATGTTTTAAGACCTTAAAAGGTAAAAACACATGATCTTAAAAAAGATGTTTCTCCCAGGAAGAGAAATAGTTTGCTATGGCAAAAGAGCTATTTTGTTTAAGAAGATGCTGAAAGTTAAATATATTTCTTTCTCTTTTTAATGAATTGCAGGCACAGCTGTTGAACCCAAGTATACACTGGAAATAAAATGTATAATCCAAGTGCTGCAATTCTTGCAGCCAAATACCATATTTATGGAAATCATGCCCAAAACAACTTCAAGACTTCGAGATCAGGCCCAGTTAGATAGATTTTCTAAACAGATTATTGTGTGATGTTCATTCATTCATTTATTGTTTGTTTACTTGTAACACTAAAATTTATGGTGCTTCGGTTTCTTCTGATAATTGTGTGCAGCACAGTTTAAAAAGCAATTTCCTTTATAGTACTATAAAACTTGAAGCAGGATTTGATATGGTTCATTCATTTCATTCTGACTAGTTGTACTCCGTGTGGAGTACTGCATCCCTGCGCTGCTGTCTTCTGTGTCTTTGTGTCTGTGTGCTTAGCCATTAATGGAAAAATAGACTTTCCTGCAGTTCTGAGTTTTCTTTCTTCTGCTTCCTTTCCCAGTTCTGTTGTTTTTATTGATTCTATTACAATAAGTAACACACAAAAGAGAAGATTAGGGCAGAAAGATTTCCCCAGTCCATCAATAAATTTCCTAGGCTTCATTAGCTGTAATTTCTTGAAAAGACTTAGAGTTACATTTACATTATGTAAATAAAATGTATAATCCAAGGGATCAGCTCTTTCACATTCAATAATGTGTACCAAAAATAATTCAGCTGAAGCCAGTGGCTTAAAATTTGTACGAGAGAGCAGAAAACCAGGCTGGTGTACAAAATGGTAAATTCTTGTCACTTCTGCTTAAGCAAAAATCTAGAGAAAGACAGCTGTGAGAGTTTTGTCCAAATAAGAATTTTGATCCTCAGCCAAGGAGCATGAAGACGACCAGAATTAAGAACCAGTATTTTCTAGATAGAAGTGTTTGATAGACTGCTCTGTGCTTGTGATTTTTTTTTCTTCAAATGTTTTTCTTTTCATTTGTACACACTGCGCCAGATTCTCTCCTCATTAGCAGAAGACAGTTTTGCCTGTTGAAAATGATGACAAATGCAGTGATTTAAACTCTTTTTAAAAATTGCTCATACAGTATATCCTTTTGAGCCAAAGTCTAATCTCAACTTTCCAGAACTTCTCATCATTCCCTTTACAACTTTGTCTGTCCAAAGGATTAAAATATTTTACCTAAACCATTTGACCTTTCCCTGAGATAGATTTGCTTTCAGAAACAATGAGTTCAGAGACAATTCTGTGACTACTTTAATATTCAAAGTTGGCATTATAGCACTAACATTTTTCATCGACCACTTTTCTTAAGATTGCCCTCACAGTTACGAACATTGGGGTCTTTACAAGCAAGCAGTGTCACATTCACAAATGTTTAATTGAAATATGAACATGAATGGCACAATTGTGCTGCTGGTCAGTTTTGAATATCTCCTGTAATAGAAGCATTACAGAATTTGAAGGCATATGCTCTATTGTAGTAGTAGTTTATTAAATACAAATGAAATTTCAGAGAGGCTAAAGAGCAGCCTTTGAAAATGCATTTAATTCTGCTTTCAATTTTTGTTGCAAGGGGTTTTGAGTTGTTTTGGTTTTTTTGTTGGTTTGTGTGGGGGTTTTTTCAAAAACGAGCAAACTAATGATACAAGGTAGTTGCCTCTTAAAGTAGGAGTCCTTACATTCCCTCCTCCTAATTAATCCCATCCCCAAACCCCATTCACTTTTGCAATAAAGGTGGCCCCTGTTTGGTTGGGTCTGGTACATTTACAACTGAGGGGCAGAAAATGTCCTAATAGTACTTATATGCTGTTATAATATGAAGAGCAACAAACAGTGAACAAATATTAAATAGTGGCTGAGGAAAATACGTTGTCAGGATTCAGAAGGTTCACAAGAAAGCTTCTCCGCTCAGCGTGGCTTTTTAGACAAAAGATTTTTTTGTCTTTTGCATTCTCTAATATATATCCTGGTTTCAAAACAAGCATCTGAGCTTGGAAGCACTGCTTCTGACCTGAAAAATCACTATGTATTTATAAATATGTACACAGTGAACATAAATCTCAAATTTTAAAATAATACCTTTTAAAGCAAATACTATATTCTGATGTATTTAGTGATAGTAATCCACGGACAAGCTTTGGTGTTCTTCACAAAAGGGAAGTTACTGTTACTTCTTTGGAAAGAAAGCATTTTAGACAGTTCATCTCAGCTGTTAGGTAAAATGGGAAGCTGTTTAGTGCCTTTCTGAGACTGTAAAATATAGTAAATTTTACATGCCTGTTTGAAATGCATGATGCAAAGAGTCTTAAGCTTTTAAATACATATCTTGTACAATCAAAATTATATTAAATAAATAAAATGCATTAAATATGGTTCTTCTCCATAGCAAGTAACTGGCCTTACACAAGTAAACTCTGCAGCCTCCTGTGGGCCAGAACATTAGTTGAATAGTTGCAATAAGAAGAGAGAATCAGATGCTATTTAAAGGCATTAAGCAAAGTGTAGATGATTAATACAGGTAACTCAGCTGTGCATTCAGTTAATAGGGAAATAATTGTTATAATGTAGCACTTCATTATTTGTAATGCATTAAATGGAGATTTTTATATGATGCCTTTACAGAGCAGACAGTTCTCTTGTGTAACAGATAACTAAAGTACACAAAAATTACAATAAATACAGAAAGGCTGAAAGATCTTTTAAAAAGCAATATGTATGATTTGATGATTAAGAATAGATATTAAACCCCCCAAATGCTAAGCAAATAGGATTACAAACCACACTGTTCAGTGGTTTAATCTCTGTTTTTATGGAAATCATTTAAAATCTCTTCTCTCATGCAGGAAAGACTGTCTGAAATACCTCCATATTTTGAATGACCCAGCTATGTATTTTCTAGTTATTTTCTTCATGCAGAGTGTGGGAAATGTTTATTCTGAAGCCCAGATGAAGCACCGGTGTGAGAAACGCTGTAAAGCATCTAGTGTTGACTGAAGCTAATTAACTGCGATGCTTCAGTGTTGTTCTCAGTTTTAAGCAGGAACACACAGCACAATACCTTTTATTTTGCTGTTCAATAGATTTTTGCTTAAAAACAGATGAATTCAATATCCTTACAATTTTAACCCTTTTTTCCTTAAAATGTTCTTAGTAGATACACTAGAAATATTTCCAATGACATGTTGCTTTTTATGTTTTAAAATTAAGCATAATTTGGTAAACTTGCTCTAGTGTTGTGCCCTTATACACGTACATGTGAAAGGTACTACATTGTGATTGCGTTTCCAAATCAGAGCTACATTTTTTCAGATATGTACACAAAGAAAACAAGCCTAGACATTGAACAAACTGAAAGAAAATCAGTGATTTATTTCCCCTTCTTCTCTCATATAGAACCTAACCTTGATTCAGAAGTAAATGCTGTTATCCCCTACGTCCTACATGTTCTTCTGTATATCTGTGGAGACACATACATTCAGGGTGTTAGAATACTAAAAAGCCATTTCGGTGCTATAGAAGCAGGCATTTTGTTATTGTGCAAATCAGGTTGGTTTAATATTGAAAATGTGTGAAATTATTTGCCTTTAGTTGATGCCACTGAAATTGTAATATCTAAAGAAAGTTCAGTGCAGTGAATATTTAAAACAAACCAGCACTTCTAAATAATTTGATTAAAAACATTTTCCGTTGGCTACACACCACACACACAAAAAAATCTCTGTAGTTTTTCATCTGACTGGCTGCAAAATTATCTATCAGCTCTTCACACCACTTTCCAAATCCTTTATCCTTGTTTCAAAAGTGACGGTTTATTTTTGCTACAGTTTCCTCATTCCTGCCCATACTGACTCTAAGAAGCAAAATCAGAACAAGATATTAATCTAAAACCAGAGTGTATAAAACTAGTCATCTAAAGATTTTAAATTTGGGAACAGTTCAGGTCTCCATCACGTCTGAGCCTGTCCCCTGTCTGCAATGGGAGCTCTATCCCACTCGGAATCGGCATCTCTTGAGGCTGTATCTTGTGATCAATCTGTGCTCCCCGCTCTCACTCCCCCTCCGGGGCATCGGATTCTTCCCATGCTGAGGAGGGCTGCAGGGACCGGAGGGACAGACAGTTGGCTAAAACACGCAAAAACATACTCCAGACTGAAAACGCCAGAGTGAAGGCTGTCAGCTGTTGGACTGTGAAATAAATCAGTCCCAGCTGAAATGCTATGTATATTTTATGCTAACAGTAGGTAGGACCTAGCTGCTCCCCCATCCTTTCTCTCCATCCCCTGTTATGCCCCTCAAGCAACCATGACATATTCTCGGACCCCTATGAAATCACACTTCTATAAAGTGGAATTGGAGCTGAGAGGCCTCTTCAGGCTGGGGGTCAGTGAGAGCATACTACATCTTTTGTTTCTGTTACGCTGCTCCTGCTGCTTATAGGGATTTGAAAGCAAAGAGAGGAAGGAGAGACTTGTGACTGAGATGTTAGCTGCACGGTTTGGCAGGCTGCTTTCTCCTTCCCTGTCATGCCACAGACTTCCAGAAGAGCCTTGAGCTTGTTTCTTCAACTCCCTCTAACTCGGTTTTCTCATCAAGATCTACCCTTTTTCTCCATCTTTTTCTCTGGTTGAGGCTGGGGCTGTTTCTGGGGTTTAGGCACTGCAGTGAGATGATTAAGCCCTGCTTTATGTATACGTCATCATCACCTTTGCACCAGAAAACATCACAGGTCCTATGTGTGACGTGATCCTCCATGGAGAAAGCAGAAATTCATTCCAGTTCTGATCATGGTCAGTTTTTCAGTCTTTTTCAGTCCACAGAAGAACACGCGGTGAAATCCCACCTTGTGTGAAGTTTCCACAGGGGTTAAGAAGAGAATAGAGCCTGCTTGTAATAAATAAGTATCCGATTACCTATTTACATTAAAGCCCTTTCTATGGTGTTAAATATTCAGAGAGAAGAATTCTACTCTTGAGCACAACCACTGTATTTCAGTTCTTCCATATTCTCCTGCCTCCTCTCTATTCTCTCTGGCTTTTTATGCTTTTCCTTTGTTTTTGCATCTTCCTCTTTTTCTGCAGCCATTTAAGTTCCCATTACTACCACCTACATTTTTTTATGCTGTCTCCTTCCTCTCGTTATCTGCTACGGTTTTGACAAGAGAGTGACTAAAATTAAAATGGTGTCTGCAATGGGAAAAGAAGGTGTGCCCGGTTTCATGTTTTCTGAAGGCACTGAATAAGGCTTGTTATATTTTTACTGGTTGACTGAGAGTTGGAGGCATTTGAAAAATGTGACTGTGACTACTCTACAGTCTGAATATATCAACTGGGTCATATAGCCCATATCTCTAATATCTCAAGTCTCTAAACCGTGTTTTTTTTAAATTAACTTGGGTCTAGTAATGCTCTGCCTTGGAGGCAGGTCACACCTTTTCCATGGCTGTGGCTCTCTCTCTGTGACTTCTGTGGCCCCTTATTGGAAGTATTGTTGTGTAGCAGCCTTCAAATCTTATTTCAATAATGTTGCTCTGGATGTGAAACCAGAATTGCATAAGAAAGGGTAGTCTCATTCTTAGCATAAAAGGCTAAAGTGAAAAACAAGTTTTAGATTTGTTGGGAATTCTCCGTTCCCTTACTGTATTGGGTCTGAAGAACCCCTTTTATTGGTGGTGTTAAAGACTTGTTGCAGCAGCCTGTTAAGGTAGAATTTTCAGCCTCAGTCAGCTCCTGATACACCCGCATGAACTGCCAGCAGAGCTGACTCCTCTTTCCTCTCCCTCCCTCTTTTCCTGCAGAAGTGGTTAGATTGGAAGCTACACACAAGGTATGTAGGGGCAGCTACGGCAGCGTATTCATTCCAGCAACAGACAGGTGGCCCAAGCTCTCTGGAGGCCTCTCTCTCTCTTGGGTCACATACCCAAACAGCCCAGACTAACTGTAGCTTGGAAAGAGACTCTGAAAGACAAGCTGCCTTGTGTTTCTGTCATGCATCTGCTTTCTCCAGGTAGACCTAGACCATCAAGGAACTTGTCTGACAACTGAGTACTGGAGCCCTGTAACAGCTGACTATAGCAGGGAGAATGGCCGAGATCAATTTCCTCTTCCTATAAAGCCATAGCACTGAAGCTTAAAAGATTTACGTTGAAAAAAAT
>JAOXNO010000041.1:39106310-39151488 GCA_028565335.1 Limnodromus scolopaceus
CCCCGGCCTTTTTCCCCTTTCTGCGCGTGTTTTTCAGTACGGTCTTTGGTTTTGTTCCTACAGAGAGAGACACTCGACCTTGCCATGGTGGTTTGTTTTTTTCACACGCACACCCCACCACTTTTCCCCCCCCCGGATTTCTCAGGCACATCAGCTCCGTGCCTGTTTTATTAGCCTTAAAAAGGAGGGGGTGGATGGAGGGGAAAAATAATTAAATACCACAGGATCCACCAAAATGACGCTGCGGTCGGCTCAAATCAGAGACGAACGACAGCGCCTGACCGCGCAATTTGCGGGGCAGGAGCAGCGACTCCGTTTCTCTCCAGGGGGTACGAAGTGGGGAGGCCCCAGGGCCGGAGCCCGGCAGCGGGGAGCGGGGGGGGGGACGAGGCGCCCGCCGCCCGCCCTGCGCCTTCCCGGGGGCGCCGCCGGCACGACCCCTTCCCCCGCCGGCTGCGGCTGGGCGAACTGCTCGATCCTCCCCGCTGGAATAAGCGCGGGCTAAATCTCCTCGGAAGCATCGCTCCATTAGATTAACCCGAGCGAGCCCAACCTTGACTCTGCGCGGGGTCTGGTGAAGGGGCAGTTAAAGGGAGAGCTCTGCACTCCCCCTTGGCCGGGGAGAGGGCTGGAACTCTCTCTCTTTGTAGCTCTGACCGCTTGTTCAGAAACACACCGACGCGCCTACAGGCACAGCTACACCCCGCCAAGGTCCCGACAGCACTTTTTAGCCCCGCTAGATCGCTTTTTAGCAGCAGGTCAGCCTCTGCTCCTCCTTCCCCGTCCCGAATGAACTACGACGGGGCGGGCGAAACCGCGGACAAGCGGCGAGAAAGCTTCTTCTCTGCTGCCCTGGTTCCGTCCGCTCACCCTTTGCTGTCAAGCCCTCCACCCGAGTTTCGTCTGCCAGAGCCGGCTCCCCGCAGCCCGTGGGGAGGGCGGCCGCCGCGACAGGGTCCTGCCTGGGCTGCCTCTACTGATGTGCTCGTTTACCTGGTGATGCTGCTTAGTAAAACTCTCGAGTTAAAAGGAAATGCTAAGGAGGAGAGCAGGGAAGACGAGATGCGTTTTGCCTGGTGGAAGCATTTTCATGAGAAAGGCACGGTCTTCACCCCGTGTTTGCAGAATGCGGCTACACGGACGTCCCTTCAATAGCTTCTGACCCCACACAATCCGTTTGATAACACTCGAGAGGTGGAAGAATGGGAGACTTTGTCAATCAAATGGTGCCAATCCCAATGGAAACGGTGCCACCAAGACCGCAGCGCGTTTCCTCATCAACTGGATTGCGGGGGCTGGGAACTCAAGGATCAGCTTTTGAAAGTGCGCACAGGGCTCTCCAAAGACAACAATGTCTTTTTTATACGAGCTGCTGTGCCTCCCCAAGGGGAATCAAATGCGCTCGGCCAGCCCGAGCCGCCGGAGAGCCACGGCTCTGCCTTGCCACCCATTTCGCCGGGCAGGAGGCGCAGAGGGGGGCTGGGCATTTCTGCCTGGGCCGGTGCCCATCTCGGCTCCTTGCCCCAAATTGGTTTTCCCCTCTTTTAGGCACTTTCAGCTCCGGCGGTGGCTCCGCGCCGTTCCTCCGCAAGCGGAGCCCACGCAGGAACGCGGCTCCGAGTCAGCGGAGGGCTTAAGCATGTGCTTAGGTGGGAGCGGCCGGCTGAAACCCTTGGGGCACCTGGGCTCAGAGGGGAGAGGGGAAGGGTCCCACGCAACTCGCAGGCAAATTCTTTCTCCACAGGAGAGACACTTTCTAGGAGCAACTTTTCGGTAGAAAGGCGTGAGCCCCTCCGTGCTCCCCGTGGGCCGGTTCACGGGTGCGTGTCTGGCTGCACCAGGTCACCCGCACACGAAGCATCCCCTCCCTGCCCAGCCCTGCCGCCCCCGCTCCCAGCCCCGGGGGTGGGGGGGCGGCCCTGCCCCGCAGCCTGCCCTGCCGCGGGAGCTGGGCTCTGCGGCGGGGCCAGCCGCTCCTAGAGGGGCCTGAGTTAAAGGTGGCAAGAGCAGAGCTGGGACAGAACTCTTTCTTCTCTCCTGGTCATCAGCACAACTTTAACACACCCACAGAGAGATTTAAATTACTCTCCCAAAGCCTTGCGCCTGGAAAAGGGGCACCCCCGAGGCAGCGCGCTGCGACTCTTCCCCCCTCGACCCACCCTCTGCGGGCTCTTAGAAACTTCATCACCGGCTTCTTGTGCGTGTCGGTGTTATTTCCCCTTAGCTCCCCCCAAATGGAACATCTGACCAGCACACTGTGCCCAAAGCCCACGCCGGGAGGGAGGGAGTGGAGAGGAGCGGGGGTTTCCGCGGTGGCCGCGCAGGGCGGACCTGTGTGGCTGTGGCTGCCGGCCGCGGGCAGGGCGCTGGGAGCCGCTCCCTGCCTGGAAAGCACATGCTTGGGCGTGTAAGACACGCTCCCTACGAGCGCTCCCTCTCGGGGGGGAAAAACTCTTGCTGGGGGCTCATGGGGACAATTGCCCCCCCCCACCCCCCCGTGGGAAAGCACCCCCTGCCCCGGTTATCTTGTTCGGGTGGGAGAAACTCCGCAGTACAGCTGTCGAAATCTCTTCTCCTGGCCTGGGAACCTAAGAAAATAAGGGCAAACACCACAGCGTGAAGCGAAAATCCTCACCCCTCCGCAGCGCACGCACAGTTGCTCCTCCAGCTGCTCAGTGCGTGGAGCATCTCGCATCTGGGGTTCCTCGGGGCCCCTTCGCCACCCGTCCCCGGCGGCCCCACTCGCAAGGCTCCGGTGCGAGGGCAGCGCTGCCTCCTGGCAGCTCTTTTCCCTCCTTCCCCAATTCCTGGCGGACGGCTGAGCCCTCCTGCCCTAATCCTCCGACCCCCCCCCCCCCCCTCCCCGTCTTGTCCTTTGCCGGGCCGTTCCCGGCCAAGAGGGCCAGGGTGGGGCCAGGTACGGGGTGCCAGGGCAGGGCTCCCGGAGCCGCCGCGGTGCCAGGGCGGGGGCGGCGGGGCCCCGGGTCACGCCTCGGACCGGCGGCCACACCGCTCCCCGCCGCGGCTGCCACAACCTGGTGACCCGGGGGACAGGGCTGTTTGTTGGCGTGGACGCCCCAGTAGCCTTAGCAGGTTAGGTAGCAGCAGCAGTCGCCCCGATGTAAGAACGGTTGCCCGGCCCCCTCATCCTGGCACCGTTATTATTAGCAATTAATATAATGGCCTCCACATCTGGCTTCCTTCATGTCAGGGGACTGTCACCGCCGCAGCACCGCAAGTACACCTACGTGAGGCTTGTCGTTGCCCCGAAGCACCTTTGGTACACCCAAGCGAGAGGTGATTTCTGGGGAATATTTCTGGAAGGTGGCTGTTGAGACAATTTACAAGAAGTTGTTCTAAAGTGATAGTTAAAAATATAGGCATGGATTACATAGCTATATATACACACGCAAATACTTTTTATCAGTAGATAGCTACGAACAGAATCCTCCCGGGATTCAGCTATTTATCTATTTTTACATACAGCTATCATTATATTACATTAGATACCTTAGCAGTTATGTGGTTTTATATATATACCCGGATATGCCTACACACACATACATACACGTGTGGGGTGCATACCTCCGGCAGTGGGTATGCAATGAGTATATATTTACGCATGCATTCACAGTCCTCAACCCTGTCGTCTTTAAGTGTTTCAAAAAGGAACTCAGCTTTTAAGTGGGTCACCTCGCCGCCCTGCCCTCCCCTCCTCTCTCCTCGCCCTCCCCGTGGGCTCCCCCGGGGCGGCTCCTTCCCTGGCAGCGGTGCCGCCAGGCCCGCGGCCGCGCCGGCGCCGGGGAGAGGGGCTCTCGGCTCGCGGGTGGGGCTGGACACGGGTGTTCCTGTGAGTGCAGAGTGGAGGGGGAGGCCGGCAGCCGCCACAAACGGTTTGATTTGGGCGGCCGGTTTCGGCGCGGCCGGCGGGGAGAGGGGCGCGTTGCCCGGTGCCCCCGAGTCTGGTCTCGAAGCCCCCCCCCCCCCACCTTGCCCCGGCGGGAGGCTGGGGGAGCTGCAGCCTGCCCTAGGCACTCTGCGGGCCAGGCCTCCGCGCCCTCCCGCGCCCTCGGGGCCTCACGGCCGGCAAGCGGCGGCCGGCCGGGTCCGGAGCCGGTGGCGCCCCGGAGGCGGCGGCCGGGCCCGCGGTCGCTCCCCCGCGCCCGCCGGCAGTGCGTGCGCTGGCGGGAAGGCGACCTTTCCCCCTCGACCTTTCCCTGGGGGTAACCAAAGCTCCCTTTTATTTTCAATGTCACTTCGGAGTTTGCCTTTTGTTCCCCGCTACCTCTCGCTTCCAGGGATACGGGCGGCTCCCCGCTGGCTCGGGGAGGGGCGAGCAGTTGCAAAGATATCTCATTTAAAAACGACAATGGAGCCCTTTCGGCCAGCCCGGGTGGTGCCCGAGCTTTATTTTCGGGCTGGGGGGAAGGGAATTGTTTGCTTTGCTTTTGTTTTCACAGCAAAACTCGAGGGCAAGTTACAGGAGGGCTGCGAGGAGCCCCGGCCCTTCCTCATTGCCCCAAGGTACCGGGCAGGGCCACCCAGCCCAAGGCCGGCGCATCCTCCGCCGTGCCCACGGCAGCCGGGGAACGGGCGCAAACTCCGCGGCTGCAGGCGGATCTGTCCGCAGCTGCGCTTCTCCCTCTGAGTGCGGAGTGACCGAGCGGTCCGGTCACTGCCCCTAAATCCTCCCCTGCCTCCTCTCTGTTCTCCAGCCTGTGGCTTGGTTTGAATTTCCGCAGGGGCTTCACTTCGGAAGGAGGCTGCCAGCTGCCCCGTGGTGCCCTTGGGTTGGTTGGGGGGTTTTTTTGTTTTGTTTTTGTTTTTGTTTTGTTTTGTTTTGTTTTTTCTTTCGGCAAGGGCAATCGGTGCAAGCTGGGCCGCCCCATTTGCGCTCCCGCGGCTCCAAGCTGCCGGCCGTGCCCGGCGAGGAGGGACGCCTGAGGGCCACAACCCCGAGGCGACCCACAGCAGCCTCCGCTGGCCACCGGGGGAAGTGCAGCTCCGCGGGGGCTGCAGCTCCCCTGGCCCCGCCGACCTGCTGCTGCCGAAATTTCACCCCGACCAGGACAAAATAAATGAGGAAACGGAACGGGATTTTGCTCAGTCGTCGGCGTGGGAGGCGGATGTAATTACGTGGATATTCGTCCCTCTTCAGCGCGCGTTGCTCCAGATCTAGAGGGAAGGACCTGCTTCTTCTAATGTTGCTGCAGATCCTGCAGGGTCCTGCAGGTCCTCCTCAACACCCTCCCACGGACGTAGCTCAGCCTCTGAGCAGTATTCTTCCCCTCTCTCAGAAAGTACCTGTGATTTGCCCGTTCCTGGATCAAGAGGAACTGTTTAATAATTTGTGCCTCCTCCAAGTGTTCGCTTTTGAGCGGCTCAGTCAAACAGTTTCAAATCGTGCTCTTGACAGTTTGTGGTCACATACACAAAAGAGTCTTACTCAAAACGTGGCTGTTGGGAGTGACTCTGCCTCTTCCCCATGTGCCTGTTCCCCCACCTCCTGAACCTGCAGCCCGTGAGAACATCCTGAGAGGGCTGAGCTCAGTGCCTGCTTGGCAGGGGCAGTCTGGTTGCCCCATGCTCTTCTCCAAGTGTGGGGAGTGAATCTGCTGTGCCATCTGGGTCTGAAGTCTTCAGAGGTAGAGCCAAGAAGTCATCAAGCAGGTGGATTTTTTTTTATTTCTTACATGAGCTTTAAAATCAACACATCCCTTGAGTCTTAAAAAAAAAAATCACAATTCACTCTCCCTTGTTTTTCTTCTGTTCCTTTCCTGGGAGAGGGGACACAGGTTTCCTAGGCAAAGAGGACCATTTCAGAAGCCCAAGGGCAATTCTAGGGATGTTTCAGAAATCTCCTTTTCACTTCATGGGAACCAGAGTCTCTGGGAAGATCATGCCCTCAGTCTGGCTAGTACAACTGGTAGGTCTAGTTAAAAGCTGATGTAAAAAGCTAAAGCACAAAGGAAACCATTTGTAGGGAAACTCAACAATGAACTTTATTGGTCCTGCTACCAAACCCATTAACAAAGCTATACGCTCTGCAGCATTGTTTCCAGGCCTGGGTTTTGTTAACCAGCTACTGACATATATATATGGCCCAGGGCGCTGGTGTAACAGGTGCATTCCTCTTGCCAGGAAAGGGTTCAGTTCAGTTCCTAGTTTCAGCTAGTTCAGTTTCTAGGTACCACTCTTGAAAGAGCTTCCTGCTATAAATAAATAGGGTCTCAAAAGTTCATTGTACAGTGGGATGTATGCATGGCACACATGGCAGGGACACACTTGGGCCGTGAGACCTGTGTGCCACAGCGGGAATTCGACTGCTCTGACAAGAGCTCTCATTGCCTCTAAGGCCAGATCAGGCTCCATCAGCTGGACTACCCTGCAATACCGTGCCTTTCAAAGACTGCTCTAAAGCCAGAGTATGCAGCTCGGTCACTCCACCACGGGCATTGATATTGCCGTATGTATATCCATGGAAGCAGAGTCCCTCTATTTCCTGCAATAAATGAAGACTAGGGATAGTGAATTACAACTGTTTGCAATACTGAATTACTGCTGGGAGCAATGGGTGTCTGTGCTTTTCTGTTACTGCACATACCCCATATCCTTGCTCAAATACCAGTGTTTTCACTCTCTGACATTCACTCTGACAAATATGTTTGTTTATAAGAGCTGCACAATGCAAAGGATGGGATCTGATTGGATGTTTTTCTGGCCAAGGAAGGTGAAGAAATGTGTTCATCAAAACATTTCACTTTTTCCTTCTCCCAAGAAGAACTAGTAATTTGGCAAAGAAAGGATGCAGTTGGAAAGGGATGTTTTGCCCACTTTGACAGCTGTGTGAAGAACCGAGCTGCTCCTAAATGATATGCTCTTATTGTAATCAGCACATCTTCCTCTTCCTCAGCAACCTCTCTTCCTTTTGGACATTATATTGATCCATTGAGCAGGATTCTTTGGCTCCCATATTTCTAGGGGAAGCGTAGCACAGTCCCACTTGCAACTGAGTGCTGACCAAAATGTTTCACAGGTATAACAAAAGATGGACCCACCCTTGCAGAATCTTTCTTCCTGGAGTTGATGAGCAAGAAGGAAAGAATGAAGTTCAGCTTGAGGTTCAATTGGGTTGAACAACCAAGAGTTGGAAAACAAAACCAAAGCCTATTTGTATTTTAACCTAAAAAATGCACCCAAGAAGTTTCCAAAGGTCCAGAAGTATTTTACCTTTGAATTAGAACAGCACTTTCTATTAAAATAAAAATCCTAAAACATGTGCTAAAACAAGTCCTTGCTAGTAGCTCTATTTTCTGTTTCCCCAGACATTAGTCATTATTAGCATTCTAGTGCAGAAGAGTCTCCATGTAACAGGACTATCTTCTAAATTACTTTGGATGATAGGCATAATGAAGTTAAAAATTTCACTCATCTTTGCCCTGTCATAAATGAAAGCACATATTATACTCATTCAAAAAATAGCTAACCATAGAGTTAGGTTCAAGTTACATTTTCAATGTAGAAATGTTTATGCTGAAAAAGCCTAGATACTTTCTTGGAAGTAGTTTAATGATGTAAAATAGTCCATTAATGGATTTTGACTACTGTGCAGTTTTTAAAATAATGTCCCTTGTAATTAGTTGTTTCATCATTCTTTTATGTGCCTTGCTTATTTCAAATTCCAGGGAAAGAAGGCTGCTAAGCTGATATAATGAGATAATACCCTCCACTGGCATAAGTAAGGCTATGAGATGGACTGCTACCCACATTGGTAATTATACATGCTCCGTTTCCACAACTGAAACCAGAATGAACACTCTACAGCATTTTACTGTCTCTGAATAACATAACTGAAAAAAACAAGTGAGTAACTTGTTTACGTATTATTACTGGAGGAAGCAACCTGAGCCGGCTGTCCTTGAGTCTGTGGAGTCAAACTCATTCAGTGAGCACTTAACACAGGACTAAGGCGGAAAGCCATTTTGCCATCTACATACAATACTTGCTGTGCCAGCCCTGCCACCCCACAGGGGTGCCAGCTTCAGGTTCTGCACGCCCTACACCATAGCCAGAAGGCAGAGAGAGCACCACAGGTTTGTCCAGTTGTGAGATACAGGCTTTATAGGTGAATAAACCTGACATTTCCATCCCATCTTCTCTGTAGCATCTCAAAATACTCCGTGAATGTTAACGGTGTTAGGGTGAGAGACAGAAGCATTTTATGCCTACTTTGAAACGGCATAAGAGGCAAAGATTTGGCTCATGATCATATGGGAATATGTGGGTCCAGCGTCATCAGTGTGCCCTTCTAGAAAGCTGTTTTTACTAGTGAATGGAGGCAAATTCACCTACTACCTATCTGGCTGCACCGGCAGTACAGCAGCACAGTTTGCTGCCACGGCTGAGAGGCAGGATTTCTGGTAAATAGTACAGGCACAGTCAGAGCAGCTCATTGCTGCAGACAAATTAAGCTCCCAGTGGTCCCTGTGCCTGCACTGAGTACAGAGCAGCTATAAAAAGGTCGAGAGGAAAAACACCTGGGTGACCCAGCAGCTCCCCCGTCCCTCCTCGAGGGGCTGCAAACAGGGCTGCAGGCTGTGCCTCAGGAGCACGTACACTCTGCCATCGCCTGCAGGCAGGGGTCCGTCCTGCCACTTTGCCACCTGTGGCCCAGGACTCTCCCAGAGTGAGAAATAAGGATTGCATTTAAATTCAGTGGGAAGAGTCTCCGGTACTTACAGCCTTTAAAGCTTGCACTGCAAAACCTGCCAAAGAGTACTTGCTTTTCATTAGTGCATTTTGGTGCTTTTTCAGTAAAAAAGCTTTGTCCTGAATGCAGCCTGGAAACATCAAATGGAAATACATATTACATGAAGCAGGGGTTTCCAAACAGATCTTGCTTTGGGTACTGCTTGCTGCAGCAACCCTCGCTGCTGGCAGGGACAGCAGCTGGAGCTGTTGGTGTCGGCTGTGGCCAGGGCTCCTGACCTCGGTGGTACCAGCCCTACACCTCTGCCGGTCTCACCTCCAGCTCCCCAGCCTCTTGTCAACTCTCCCCCAGCACTATAGGGTGCCAACCGTAAGCTTCCCGACCTTTCCCCAGCCACACAGCCTTTTTCTCCCCCCTCTCTTCCTCCTGTTGCACTTTCAGCAGCCACCCAGCACCGGCAGTGTACCGGCAAGAGCTGGCTTTGGTGGCAGAAGCTATAGGACACAGCTTTTGTACAGGACCAGCCTCTAAGCTGAGCACCTTTCTATGTAACGCTCAGAGCAGAGTGAGTGCCAGCAGCAGTATTCAGGCTGCAGGATCTTCCTGCCTAGGAAAACGGTGAATTATAGTGACCAACCACTTCAGGAAAAAAAGGTAAAAAGGTTTCTGAAATGTTTATACCTCTGAGAAACGTTGGCTTCTGTAGAAACTTTCCAATGAACTTCAGATGCTCAGCTCTTTATTGCCTGTTCCTTGCAAAGCATAATGCATTGCTGAATGTGCAGCCCCTCGAACTGATGGGCTTTTCTAAATTTTCATTTTCTGAATAAGTTATTATGTATCCTGCGTTTATCTAAAAATGGCTAGAAATGCAGGACTTTGCCTTTCTCTCAATCTACATGTCATTCCTTTACAAAGCTTGAAAATAGTTTTCCTCTGGTATTTATCCATTTTGCTGTGCTGTATATCCAATTAGGCTATTCTGCTGCAGATTCAGAAATGAAAACAGTTCCACCTCCCTTGCACGCAGCTCCATTTCTCTTCAGTTTCATTTCCCTCAGGGTCACTGTTAGGTGATGATATGCAGTAATGTCCCCAGTGAGGTGCTGTTTCCATTAGCTTTCCCCTTCAGAGGTGGTCAGAGGTCTGAATTCTTATATGATTTGTTTTCTTGGCTACTTAGAAAATAAGGTGCAGTTCTGATCCCTCTTCTACACAGATGAGAAATACTCTGTTTTCGGGTATTTCTTCCTTGTCTAATAAGACAGTGGCTTTTACCTCTGTTTTTAAAATAAAAAGTATGTTTTGCTGGATGATTTTTTGATCAGTATTTAATGCTATTTATATAAAAATGGTTATAAAAAGGGAAAGAAATCACATGGCAGAACATAGGATGCACATCCATACACTCCTATTAAGAAGACCACAGAAAATGCTCTCAGACACATCTACATGAAATGCAGAGTGAAAGCAAAAAAAAAACAAACCTCCTCCTGTGGAGCACAAAGCTTTTTCTGTAGATGAGTAAATGTGTAAGCGCCATACTGAAATGATGCAGTCAGTTCAGTAGATGTAATCTTTGCTGAATCAAACATGATTCAACACCCAACATGCTTTCGGTTATGCTATTTTGGCAACTGCCTTTGGGGGAGGAGAGGGGATGACGAACCAAGTACAGCAGGTTCCCTTTTTCCCCTCAATGAAGTGTCATTTGAAAGTTTATATTCTTTTGAGCACTGAAATGGCTTTTTTTTCTGATCATGAAATTCTGACATGTGGGGGCACTTCAGTGCCTTGCTGCACTTTATCTTACAAGAGTGGTTATTCCCTTAAAGTTAATATTACTCGGTAGCCTTATATTGGCTCTTCACACCACTTGAGGCCCATGGCAGGGCTTTGCAAGAGAAGCTGGAGACAAATGGCCCTGTACTTCACCGTCATGGACCTTGAATAAACTGTTGTGAAAGTGGGCTTGGAGAGAAATTAGGGCTAGTATCTCAGGAGAATCCATGACCCAGAAGTTTGGAGGAGGGCATTTAGACATCTAGTGACTGATACTGGAAAATCAAAAGAATTATAGCTCATATAGTCAATCCTATAAATAAGCATCAGAGGCGGTGTGAATTTCAATCACCAGTCTTATTTCTTTCATCTAGATTTGTTGATCTTTTCATGTTTTCATTGTGTATCTCCTACAGTTATCTACATTTAACTAAGTAGTCATCGGTGTATATTATACTGTAAATAAAGCTGGCAAGTTTAAAGCTGGATTAAACCCTATAACTTTCAGCAGAAAAAAAAAAAATCTGAACTGGTATATTTTTCTCTTAACCAAATCTAATTGAAACTTCTTAGGGGTGTTGCTTGCCTGTATTTCTATCTGTCCTCCAACTCCTTAGGTGGACACCATCTCTCAGCTGTATTATTGATTGCCATCTGAGGTTATCATAAATTGTATTTTCTTTCCCACAAATCTCCTTTGTGGGAGAGAAAGGAAATATCAAATATCAAGTTTTTTTCAGAGACAGAAATTTCACCAGAACTCCTGATGTTTTGATAAATAGTCTGGCTTCAGGAGAAGCCTTCTTCTGTGGGAGAGAAATTTCAGTTTACAATAATCTCAAATTTAAATGAAAAACTTAATTGATCTGAATTCTGAAAATTATTTTGAGTAATTAAAGGCCCATGAGAAAATCTAATAATTTGCTTCCTTCTAGGAAGCAGAAAGCTGCAGAAAAAGCCTGTCAAACTGTACATCTGAACATCAATTGTTTGGCAAAAGCCCACTCCATCGCATACAGTCCTTTTCCTCCTGTATGAATAACTGATGTTCATTTGCGTAGTTTATCAGAATGAGAATTCAAAATCAGTCATGTTGTCACCACAGCAGGACTAACTGGGTCTAATTTAGCATCAGGAATGTTATGACTGCTTTCCAGGCATTGAAAGATGTCTGACCTTCCTTTACCAATCAATGTCCACATTCATTACCTGTCACAGAAGGGCTTCATTCTTAGCTATTAGGGTTTTTTTGTAACCAAAGCCCAGCATGGCTGAGATTTTTGTCCTAGAAGACATACAGCTGGGAATGGATGTAGCTGGGAAACAGCTAAAATCAAATTTTAGGCAACACCTATAGATGCTACGTACTAACCAGCTGCCATTATAGACACCCTTATGGTTTAGACTGCAGAACTCTTGAGCAGTACAGAGCCTGGTCAAGCCCTGTTGTTGCATCGCAAAAGCCTTCAGATAATTGTTACACTGAGCTGACTACATTACTCATCGCTGTTGTGGCAGGACTGAGGCATTGCCAAAGGCAGGAATCCTGCTTGCTCTAGCTAGGCAATAGCCCTTGTTTCCTAGAGGGTTATTTCTGAGTCTTGTAAGGTCACCTGTGATACAGCACCAGAGACTATGTTGGCATCGCAAGGCTCAGTTAGAAAATATGCATGTCTTTGCTCTAGCAGACTCAAGGTTGTGGGTCTCAGGATTTTTTTTAACGTATCATTTTCTCTCTACTACTTTAAAAATAATTGAATTAAAAAGTGGTAGTTTTCTTTTTAGCCATTGTTCCCCCCAAGCATATTTGTTTCCTTCTGTCTTTTTGTATAGTATTATTGAATTTTGCTTTGAAAGCTGCTCTTCTAAAGTACTTAGTCTTCAACAGAGAATTGGAATGCCTCTAGCATTTTGGTTTTTTATTGAAAAACAAAATCCAATGTCTCCATACAAGACAAACATACTGTCCTTTTATTGGGTGAACTAGACCATTCTGTACCATCACTTTTAAACAGAGCATTGTGGAATACTTTGGGTAAGACAACCCATAGCCACACTATAAACTGTCATAAAACATCTACCATCTTATAGTTACTATTGCAGTATAAGCTCCTTTGTTTCTTATTTTCAAGTCAACAGCTCTGGACATGCATAGGTAAACATCTCTCTTTTTTCCACTGGAAATGTTTTCTACCAAGTTTTACAATGGGCATTATTCTTTGTACACATAGTGAAAGGGTGGACATCTGGTAGTGGCCACCATTGCATCTGACAACATGATCTTTCTTTCTGCTTCTTTCTTTAACTTTAAATGCAACTCATCAAATCAATATTAAATTTCTTCTGTCTGTGATTGCCTCTTCCTTTATCTGTTACTTTCTGTTGCTAAGTCTCCTCCTTCCCTTGTCATCTGCATGCACAGGTGTTCCCTCTCTTGGTTTCATGCCACAGAGCTGAGATCAAGTCATAATCCAGGAGAAAACAGTTTTATGACAACAAAGGCCACGCAGTTGCAAAGTATGTTTCTATTCCAAATCCAGCAGCATGTCTGCATGTTGTAAGAAAGCCACAGAACTGGTGAGTCAGGGAGAAAAGGTGCTGGGAGGAGGAGACAGTATGGGTGACTCTCAATGTCCCGGTTTGAGGTAAAACAGAACCAACTTTCTCCTCAGTAATTTTACATTTTAACAAGGCTTCTTCTAACTCTTTGAAATTAACAGCATATTGTGGAGAAAACTGCTCGTTCTCAGAATGACAAGATCAATGTTTGTACTTCATGCCAAGGAACAGTATGCAGAGAGGCTCTTGATTATACTTATTGCTGTAACAACCAAGGACAGTGAATTTAATTATTTGCCCCATTGGAGGGTTGGAAATGGAAAAGCGTAGAGGGGTCCCACCTGTGGGGACGAGCGGACAGGACAGGTGACCCAAACCTGACCAACAGAGTCATCTGCCTCATGCTCAGTATAAAAGTTGAGGGATCAAAGGGTCAGCCCTCTTTCTTCAACGACTGACGTCCAAAGAAGACCCTATCTGTTCATCTGCTTTTGATCCCAATCCATGTGTTCCTGACTCCAGAGCTGGAATCCAGATCCCATCTGTTACTAAGTCCAGTCTGGGACTTCCCCAGTGACATCATCCTGGGAGCTTGATACGGATTTGTATATATTGTACCTACTTCATTATTTCCTTTTTAATTTTAATATTAATATTTCATTGAAGTAGTTTAGTTCATTCTAAACTCATAAGTCTCATTATCTCTTTCCACTTTTCTCCTGGAGTGAGAAGTTGAGGGAGAGCATCTCTTGCTGATGTAGGCCAATTAGGCCTAAATCATGACACTCAGCCAGCAGCCTGATAAAATACAAGTAGTAACAAACTGAGGCTACCATGGGGACTTAGCAGGGGATGCTCCTTTTGCTTGTTGTTTGTGGAGCCAAGATTCTCATTGGGCACTGGGAGAAAATATGCCTTTTCCATTAGTCTGGGACTTGACTCAATGTGACTGAAACTTTCCCTGAGTGTTAGAATCCAACACCAGGAAAAAATTTAAAATCTCCAGTATTCACCTACATGATAAAGTCCCTCTCAAAGTGATTGTATGAGAGAGGATTACAGAAGCTTTACACTTTTAAATATTCTGTATTCACGAGTTTCTTTCAAGGTTAGTTTCTTTCTGGCAATCATTTCTTTAAAACTCGTTCTTGCCACATCTCATTTCTTTCCAACATCATGTGCTTCATTTTTCTTTTCAGAAAAGGGCAGGTTTCCTTCGTCTCCATCCATGTGCATACTAGAGTCAAAGGGCTGGAGTCTGAAGGGTATGTGGCTGGAATATAACTGTATTGACTTCAGTAGTTACTCCAGGAGCACTTCAGAGAAAAGTCAGGGACAAGTTATTTTTAACAAAGCAAAGCCTATTGTTACAATTGTTTAAAGCTTTTTGGTACAGTATAAGATGTGACAGACAATGTTAATTTTTTAAAAGTACTCTTTTATTGTTTGCATCCTCCTACTAGCTGAGAACTTTGATATTTTGCTGGATTTCTCCTTCTCATCACCTGCTTTTACAACTCTTTTCTCCACTAGCCCAGACTTAGAAACTCTTCCAAATCAAGGCATCTGGTAGCTCAGACAGTCTCCTGTGACTGCCTAATTTATTTGTCTACTTATAGATGAATCATGAGTAGGAGAAAACAAACTTGAACTCTGCCATTTCCACTTGCTCAAATATATAATTTTAATGAGCAGTAAATTTGCTGGAAAATGCAGTACCAATTTTTGTGATAATATCTGTGTGCAAATTGCACAAAATAACAGGGCTAGATGGACAACTTGACTAAAAGAGTTGTCTTCTATTTAATTGGAATAGAGGATGAAGATTCCTGAGGGGATATGAATGAGCTTACTAGCCCCAAAGGCTCGTGCCCTCACCACGTTGTGCCTGTTAGGCAGCACCTCACTTCTTGGCCGCTTTTGAATCTGTTGCTCTGCTGAAGATGATGTACTGGCTGGAGCAGGGCCAACCAGAGCCCAGCACAGCAGACCCTCCATCAGACCACCCAAGTGTCTGGCTCCGTTGTGTGTTTTACTCCCAGTAGTATAGCTCCAGCAACAGAGGACTGATTCTTCCTCCTCTAATGCTTTGTCTTGTCTTGGATGGGTTTTTCGTTGTTTTCCCTGAGGGTTCTCCACCCTCCTCCATTTTTTCCAATGTTAAAACTATTTTTTTCTTTCTATCACAAGCTACTGCTTTTATTCACACATTTTGTTATTCCACCACTTTTAGCCATGAATACTCTGTCACATTTTTATGCTACAGATGTCTTGTTTTGCCCTGTTTTACACACCTTTGTTGTGAGGAGTTGACTCACCCTAGAAATACTTGCTTGACTGTATTGCCTATGAAAAGCGGTTTATATAGCTATCTCTGAGTAGAAGTCTGCACATTGATATCTCCAATTAGGTGTGTTGATTCTAGCTTTTTTTTGTGGCCATCAGCAACATCCTTGCCGAATGACTGTTGAAGGGCACAGCAGTACTTTGAAATCCTCTTCCTCAGAGTGGAGCTTCCCAGGGAGCCAAGTGCTACCCCCTCGGTCCTTTCTCCTTGCTCATCTCTGCCTCTTTTGCTCAAGACTGAAACTCACTCCCTTTTCTCACATATCTTTATTCAAACCTTCCATATCTTCTTCTTTTTACCCCCATCTAGTAACAATGCAGCTTTTCCAAAGACGTTTATTGGCGTGACATATTGCTGTGAAAATTCACATCCCTTCTCCCTGCCCTTCTCTTACTCATTCTTTGAAATAAAAATGCAAACCTGACAAGTAAGATTCCTTTCCTGAGTTTGTACTTAATTAGCACTTTTTTTTTTTTTCCTATCTTGGATGACCCTCCTGCTGTTCACAACATCAGCAAGACAGTTGCAGTATTTCATTAGTCATATAGCATAAGAAGTATTTGTTGGATAGCAAGTTCCAGCAAGTACTTTCTGTCCACTGTTAACGTATGCATCATCAAGGAGGACAATATGATTCATCATCCCCATTGAATAGCCTCATTCTGGGCTTTCCTCCTTTCCTCCAGATTCTGCACCTTCTGTTTTTCTTCAATCAATCTTGTGTTTTTATTTCTATCTCCCCAGACTCCTTTAGCCCGTTCATATTGTAGATCTGTATAAGATGATGTCCCCAGCGAAGGATGGCAACATTTCCCAGGGAAGAATGATCTGCAAATGCCATTGGTGTGTTTCTAATCGTCTTTTTTTCTAATCACACTAAAGATATTAAATAAAATCAGAGCTAGCTTTGGTCTCTGTAAGAACCCTCTAGACACCTTCCCCAGCTTGTCACATTACTGCTTATCGTTTCAGTCCAACAGCTAATTTATAACTCATGTGTTAGCGCTCTTGAAGAAAATTAATGTAACAAAACACAATTCTAGGCCTTTTGGAAGCAAAGGTGGTATTTGTTTTAAAGAAAACTGACTGCAGTCACTCATGCTCCTTCTCCCACAGATTTCACTTGCTCATGTTCTCACACCCACCTACTCACAAGCACAAAAGTGCACGTGTCCCCACGAATGATTGTATGTGACTGGGAAGATAAAGAATACTAGTTATAGAGTCCTCACTGTATCTCTTGGGTTCCTCTTTCTTGGTGACAGGAAGCAGGATTTTGGCTAGGCCTTTTATACCTTTTAGGTGTCAAACATATCCTGATGTGATCCCTTGACTCAAAACCTTGCTTACTTCATCTTTCATAAATCTAAAGTAAGTTTGATGTCCGTTGGTTTGGGGTACCTTTAAAAGCTACAGACCATATTCACACTCGGGTAGAGGCAAAGGGAAGGACCTATGTTGTGTATTGTAACTTTTTTACCCCACTCTTCTGTCATCAGAGATCTGTGCTGTGGCCTTACTGGAGCACAGTCCTTCAAGTCTTCATGTAAAAATCACATTCCTCAAGATCTACCAGCTTAACTGCAGTTGATCATGTCCTTGGTTATCAGTGCAAGTACCTCAAGGACTGTAATCTTACTGCTCTGTAAGTATGGCTACTTACAGGGAATTTTCAAAGTTGCCTCAAGTAGTCATTCAAAGGATTTCCATTTATTTTTCATATTGTGGGCTTATTTATAGGTTTTGTTTTAAATGTAATCCACTTCCTTTTATGGAGCTGGTCAACAAATGCTAAATATGACGGACTTCTAAAGATCTCAGCCCGAATAACCAGCCATCTCAGACTCCAAGTTAATGTGGCACATTATCAAAGCTCTCAAATAGAGAAGGTCCCATCCTGTGCAGTTTGATTTTGGTAGAGTGACTGAAGCATACTCTAAACATGGGGCAAATAAGTTCCATATCTCAATGGTTTCAGAGTTGCAGTCTGTTGAGCTGAATCAATTACAAATGAAGGGTCATTCAAAGACAGCAAAACATTTAAACTGTAATTTCTCATTTTGCAACAATGAGTCAAATAGCACTGCACAAGCTCATCTTCTGCATGTTTTTGTTCAGTGTCTATGGTTTTTAGCACTGGTGGTGTTAGCTATGAACATGTTACATATTTATTCTATTTCAAGGTCAAGATTTCCTGAGAGGATAGAGATATACAAATAACTTACATTTGATATGGCTGGGTATTCAAGCAGCAGTGCTATTGTAAGTGATAACAAAAGACAAAACGTAAGTCGGATACTTAAGGCCAGAACATGTTGTTTTTCAAACCTTTTGTAATAATATGAAGGAATAGAAATTTTACCTTTCTTGAAAAAAAATCTTTATTTCTCTGTATGTTTAGTTCATGATACTGACTTTACAAAAAGATTCAAGCAGCCTTTGCAATAAAAGAGTATACATTAATGTTCCTACAATATTAAATACTGTTTCTTGATATACATCAGTATCCAGAGGTCATTGCTTTCTTGTCAGAGAGAAATCTGAAGCACTGTTTTTTTGTGTTTAATTATAAGATCTGTATGTTTCAGTAAACAAACTCTGACCTCACTGAGATGCTGGTTTAGGGGTCTTTCTGTAAAAATGGCTCTTTGGGGGGTTACCACTGCCATTTTGTTCATTCTGTGTGTATGCATTGTCATCTCTAGCTTGGATTGTAAAACTCAAAGTCTGGTTCATGCTAATGAACGTTAGTGTGCACATACACTTCCAATTTCTCTGCTAAATTTAGAATTTCATAGACAAGGTAAGATAATCTGTATTAGAAGGACATTGTCCTATGTATATTTTTTTTGCTCTATCACATAATCATCAGCTTCAAGTGAAACCATTAAATAATTTTTACAGTTTTAAAGGATTTTTGCATCATTTCCTCCATTTAGGGCCACATTATGAAGTAAAGCCCTTTCTAGCAGAGGGGATCAGAACACATTCATAGGGCTGCAGCTCTCATGAAGCTGTGGTGGATGCCATTATACTGGCCTCGTATTGTTCCCAAGTGTGCTGGGAAAAACAGTCATCAGTGGAATTTCATTCAGGTTCATGTTCAAAATCCAGCACAATGCATTGGAAACAAAGGCTCCCAAAACCTTACAGCTCAATTCCTACCCTATTCAGTGAGGAAGGATAAAGAAGGAGCCAACTTTTCTCCTTCTCCTTTTCCTTCACCTGTGCTCCCAAGAAACACATTTTATGAAAGTTCAAAGGCAAGCATTAGGTCAGCCAGTCTGCAGGAGAGAAAACGAGAGGCAAGTCCTGATAATCCCTGACTCTGATACTCCTGGGTCAGTCAACCTGCACAGCAGAGAGGATGCAGAGGGTTAAGGGACAGAAGATGAGTGTTAGGTAAGGAAGGAAAAAGAAAGAAAAGGAAATCAGAGAGAAGGAATGGATGGCACGTGTGCTGGTACCAACCTGCTCTCCAGCACCCAAAAGCACAACACTGGCTGCTACTGCCACAGAGGGATCTGCCTTCTGTTCCTGCTTCCTACTCAAATTAAAGGCCTCCAGTCTGATGTTCAGATCTCTCCTCAAGATCACATTCAAGCAACCAAGAGATGGTTTCTGCTTCTGTGCTGCTGATCTGATTCCCCAGCTAGATCCCAACCAAATCTTGACTGTTTAGTGGGAACTTCTGCCACTAGGAGAAGGAGCCATCAGTCTCGTAAGAAGTGCACTGCGGCTACAGACCCTGTTCTTGCAAGCAACAAAGATCTGACTACAGATCTTAATACATCAGGAGCTAAATGCCAAATGCTGTTCATCTGCTTGGTGCCTCTGCAATATTTTTTTTTTTCAAATACAAACATCTAGAGGTGCGGCTCATTCATTCAATCAACCTAGCAAAACTGGTTTGGTTTTGTGTCTTGCATTCAGCCACTTATATTTTATTTAATCCTGCTGTAGGCAGCTGCACACTTGTGTCAGGTTCAGGTACAGTTTGCCATAGAAGAGAAAAACCCCATGAACATTCTTCTTCCCTAACCACCCAGCTGCCTTTTTCTATATTTTTTATATTTTTTCCCATTACCTGGAATATAGAATTCAGGCTATATCAGCATCACCCTGGCATGAGCCCTCTGATACTTGGAGTTTTGTGTAGATCCCAAGGTCTCTTTAAACATATGATTGTCTCAGTTTAGTCTTCTTTTATCTTCTTAAGTCAAGGTTCTTGCCTTGCCAAGGACAGACAGCTTGGCAGAACACGCAAGGCTCAAAGGCAGAAGAGCTAGGGATTTCCTATTTTTAACAAGTTCATATTTTGAGGGCAGTTTAAAGATTTTGGAGAAACTGGTCCTGAATTTTTGGACATTTGGTGTTGGCAGAGGTTCTTTTTTGAAAAGTACATTATCCCAGACAAGGGAAGTTAGCCTGTTATGAGTTATTTTGCTAGTCCCTGAAAGGATTACAACCCAAACTTTTCCTGTACAGGAAGATCTGTCATAATATGAAGCATTCAAGCAGCAGACAAAAGAAGAAAATCAGACAAAAATAAAGAAATAACCGGAATCAAATCAGTGTGCAATCAGAATGGACAGTAAAAAACGAAAAAATTTAAAAACAATGAGCCTATCGAAATTTATCCCTTTGTTTAGATCATAGATTATGTAGCTTGAAAAAAGCTAAGGAAGTCCAGGTCAATCTCCTAAGTATTGAAAACCCTACCAGATCTTAAAGAAAATCCATTGAAACCTTTGCATATAGTCCAGTAAAATCTTGACCACAGGCTGCATGATTATGTATTGAAGTATGTTATTATTGTAAACAGGTACACAGATGGCAAGCAATTTCAGGTTTTTTTATCTCCTCTGTGCTTTGCAGCAGAAGCAGAGCAGGTTCCATTAATCTTTTTTGCAGTTAGCTCCAGTTCTATGCACTTTGCTCTGCTCCCTGATTCCACCACAGCAAGACTTTTACCAGGTGGCTTCAGATCCCAAGGGTGATGGTTTGTCCCCTGGGGCAAAGCAGAGGGTACTGAGTCCTCAAAGTCACAAGTCTCTTTCTTCTCTACTCTATATGGGAAAAAAGGATTCCTTCTTCCTCCTTCTTTCTCCAGGCTCTCAGGAAAATCCCAGCAGTATTCAAAATCTTTTGATGCCAATTTTTCAGGGAAGAAAATTATTAGAGAAGGGAAATAACAACTGCAAACTTTTGAGCCTGGGAAAGTGGATGCATTTCAGATTTGGAACAAGGATCACTACCTGTCTAGAGGGGGTCCTGAGCAGGTGTCAAATAATGTAATTTAGTTGTTAAACCAGATACAAACAAAAATTAACTTGTGGATCTCATGTAAGGGGCAGAGATAAGCCTGCTTTTTCTCAACCCCATAGGAAGGAATGGAAGTTCTATCCCAAATCTAAGCAGTCCTTATAAGATTTTCATACCACGAAGCTGTGACTAGTTGTACTGGTTTTGGCTGGGGTAGAGTTAAATTTCTTCTTAGTAGTTTGCATGGGGCTATGTTTTGGATCTGTGATGAAAACAGCGTTGATAACACAGTTAACGTGATTTAGTCCTTGCTGAGCAGCGCTTACGCTGCGCCAAGGCTCTTTCTGCTGCTCACACCGCCCAGCCAGCGAGCAGGCTGGGGGTGCATGAGGAGCTGGGAGGGGACACAGTCAGGACAGGTGACTCCAGCTGACCAAAAGGGTATCCCACCCCATATGGTGTCACGCTCAGCAGTAAAATTGCAGGGGGTGGAGGTTGGCCAGGGCTGCTGTTGCTCAGGGTCTGGCTGGACATGGGTCAGTTGATGGTGAGCAATTGTGGTTTTTTGCATCATTGTTTTTCAATGCATTGTTTTCATGCATTGTTTTCCTAGGTTTTGTTTCTTTTCCTCCTTATTGTGTATTTTTAGTTTTGGTTTTAGTTGTTGTGGTTTCTTTTTTTTTGTTTGTTTGTTTGTTTGTTTTAAACTGCCTTTATCTCAGCCCACAAATTTTCTCACTTTTGCCTTTCTGAATCTCTCCCCAGTCCCACTAGTTGGGGGAATCAGCGAGTGGCTGTGTGCTGCTTAGCTGCCTGCCAGGGTTAACCCATGACACTAGTGAGGTCACTTCGATGACTCAGAAAAAATGGTCTATACAAGGATACTGAGTATAGACATTAAGTGTAAGCATCTTACACAGCATAATGCCTTATTTAGCATCAAAAACTCAGCACTGTGTCAGAAAGGGGGTGTTGGGTTTGGTCAGTCAGTGGTCTCATATAATATTTATTCATTTTCAGTGGTGCATTTCTTTCCATATTCCTATAAACACCTGCAAAGTACAGGAATGGAAGAAGCCACCTCCTGAGTCCTTCAAACTGGGAAACTGAGCTGACCCCCATGTTTCCTTTTCCTCCCATCGAGGATGAACTCCAGCTTCGACAGACCAGTTCTCTTATTGCAAAAAGCTGCCAATAGAGAGCAAATCTGCAGGGGAAATGTTAACATCTATTCCCACAACAACTGACAAAGGACACTTTCTGCTTTTGCTACATTTCAATAGATGATATGTGTCCTTGGCATTGAAGTGGCCACGTTTTCACTTCCATCCATCAGCTGCCTGCAGGGCTAGGAATCTTGCATGGAGAGCAAGAAAGGGAATTTGAAAGGGTTAGGAAGAAAATTAAAGGTTACTTTGGGAAATTTGTTCTGGACTCCTAGCTCATGCATGAACAAGTCCCGGATCACATTTCTGATAAATTTTAGTGGGGAAACAAAGTGGATTCAAGGTTACCATCCCTAAAAAACTGATTCATGTTTTCCAGCAGTATACCCTTACTGCAATTCTTGCTAACTTACATATTCAAAGAAAGAAAAGATTACTGCCAGCTTTCTCAGGCAGAGAATAGCCTCTTGGGAGGGTTTCTGTTCCCAGGGAGAAAATTCAGGGTTTTTTTGAGAGTTCAATATAAACCACCCATGAGCTGCAGGATCCTTTCTGCTGAGCAGTTCTGCCACGTGAGGAAGAGGTTGTCTGTGCCCTGAGATACCAGGTATCTTCTCATAGTTTACTCTTATTTCCTTGCTTTGTTCTCCCCATATGGTACCTTAGCATCCCTGGGAGGCAGCTGCTCAGAGATATCTTCCTGAGTGTCACCCAATACCAACACCAGCTTGTGGTGAAGCCAACTTGCGCTGGAGGATTGACAACCTCTGCATTCCCTGTACTTATCACCCAGCAAACTGCTCAGCCCTTGGTACACGGATCCATCCAAGGTAGAGCTAACCTTACATCAGCTCCTCAACCTGGCCTGACATTTTGAAACCCGTCTGTGTTATTCATAAAAATGGCAATGCAAGAAATATCATCTTTTCCCCACTGCAAGCTCAACGTTAAAAGCCATCACAGCTGCTGCAGAGGCTTCACCAAAAGCCGTATCAGCAGTTTCTGTTTTAAAAACACTTTTTTTTTTCACCCAGTCACACTGATGCAGCTGCAGTTTTCGGCAGAGCCTTCTCTGTGGCTGATTTGCCGTTTTCTCTCACTTTCCATCAAAAAACATCTAGGGCTTTCAACACCTCAAGACTTAGTTTCTGAAACTCTGAAAGTGAAGGTTAAATATATCACAGCATCTGGAAAAGCTCTGTTAGAGCCAAGGTCAAGTATTTTGCATTTTTAGATGGAGGAAAGTCTTTGTTCTCTTCCTGCATTCTGAATGTCAAGTGAAATTACCAAAAGTTACCTGAAACTCAGCGTGTCAGTAACACACTGTGAGTTACTCAGTGCTAATGGGTGCTACATTATGAATTTGAATTGGTCTGTCATAGGCAATGGCAGGGGGTCTAAACCTCCCGTGGTCATGAAGGCATCCAGGAGCCGGTAGGTTTCATAAAGAGGTAGGAGCCAGCAGGTTTCACAAATGCCACTACCAGACAGCATACCATGGGAGGTAAAGACTTGCTGGAGTTTGTGTTGCTTCCCCAAAGCTCCTTGTTCTCTCTAGACACTCATTTCCACTCCTCTCAGGATCCCCTTAATTCAATTTCTCCTGTCCAAGGTCCAGGTTCCTTCAGAAACAGAGACAACTGTGCAATAGCTACTCAAGATGTGGAAAGAGAAAATACTTGGCTCTCATTAACATAGTGGTAAGAGGGTGTTTCCTGCTGACTCAAGACCTTTTTTAACAGCCTGGGCTGGACAGGAGCTGGTGGCCAGGACGATCCCTGCAGGGCTTTACCAAGGGAGCTTGCAGCAGAACAGAGAAAGCTGTTTCCATGCCCCGAGAAGTGTGGCAGTCCCACAGCAAGGCTTTGAGAAAACCTTGTGTAAGAGGGAAGCAAATGACCTCTTATGACTCCTAGTGATACCATAGGAGGAAGGAAAAGAACATGTCATCAGCTTAAAGATTTTGCTTTCCTTTTTTTCATGTACTTTTATACTGTTTTCTTGGTTGTTGTCTTCTGGGAGTGCTGCTCCCACACATCTCAGAAACAAATGGATGGGTGAAAAGGATATTCTTCTCCAGCTGCCCTTCGTATCAAAGCAGAGATGAGTACTTGCTAAGGTAAAAGCTACAAAGACTGATTATCTAACACCTCTGCTTGACATCTAGCTGCTGCGTCCATATATATGAAAAGATGCAACCTCTTCCCTATTCATTTCAGTCAGTGTCTGTACTAGTGGGTGTTGCAGGATGAAAGTAATTTTATTGGGTTTGATAAATTCAGCACATGTAATTTAACAACAAAAAATCAAAACAAAAATATAATTAAAAAATTATCAGTAGTGAGAAGACATCAGTGACACTATCCCATCTCTTCATTATTACAGCAGGTATCTGAAACAGTAATACAAAGGGGTTTGAACAAAGAAGGATGAAAATCAGCGAATGGTGGTTTGCTACATGGCGCATTTTCTTCTCTCTGGTGGCTCCACTTAATTTCTGTTAAGGTGGCCAGATCTAGTGATTTGTCTGAGAGTATGGTACCTCTAACAAAATTCCTACTGTAAGGGCTTTCCCAGAGCAGAATCTCATCTGGTATAGGATTGTGAGAATATAAGAACTTCATTTCTAAGTCAGATGAAAGGTCTACCTAGCCAAAATCCTGTAATAGCCGGCAGTAGATGCCTGGAAGAGAGCAACAGAGTAGAGAAAAATGTACAGTGATGCTTTCCAAAATAACCTTCCAATGAATTTCTGTTACTTGAACTTTTCCAGTATTTCCCTGAACTCATGCACAGTTTTAGTACCCACAATGTCTTTCAATAAATAATTCTTTTGCTTAATACCACTGGCTGGAGAGCTATCACCTTATTTTGTTTATAATTTGCCATCTGCCCATGTCAAGGGATGTCTCCTTGCTCTGATGACTGGGAGAGGGACAATCATCACTTTCTATTTGTCTTCTCCTTTGCACTCAGGACTTCATACGCCTCTGGTATATTCTCCCTCTGCTATTCCTTTTCAAGCTGAAGATGCCTCCCGTTGTAGGGAAACAATTCCATACCTGTGCCAACCTCCTCTGAGCCTTTTCCAATTTTCCTATGTCCTTTTTGAGAAAGGCAACCAGAGCTGTACATAGTGTTCAGGTTACAGATGTACAATGAATTTATACAATGGTATCATGCTTTGTCTTTTTTTCTCTTTTAGCTTCCCCGGCATTTTTAACATTATTTCCATTACTAAGCATTGAGATGGCATTTTCATAGGACTGTCATAACCTTCCATTCCTGAGAAGTCATCTCTGAAACTATAACGTGAAGTTATCATAGGATTTTATTTTATATTTATGTGCATCACCTAATGTTCGTCTACACTAAATTTCATCTCCTATTTAGTACCCAGCCACTCCATCTGGCAAAATCCTTCTGGACAGTTCTGTCACCCTATTACTTATACTTGAAGCATTCAGTATCTGCTGTTTCAAAGAGCAGAACATGTAGTTACTTACTATTCAGCTTTAAGAATAAATTCAAATAACATATATATCACAGAAAGTTATAACCACTTGGTCTAGTTTGTATATTCAGTAATACCAGGTTCCCTATTTCTTATAAATCTGAGAGAGAGGATGAGAAGCCGTCCCTGGAAATGGCTGGTGATATGATGGCAGGTGGGGGATGCAGCCAGGGTGTGGGCTGGAGCAGTCTCACATAAACAATCCATGCTGTCTTCTTCCTTCACTATAAATAAGCTACTTCCATTGGCTATTGCTGCAGTGGGAACAGACTGCACGTATGAGACATTGCATGTGCAGCTCAGAGGTGTCTCAGCAGATGTGGACTTTGACGCATTAGTTTTTCTTCTCTGCCAGGCTCTAAGCTCTACATGGGGCACAAGTTTGCCATGGAGGGTGTATACAAGGAATTCCCAAGCTCTTTCCCTGGCGCCCTGTGTTACCAGAGTAGCATGAGTCCAAGAGAGAAAAGGGGCTCATCGTTTTCCTTGTTCTGAGCCCTGAGAGCTGTAAACTCCCACATTCACCATGGAAGTGGGCTTTAATCTGCAATATTGCAGAAACAGAGTGCACGCAGAAGCGAATATGGAAGTTGATTAAAAATTGTGAGGAGCCAACTTGGACTTCGCCAAAGACGCCTTGTAAAAGCATAAACTTTTCCCCTCTGGCTTCACAGGGATGATTTAACTGCTAGGATGCAAAGAAAACAGAAGCTAATTATCAAATGAACATTGTCTTAATATGTTAATGAAGCGGTTTTGCTAATAGCGAGAGACCTGAATTTTAATACATTTTAAGAGCTCCTTGATTACGTGTTTGTTAGTTGTTATGATCATTTTAAATTATCTGTGCATGGCTTTATAATGGGTTAAAAACTGTATTAAGCACTGTATTCTAAACAGGCCTTGATGAGGCAGGTGAATAGTGCAAACATTGTCGCTAGGAAATTCACTTCAAAAGAAATGTAAACTAGTTAACCTAAAACGTGTCATCAGATCCAGCAGTCACACTTAGCAATGTAAGTAATTTTTTATGTAACTGCCAGCTACTTCTTCAGAAATGTTTTTCCTCATGAAAAGAGTATTCCAGGAACCTAATAGCTATTATCTCGGAGTGCTTCTGTATGCAGTATAACTGGTCTCAAAACATATTTTGCTGTTGAATTTAGAGGAATGAGTGAAGTAGCTTAGAAGATACTGAGTTAACCTATCCTATTCTCGGTGATTACAACCAAACCCTGGGGTTTTTTTATTTATTCAGTTATCCACAAATATATGTATTTTGTTCTTGGTGTTTAGAGAATCCATCTTTAAGCAGGTCTAAGGACCTGCACAAATCAAAAATACTTTCTGCAATGACACCAACATAACAATGTGCACACCTACGTGGTATTTTTCTTTTAGAAGGCTTCTTTGTCCCTTTTTCCATCAATTTTATTTGAAATTAAATCATATTGAACCATTATCTTTCCTTCTCCAGCTTATTTTCGGCCATCTGGAAAAGCCTTCAGCTGAAGGATTCCGGATGACTCCTATGGAGCCCGTTAACTGAACAGGTTCTGCTGCTCAAGAAATTAGTGATTGTTAGTAGTCCTCTGGCTTGAGTTTCTGCAATTTCTAGGAGCCAAACAGAGATATCTTCTCCAGGAGATAGCCTTCAGCCCTTGAAAACCTATTTTCAGTCAAATACGTGGACAAAAAGCCAGCAGTGTCCATGTGAACGGAGAGGCTGTAGCTCCTGGAAGGATGCCGGTGTTTGCAGGGGGCTGCTCGCACACTCATATCCATTTGGAGTTTTTTGTCCCTGCTGTTAAATGAAATGATAGTTAAGGGGTGTGTGCCAAACATGCTCTGTCTGGATGTGTGTGAGTGTGTGTATTCTCTCTGCTCAGGCAATTAAGTCAGGCCCTAGTTTCCCAAAAACAGAAAGTGGAGCTCTGGGTGGGAAAGGACGGGGGACCTGAGCACAAATGGGAGATGTATTTATGTTCAACAAACAGCCACTAGGTGGTTTAAACCTGACCCTCATTACTTCCATGTAATATCAAACAGAAGGCTCATGCTTACAAAGTAAAGGTGTTTTGTGATCCTCACACACTATATAATATAAAGTTATGCAGTATGGGACAGAGGCTTCCTCATTTCAGTGTAGGAACACATCCCTCCCTCATTCAGACTCCAAAAGCGCCTGGAGGACTGGACTGCTGTAGCTGTTTGGTGAGCATTTGGGCTACCTTAGAGTACCAAGCCCTGGCGGCGCCTGATTAATGAGCCAGTACTCTCTACCTCCCTCGCGCTTGGGTTCCCAAATTAATTTAATTCCTCCAGATAAAGCCCATGCAGTACTAGAGATAGGCAAAATCTTAAGGCTAGTCCAGGGAACTGAGGCCATCTGAAACAGAAGCCACAAAACCCCTCTTAGGAAATCAGCTGAGAGGATACTTAAATACAACCTACTTGGCTTTGACAGTTTGCAAAATTAAATGTACGTATTTTGAGAGCTAAAGAAATTAATATGGGTGATCCTGCTCATTTTACTATATTAATTTTCTCGTATAATTTGGAAACTACAAGTATCTCCCTATTTCTTGCACCTTTGTGCCAATTTGTCAGAGGAAGGAGGAAAGGCAATCTTATTTAACATAACCAGCCTTTGAAAAATCCCAATTGTCTGGCTCAGTTTAATTTATTTTTAGGTCATACTGCCCTCTAGGGGATTAGGCAGATACAGAGGGATTTTTGCATAATAACTTTTTAATTCACAGGAAAATACATTGCTTCCTTTGTACTGCAGTAGAACATAATAATCCATGTATAGAGCTCATAATTTAGCTTGTTAATTTGCATTCATTTTCTTGGGAAGTGTCTTTCATAATTAGCATTGTGTGTCTGCTTTCTGGATGCAGGTCTGCATATCACATGTGTGGGATATTCATCATTTTACACTAGGGAGTTTGTAGAGGGTCCAGTCGACACGGTTAAATCAGGGGAACTTTCCCATTGATTTCAGGTGGTACTGCATGAGAATTACAAGAAAATGTATATACTTAAATGCTCCGTGTGGAGGACATACATAGTTGTACCTCAAACAAAACCTCACATTCAATGGTTTTTAATGAAGCATCTGTTTAAAATGGAGCAAATGGCAGCAAACTCACCATACAAAACAATTGTGAGTGCTTTTTGATGGACTATAAAAGTAAAAAGAAGTGAAACAAGGAGGAAAATGAAAATTTGGGAAAAGAAAGACAACAATGAAGAAGATGGGCCTTTAGGCAGGCTGAGAAACCTGCAGGCTTTTTCAGAGATGTCAACACTTGCTAAGGAAGGAGAGCAGCCTACTGCAAAGGGCTAAAGGGCCAGACATCTGGTTGCCTAATTATCTCAAAAAATCAAAATCTTGTCCCCTTCAGTGTCCCTTACTAATGTGCTGGTCCTGACACTGGTTTTTCCTCATCCCACCTTAATTCTAAAATAACAGCATAACCTTGGCTGGCCAGATTCAACTAAGAAACAAGGCTGGCAACTTGAGATGCCTCACCAGGTCATTATTGTATTTTGTGCATTGATAGCTGGACTCAAATCTGCTTTGCTGCTTGGCTTTTTTTTCTTGAAGCAGCCAGGTCATGTAACAGCAGAGTTTCCTTCTTTTGGAAAGAGGATCTTGGTCCAGCAGCTCACAAATCCCTGACATGGGATGCTTCAGGGATGAGTCTTCCTTGAGGTTTTCACTTGGCTGTGAGAATCTTGGCCAATGCTGCCCTCATCCTGCTCATCAGTATTTCAAGGCAGATATTGTGGGAAGTTCTCATTTGGCCCTGATTAATTTTAATTTTACTGTGAAATGAGTGGTCTGAGCACAGCAACATGCTTCCAGTTTCTTGTTTGATAACCTCCCTTGATGGCTTGTAACCATCTCCTGTGACCACCTGCAATTAAAAACAAATCAGTCTGTTCTGGCCTCATCCCAGAATCACACTGGGCTTTTATGAGATTTTAGAGCTGTCAGCTGTACATGATCAGGCTTCTCACTTCGACCTTAGCAGACTTAATACTCTTCCATGTTGATGGTTCATGAAATATTTACCTACCCATCCTCTAGCTTCACTCAACCTTCCTTCCATCTCCTCGTTTAAAGTCTGTATCCACTTTATAAAGTTTGTTGTTACATCTGGAAGGATAAACTGCTGAGCCTTCTTAGGCAAAATTTCTCCTTTCTGAGAAATCATAAAAGATTCCTTGCCTTGCCATAGCCACCTCTGCAACACTTTTTATTTGATCAGGAGTGTCCTATCATACGATTTGCTTTATTTGGGCTTGTACAACCATGGCATGGTGATGATTTCTGCTTCCACTTCTAGTGGTCCAGCTGTGTCACGCTATGCTCAACAACTCCACAGTAACTGGCTTTCCTGAGTCTCTGCTGATTCTCACCTCATCCTGGAAAAACCTCAGAAGTGTGTGTAGCCTCATATTCAATTTTCTGTTTAGGAATAATGCTACCTTTATATCTTAGCTCACACTTCCTTGGTAGCCCCTTCTCTTACAAATACTAGTAACCACTGATCCCAATACTGGATGGTGTTTGTCCTGAGGTGGTGCAGTGGCTCAATGACTCGTCTACCTGCTGGTGTGTCAGAACCTTGTCTTAGGGTCACAAACTGGAGAAATATTTGGCCTGGGTTGTTTGAGCAATACCTCCTGGACTAGGCTAGAAAGTCACTTTGGTGTTCTGTTAAGTCTTTGTTTTGTTCTGGGTTTGTGTAGATGCTCCATTTATCTGGCAGCATGTTCCAGCAGGGGTAGGATAGCTCCTTCTGTGCTAACCTACCTCCACCAAGGCAAAAGGAAGTGTCGCCACAGGTTACTCATGCCCACAGGAAGAGATTTCTAGTATTGCTCTGTAGCTGTAGCCATTGCTTTCACCGCCCATGCTCATCGCAGTGTACAGTTCCCATGCTCGTGTAATATGAACTGTCTGGAAATCATGTGTTCCCACTCACCTTCCTGCAGATTAACAGCAGTTTGCTGTTCTTGATGAGTTTGCAGACTGCCCAACTCAATGGTTTGGTGGGAATCGCTTTCTCTGATTGCACAGTTCAACCCCTGCAAAAATGACTGTTAGCTCTTTTCCCCGGATTGTGGACTGGGACCCTCCACATCTGAAGATGCCAGCGCAGGTGTTCTCTGTCTCCTCCATCCTTGGCTATACCAGTCCCAGCAGAGTGTAAAGGGCCAGGTCTTGCTTCCGCAAAGTTATTTGTGGAGTCTAACATCCCCAGAGGTGCCCTCAGGTTATCTGTTTTGTCCCACTAGCAGATATGTTCCCACCATGATTTTCAGCCTGCGTGTGAGGTAAGAATGCAGCTGCACTGGCTCCATGGTGAGATGCTTGGTTTTGGAGATGATACATTCTCAGCTAGCATTTGAGGCATGGGCAACCAGACTTGGACTACATTTGTCTTCCTTCCTACAGCTGTGTTGCTTCTTTAATTTCCACACAGGCATCTTCTTTGTGAGGAGTGGTTATGCTTGGGAATCCATATTCCACAAGGAATTCCAAAATGCCAACAAAAAGCCTGCTCTACTTCAGAAAAGGAGTTAAAGAGTTAGAAATGCCATGAAAAAAAAAAGGTGGGAATGACACCACTGCAATTTGAAAAACAAAAGCAATGTTTTTGCACTGGTGTCTTAAAAAAAATTCAGTGAGGCTGAGTGGGTGTCGCAGGACCTTTTCATGCTCTGTGCCATGATGTGCTGCCCCAGGCAGGAAGAAGTCATGGAGGATAAACAGTAAACTGCAGCATTCACATAACCAGTTACGAACCTGCATGGCTAAAAAGACTCCTTTCAATGTAATTTAAGACACATTTTACATAATATATTTTCCTAGATCTTGCATGCCTGCATGAAGAACTTCTTGACTCCATAAGTGATTCTCTGATGAAAACAAACAAGGGCTGATGGTGACTAAAGTGCTCCTCAACACAAGAGCAGTACTGCAGCCAGATTCTGCCACAGCCATTCTTGCATTAAGTAGTGACTTAGTCTACAAGTAGGATGTTTAGTCTCAGCCTGAGCACTGCTGGTGAAAGGTGCTACTCAGCCTGAAAAAGAACCTGATTTACAAGAAAAAATACAAGCCAAAACAACAGCTTCTCCAATCACAATGGTTGAGTGGGAAGGTTAAGATGTAAGATGCAATGCTTGAGTTAGAATTTGCCTTGGAAAGCAGGGTTAGATCCTCTTTTCTGCAGTTCTCCTCAGAGCCATCCTGCTTGCCTACTCTAAGGATGCAGTCTGCTAGACAGGACTGGAAGCCATGCTGTGCCCCACAGACCTACCTAGCTTTGCTTCTGTACTGATTTACACAGACAAGAATAAAATCAGAAAGCAATGAATAGTCTTGTCCAGCCTCATTTTATATTGCTGTTAAGATCTGTCTTGAGCCTTGAGTGATTTGAGTGTGATTTAAACGTGTCTTGCAGAGGGGCCTCCAGTCTTCATTAAAAGGTCCTTACCTCAGCTAATTACCCTCACACTTCCAACGGTGTGCTCTTCTCCAAGTTTGGATTTGTCTGACTTCCAGCCTCCGTTTCTGTTACGCCTTTCTGCCCTAGGTGGAAAAGGGGTTTGCCTCTAGGAAAACAAAGGCACAGCTGATCCTGTGGATCTGCCCTCTTACTGCAGAATGGTCAGCAATAAAATCCTGTATGTCTCTTCACATAATAATCAGCATAATAATCCTGTGTGTCTCTGGGAAGAGATCTTTGTGCTATAATGAAATGATCTCTCAATCTTGTTTCTGCTAAGCCCAGGAGAAATGTTTTTTTAAAGTCTTTTATCCTTTTATTTTCATTTTTCTTGAATTAGTTTGCGGCTCTGTTTTTGCATGCTCTCCTGCAATGTGTTTTGAAAATATGGATACAGCCAATAGATGTAGAAACCTAGCATTGATGTCATCAGAGCTAGAGGTGGAGAGAAATCACCTTCTTCTTCTGGCTTTCCAACTAATTCTTCAAAATCCAAGGATTACACTAGCCTATTTTATTTCTTAGTTGCACTGGCAGCTTCCACTGAACTGCTGGTCCACCAGACCTCTTTCAGATTCAGGGCTTCCCAGCTGTCTTTTCCCTATTCCTTCCATAGAATCAGTATTTTTCAGTCCTTAATGCACCACTTTCCTGTGGCAGTATTCAGATACATTCTTTAAAGACCCATCTTTCAAAGTAACATGGGCTGATTTCTATGGTTGCTTTTTCCACTCATGTCCTGCCTTACACCTGTGGTGCCAGGAATGGGAACAGAGAAAGGAATAGGATGGCCTTTCCAGCAGCAACCAAGCTGATAAATTAGCTCAGCCATCTTGCCATCATGTTATTGACAGGACATAGAGAAGGTTTTCTGTCATCTGTGCATGTTTTAACTTGGAAAAAATAATGTGAAGAGCAAGAAAAATAAAAGACATTGAGCATTTGCCTTTTAAAGGAACTCTACCCATGCCGTGCGCTGAATGAGACAGAGATCTCTTAGAAGAAATTCAGTGTGATCAGTTGATTAAAGACTGTATCAGAGTAAATAAGCCCAAGGGGCTACCTTTCTGGAAATGTCCTGGCTTTTGAAGATTTGACTTTGCAAATAAAAAGGCATTTAAATATATCTACATATGTAACACTTATTATTTCTCTCCCCGAGGAAACAGCCTCTAGATAAGCATTAGGCACACCATGAACTTTACATTAGAGTTAAGCAGGTGCTTAAGCATTTCCATGAATGAGACAGGCCTTAACTGTCACTCTAACACTACAGGTCAAAGTAAGAGCTTTTAGACTCTGTATTTAGCCTTCCTAGTATGCCCTTAATGGTGTCAAGGGCTAGTTTTCTGAAGTGTGAAGTGTCCAGCAACACTTCATCCTTGACTAACGTACCTACAATACATGCCTCACCCCTATGCAGGTATCTTCTATGCTCTTCCATTGCTCTGTCCCTGAAAACTAATGTTTACTATTCAAATAAACCAGATAGGTTTAGGTGTTTTTAAGCAGTCAAGGATGGCTCATTGCTTTTAACTTGCTTACTGTACTATTTTTCCCCCTTTTTTGGCCTCTGAGGGAGGCTCTGACAGTATATTGCCATATATTTAGACAGCTCCTACCACAATGTGGGTCCTCCTGCTTGAGGGGCTTAGATGTTATTGTGCTTTAGATAAATACTGATGGTGTATCTACATAATAAACAAAAAAAAGGAAAAGGTTCCCATATGAATAATGCTTAAGAGAACCTGGGGGAAGAAGGACTTGTTTATTTCCATTATTCTTTCAATCATTTGGTTTCTGATAGCAAAAGGTATTTTCCTTGAAGTTAAGATCTGCTATTCTTTAATCCCTAGGAAAATGATTACTATCATTTAAGAAAATTATATTCTTTCTAATTAAGCTGTTTTCAGACAATTAAATTGCTTCCTGATTTTCATAATTGTCTCATTGCTAAGATCTACCTCTTTCCTGATTAGCAAGATGGAAAAACCCCCACGTTTTTACTCTGTACAATATTTACCAGTTAAGAAAGAAGACCCAGCGTATACTCTGAGTCAGCCTCTTCCTCCACATGACCTGCCCTATATATTCTGCTCTGCCTTGACAAAGTCAGATCAAATAACCAAAGACACTCAGAAAAGTGATCAGAAAAGCCAGAGAAAGCCTGTTTGGGATAGTCTTGTGGGCTAGCAAGCACAGGAGGTACCATACCCTGGGAGGCCAGGTTGAATCTCTCCATCACTTTCAGCTTTCATGAGGAGAAGATTGGCTTCCCAACCAGCCCCAGCGGGTGGGCTATGGATGTGCTGTCCAGACTGCCCTTCTCTGCAGCGCAGCAGAGGATCAGGTTGTGGGAACATGTCTGAAGGATGCTAGTACCATGGCACTGCCTCACAGTTACAGAGCACACCAAATCAGGTAGTCAATGGCTGCATTTCTTCTGCTACTTCAACCGGTTCACCTGCACACCACTTGTCCTTGCAGTGGTCACATCTGAGGTTCCACATCTCCTAAGAGCTGTACATAGCTGTCCCATGACAATGCCCCCTTGGTTTGTCCCTTTCCATGTGCATGTCCTCCTCTTCTTTCTCACTGTTATTTGCTTTCTCTCTCCCCTTAATTTCGTTCTTTTTCACAGCAGGACATCAGCTGTTAGTGTACAAAGTTTAACGCTTGTTATAATGTGTGAGTGTCCTGGAGTGCTAGGTGTTATGGAGTCTGGGGAATACCGTGTGGCTTTTGGCCTATGAAAGGTGCACAGTGGAAGTCCTGTAGATCTTTCCCTATTTATGGCATGGTCGCTTGCAACTTCATGGAGACTGTTCCAAATGATTCAGAGGGTTAATACCCTTAAATTGGGTTTTGGAGTAAAATGCATGGATGAGGAGTCACTGTTTCAAAAGCTCTGTTCCTAATTTGGCACGTGTACACTGTCAAGGGATTGTTATGAGAAATAAAGGTAGTACGTTAGTCAAAGACTATGGACTAGAGATGTGTAAACATGAAGGTGAGAGAACATACAATCTGTATGTATCAATGCCAGGTGATTAAATTAATTATGTCAAACCCTGCTCATGATGTTTTTAAAGGTAGGGCTGGGATTGCAGGGACCTTTCCACCACAGCTAACTACATGAGGGACAAATTATTTTACAGCAGGGTGGGCCTGCCTTTGAAAACACAGAATTCATCAACTCTCATGATTTTCACAGGACTGCGTTTGTAATTATTTCAGTGGCCTGGTTCTTGAAGTCAAATGATGAAGTGACAGCATGTCCAAACAGATGTCATTATAGTTCTCTTTGAGCTTTACAAACTCTTTTGAAAAGATAAAATCGATCCAAAAACATTTAAAATGTAACAAAATTGTTCTTCAAAAATAAACTGGGAGGCAAAAAAAACGGTTATGCCTTTTTTTTAAAATCTCATTATTCTTTACACTGGCCTCATGAGTTTTGAGATCTGACTTGCTGATTTTTAATACTTGTGTGGCATGGTCTTGAAAAAGTGACATAGACTCATAAGCATAAACATACTGATATAGCCAGAAATATTCCCTCACTAAAGATATTCATGGGAATGTTAGATATCTCCTGCAGTTTCCTTCCTTTGACATTCCCAACCAAAAGCAAGTCCTGAAAGCAAACAGTTTTGTCTTTCTGATGTGAGAAGCTGTTTTGTTTGCAATATCAAAGGCCATTATTGTTACTGCCTCTTTTGTCTTTCAAATTGTTCCATGAGAACTGATTTTATATGAACTTCATTTCTTTATTGATAATTTTATGAGAGGAAAGGTACTATCTCAGCAGAAAGGTGAGGCGGGCAGTTGTGGCACAGCCAGCATTGAAAGAAATGCAAATGGCAGAGCGATGGTTGAGAAGCAGCAGTCCTGAGGGACACAGAAGTATGAAAATGAGGGAAAGATGCACCCAGTTAGTCCATAGGTTTCCTCTGAGAATCAGGCCTCTGCTGTCAGTCTCATTTTGATTGTTCTCAAGAATACTGACACTCTCATACCCTTCAACTTTTTGCCTTTTTCACCTTGCAGTTTAAAAGCCTGTCTCAGGGGGTGGTAATGAAGTACCAATAACTTTTGTCTGTGGAAAAGGATCCTGCAGAAAATACCATGTGTGGGAAGCAATCCTTCCCAACACCTGCATGCCCCCTCCGAACCGACGGCTGAGCTAGCTGGAGTATGAGAGTGATACACAGATGATCAGTAAGCTCTTTGCTTGGCATCCCTTTTTCATTATGCTGCCATTTTTGAGAAATGTTTTTATAGCCTCTGCTTGATTTTCCGTCAGATCCCTCCCTCCCTATGAATCCTCCCTTCCTGCTTCCTACAGAATGTGGCCAGCTGGTTACTGCTAAATTTAAACAAAGATGTGCTACTTGTAACTCTCTTTGCTTCATCCACACAATATTACTAGCCTAACTCAGCTAGCAAGAAGTACTTCTATTTTGATGTGCACAGGGACTGTAAGCCCAGATGAAGGTCAATGAAGGCTACTGCATAGATAGATAATGCTGACAGGGAGTGCTCTAACTGGTTTTCCGTAAGAAAGTGCTGATTCAGTAAAATTGGGACATTTGAGGGGTACATGTGAATTCTGTTCAATATATGGGAACAGGATGGGAACTTAAAATTGGGTGCCCAGTGGAGGTCTGCAGAGCATCTCCATGAGCAGCAGCAAAGCCTGGCCCAGGTCTCCATTAGTGCTGTAATACTGCCGTGCTGATACACAACAAAACACCCAGCATCTCCTGTGAAATGGAAATCCTCCTTTCTAGTCTGCTCTAATTACAAACAGCATACCATGTTTAAATAACCAATAAAATGGGGCATCAACAAAGAAGCTGCTCTCCGCATCTCTGAGATTCATACAGCATCCAAGAGCTCAAACATCAAGGAGAAAACAGCAGGTAGCTTAACTCCCAAGATCTCTCCCCTGCTGTTGTTATCATTGACAATGAAGGCAGTGTTGTAAGTGCAGAGTGCAATGGACAATTCATGCACTTACCGTATCTTGCACTCTAGCTACAGGCGCGTGATTTTCTGAAGAAATGATGACAGGATCAAACATATTCTGGCAGATGCTCACAAAATCAGAGCCCCTTTCACTCAGTAAATGACCATAAAAATGCTTTGAAGATGACAATAAAAAGTTATTTAATCATGTTCAAAACAGAAGCACCTGCCAAGTCAATATATCATTTTTTACATGATTGGCTGGTGCAGTGACAATAGCGAAAAATGCAAAGTGAAGCTGTTAGGAGCAGCTACTGGCCTGATTCTATAGCAGGCATAGCCTGATGGTGGAGAGAGAAAGCAAGAGAAAGGGGAAGAAAAAGCAACAGGGAGAGTCGCACATACATTTCCTCAGCCTTCTGATTTTTTAGCTCTTTTTCGCAGCTGTTACAAGGTGCCCTTGGGAACCTACTCTGAAGAGGTCCTTAGCAGCTCCCATTTTCTGTGGAGTCAGTGCCAGAGGGAGACAGGACAGTGACCAAAAGGAGACCTAAGACAGCCTGGATCATTTCCCCTTAGCCGTAGCAGAGGGGGAAATGTGCTGGGGATAGAGGTAAAGATCTGATCTTTTGGTAGCATTGCTGCCCTAGGATGTATGCAAACTGGCAGGTGGGTGCTGCTAGAAACAGAGACCTAGAGAGTGTCATGTGTGGCTGGACACAGATTTCTCAAGGAGCTCAGGAGATCTAGCACCTGCTGGTACTAGCAGTGTGGGCTGTGGGGCTATGCCGTGCAACAGAGAAGAGCCCATGCTGTTGTTCAGCTCTACCACTACCCTTGCAGCTGCATCTACCCCAAATTCAGCAACTCTTCTAGACAAGCCAGTTCCCTGTGACCTCGCATATGCAATTATAGCATTGACGAGCTTTGCAACTGGTGCAGTTCAAAACCATCTCTATGATACTGATTGATTTGGCTCTTTCATGATGACCTGAAATTAAAGTAGCCCAAGGGTCGTGATAATTTACATGGATTGATGAAAGAGGCTGTTTTGGCACCTGAAGTCCATCAGGTTAGCAAATGGAGATGTCCAGATTTTAAGGGCAAAAGGACTTGTTCTGACCAAGCACTGTCCTCTCTAATACAATACGAGCCATGAGGATACCTAGAATTAATTCTCAACACAAGGCCAACATCTATGATTAAAATAGAACATTTTTGTTTAAATGTCCCATTGAAGCATTTCAGAGTCAAGGAATTTGCCACCAAGCTGTGGTAAAAAATGCTAATTTTTCTTACTGATTAGGAGTCAGGGCAGATTTGAAACTGGATTTTATCTAACAACTGAGCCTCATTAAACTTTGCCAGCTAAACTGAAGACCCCGTTATGACAAATTTGTTTACTGTGTGAGTCCTTTAACTTAGGTTCTTTCTTCAGTGCCTTTAGTAAGCTAAAATAGACAGGACACCTACCCCAACCTTCACTCTACAGGATAATTTGTCAAGTCTTCACCTTCCCTGTGGCTTTTGCGTGATGGCTCTTGAGTACTTCAACATCTTTCTTAAAATGTAGACAGCAGAACAGTATTCCTGTAGCGGCTTGAAACTTCAATGCACCCAAAATTCAACTCTCTGTTGCCAAAGGAACATTTAAAACTAAAGTACTCAAAGCCAAAACCCATAAGCTCTAGGTTACTTTGAAGTATACATAAAGTTAGTTTTCAGTAGCCAAATTTGAATTGACAAATGGTAATCACAAATATACACATTGGTACTGTGAAAACTGGTTGGATAACTTGCTCTGAAGGTTACTCAGTAGTAAAATTAGTTCCTCAAGATTGCTGTATTAGACATCACTGAAGAACATGGAGGGCTAGCTTAATGGGTTAAAAAGAAAAAATGAGGAAGGGAAGAATATTAATGCAATCAACCTTCAGTAGAAGGCAGGTAAATGCTGCACAGAGGGAATACAGCAGAACTTCAATGCTGAAGACACAAACAATATCATTGGTGTGGTGTCCTGGGGCCAAAGTAGGGGATGCAAAGGGGAGAGCTGAGTAAAAGCAGTCATGTCCGCCTTTTAACTGTATGCACAAATAGCACAGAATAACATGGCGCTCTCTGAAAGCAACTGGGAAACGGAAGAGATCAGGAGGAGCCCCCAACTGATGCCCAGCTAGCAGCAGCAGATGCATTTTCTGAAGTGTGATGGCAAAGCAATCATCATGGATGATACTGTATTTTGCAGATAGCAGATGTGTCCAATTAGGAGCTCTACGTGAATGCACACAAACAACAGAAAGACACAAATCAACAGCTTCCAGAAAAGCACTGCACTAGCTACTGGGCACCTTTCCATGCTGGGATGAAGCCTTTTCAGAGAAGTTTACTTTGTCTGGCAATGTTGGAAAGTCATAAGCATATGGAATAGGTATAGAAGATATCCAGGATAGGATACAAACCTTGAAGAATGGCTATAGAAAGACAACAGTAGTAGAAGAAAAAATAAAAATAAAAATAAAAGGCTTTATACGGGTTTTATGAAAAGAGCAGTTAACACAAATAGTCACATGTCTGAGCAAAAATACAACAGAGGGCAGTGATCTTCAGTCATTTTCCACAGTATTCAGATATGGAGAAGTATCAGTAATATATTTTCTTCTCAGTTTCCCTTTTATCACAGCTACAGAAAGAGGTGATTTCTTTAAAGACATGTAATACGCATGGGGTAAGGCATGCAAACACCCCAACATAGCACCAATATACTGAAATTCAACTACATAATTCATAGGTCAATCTATTTTGTAAAAATAAGGATTTTTTTTTTCTCTCCAGATTGATAATTGCTATATATTTTTAAGCAGTTATATTTATGATTTAGTAAAACCATTATCAGTGTTGAATATCATAAAGTCATTAACTTAGTACCAAATCTCCCATCCACCCACAAGAGGAAAATAATGAGGTAAGAGGAAAACTTCATTCCCAGCATTCAAAGTCTGATGCTTTCTGCCAATGAATGCTGCAAAGCACAATACTGCAGCTGTTGGGAATGTCAAGAAATCATTTTTGTTCTGAGGGACACTATGAACTAGTAAGCAGGACTGTCCTGCATGTCAGGTGCCCCTGAGGAATTTTACTGACTGCTTGAAAGCAGCATGGACAGTCCCATGGAAATGCACCCTCCATGTTCCAGAAGTTCTGAGGAGATTTACTCTTTCCTCTGTTGCTACTGGCTTTTCTACATCTTTTTCCCATTTCTCTCTGTTCCTTTTCTCTATTCAAGTATTCCGCATACAGATCCAAATTCTGTCCGATTCTGAGGAGCATATCTAACTCCCAAATTTAAGAAATAAATGGAGAAAATTCTTTTGAAGTAGTTACTAACATGACATCATCTCAAAATGATTTGGTCTCCTCTTGTTGAAGAAGGCAGTTTGGGACCTGTGGATGTCTGAAATGGACTAATTTTCCATATTAGTTCTGAATATAAAGAAAGATGTAGCTCTGCTCTGGAGAAAGGTGCCCCAATTTTTGCTTGGGAGACCTATCTTTGGAGGATACATTTCCAACACACTTAATAACCTCTTTTAAATAGAAGAGGACTGGAGAAAACAGGATGAAAATGGGCATAACTCCAACATCCTCAGTCTAGAGAGCTGATTGCCTTCACTGTTTAGAATGCAATTGTAAGCCTGAACAAGATGAAAAGTAATCCTGATCTCATAGCTCAGTAATCTCCACTTAGTGGCAGGCAGAGATCTCTTATGCCTATTAAATCTTGTAGATGTGTAGGTGTTTTTTTTATCATATTAATAATGTTACTTGCTGCTGATCTGAGCTATTCTATTCCTGCATGGTACTTGAGCAGAGCTTTATGCTTCAGGAGCATAAAGTAAATTCTCTGACATGGGCAACTCTGCATCCACTGCCTCCGCGGGAAGTTTCCTTTTAAATAAGATGAGTTAGAAGCCTTCTGGAAGGTACCTGAGGTGCCTGGGGTCCTTCTGTCATTGCTGAAGCTGGTGGCACTTGACTCTTAGTCTGATTTTTTTTTTTTTTATGTCAAGTAGATTGAGTGAAGTCTTTCTTTTGCAATTATTTGGTCATGGCAGGAATTCTGGAAAGATTACACTACCCTATGGCCAATACGTATGGGACTGGACCAGTGTTCAAGTGTTGGAACCACTAGCTGAGGAAAAGGAAAATGTGCTATCTAGGCTTTTGAAGAAAGGGTTGAGTGCCATTACTAAGGCTCAGAAACTGCTATTCCTTGTATCCTGGCTGTTCCTGTCTTCTCAAGAAGCAGCAGATATCAGTCATTCGAGTCCAGTAAGACACTACCCTCATCAATGAACTGTGGTTTATGAAGGGCATCAAGTACAGCGAGAGCCAGGCCCATGCTCCTCCATAGATTGCACTGAGCATCACTGGTTTTTGAAAGCAAATTGAGGTCACTGTCCCTTCCAGCATCAGCTGAGCTTTGACCAGGGGTGGAAGGCTTACTCTTATGAGTGCTATGAGGTAGGAGGGGCTGAAAAGTCCAAAGGGTTTCACAGTCCTGACTTGAGCGTAGTTAACAGCATAGTGCAGATGGGTTATTAACCCAGATGTACATACTGCGAGGCTGTCAGGAGCCTTTCCTAAATCAGTGACAAAAGACTTTATTTTGGTGCATGGCAGAGTTCTGCCAGGTGACATTTTTCGTTTGTTGAAATTTGTAAAATGTATAATGTGTACATCCAAAGATTAATGACATGCATCAGCAGGGGCACAATTCTTCATAAATTATTGCAAAGAATCTGGATTATATGGTCTTTCAGAACTATTGTCCATTTTTCGCTCAGTCTAGTGATTGGCTTTAATGCCTTAGTTCTAACAAACATGTGCCCGGGGGCTCACACTGAAACAGGGCTGGGCCTTTGCAAAGTCAATAGTTTATTTACTGACTAAGAATAAAGCACCAGGGAAGATGTTTGAAGATGTTAGCAATGCTTTTCATTAGCTGAAGATGGCATTTAGGTCTTGATCATGGCATGTTTATTCATTAGGTTCAGTGAAATCACAGGCCTGTTTGCAGGGTGAAAGTAACAGCGAGACCTGGTGAGGCAAAAGAAAAGGAGAAAAGGCAGAGACCGCGTGTGTGTGTGCATTCACCTCCTTGAGGAGGAAAAAAACCAGCAAGCCAACAGTGGAGATGATTTTGTGCCTTATTAAAAACCAAGCCAAAGTAACAGAAAATACATTGAAAGGCAGTTAAGTTTCTTTTGCCTCAAAGCTGTTATCAATGACATTTGTTAAGACATATCTCCTAGATGCGGCTTAACCACTGATAAGGTTAACAAATCAATTTTCCTTGCTAAATACACTTAAAGTTTAGATGCATTAATTTGTTTCTATCAGGAAAAATAATAAGTTCAGTCCCACACTAACTTCTTCACAAGACTTTATTTTAAATCTCCTTAGTCTATTGAATTGACTCATAACGTTCTTCTTTCTACTTGGATGTACCTAGTTAAGGGGGTTGCTTTTCTCAGTACTTGAACCTGTCTCTATCATCCTCCCTGTGCCCCTGCTGTGGTGAGCTCCTCTCAGCCTGCAAAACCATGACTTTAGTTTTTGCCGGCTTTGCACCTTTTGCCAGGAATTGCACCTTTCCCATTCTCTGGGCTTGGTAAAAGGAAACACTCACAAACCGCACATTTTTTGCATGAGGAAATCCGCAGCATAGGACATTTCAGGCTGTGCCTGGAGGAAATCACTGCATCCTGGGGCTGGAAAGGGACACCCTAGCACCTTCTGTCATTGTCTGTACAACCAGTAACTGGTAAAAGCAGTAGTATAATGAAGACCACCTATTCTACAGATGCTTCCATGGCCATGTGTGGGCTCCAGGACAGGAGAGCAGCCCAGATAACCAAGGATCCGGGGAGGCAGCCTTCCGGGTGGGATGCTGCAAAACCCTCGGCAACCTTACGGAGAGTAGACTTGGGCTGAGGAGGAGGGGTCTTCTTTTGTCTTTGTCTCCGTTTCTAATGACGATGTCACACTATTTCCACGGCTGATCCTGCTGCTTAACTAGGTAGCAAAGAGTTAAAATGGAGAGCAGCATTTTAAGACTACATGCGACAAAGTCCATTGCTTGAAATTCGGGTCCCTTCTCCCCCTGCCCCTCCCCAGCTTCCAGCAATCATTTATTATTATAAAGGGGTTTTATGATACAAATTTGATAATCTCCCATACACATTGGCACTGTTCTAATTGGAGTTGTAAGCCCATAAAATTCAAGCCCTTTGTTTTCATGAAGGCCACAAGGTTTTAAAAGATACTATTGTACCGCCTAAAACCCATAAAATTGTCACTAGGGACTGATTAAACAGTCCTGAATTGAAACAGTGCGGATTTTGTCTAGGTCCTTTTCATGCACAACAATGCTCTTTTCAACCCCCAAGACAAAAGGAGGTTTAAGGAGCGATTTTCTGGGAGATTCTTCTAAGATAACCCCATCCATATGGGAGACAAGGTGGCCAGCAGCTGAGACGGGGAAAAAAAAAAAAAAAAAAAAAAAGAGGAAAAAGGGTTTCGGATGGCAGGAGGAGAAATAAAGGGAAAAAGGGGAAAAACAACAACAAAAAAATCCCAGGTGACACAGAGGCTGTATGCCCCCTGCTCCTTCCCGCACATCACAGAAGCCTAGTCCGCTCTGCATCTCCCCCTTGGCACATGGCGCCCTGTCCGAGCAGGGAAGGGGATGCAGGTGGGAGGACTGACGTCGCTCCATCCTTCCCGCGATGCTGCCGCCGCCGTCGCCGTCCCGCTCCCGCTCCCGGGGCTTGCCCAGGATGTGTAGGCGGCACGACACATCCCAGGGGCACATCTGGGCCGAAGGAACCTCCTTCCAGGGAATAATGATTTAACAAACAAACACACACACACACACAAATTAAAAATAAAACAAACCAACCACCAAACCAAACACTAAAAAGCTTCTGCGGGTCCTGTTGCCTCCACCGCCTTCCCTCGGCGGGCGGGTTTCCTCCATCAGTCCCCATGGGATCTTCACTCTCAAATATTCCCGCCGCATTCCTGACCATCGGCTCCCGGCGGAGGGATGGAGGCAGCCGGTCTTGCCTATATTTCAGACACCTGGGTCTGGGGGCTTTCGAGGGGTTTTCCCCATTGGCCGTTGCTAGGACATTTACCTGATTATTTTTTTCTCCCTCCAATTAATAAAATCAATAGTTTCAAAACACAATTTTGGGGGCGTTAAAAGACATCATTATTTTCTCTGGGCTACCCTTCCCCAGCCGATCTTTGGAAGAGGCACATACTAACGGGAAGACTGGCTTAATCCCGGATCCTGCCTTAGCGGCTCCGAAAGAGACGGCAACGAACCGCGGCCCCGCGCTGCGCCCACCGGCCGGGCTGGGCGGAGGAAAACCCGCACCGCAGCCTCCGGGGCCTCGGCCAGCGCCGGGCATCGCCGCCTGAAACGAAACGTAGGGGAGCCTGCAGAGACGGTGGGCTGCGGGCTCAGCCTTCCGCTAGGAAATATCACCAGGTTTACAGTGAGACGCTTGCAGCAAACTTTATTCGCCGTTTACCGGCGCCCGTGGGTAAAATTAACGAATTTGATAAGTGAAATTCCGCTGGCGAGATCAAGAGAATTATTTAAGCTCTTCTGGCACAGGAGGTAACCCTACAAAAAAAGCCCCAATCGTCAAAAAAAAAAACCAACCAAAACACTTATCCGCTGGGAAAAAAAAAAGTTATTTGCCAAAAATCATTTTATTAGTCACTGGAAGAATCAGCTATTTCAAAATAATCTAGGTCGCTAGGGTTGTTATTATTTTTTAACAAGGAACCTCTCGAAAAGGAGCAGGAGGAGCGCAGGTTTGACAAAAGACAGAGGCGCGCACCCGGTCCCCGCGCCCTGGGGTGAGACCGGCGGAGGGGCGGGCGACCCAGACCGGCTTCGTCCCGGTCGGCCGGCCGCGCTGGCCCGCCGCAGCCCCCGCAGCCGCGCTCCGCCGCCCGGCCCGCCCCGATGCGGCAGAGCCCCGGTGCCTTCCCCGCACCGGGAACCCCGGGGTCGGGGGTGAGATGAGGGGACACCCCGCGCCCGTGGGATGAGTCCGGCCCCGGAGGGCGAGTCGCCGCTGTCACCATCCCCAGGAGACGACGGCGGGGTGCGCTAAGTGCTGGTAAGCGGGGAAAACACCCAGGGCGGCGGCGGCGGCGGAGGCGGGCGGGCAGGCCCGGTAGCCCTGCAGGGCGAGGGCGGCCTGGGCGCTGCAGCCCGCCAAGGCGCAGCCCAGCTTGGGGCGGGCGGGG
>JAOXNO010000041.1:39157900-39170045 GCA_028565335.1 Limnodromus scolopaceus
TCTTTTTTTTTTTTTTTTTTTTTTTTTGAATGGGCTCATTTATTGTGCTCAGTGGAGGATTGCAAAGCAGATTGACCAAATCGATGTATGTGGGGTGCAGAATTCGAGCGTTTTCCTGAAATAGTGGATTGTGTCTACACCTCGAGCGAGGGGAAAAAAAAAAAAAGAAAAAAAAAAAGAAAATATTTATATGAATACAAGCGGCCGTTTGGCTCTGGTTCATGTAGTCCCGGCTTTAAGGAGGAACTCTCTATAGCGCTGAGCCAGATGAGCAGCGCTAACAGCCAGGAGTCCTCTTGCTGGGAGGCTTCCCGGCTGTGTTGCGGGCTCAATGCGATTGCGGCGTTAGGTTAAATCATTGGGATAAAAGCTACCTCACAACACACCTCTCCAGGCTCGCACCCACGGGTCGGTTGATGACTGAAAACTGAGGCACAGAAAATGGGTGACTCGGCAAACATCACAAAAAAGCGTTTTCCAGAGCTGGCAAATGGGTCCCTGAGTAACAGCTTCCTTTCTCTAGATTACTGGATTTTAATAATTTAATCTGTATACAATGTATCTGCGAGGGAGTTAAACTCAGTACTTTACCGAAAAGAAAACCTGACTCCACAGAATTCAATATGAGTTTTACAATTGATTTGAAAACAGGCAGGAATCCACCTTTCTATAAAAACAGATAATCCTCTACTTTATTTGTTTTCAATAATGAATATTTCCATAGCGCTACACTCTTTTCCTTCATTGTCTCCTGAAAACAGTATCTTTCCCTCCAAACAACTAACCGGCTTTGAACTTTGAATTTTACTACAAGCTCTTCTTTGTCTTGGTTTGCAACTGACGTTCATTGTGGTACATTTTCGAGATAGGGCAATATCGTGGAAGGAGTGCAATGTATTTCCGTGTGTTGTAGTTGTTTCTCTTTCCCGGTAGAATAATGTAATTTGCTTTTGGCTGTTGCTTTTTTTCACTTCCTAATCCTTCCTAACGATCTACACTTCTTTCTACAGCTCCTTTATTTTTTCTTTTCATGACTATTTCCCAGTCTAAGTACATACATACATCGACTTTAACCTATTAGGAACTTAAACTAATCTTCTTTCTTTCATGGCCAGTTTTAAAGTTTCTTATTCTCCGGTGTGCTAACTTCCATCCCACCCAAACCACGACTTCCTCTGCTATCAGACTTCTTTCGGTTTTCCAGAGCTTATTAATTAAAAATAAATAATAATTATTAAATCTGATACGTGCAAAGCATGCTATCCAAGGCTTACACTCTCTCTGAAACCCTCAGTTTTCTATTCTGCATTTAAACAAGAGACTTTACTTCTTGGAACAGGGATTACCCACAGCAGTGGAGGATTCAGGGTTGAGCTTTTCATTTGCTCTCTGTGATCATCCTGCAGGAATTATTTTGCAAATTGACTGCAAGCAAAGCAGCAAGGGACAAGCCCTCCCCGCTCTCTAAGTTGTTTTGGGATGAGCTTGTGCAGAGCCAAACTGGCATGGACATGAGCGGGGCTGCCCAGCTGCCTGGGCTTTCCAGCCCTTGGGCTCCTTGGAGCTCAGCTCTCAGGAACGGCTGAGGAGATGGGGCTTTCGCTCCCCTGTTGGCACACTCCTCTTGGGCAAGTGGAAAATGGCCACTGGAGTTACCTGGGTCATGAAACTGCAGCAGTTGCTTTGTTACCAGCTGGCTGGAGTGCGGGCTCTGTGCCTACCACTGCTACAATGCCATTCACCTCCTCGCCCCGTATTCATCCCACACTCTCAGCCTTCATGGGACGTACGGGGGGGCTATGTCAAGTTCCAGCCAAAGGGAAAGCGCTCCCAGGACAGGGTGGGTTCTCCCTTGGGCCCAGATTCAGCTGCTGTAGCTGGAGTGTGGGGCCCATTCCCCTCCCTATTATAACACATCCGTGCAAGATGTGCAGGCTTAAGGATGCAGGTGCCATGTCTGGAGTCCAGAGGGCAGCCAGTAGCATCGATGACCTTGAAAGGGGCTGCTCTAGAGCAGAAGTACTGACTTTGCCCCAGATATACCTGGTGTTTAGGCACTAGCCCCCTCCCCCCTTTATTCCAGTGGGAATTTGGAGCCTAAAGCCCCTTGAGAGTCTGGCCCCAAAACTGAAGTGGGTGGTGCTAGGAAAGCAGCCAGAATGGTAAGACAAAAGTAAAATCTTTAAGCAGTTGTTGAGACACTGCAATAGAGGACAGGAGCGTCCCTGAAGGGTGCTGTCCTGTCACCAACACCATCGCCTTCAACAGACCTTCACAAAGGCAAAAGGCATTTTATGCTTTGTACAGCTTAGAAGGGTATATATTGGATTTCAATGTATAATTCTTTGTCCTACACTGTAATATATCAATTACATTTTTAAGTAGTCATTAAATTCTGACAAATATCCTCTGTGGGTAAAATTATATTAAAATCTGATGCATAACCTCTACTACAATAAAATTGGCACCCAAAATTTTAAACTTAAAAAATGATCCTTTAATTATTTTCCTAAGGTATTATTTTCTTCCTCTGTGACATGCCAAGTCACCAGGAGGTAGCAGTGCTTTGGCTACATACACACTGACTGACTGGCTGTCACATACGCTGACTGGTGAGCAGGCTGCTGCCAAGCCAAATATTTGTTTCCTGTTGGTGAGACAATATTTTGGGCTTTTTCTCAAGCCATTAGATCTCACAAACCTCCTGGGATCATGATTGGTTCTGAGACTTCCGACCGTCTATCAAATTTGATTGAGGTCTTTTTTTGCAGATGGCAGGCAGAAAATAAGATTGTGTGAGCCTTGCATTTTGGGAAATCAAGCTAAAAAGGCACTTGTATCTCCCAACCAAAAATGTTAAGAAAAATGGTGTCTCATGACTGTTTCTGGAACTGAAAGATTTGTCCCTGATACTGCACGTAAAAAAGATTTAAGCACAGAAACTCACAATTGCCCTCCACAGCTTCTTGCCACTCTCAGGCTGAATTCTCCTTTCATTTACACACTGTTGGTTACAGCTGCCTTTAAAATGTTGAGTAAAGTAACTCTGCTGACTTCAAGAGCATTCAGCTGGGTGAAGCAGCGCTGGCTCTGCTGTGCCACACAATAAGTGGCAGAGAGGCTTTGGCTGCACGAGAAGTTACCACGAAGGAGTTTACAGGGGAAAGAGTCACTTCCAGTCTACAGCTTTTTCAGCTTTGCTCTGACTTGATATTGAGCTGCTTTTTCCCCCCCCCTATATATAGTGCATTAACCATATAAAATGCTGTCAAAAATTCTACGTAACTGCTCATGCAAGATTGTGGGGACAGACATTTCATAATGGATTCACTGCTAAACCAGCCCTATTGAAAGCGTCCGTGCTTCGTTCAGAACTGCTCTGTGTGTGCTTTTGTTCACTGAAGCTATTTAAACAGACACAGTTCTTAAGGCAGATACGTTATGAATCATGTGTGGAAACAGCTGCTGCAAGAACGTTTCAAAAGAAAAGTTATTTTGGGATTTTACTCACCTGCAGACCTAGTGACATCATATTAAGTAGCAGCTTCCAAAATGTGACTGCTGAAGCTCCCATAAAAGATCCAGGAGCGATTTCTTATAAAGTTTTCAGCCAGGCAGCAACACTATTAAAAAAGGCAATAGTAATTTTTACTGGCTGGCAGCAATTAACAACAGGAAAATCCCATTTGCTTTCACACCACTTCAGTCCCACTTGCCGTCACGCTCCTCTCCCAGTGCAGCTCCACGCCAGAGCTCAGCTCCTGAGCGCACCACCCAGTCCCTTTGAGAAGTTAATGTTTATGAATACTCACAGGCATACTTTTGGTGTTCTTTTTTCTTTATTTTTATTTTTTATTTTGAGTGGACTTGTGTGATGGTTTAGAGCCATGTACTCCCCTGGAGGTCAGCAGGGGTGGCGTGCACTGGGGAGCAGTTTGAAACCCTGCGGATGCAGAAGGAGGGCACAGGCTGTGTCTGCCTCTCGTCCTACAAAAACAGCCAGCAAATCCCCAAGCAGGCTCATCAGAGAAGGAGCTGGCTCAGGCATCAGGCAAATCCTGAACACACAGGCTACGTGAAAAAGGGAGGAAAGAAAGCCGGGGGGCTGGAAGAACACACAATAACTAATAGTGAATAAATGACTGCTGACCCTCCCCATCCCTGCCCTCCTTTTCAAGCTGATCCCAGGGTAAGGTTGTACATCAGCTGTTTTCTTTAGGAGTCTTCAGTCAGTTCCACACATGCAGTTTTAAACTCAGCTGAATCATAACTTCTTTGGTAACTGATTGTGTGCTAACATTCTTCCTAAATTAAAATACTTGGAATTAATCTCTGTCCATCTTGCCTGTGATAATCTCTCAGCTTTTTGCAGGATAAATACTAACCACTCAAAACACTGAGCAGTCAGTTCTTCTGTTAGAATCAGAGCAGTTTAGTTTTTGGGTACTGCAGCTAAGTGAGAGCTCTCACTGAAATTCCCAAAGTTACGTTATTCTGAAAATCAGGTTTGGGAATACCCCTTTCCTGCCTCTGGTCTTGAGCACTGGATGAATATAAAAAACAGTTCCAAGATTTTCTCCCTCATATTGCAGTGCTTAAGCCTGCTAACAGGAAGGAAGAACAGTGGATGATTAATTTTAAAACAAAACATTCCTGCCAGCCCTCTGCAGCTAAATGGAAGTTGTGGTGACTGAGGCTTTTATGGAGAATATTTCAAAGTGAGATATATTTATCCCATGACAACACTATATTACCATGACATTTTGTGGTATACCTTTAATAACGAGTAACCTTTGTATAATAGTTTTCATATGATGGAATTTGTTACATCAGTGAAACAAAGCTACTTTACTGTTTCTGGAGCAGACACATTCCAATCTTTCTTTTTTTTTTCCCCTCTCTTTTTCCCCCCCCCCGCCTCTTTTTTTTTTTTTTAATAATATGCTTTCTTTCCCTGTTCCTCATCCAGTCAGTGAAAACATCCATTGATTAACAATACAGTTAAAATTCCAGCTCATCAAAAAGATTTACAGAACTCTAAGGTAATGATTAATAATAATGGCTTTAGAAGGCTGACTTCTTCTGTGAATTCTGATCTGTTGCATTGATTTAGTAGGCATTTAAGGTTAAACAGTCAGCATAAGATTGCACGATCCGTATTTAATTTGATAAATATTTTATGCTTCTTTACAGCAGCAGCTGGTTTATTTTATGTATTTAATCAAAGAAATGCTTTGTAAAGCTATTCTGTGCTCTGGACCATAAGAAATGTTTTCTTTAGAGTAGGAAAAAGTTCGTCTGTGCTCACATAGTTACCCACCACAATTATGCACGCTACCCTGCTGTATTGCCGGGGGAATTACATTTGCAAACAGAAACTAAAGATGGAATGGCAGAGGGGAAAAAGAAAATACTCTTCTTAGTGCCTCATCTTGCAGACACATCTCAAAACACTAAAGAGAAATGATTAAAAAAAGGGTGTCAGCAATGATTCTTCAGGAATCACTATGGTTTGCATCCAGCTAATGGCCGATGAGCGCAACTGTGTCTGGCGTTAGGACTGTATCCGCAGGGAAGGTACGGAGCCGGTGCTGTCAGGAGGCAGCGGGGCCACGTGCACAATGGCTGAAAGAGCGACCACCCAACGTGGCGCATTTCAGTATTGAAGATGCACAGAGACCTGTATCAGTTGACCTCAGCCTGTGACCAGCGGAGTAAAGAGTCACCAACTCAGAAAGGTAACTTGGGCTCTGCTTTTCAATGGCTTTGTAAATCAGCATAAGCACCTTATAACAAATGCAAAACTTTCTCAGTAACCAAGTGCAACTGAGATGGGATTGGGAGGCTGAGGGGTTCCTATGAGGAAACCTCAAGCAGCACACCGAATCCCAGCTGCTCTTTTTATACGGTACTGTCTGAAATGTCACACAGCAAACAAGCCAGACTGCTAGCGAATCTTGCAGTGCTCTAATGAAAATTGTATATGTGCACCTTCTGATTGCTTGGGTCACCAGAATCTGTCTTCAGGAGTCTCGGAATGGAGGTGGAGAAACAGGGCAGAAGTCTCACTTGTATAGTGGCAGCAAGAAAGTAAGAACATGTGTTTTAACGCCCACAAAAGCAGATCCTGAGCTTCTCTGGACCTAGAAAAGTATTTTGTGCCACTGAGTGCTCCCAGGCTACGTTCTCATACTCTACATAAGTATTAGTCTTGGGATGCAGAGAAAAGATACTACTTCACTTAAATAATATTACAGTTTACTGTGCTTTTTGGTCCTCAGAGGGTTTTAATTTGTTTGGATATGACAGCTGTATTGCAGCTGCAGGCAGAATATTCTCTGTCTTTCTTTAGTGTCAACAGCAACATTTTTAGCAATTTCCTGTGCCGCCTTGTTTGACTCTTTTATTTCTTCCAGCTTTTATTTTATGTAATTAATCTTTGTATGCAGAGTGTTTAAGTTTGTGTTCTTCCTGCCTCATTTTTGATCCTCATATGCTCTGTTTGGTGTTTTACTTGTGCAGTAACTGCTACAGCAACATTTTCCCTTTTCCTCTTCCAGATCCAGAAACTCAGGCTCCAGAATCAGCCTATGACTAGCATGTGAAATGCATGTTGCATTTTGGGTACCCCACCTAGTGAATGGCAGCCTGGCTCAGTGCATCTTCAGGTTATTGTTCTCCAACTCTAGCCCAATCATTTGAGTTACACCAGCCTCAAATGTGATACAGAATCAGAGTCTGGATTTTTTAGTCCATTGTGAAGATGTAAAACTCACTGGTGACCATGATCTCTAATAGGCTTTATTAGTGTAAATTAATTGCATTTATGCAGGTTGTTTATGACAACTCAAACACACCACAAATCAATATTGACTAATAAGCCGTTAGTACTATTGGAAATAAACTTAGTGTCTTATCTTCAAAACAAAACAGCTTTCCCCCACAGAAACAGAGAGAGAGAACTGAAGTACGGATAGACCTATGAAATCCAGTGGGTACTGAGATTTTTTTACATGAAGCCAGAGTCACAGTTTGTGTATATCCCTATAGCCCCATTGATTTTGTGAGCTGCACTGATTTAAATCAGTTAAGTTGCTGGCACTAGCTATTTTATTCCTTCCTTTATTGCCTTACCATGCCAGGCTTACAGAACAGACAGGAGAAATGAAGGCTTACAACACTTGAAAATGAGCTGAAATTTTGCAGTGCTGGTTAAGTGTTAACTGCTCGTCAAGGTTAACAATGTGTTTAGTGTGCACACATGAGGGAAATCTTAAACAAGTGGATTTACAGAAACAAGCCCTTGCTAGATTGAGAGTATAAAGGTCTATAGCTACAAGTTGGAAGATAATTGCTTGAAAATATTGCTATAAAAATAAACCATAAACCTCCATGACTAGCTTCAGATAATGTCATGGGAACAGGCTGCGTGCCAAGAAACAGCAGGGGAGGTAAGAGCTAACGCGAGCTCCTCTGCGTCCAGCAGCACTCCAGCACGGACGGTCCACTCCCAGCCCCGGCTGGATGCCCAAGTCAGGCTCATCTGGCCAGAAAATTGCATCATATAAATGGGAATAACAGAGAGGAGAACCAGGCACTACAGCATCTAGACTCTACAGAATCTTAGAAGGATTGCACTAAATAGAGTTTCCATTCTTGGTTCAGAAACATTCCTTGCTCCCTTTTAAATGTTTTTTCTTATTTCTCTTCTTCCTCTTCTTCCCTTTGGTATCGTGTGTAACCACCCCATGGCACACAGTGCCAGGTTACAGCTCATATAGTCTGCAATAATGCAGGTCCATAAAATTTTATTGAAAAACCTGCCACGTTTGCCTGATCCTAAAGAGCTGTTTAAAAGATATGCTTGTGATTAAAAAGGTTTAAATACACTCAAGCTGGTGAAGGCAGCGTTTGTATTGGCATTTTGGGCACCAAACCAGGAATAACAACATACTAAAGGCTGCGATCTGGGCACAGCCTGTATGGAGTTTACCTCTGGAGTGTATTGGCAGTAGGTTATGTCCCTTCAACCAGTGGAAGGGACAGTGCCAGGGCTCCTGCTTTTTTCCTACTATCTTCTTGGTCTTTCCAAATTACTTACCACCCCTTTTTCTCTGAGAACACAGTAAACACCAAGTAAGCAGCATGGTTTCTGTGTCTGTGAGTTTGAACTTCTCTTCCTCTCTAGCTCTTTGCCTGGAACATAACCTGAGATGTATTTTAGCCTATTAAAAAAGAATCACTATAATTAGCTTCCAGCATCAATATTCTAGAAGAGTTATATGGTTCAAAATTATATATTTACATCAGAAACAATGTACTAAACTCACTGTAATCTTTGTTTAAGGTCACTACACAAGCAAATATTTTCAAATATTTTCAACATCAGGGTTTTTTTCAGATACAATACAAAAAAACATGGTATAATGTTGCCCCTAATCATGAGCTAATTATAATCACATTGTAACAGACAACCTGGCTTCTAAGGCCCTTTTGTGAAATGATACCCTGCAAACAAAAAAGCTAGAAATGAACCTTTTTTGAAAGCTGAATTTCTTTCATGTTCATGTGATGTCAGGACTTGGGGCTTTAAAGGAGAAAATCAAATTACTATAAATCTGTGAGACTCACCGACCCTACAAAGGCCTCATCCCTTTGCTCTGACAATATAAAATGCCTTTCCAGGGCATCTGCATTGTGTTTTTATCCACTTTAACTTACTTTGATGTTCATTGGCAAAGCGAGGCCCTCAGTTTAAATAACAATCTGCACTTCTGTCTTTTACAGTAACACACATTCCAGCCTTGAAGAATAAACATTATTCAGGGCGCTCAAATTAAAAGGCAGTAGAGAATCAGAAATGTTCTCTGGGCTTAAAATGCCATGAAAGACAGTGATTTTTAACGGGAATCTATGGCTTTAGGAAGGAAAAAGTTGGCTGAGATCTTCAAGCAACTTAACTGTTTGATCATGTTCAGAAAGGCAGAAAGAGAAACTGAGCTGACAGGTGATTTTAAGGCCTCAAAAGCCACATGTTGAGAAAAATATCAACCCTTCCTAAGTCTGCTGGCTTGAGCCTACAGCAGCAGCATTAAATCCTTCAGGGAATGAAGCTCATTGGTGGTTCTCTGATACCCAGTCCCATGGCAGGTAGCATGGGGGAGATCAATCCACTCTGACACTGACGCGAAACTAAACAGTACGTTTTTGAGATCTTCAGTAAAATGAGTTGATGGGAGCAGTTCTTTTCCTGGTGAGTAGAAGACTAATAGCCCAGTGAAGGATGGAGCCAATAACATGTAAGCCACTGACTAATCCCTTTTACTGGAAGTCAGTAAGGAGCTCAGAGAATGAGGGCTCGTGGAAATGCATCTAGGTTTTTATTGTACATGTTCTGTGTACAGATATTATGTTATCTTCTCTGAGGTAGATAACTGACATAGTGAAAAATCACCTAGATGTTAGACGCTCATGCATGGGACAAAAAAGCCGCTGGCACCTGGACATGTGAGGAGAACAGTCTGTTTTCACCCTTCCTGCATTTCTTTCTTTGTAACAACCTGAAATATTTCATGGCAGCAGAGAGACAACAGCAGAGAAAGGGAATCCTAGAAATGCTTATTTTAAAAGTCTTTCCTTCCCACACAAGGTCCTTTAAGACTGGTGAGTAAAAAGCCCTTGTCAGCCTTCCACTCCATTTATTTCTCTGGCTCCGCATTCTGCTCTCCCTCCTTGCCTCCTTCTGCAGCCCGCTGCTGGCTCTTTGTTGTCTGGAGACTCACTAGGATTCTAACATCTTACCTAAATTGCTCAGTGGAAAAATATCAGAATATTTCATTTCATCAGCCTGAAGTGCTTTGCTTCTCTATGGTTGAAGCACTTCCAATTCAGCGGTAATATTTTGACTTTAGCAAAATAACAAAATACCCTAAACTGTAAGCACTGAAGTCAATGCGCAAAAGATTGAAGCTTGCTTTGTGTGTCTTTTTGAGATATTTCATGTCATGAGCAATTTTGACTTTTTATTCTAATTCTAAGCAAAAGGGAAATTATTTTTTTTTTCAGAGAAAAGAAGCTTCCCCTAAAGTTTAAAACAGAAATTTCAAATTTTGTTCTGTTCTAATAAAAATAGTTATTGTCCAATCACTGATTGCTCATACCAAAAATATGGTTGCTTCCCCCAGAATTTAGTTTTTTTGATTGTCATTGACTGTACCATAATATATAGATCGACAGGTTTCTCTAAGGGAACTGCTTTCACATTCGATTTACCTTCACTTTTAAACATTGTGGAAATTTGCATTTGTCTTTCCTTGACCATACGCCTCTCGGGTTTAAAACGTTGTTTAAAACCGAAGTCACTCAACAAAATGAACTCTAAGGTAGCTTGATCTTTCAGTCTACCCAGAAGGGTAGCTAAAGGCTTGTCCGGTCTCCCTGCGTCTGCGTGAGACAGATACAAACACACAGCTCTGCGGTCTGGCCCCCCCACATCTCTCTCCCGTCTCGGCTGGTCACAGGATCACCAACCTGCAGGAAACTACCCAGGGGAAAGAGAATGGTCTTTCCTGTTTGTTTTAGCCCTGTCCCCATCATGTCCAACTCCTCACCACCCACCTCCATGCCATGATGCCAGTGTGAGCCTGCCAGACTGCCTCTAGCCCAAGGCCCTGTGTGGGGCCATACAGAGGCAGGTTGGGTAACTCTGAGTAAGCTATGAATTGCATGCCTGGCACCTGAAAGTTGTCTGCAATTAACAGGGTAAATATAGAGCTCAAGAGCTTGTACAGGAGTCAAAACCAGCCTCATTCAGTGACGTAACTTCTATCCCAAGAAGAGGATCTAGAGGTTGCAATTGAGTCAGGTGAAATGATCTTCTAGCTAAATGGCAAGGCAACTCATGTCATTTTGGTATTCCATGAACTACTTCAGAACCAGAGCAGAGATTTAATTTGGTTTTTTGTCCTCAAATGAACAAAGCTACATACACAAGTCACACAGGCCACCAGTCTTGTCTCACAGCCCAGAAAAGGCTGAACTTACATCCTCAAACTTTTCTAGAATTTTCTCTCCAGAATAAAAATGAAACTGCTCCAATAAACAATTAGCTATTGAAGAGAACCTACCATCTGAAGCTGAGTGGTTGACTGCAACTCCTCAGGCTTCAGAGGGGTGAAAAGCCCTTTTCCAGGTGATTGAAAAAAGGTGTATGTTTTTTCTCAGCTGGTTCACTCTCTTCTAATTTCATCATGACTCAATCCAACAGACACTTTATAACAGAAAAAGGTTTCAAAACCTTAACTGAAGTTATAGCTTCTATGGAATCAGAACCACTTTAAAATAAATTGGGCCACGTTTACTTTTGTTTGAATTCTGTTTATCTCAAGTCACTTTATACATCAAAAAAAGTAAGTATGTTATCAAAACACAAGCAATTCTGAGGTAAATCTGAGAGTATTTAGAAATGCTATAACTATTTTACTTCCTAGGAAGAATTTTAGCAAGCCTAGGAATTCTTGCTGTTGTTGATTGCAATGTGTCTTCTTGGCCTTTCAAGGTCACAAATGTAAATAATAAAGGGTTATTGTGAATTTCTGCAACTCAGCAACCATTCAATTTTCTGTAACCAAGATTTTTAATCTAGCAGATTTGAGTAAAGGGGGTCAAAGTAGCCAAACATCTGTCCTGATTTCTGTACGGTAATTCATGGCCTTTGAAAGAGAAATCAGTTGAAACGTCAGGTACAGAGATAAGGAGGGAAATCTTTGTGTTGTGGATATGGATTGTTGCTTTGAGATCTTACTATGTCCAACACCAGCCAAATGTGCCGCACAGGTGAGAGAACTACTAAATATGAAAACCTCGGTACAAAAGTAAGAGAGACCTCCTTGGTCCTGCTCATGTCTTCATAAATTCAGTTTAAAGCCATAAAATTTCCTTCCTCATTGATGCCAGATCAAACCCTTTAAAGCTGCGGGTGGGAGGGTGGAATTGGAGGGTAAAGAGGGTGAATAAAGGCACAAAGGTGTACCTGAAGAAGGACTTTTGAAATATCAGCTCTAACTGATGTGTGTATTATGTTAGCTTCAATTTTTTACGTGGGCAGAAGGTCCTCATTGCCAGTGAGAGGACCGTGATCTGACTG
>JAOXNO010000041.1:39170145-39203518 GCA_028565335.1 Limnodromus scolopaceus
ATAAGGAGGGAAATCTTTGTGTTGTGGATATGGATTGTTGCTTTGAGATCTTACTATGTCCAACACCAGCCAAATGTACCGCACAGGTGAGCGAACTACTAAATATGAAAACCTCGGTACAAAAGTAAGAGAGACCTCCTTGGTCTTGCTCGTGTCTTCATAAATTCAGTTTAAAGCCATAAAACTTCCTTCCTCATTGATGCCAGATCAAACCCTTTAAGCTACGGGTGGGGGAGTGGAATTGGAGGGTAAAGATGGTGAATAAAGGCACAAAGGTATCCTGAAGAAGGACTTTTGAAATATCAGCTCTAACTGACGTGTGTATTATGTTAGCTTCAATTTTTTACGTGGGCAGAAGGTCCTCATTGCCAGTGAGAGGACCGTGATCTGACTGTGCAAAGGAGATGGAGGTTGCTGGAGAGAAGCAGGAGGTATTGAGCTCTGGGCATCAGGGAGGGAAAGCAATGCAGAATGCAGGCTGCATGTGTGTGAGCTGACACGTCATGATTTGTAGGAAAAGAAAGAACAAAACACTAGGAGGAAACCTCGGTAGTTTCTTTTATTTTCTTCATGTGAGCTGACAGTAAATATTAGAAATTCTGAAAAAGAAAAAAGGTGGGAATGGACATTTTATGTGATTTTTTTTTTTCACAAGCATTGATTTTTTTTGAATTTGGAGGTAAATTGATGCTACTCTTGCTGCATTTCTATCCTCCAAAAAGGTATTTCAGGATTTATTTTATTAAAGATGTTTCGTTTCCTGTACTCACAAGGCTTAGAGACTGAGGCTAAATTTTCTATTTTCTAATGTAAGATTTTTCTTAATGTAGAGATGTGTCAGTAGAAAAAGAATTTGTTGATGTACTTTCACATGAAGTGTAACTCCTTCTATGGTCCCAAGTGGTTTACTTTGCATAATATTTATTTATTTTAAAAATATACCTTGCAGGAGTTTCTAAATACTAACTAAATTGTACATAATCCACTTTTTGTGCTTGAAGAGGCAAAAAAAAAAAAAAAATCAGATTTTAATTTTTAAAAGGTATTTTTCTCTCAATATTTCTATTTTTTTCCTTGGGGCAGAAAAAGATGTTTGGGTTTTTTTTTTCCATCAGTATCTTCAAAATTTCTGAATACCCCTAGTTTTGTATGTTGGCTGATACCACCAATAACCTGCGGTGCAGCTTGGGTTCCCAAGCAAATCCAAGCTGGAAATGTTACCCATGGCCGAGACAGCCCCCCAGAAGATCTGCTGCTTCCACTACCTGCAAATGGAGGACCTCTTCTTCTGCTGGGGGAGTTCAGGTCTGAAACATGGATGCAGGTGCTGTGCATCAGGTGTTCCTGGGCCCAGCACTTGCAGGGCTGAGAAGCTCCATGGAGCTGCTGGGGCATAGACAACCCGCCCCTGCACAGAACATCCAGCACATCACAAATACATCAGACCTACTACGTGTGCAGAAACCAACGGTGCAGCAGAGATGCACTTTGTCTCCAGACACCCTATGCATGGTCTGCGCTGTTAATGTACACATGTTGAGTTGTCTAGGGCTTCCAAACATCTGGAAACTCCAAATAAGTGGCTAAATTCCTTTTCCATCTGGAGATCATTTATATACAACGTCCATGCTAGTTGTTGTGCTCTTCCCTTATCTCCTGAATGACAGGCAGGAATGAGGAAGGCAAGAGGAATTATTTATATTCATTACTCTTGTTTATATTCTGCATAAACAGATTCTTTTATGTTACTGACACTCAAGATTTCTGTGGAGTTGAGGGACAGACCTTCCCACAGGAGCAACACCTCTTCTCTGCTTCATCTCCTAGCAATAACCCCAATTTTTACCTCAACGCCTCACTCGCAGAGCAGCTGTGCAAGCGGGCATGCAATAAATGTCTTAACCTCATTTTTTGTGCCTTGCTGTCACTGCAGAAGAGCGTGTGACGCCTTCTGGCCTTTGCAGCGCCACAGTGAAGGGGGCTCTGGGGACATCTCAGGAGCTGAGTAGATTATGGGGGCAACTCGTTGTCCCCCTGTTCAGCTTTGCCCCGTTTCAAAGCCTGCAGTCGTGCTGTAAGCACAAAATCAAGCGACACCAAAGATATCAGAGCCAGGATTGCTACAAGGCTTCCTCAAGAGCCAGCGCCTCCAGCTCCGGCAAAACCATCCCGTACTTGCCAGGTGATTCGGGAACTTTTACGTGGAATTTGGCAGAAGACGCTGCCGCTGTGAAGCTCTGGCCGAGCTGTCCCTGCCACAGGCTGGAAGCAGTACACAGGTATCTACCCCCCTCTAGAGGTAAAACTCTGAAGCATCTTCAGGAGCAGAAGCACTTGGCCGATGTGAAGCAGCTGCGGTGGCCCGGGCTCTCCCGGCTGCCGCAGCACTCATCCAGCTGTGTCTTGGGTTGTATTTCTCGCTGCGGAGACCGAATGCTCACACCTTCAGCGTTTCCCGTCCCCAGGCATCCCGTACGCCTCTGTGAAGTGGGGACGGACTCACCGCCGGTCCAGCGGGATTGTAAATGGCAGACCTCTGCTCAGGCGTAAGAAGCGGTAAAAAGTAGAGGTGAAAGGCAATGGAGAAACCAGGTCTCTGACTCAGTGTCCACTGCACAGAAAAAAAAAATATCCACCCCAAAATAGTTGGCTTTTAAAATAGTTCTTAATATTTTGTCTTCTTTGTTCCAGTCTAAATCACACAGCCATTCCCCCTGTCGGAAGGGAATAACTATATTTGGGTTTTTGGCACATTAATCACAAGACTGCAAAGTTTTGTCAGGCCCTTAGGAAGCACAGCGCATACGTAGGTATATATGTTGCTCCCCATATAGCTGAGCTGCTCTGAGCTCTACCCCCCAAACAGAACCAACATTTCACAGGGATCCTGCAGTGGCACAGAAAACCTATTTTTTCACAATTCTGGACATGTCAGATTTACCAATACAGACATGGAAATACTTTGCATGACTGTTGCAAACCCCCATGAAGATGGTGGGTTAGACAATATTAGAGGTACAAGAAACTGTAAGATGTTTTCCCAAAAAAGTATGTGGAATAACACAATGCAAAAATCACATTATTGTGTTAAAATTGATTTGTCAAAAAGACAGCTTGGTGTTGAGTTTACGCTTTTGAGTTTTTATTTTTTCAGAAGGTTCTGCTGCTGCAATCCTGGTGTCCCTTAAATTCAAGGTGAGTTTTCCTGTTGATTTCTGTTCCAAACAGGATTAGGGGGAGTAAATATGCACAGTTATAAAGTTAAGGCATGACATTAACCTGGAGGACACAGGGAGGGGTGTCACAACTGGAAGGACAGAAAGGCCTTGAAAGAAGGTGTTTCATCTAAATTTGATTCTCAAACTTCAAGTCTGCAGTCACAAAAGTGCAGGTATATGTTTCATTTGAACAGCTTCTGGTGTGAGTTTTCAGTTACATATTGCCCCGACAAAGCAGGAATTCATTATGGACATGTAATCAAAGTGTGAGGGTCTGCGAGCATGGGTCACAGAGCCTTAGTCTCCCTCTTCTCACAAGGGTCAGAAAGTTTGAAATGAGTGGGGAGAAGGTACTAAATTTCTGGTATGTGTCCCATCTTTTAATTCCCTTTTTTTTTTTGCAAGGCCACAGAATCACAGACTAGTTGAGGTTGGGAGGCACGTCTGGAGATCATCTAGTCCAAACCTGGGCCAACCCGAGTCCTCAAAGCAGGGACAGCTACAGCAAGTTGCTCAGGGCTGTGTTCATTTGGGTTTGGGTATCTCCATTGTGGAGAAACCAGGGTTTCTCCAGGAAACCTATTCCCTTCATTGACTACACTCACAGTAATTTTTTTCTTATGTTTAAATGGAATTTCCTACATTTCAACTGATGTGGTGCAAAGATGAGATAGAGGATGCTGATGTTGCTTTTGCCACTACAAGACATTTGTGAAGCAAAAGACTGCCAAAAAAAAGTATATCCAGAGCTGATCACACATCTGTCTCTTCTGTGCTAGCGCTGATTAAATAATAAATAATAAATAAATAAGCTAGCGCTTATTAAATAAGAGTCCTTCATGGTGCTATTTTTCCGCAGGTTGTCTGTAAATGCTCACAACTAACTCTGAAAATGATTCTTATATGGTAAATTATGGCCATTATTAAATACAAGACATCACCTCTGGCAAGAGAGCTCCTAACCCAAAGATTGCTCAAGATCTGGCAAGTATTCCGGGTACATGTCATCACATGAGCTCTCTCTTCCTGTGTTCCTCCACATACAGCTGTTTCGGGCCACTGCTGAAGACACGATACTTTGGGGTGGTTGGACCTTTGGTCTAATGCAGAAGTGTTCTTCCTCATACCCCAGTAAGTGTAGCACCACTGACTCAGTGAACTGTCAGACCAGGAGACCATGAAGCCCATTAAAACCCAACTGGAACCAAGAGGGGAAGCAGCAGCCCATCACGTGTCCCAACAAAGCCAACTCTGAAGGAAGAAAAGAGCACATACAGGCACGGCGCTCCAGCCTGGGCAGTCAAAAGCAAGAGCGTCTCTGCAATGGCTTTAGGAAAGCTGGGTTTGCAGAGTGCCTGCCTCACTGAGGTCATGGTTACAGCCTGTAAATGCTGTTAAATCACCGTTATATCTCAGCTTTCTTGAGGGGGAGTTCATTATGCTGTTTTGCTTCTGACTGGAATTTAATTCCTTGTTGATCCCTGGCTTTTAAACACAGTGAGTCTTGTTTTATCAATGCTCCACAGAAGAACATCATTAAGTGAGAACCTTTGGGTAACTCCATCTAAATTCCTGATCTAAGATTTCCTAACAGTCCAGGAAGAGATACTCCTAGGCTTTGAATCACACTGCTTTTGGGACAATGTGAACACTGATGCAAATTCCAGAGAAAAGATGAAAAAACTCTCAATTGGCTTCAGTGGGCTTGGTGAGTTTTCTGGGGTTACTCATTCTGGCAAAATCCATGTGCTTTCCTACCAGATTTCTATGCTTTTGTTTCAGAAAACCTCAGAAACTTGGGTAACGAGTGACTGCTCTGTCATCTCTCAAGAGGGAATTCTCAGTTTGCTGCTCAAGGCTGAGCCACATTTGTTATATTTAACTCATATCCATCATTAAAAGAAATTTCAGCTAGACTTGGAGCTAAATAATTCAATGGCTTTGTCAACATCTATTACTCAAGTGTAGGAAGATGAAACAAATTCATTTTGATTGGGTCAATCAGAAGGAGTATTTCTATGCCCTACTTAGCGGTGTGTTTCTTCTGTAACGTAGAATAAATGGTTTGAGTCTTTCCTGGAGCATTTTTCCAGAGAAAAGATTAAACTAGGTACAAGTTCATGGTCTGATTGGGGGGATGGAATTCCAGATTGGCCACAAAATCTGATTCTCTATGCAGATGCTGGGGAGGGGGTGGGGCTCTCCAGAAATAAAAAGAAAAGAAAAAAATATTTTCTGCAAGTTACTTCAGAAAATGTGTTCCAAATACACCTGCAGGCCTTCATTAGTATGAATGACATAGGAAAACATTCACACTTACACATATACCCACCATTAGGACTTTCACACGAAAAGCTTGAGTGCTCAGTTCCAAAAGGAAAAACAAGAACTTTAATTGATTATGACTTGTGGTGCTAGTTTAGCCAAAGGCAAAGTTGTACTTGGGCAGGAAACAGATTGCACAAAACCATGCTTTTTCCAAGATAACCACATGTTCCAATCAGGAAATTAATTTCATAAGAAACACTACGATTTCTACGGATCTTCAGAGGAAGGTTGAGTCAAAAACCAGTGATGTCCTACTTACGCAGAGTCCTCTCCATCAACAATTTCTTCCTTGCTGCCTCTTTTACAGAACATGTTCTACAAATTTTTAAATAAATTTATATATGTGTGTATCCATATTTAAAAAAAAAACAACACAACAAAAAAGCAAAAAATAATGCCAAAACCACAACAAAACAACCAAACTTTGTTAAAAGGAAACAAGAAAACAGAAAGCAAATTATTTTGCCTTATTAGTGTAAACCCCAAAATTACTTTTAAAAAGTCTGATTCCGTTAAGTAAGAAAATAAAATTTTCTTACAAAATAAACCTTTCTTACAAAATAAACCTAATTTGAGTTTCCACCCCGATGAATCATGATTTGTAAAAACAAAATTCTGTTGCTAGGGGCCTGCCTTGTACTGCAGACGATCCTACCTTCACTTACAGCAAGGCAATGAGCTGGCTTCGTCTCTTACACCAGTTCTATGTTGCTCTGACCCCACTAGTCTTGCAGGTATAAATAACATTTTACAGCTGTGTGAGTACAGCTGACATTCATTGGAGCCGGTGGAAGCAGAGCAAACTTAAACTTCCAGCACAGATTAGAATTTCAAAGCAAAGTTCTTCTTGGTGTCTTTTTATAGTGGGCTAGATCGTTGCTGTAATTCATCCTTTTGCTCTTTAGGACTGAGTCCATCATGGATGATCCCTCATGTCTGTAACTTCAAACCCTGTGAGGCGCAGTGTAGACCTGGCTCCAGCCATGTCTAACTCACGCATTTGCCTGGTTGAACAGTAAAAGAGCATGAGCAGGAACATGCCATCTTTATTTTACATGATGCATTCCCAGGGTCCATGGTGACTAAAGAGTTATCTGTGCAGATACACAAGAGTTTAATGAGTTTCAGAAGGAAGGTGAATTTATTTTAGGTACATTAACACTGTTTTATGAATAAAGTAGTTAGAAAAGCCAATGCAAACAGTGTGTGATGCTTTTATAAATCTAGCCTGTAATTGTTAACATATGAAGCACACTTATTTTACTGCAACTTGAATTGCACAGTAAAACCTTGATTCATGAAGGCATTATGCAATAATTAAGTGGGTTTTCTGTGAACTTAACCAATAAAAAAGTGCAGAAAGGACGTGTCTGGAGGTTTCACTGGTCACTAAAAGCGTGGAAGCTGGCAACACGCAGGTGTTCCTATGGTATCAGCCAGTGCCTGCTTGCAGCAGGGAAGGGGTCAATAAGTGTTTTAGACATAATTTTACACACTGCTACATGCAGTTATGATGCTCTAGGCAAGTTAGGGCAAATGTTGTAAGTATCAGGCTTTGCCCTAAAATAGTATTTTGAGAAAGGGAACCAGTGGCATCAGCCTTGTTTGGTCACTTTCTGTGCATATAAATATATTGTATTCATCAAAAAGCATCTCTTGGTATGTTGGCCACAATATCTTACACAGGTGTTGGAAGCACTGAAATATAACAGTTAGAAGTACCTACATCATGTCAAGCTTGGATATTTTTTTTCTAAGAAATAACTAACCCAATATTGCTAATTCTGTATCTCTGCTAAGCCATTTAATCAAAAATCCAATTCTGGCTCTGTAAGAAGAAAAAACTTAAAATAATTGTACCCTGTCAGGGGCTGGGGAGATATGTTAAAACACCTTACTCTTCTCTGGCTCCACAAGATACAGTAAATCCCATCATAATTCAATTAGTCATAAATGAGCTCTCTCCTTGTACCTGCCAATCTTCTCTCTCTAATGCTGGGAAGAAAGATGGAAGAATTTCCAGCTCTTTGTTTGCTGCTGAAGCTCTGCACATATCCATGAGGATGTCTTAACACCCAACACATCGTCCCCGGCAGCTGGAGGATGCTAAGAGCACTCATACACCCAGCTATGGCAGCTCAGCTGATGGGATGTCACTTGTTACTCAGTACTTTAGACTGCACAACTACCAGTCCAAACCTGGTCATGAAGCTGACTTACTGTCTCTCCTGCATGAGCTGAATCTGCTTTTGAGAGTGGAGAAAAAAAAAAAGGAAGCAAAAGCCTATTTGTCCCGACAGTCACAGATGCACAGGGTGAAGCTCATGCTCTGGGTGTGAGATTCATTGGGGTCCACTCACTCCAGTTCACCACAGCCCTCACACAGTCTCACACATGGGACTCATCATGTCCTGATGTCTCCCCGGCTCTGGATTATGCTGGACAGGCAACGTCAGAGGTGGAAGGATCTGCAGGGCAGTGCCACCATGCTTGGCCCAGTGGCCAGTGGAGTGGGACTAGCTGCTTAGAAAAAAAAGAGGGTAAGCCTTCTGAATGGCTCCAGAGAGAGGCAACAGAAATCCAGGCTGCTGATTTTCTTAGCCCTTTTGTGAGACTTTTTTGAATGTGTTATTGTTGACATTCATTCTTCTGCTAACTGCATGGGATTTGTCAGGACACTGCATCACACAGACTGGGCCTGCCGCAGGGGTGGTTACCCTGGGCATAATCTCAGCTATTGTCTGATTGTTAGTTGAGAAATGGATATCAATAGTAGAATTGCTGACCACAACATGCTGCTCCGCTCCACACCCATTTCTCCTCCAGGAAGTGATGCAGCTGGTTAAAAAAAGAGTGTAGCCCAAGATGTCTGAGGCATTAGCACATAAAAGGATAGGAGTAATTTATGAAAAAATTGTCGCAGAACAGATTCATATTAAGTATTAGCTATATGGCACAGGACATATGAAAGGTTGTAATTACAATTCCGCTCACTTAAGCTCCTGTGTCCAGCAGCCCCTAAATGCTGGCTTTCACAACACCCTCCTCCACACACTCACCCAGGTCAGGGCTCCTGACCCAGAAGGTACCTCTTGCACTTGCTGCCTAAATCCCCTGAGTGCCCACACCTCTCCTGCTGGGCGCCAGAGGAGCAGCTGAAATATTTTCTGTAAGGAAGCAGCTCCCATGTAAGCCCCACGGGATTCACAGACTGAGCATCCTTTCGTCTATCTTGCCTGGCATCCCTGATCTCTGTCAGGTATGGAGAGGGACTGAGGTGGCACTACTGTTCCCAGTGCTGCCAGACTCAAGGACCCCCCCATTAATACCGGACCTATTTTAAATACTTTTCAAAACTGAACCTGCGTTGTTGGTTTTAAAGCTATTCTCCATGTTACTCATTAGCCATCGCTTTGAAAGCAAAATCCTAGCTAAATGCTAGCTAAAACTTACCAAACTCTTCTCCTGTGACCTGCGATGTTTTCTCACAGGGTGTATTTCAAAGTTTTTGTTGTTGTTGTTGATTGCTGGTGTCAGAGACCTCCACAGAGCAAAACACGGGGTCCTGGCTCCCCCTGCCACTGCAAGGGTTCTGCCCCTCCTTGTCAGCGCTCCCCACTCTCCCCAGCAGCAGAGCAGGTCAGCTCTGGCTGTCTCTAGCTCAGCCTTGAAAGCTTCCTTGGATAAAGAATCTGCAGCCCCTCTGAGTAACAACTTCCAGCACTGTGCTACTCTCCTAGGCAAGAAATTTCTCTTAAAATATTATCTGAACAAAGGATTTATTTTTTCTTCTGCAGACTAATTGGAAATACTTTCAGAAAATGTGATTTCAGCACCGTGCATCGTGTAACATCTTTCAAGTTTTACTGTTTGGTTTCTTCTTTTATTTTTTTCTTCTCCATGGGGTAGCCTAAGATGCTGCCCCCACAAAATTTCTAGTGAGTACATGAGAATGGAGGTTTATGAAAGCGCTAGAGTCATATATGTGATATGTCTCATTTAAAATTACCAGTTGAACTCTCCAGCCTCACCTGCCTGTCTTGATCGCACTTTCCCCTCTTCATTCCCTTCTTCCTGCTAACATAGCTTTGGTCCTTCCTGCAGTCTCACCTCAGCTGGTACTGTGTTAAACCCCCTGGAGCTCTTACCATCTGAAGGTACCTCCCAGGATTCCTCCACTTCAACCTAATTCAATCTTCACTAATTCAGCCTTGATTATGAGCACATATCTTGTCATCACCTTTTAATTTCTCTTTTCCTCTGTATTTATTGCTAAATGTACAGTGCCTGTTAACCCTGCAAAAGCATTTGGGGATGCAGTAGGTATGAAAGCTGCGATCCCACACAGAATGATACCTTCAGAATGATACGTTCTTGAAATTTCTGTCATCGGTTCAGAAATATTGGGGACATCAGGTATAGCTATCCTATTTCTAATGGAGGGCCACCTGCCGTGTGAAATCTAACCGAGGTGCTTTTCATGGTAACGTGAACCCATTTGGAGATTCTCAGGTGAAGTTCCCAGCACAGCACACATTTTCCCTTCATTTCATACTAGTAGCTTTTAGTGATGGCGATGGATATTACAGGTGTACGTGCTTAGTGGAGAATATAGATCTATACAGTGCAAATTACTTCAGAAAACAAACTCAATTTATAGACATGGACTGTGCAGAGCTGAGCAGCAGTGTATTTCAAGCAGTGTTGCCTGCATACTGTGTAGTAAAGGGAAGAGGGGGCTGGGGAGTGAGGGAGGGCAGAGATCTGGATTTTATAACTACATTTAATAGCAACCACGGAGGATAAAACCTGCAGAGTTTTGACTAGCTTCAAAATCACTTCTCACCTCTGGTTTTGAAATCTACAGCCCAATTATTTGTTTACTTGATAGTGCTAAAGTCTTATTCTCCATCATTATTTGCTTGCTAGTAAAGAACCAAAAAGAACTGCAGTCCAAAGGTAAGCACGCAACTAAATCACTTCCAGATGAAAAGTCACACTCTGATGGTGAAAGCAGACTTTACAGTTTCAGTGTGCCAGGTAATATATGGCTGTCACCCAGTTCCTATTAGGTTTTTGTAACAGTATATACACATCTTTTTTTTTTTTGAGCTGGATTAGGGTTGGCTAATACCACATACATGCAATGTTTAGCCTGATTTCAATCAGAAAATCTCTCTCCCAAAAGAAAAGACAATTCTTAAACATCTCTTATCCTTAACCCCCCCACACACAAAAAATCATATTAGCAATTTTTGTTGTGACATTAAGTGTGCAACAGCTTTAACAGCCAGCCTTAGGAGCATGCAGTCTAAATATGCTCCCTCTATATGTGTGCTTGTGATGCCATCTTTAAATCCATGACCACTTCATGCCTTTCCCACAGGACCCCTGCCCCATTCACTGCTCAGGATGGGTGGCATTCATTTATTGAAAAGCCATTTAATATTTTGCTTTCTCCATGTGTTTAACATGTGGCCCAAACCCCTATTTACCACAGACCAGTCGATCTTGATCTGAAGAAAGAGTTTTTAATTTAATTTGGGAAGTTTCCCATGGTCTTAATGACTGCAGTCTCTAAGCAATTCACAAATGTGTATTTATTTTCTGATCGCCCCTATGATTATCATCCCTGTTTTACAGCTGGAAAACAGAAGAACAGCGAGGTGCAGTGATTTTGGGTGCCCAATTTAAGACTCCAGGACCTAATTTGTCAGGGTACTTACCATTATGTAATTCTTCAGATATTCAGAGCAGAGCTCCCATTGAGTCTTGCTGCAGCTGTGAACGCTCAGCACTTCTCCAAATCAGACCCTGGAGTCTCAAGTCAGGTATTGGTATAACTGGGAACATGCAATTAATGACCACATGTGCAAAATTTGGTGTGAGAACTTACTGATATCATGTAAGAGATATGTGGCACGAGCAGGGAGGGATGCATCCAGCTCTTCAGATTGGCGTCCGATAGCTTTAAGCAAGATAGTCATCATTGCTTTCCCCAACTCCTCAGCTGTATCCAAAACACACCGTTCAACCTGCAACAGACGAAGAGGGGGCTGAGCACCTCTCGTTACACAAACCTGACTCATCTTGAGCAGGTCTGGGACTGAGCACAGACTGACACATCTCTGTGGGAAAAGAGTATGGCTTCCTCTATTCCCAGCACCTACATGCGAAAGGGGAAAAAACTGCACAGATAGCTTCAGCTCTGGCACTTTCCAGCTTCTGCGTGTTTGCTTTGGCAACTTACACAGTTCTTTTAAGAGAGTGTTTGTAGGTAATTTCCTAGGTTCTTAATGAAGCAAAGTGGAAAAACAGAAATTCTATTATGTGGCATCATATTAACACCTCTATGCCTCACACTATTTGGGTTAGCTCTTAGCTTCTCTATCTGGACTTCTGCCCTCTGAGGGTGATTTGTAGCAATACTAAGTTACGAACTTCTCTGCAGACCAGAGGACACTTTTGCTAGGAGCTGAGACCAGAGTAACGCTGTGACCCAGGGGACTCATGCTCCATTCCCAGTCCTGTTCCTTCCTTATCTCTGTCTTCTTGTTTCCAGCCACTGCTTTCTCTCTCAGCCAGTTGCTGTTTCCATTTCTCAGCCAGTCTCAATGGCTCATCCTTTCTCCGTGCCAGCCTGTTACCTGAAAGCACTGGTCTCTCCCATCTGGGTTTCAAGCCCTGATGGCCCTAGGTCCCCAGACCCAGCTCTCCACCTCCTGAATGCAGCCTCTTAGCTCCTGGTTTTTGCCCATATGCTTGGTTTCAAAGCCTTATCTTCACCCAGCTGCTCTCTAGTCACGTTTGATAACTGATCTGTATTTCTCTTGCGTCATCCTCTTCTGCTTTTGCCTTCCTGCAGCCACAGAACCTCCCAAGAAGTGCTGAAGTAAAAAACCTTCCACTGGGATAAAACTGCCTGTCATCATCCAGCACGTGTCCCCTCCCTGCTCCGGCTACTTTTTTTTAATAAATTTTTTTTAGTAAATTACATCCCTTCAGGAGGGTCCACTTACATTTTCATCATAAACAAATGGGACATTTCTTACCCTTATAGCTATGCAGCAGACTGTCAGGTTAATGTGACTCAACCCTATAGAAGCTAGCAATCCATTTTTTTAGGGAACATAACTTTCTCTGGCTGGATGAATGTTTATATATGTAGTATTACTGCCGATGCTGTGTTTCTGTGTCACACAGCCTTCCACCAGGCTTTCAGCAGGGGTTTGCAGGAGAGGGCAGAGAGGTGGGGTTGCCGCCTGGATTTCTTTTTGAGCTACCTCTGAAGAACGCAGAACAGATACTCCTGCAAGGGTCTGCGAAGCAGGACATTGCTGAAAAAAAGAAATAGTAAGAAGTGGGAGAGGGGCACATACTGCTGTTTATGGGGTTCAACTTTTAGAAATAACACATTAAAGTTTGGGTATGGTTAAATGTTTTTATCTTCAACACAAGAGGTAAATAAATATATATATATATATACATACACAGAGACATTGGTACAGATACAGACATAGCCATCCACTGACACACACACATTCTTATAATTAATTTCTGTTTTAAATCTGCAGTTTTACTTGGTTGGTTGTTATTGACAGGAATGGGAGTGTTGCCTGCAAAAGGGGTGCTATGTCAAGTCCCTCAGCATAAGCAGAATTTGGCTGTTATGTTTACAATGGTTTTGAAGCACCTTTTCTTACCAGTTAATTAATTACGAATGTGATTTAAACTGAGGAGAAGAGGAGGGCATCCCATGCTGCCTGATGCCCTCTGATTGTGCTTTCAAGTTTAGTCCATTGAACCTTGAAGTCAAGGAAAGATTTGCACTGGACTGAGGAAGACCTTGATGATACCTTCATGTCAGACCTGTACTGAGCAACGGACAGGGTGAAGCACTGGACATGAGTAGAATTTTCTCTTGCCTGTGTAGTTTTGCTATCACAAGCACAAGGAAAGCCCGGAGACATAGTGGTGTAATAATCCTCTGGTTTTAAATGGTATCCTATGTGTGTGGCTCTTACCCTTATAGACATGTACATTCATAAATAAAGTCAAATATATAAAAAAAAATGCTGACTAGTAACAAGGTAATTAGTCATCCAAATGTTCCAGAACTGTCATAAGGAGGAAGAAATAGTGATCTCAAGTTACTTCAGCCCATCGTCAATATCAGCTTGGAGTGTGAGTACGAAGCTAAACTATTTCATATGCTCCACACGTGAAAATGGAGATGGAAAGTGATGAGCTCTTTATATGCCCCTTTCCAAATAAATTTGGAGAAGAGCTTAGGAGGTTAAGCAGGTCCCAAATGGTTTCTGCTGCTGAAATAGCCTATTGATGCTTTATTTTTCCCTTTAGATTTTCCACTACATTAAACATTTTAAACTACCAAATATTTCTTTTTAAAGGGGAATGGAATGAAAAAATGTCTTACATGATTTATTACAAATTCAGAGGGAAATACTCCCCTTGTAAATAGTTCTAAAAAAAATTAGCATCATCAATTTAAATGTTGACATGCTTAATATTACAGGGTCATATTGTACAAAAGGTTTTTAAGGAGAACTTCCCATTTAAAGGAGCTGATTTCAGTGGGAACTGATTGAAGTAGGGCTTGTGCTTTCTGGTAGTTGATCTCTCTCTGGGATCAGTTTTGTGACTTTCAGTGCAACTTGCACCTAAATCTTATTTTTTGTGGGTCAAACTGGTTTGCTGCCTGCGTTTATCCCACAGGCTCCCATGCTGCAGCCACTCTCGCACTGCAGAAACCTGTGCTGAAACCTCACCAAATGCTTATTGCTGTCTTGGGGGTCCTGGGGGTGAGGTTAAGCCTTGGCAGGGCCTTACCTGGTCCTTCCCATGTCCTCGGCGCGCGCTTTTCCTTCTTGGGCTTTGTGCTCTAGGGTTTTGCATCAGCAAGCTCAAGCAAGCACAAAGCCAGGTCAAATCATGCTATCAGCTGTGTCCAGCACAGCCTCCTAAAATGTTCTTCACCCTCACAGCCCAGCCGTCCTCTGGCAGCTCACACACAGAGCGAATGCCAGCGCTTCCAGAGGTGACTGTGGCTTTTGGCCGCCTCCACACCTGAGCCAGCCCAGCAGCCTCCCCAAAGGGGCAGAGTGATGCATATTCCCCAAGCTGCAGGGTGTCTGGGTCTTCGATATTTAACACATCAAAACCAGTAGAGCACCTCATATCATAAGCATAGACTAGATTTCCACTGGAAAAAAAAACCCACGCTATTTTGATTCCTTTATGTTTTATGTATATATTTATGATTCTAAAGTTCGTGTTTATTCAGGGAATTTTTTTACCATTAAACTCAGTGTTCTGGAAAAAAAATACTTCATTTAGAGAAAATATTCAGCCCCTTTTCTGTCTTTCTGTTATTATTCAATATGAAAAGGATATTGTAAGTGCATATTCAGTCGAATATGCGGTTTGGCAGCGAGCGGCTATTCAGCTGCCCTGCTTCTACCTCAGAGTTTATTCATGTCATAAAAAAGACATATAAGCATTTGAGTTAAGATTTATAGTTACATTAACTGCATCAGAAGCTTTTTGTACTTAATATAAAACACACTCTAGCAGCTCAACATTGCTTTATTCCACAATACAGTCAATATTAGACATGTTACCTCCTGTAATTACTGACATTAATGGCTTCAGGAATAATGGAAAATGAGTTAAGCACCAATGTGGTAGATGTAAATGGGACTTTACAGTACATGTCATTTTGAAATATTGTATGAGTCATGAAATTTGTATTTAATATTTCTTTATTTAGTAATTAAGCAATAACCCGACAAAACAAAGGATGTCCTCACTTTAACACAGCATGGCTCAGATTTTGTTATAAATTAAATGAAGAGGTTACCATAAGAATTTAATTTAAATTCCATGAAAGATTCGACCCAGCCCTGACCTAGCAGAAGAGAGGCACTTGCAGACACTTTTCAGGAGAAAGAGGGGGGCCAGGATTTGTACAGCTCCCTCCAACACCTCACAGTGGCTCTTACAAGGCTTTAACCAGCATTGCATGGAACAATGTTCTTCTGGAAAGAGACTGAAGCCACCAGTAACTCAGGCAGGAGATCTTATGTCTATGTCTTCAAGCAGCCTTCAGTTTGCTAATTTGGAAATGCTATTTTTACCCCAGCTTCCTCAAATTATAATTTTATAAGACTCGTATTTTAGAATTTCCTATTTCCTTCATCATTTATTCTATTGCAAATAGACATTTGTTCTAAGCCTTTACACAGAAGTAGCCCACTGTTGCTTCATAAAGGTCTTGCAAGACTGGAAAAGAATAAGATTGGGGTTTCTTAAGCAAATAATATCTCCAGCATGGTGCAATGAAATGTTTAAGATGTGAAATATGCCTATGATGGATATTTTTTTCAACAGTCTTTTTCTTTTTCATTTCTATATTGATTAAGCTAACATTATCTAAATATACACAATCAACATATTCACATTCAGATGATCTTATTTGAGCTTGTTGTTAATCACCCATTAAGGTGAACAAAGAAGAAAAGAGAACCCACTTGTATCTATAACCCTGATCTATTTTGAGATCCTAAGGCTTTTCTGTTAATAATAAAAACACCAATAAATCCTCATCTCTTTGCTTTTAAGCCTGACAGATAGTCTTTGAAGCATTATTACATTTATTTCCTCCAACCAGATGTGTAATCTATATTGTATTAGATAGCAAATCTTAGCATTGTAGAAGACACTTGTGCTAAAATAATAACACAAACGTATTTTCCATCACTGAGCTAAAACCTTCCCAGGAATGTTTCTAGTCCCTCCTGTATTCCAGTGCCTTGCTAATATTGTTGCAACAGCTCTTTTGATGCTGGTAAGTCAGGTCACTCACATTTCACAGACATTTAAATGGAGTCAGTCTGCAAACAGAACTAATAGAGCAGGTTTAAGCAGGGCGACATCTCTGACACCAGCATGCATTTGCAAGGAGCACGTTGTAAGGAAAATGTCTAAATGCTACTTTTGAAGAAAGTTGATTTTTTTTTCCTTAAAAACACACTCAAAGAGCCAAATATGTGACTTTTTTCTACTCAAGCGAGAAACTTTACACCTTTATGCTCATCAGAAATGTTCAAATAGAGTATTCATTTTTTTTGTCTTACACCTTTATTAGCCTAGCTTGGACATCTAATACTCTACAGAATTGAAAAGTAAACACGTTCCAAGTCCTTTATGGTGGGTGAAGATGACCCAGCAGGGGCTCCTGAGGCTGAAATCCATTGGTCCTCTGTCGGGTCAGCTTCCCACACGGGTTCAACTCCTAGCTCATATGAGTAAATGACCCTTTATCATCACTGTAAACCAGTCTAATAGAGGACTTCTCCCTCCACTCTCTGAAGAGTATAACTCAGCTACTGGAAGATCTTGGTATGTGGCTTGCAAGGTTAGAGATACTGGCAGCTGCACTTCTACGCTTTCACCGCACGGTATTGCCACCCATCTGCCATGAGGCTGGGAAAACTGATTACTCTTTCCTGATGAAAAATTTCTAAACAGAAGTGGGAGGACCTTTACTCCTGCACCCAGAAACAGGCATCCAGCATTACTCACCGCAGGACACACAGCACTCCAGGTAAAACAAGAGGCTGAGCCATAGCCGTCTTCTCCAAGAACAAGCCCACAGGGACTTTGGGCTTCCTGAAGGAGCATGGCAGTGACAGTAACTCCCTCCCAAAGGCAGTCTGCCACATTACTTACCTTTCTTTTCCTATATTTTCCAACCTGGAGTAGGGTGGCTCTGTGCCATTTTCAGTACCTTAAAGATACGGTTGTGCTCTTTCTAGGGATGAAAAAATGCAGAACTCAAGCAGCAAGTCACACTCCCACTCCTGACTCCCCACAGCATTATTATTGCTTATTGTTTCCATTACAGGTGAAGTGCCAGGCAGGAACACGTCAGTTGTGCTCATGGTTGTGCTCTCAACTCACAGGAAGATATAGAAATTTTTTACAAAATACCACAGTCCTGTATAAAGTGTGTATGTGATGTGGTAGTTATAGTTACTATCCTCTTGGTGGCAGAACGAAATCTATAAAAATAACATACTGAGAAATCAAAGGATCACGGTAACTTGAGTCAGTTTTGCCTTCTATCTATTTGAAAAATCTTTATTAAAAAGATAAACGGCAAAAGCAGAAATGCTGCCCTCAGAGCAGATCTGATGTATACTAACTGCAAACAGCTCTGCACATTCATTACATACGGTATGGCTCCTCCTAGTGAAACCCTGCACAAACAGTTGAGGACTAATTTTCCTCCCTTCCATATTTCCACTAGCTCTTCAACTGTAGTTACTTAAGGACAAAAACAAAACAAAACAAAACAAAACAGAAAGGATTATTTGTAGTTTTATTTCTTAAACAAACTTCTGCCTTCAGTTGTGTGTGTTTGGCTGCTGCTGGCTCCTGTGGCTCCTTTACATGTGCATGTTTACCATTTGGGCCATCATAAATCAAAGAACTGTCTCAAGCAACTCCAGAGTGAAAGCATAAGCTGCTAGAGTTTGAGCTAACAAGATAATTGTCATCTACTATAGAGTATAAAGTCTCTTTCATACCTTCTGGTAGCTCCTACCCTCTCTGGAAAGCAGCACAGGTGAATTACAAGTAGAACTTGGCCCTATGGCTTCTTAAATATTGCACTTTGCAGTCATACAGAGAAAATAAATCTTTTATCTGAGTTACTTCATCAGTTTATAACTATAGATTACAGTTATTTGGATATTTCCTTCGGTTAGTAAATATCATTTCTGCAGTTAGTTTAACCAGTTTTGCTGTAATGATAACTCAATATTTTAGTCATAAATATAGAAAATAAGGTCACAGCGAGACAAGATTCTTCATTGTCAGTGAGGTTAAAAATGGCAAAGGATTTTACAGAATTATGAAGAATTCATATATTAGAAATTTCTGCAACTTTCTGGTCTGGAAAATTTTCACAGTTTGGGTTCACTACAGGAGATAAGAAGAGTTTCACCTTTGAAAGTAGATGAGTAAAATAAGCTTTAAAATATACCCCCCCAAAGTCTGTAGGAGGCATTGACAAATAGAATCTATTTGTAGCAAAAAAAATCCCCCAAGCAAACAAAAATACAGCTAATCTATTTGTCCAATTAAAGGACCTGTCCTGTCTGGGCTAAATAGTACCTAAGCAAGTGAGTTAAAGGCACTGTACTCCAGAGTCAGTTCTCCATAGAGGTGCAAAGTAAATTGCGCATCCTTGATAAGCTCCATCATGGTTTGTTGAGTCCTCTTCCACATGCTATGCTTGCCTGTCTCTGGTGCCAGAAGATGGCCTAGAAAAGGAGGTGTTTGGGACGGAGAGGCGCTGCAGTTCAGAAAAAATGGACAGAACTCCTTATACATTGGATAGTGCTTATAGGAAAAAGTTACTCTTGTCCTGCAGCACGGATATGCCTCTGTGACCAGCTCTCTCCTGTATCCTAAATCTGAGAGCATATCTTTCTACAAATACTAAGTTGGAAACTGATAAATGCTGAAAAAAAAATGGGCTGTAAGCATAACCCTCACACAGCAAGAGTCTAAAGCTAGTGATGGTCCCACTGAGCAGGAATAATTAACACTGGCACAGAGATCAGTATTACGGCAATTGGCTTCTCTACTAATATTTCAGGAATAAGTCCTGAAATAATTGATAAATTAAAATCTGAGTTAGAGCTGAGTGCTGGCTGACATTTAGATGCCAAAGACTTCCCCACATCCTTGTTTGACTCCGGCTCTAAATCTTGTCACTGCCATTTCATTGTATTACCTGTGATGGATGCAAAGCTCCAAGTGATGAACGGTTGTTCTTCCCTTACATTAGGTACAAATCTGTTGTGGAAAGCCAGCTGGTTATTTCTAGACTTTCCTGAAATGACTCTCTAAACACAGCTGCTTTACAGTCATGGTAAACATTCTTCACAAAGGCCAGTTTGCTCTGCAGGCCCCAAGGAATGTGACAGCTTGATACCTGGATAAGCCCGGGCTCAGTTTCTGTTTCTACAGAAAAGCTGGAGCCTCTAGTGGATGTTGGTAAACAAACCCTGGAGCCATTACTTAATAGGGTTCATGAGCTGTTACTCAGCACCTTGTAATATGGAGCTGAATGCGACCAAAATGGAAGGCAATGAAAAAAATCAGGAAATTATTTCGAAAACACCTGGGATGAATAATCATGCACAGAGCAAGTCCTACTGAGGCGCCTATCCCCAGTTATTCAGCTGTGACACATGGCCTGAGTTGGCTCACCTTGCACCAGGCTGAGGTACTCGAGTAGTTGTAGCTGCTGATAGGCACAAGTTCTCTTCCCCAGTGGCCACTGAAGTTTCACAGACTTCAGTACAGGAACGGGAGGAAGGGTAGCAGGGGGAGAGGGGGGAGATTGAGCCAAGAGCTGTAATCCACTCCTGTTATCAAATACAGAGACTTTTTGTCTAGAAGATGGAGTAATTTTAATTTCTGATTTCTGAAAGCTGAGGCTACGCAGATTCAGGTTAGCAATAGCACACACAAAAGTCAGTACTGTTAACCACTAGATAACTTTATTTTAAAAGTGTTTAGTTCTCCATTGCATAAAGGAGTTAGTGTCTTCCCAGGAGTTCAATACTAGAAAGGAAATGCTATGGCTCAAACTATAGCTCAAGCTCTTGGAGCAAGCACCACCTGGCAAAATTTGAACTGGTGAGAAGCCAGATCTCTCTGAACTTGCTGCTGCTTTCTGGGAGCTTCTCTTTGGTTTTGTGATGGGGAAGCCATGTAGGGAGTGTTGGAAAGGACTCGGGTAAAGAGCTATTATTATTGTTGTTGTTGTAGGACCAATTCCATCTTCATGACTAAGGCTGAGTGAAACTCACTGCCGAATAAGATATTACTTGCTCTGATGCATGATGGTGGAATTAAGCCCAGAAAGAAAATACCTGGAAACCTGAGCTTGATGGTGCAAGTGTCAGGCACTGTGTGTGAAATTCCAGGCGTGCCAGCACCAGGCAGCTTCCACACCCACCAGCAGCCTCGGGAGGGCTGAGCTCTGCCCAAGGCTGGGCACAGCAGATCACCTGGGTGGATTTAATGTACTAGTTTGAGAGGACTTGTTCTTCCCATGTATCAGTTGGAAGGGACTGTTTCTCCATAGATTAGTGGAAAAGTTTTCAGTTTGTGTCCTCAGAGGCAGACCAACATAATGACCTGAAGAAAGAGGAGAAGAAATCAGAGATGATTTCTTAAATGCTTCAAGAGGGGTCAAATGGCTGACTGGCTCTCAGGAAGGACCACCAGACTTCTGTAGTATTTAAGGGCTGGCAAGGTAAAAAAGTCTTCAAGGACAGAGACTGTTAGCACAGAAGTTATGAGTATGCAGTGTGGCCTGATGTTGTGAGTAATTTAATTCAAGTGCAATAGTGATACCAGAGAGAGAGGGAAAGTGTAAAGTTAAAACTGTAATGCTGAGACTGGCAGAGGGAAGGACAGAAAAAGAGAAACCAGCTGTCAATGAGAGGTACCATGCTATTTTAAAGTGTATTGTTCCTGCTTCCTGTGATCTTGCTTTACAGCAAGTAAGGCAATTATCATCATCACTATCAACACAGGATTCACTGTCTTTCATGTAGATGCCACCACGAGCTGGATGAATGATAATGCTTGAATCTGTCTTTCATGGCTTACTAGTTATTCTCAAAATTGTGTGCCTGACTCAGACATGCAGGGGAGCGTTAGATGTGAACATTGCACTCAGCCCAGGATTACCTTTGTGCTCAGAGGGGAAGTGGGGAAGGAGTGAAAGGGGGAGATAACCCTTTGGTATATGAATACTCTCCAAATTACAATACCTGCAGCCTTGTCATGATCCAACAGAAACTCCCAGTCTCAGTATCTGTTACTGCAATGTCCCATCCCAAATGCTGCAGATGAATATAATCACACAGAGGCCTGGAGCACTTTCCACACTGGAAACAACCAGTTTCTGGGACTGAAATGAAAGTGGAAAATTCCCAGCACAGTTAAGCTCAGAGACTTTCCTCCACCCCAACCACTCAGCAAGGAAGGGTTATTCAGACCACACATCACATTGACTGAGGGAGGCTGCTGAGCTGCTCCTCTGTTTTAAATGAGGAGCTGCACTTAAAGCGGATGATTAACAGCCATGGCTACAGGAACAGCAGAGATCAGGCCACACTGCAGTCACCACTAGACGGTGGGGTCACCCTCCACCCCAGCTCTAGGCCTGGCCCCAGAGCCTGGCTGATGGGGCAAAGACTGTGGCATGATGGTTTTGATGGGGCAGGCACACTGGCTGTAGTTCTACGCCGGGAGAGGGACCTTTGGTTACCCGTCTGTTTCCTTCTCCCCTGGAGGGGCTTTCCAAGACCTGAGAAAAGAAAACAAAACACCACAGCTGGCGGGCACATCTCCCTTCCAAGACGGCCGGGGTTCCCCCCGACACCAAAGTCCGACCCTGAGTCCCCCCCTGGGCTCCCCACTGTCAGACTCGCACACGGGGCATTTCGGAGGGGGCCGGCTGCTCCCAGAGCGTTCTCTGGTAAGCAGGACAAGGCGAGTATTGCTCCAAATCGTTAATCACTCTTAATATCACCCTGGCAAGAGAATAAACTTAAGTTTCCTTAACAAACAAAGACACGGTACACCCACAGCTCCTGCCTCCCCTCCCGGCAAATTCCGGCAGCAACGAAGACCACGGGTGGTGGGCAGAGCTGTTTCTCTCGCCGGGTATTTCACGGTGTTCATGTGAATCGGACTCCTTTTTCCTACCGTGCGGTGCGTAGAAATAGCACATTCGGTTCTCCAGGCAAACAACACCTTGGCAAAGCTGCGAAGCGGAGCTGCCCCTCCAGCCGGAGGGCAGGGGGGGCTCCCCGCAGCCGGGCCCGGCACCCACCGCCCCCTCCTGCGCGGATTTCGGGCTCCTGCCGGGAGAAATGTCACTCTCTGGACTTGAGAAAATATGTTTCTGTCTCTCGCTCGGTCCACATCGCCGTGGTGTCCTCCACCACCCCTTTCTTATCCGGCTCAAAGATTCAAGGAGAGATGGAAAATAAGAGAGGCAAAAGCGCCTGTATTTGCTACCTTTACTTCTGAGGCCAGAAGGGATTTAGGTATAGTACCGGCAGCTTATTTAGAGAGTCCCAAAGCACACCAAGAGAAAAATAAACGAGCAGGAACGAACGCGTTGGTTTTAAGCACGTAGTCGGGGAGCACTAGCACAAACGTTGCTCTCGCTATTCCAGCAAAGCTCCAGGGGAAGGAACGGCCTCCCGCTCCCAGAAAACGTCCCGGATCGCGTTAAGCACAACTATGCTGAAAATAAATATATTTTAATATATTTGTTATATGTTATATATATATACGGGTCGCGTGATGGGAAAGGACTGGCACTCACCGCTGTCCTTCCCGCCAGGAGGGAAAGAGGGTGCGTTTCTCGGCCCCGGGGGCTCTCCCTGCTCCCCCGGCAGCCAGGACCAGGGCTCTCCCTCTCCCCTGGCCGGGCGAGGCACTGCGGGCACTGCGGGCATCCGCGCTCCCTGCGCGCAGGCGTGCGCTGCCAGGGCAGAGCCGTCCTGATGCCGCATCCCCCCCCTGCTGAGGGGGTGCCTGAAGGGCTGAAGGGAGGGATGGGGTGGGCAGCCTGGGACCACCCGGCGTACAGCTTCCCGGTCAAAAAGCTGGTCCCGCGAAAGTGAGAAAAACCCGGGCTAAGGTTACCCCCCTTCACTGCCGGTGTCGCCTCACGGTGGCCCTTCCCTCCGGGTGAAGACCACAAAGGCGCCACGGAAAGCACAGTCTGCGACCCCACGGGGACCAAGGGCCTGCTGCGGGGGCCCGGGTATCTCCCCCGGGGCTGAGAGACGGGAAAAAGCCGCTGCCGCCAGCGGAGCAACGGAGGGCTGCGGGGCGCGGCGGGCGTGTGCCGCGGCCGGGGACCTGCTCACCCCCTTGCTTTCTGCAGCCACCTTGAACTGGCATCGGGCGGGTGTCGCCCAGGGGGGGGCTCGGAAAGCGATTTCCTAGGGCAGGAGAGCCCGTGAGGTCTTTCGGTGTCACGGCGGGGGTCGGTGTCCCCCCTATATGCGGGTCGTCCTTTCCACGCCGATTCGCTAGGACAGACGTCAGAGCCTGTAAAGACCTTTCCCCGCTGCCACTGAATTTGGCGGTTCTAACAGCCTCTATACCTCTTCCTTAGTCCGACGAGCGAGCTTTCGTATGCACATAACCATATACATACATACATGTAAAGGGGACCAATTTGAATGCGTACCTGTACATTCAAAGAAAATACTAACCGGGAAATACGATCGCAAAAATTTTGCCTGACTTTTAATAAAAGCATTGCTGAAAGTCAAGCTAAAGCTCGTCGTTATTGCCTAAATCCTCACCACTTTCCCAGTGTAAACCTACCTCTTTTGCATTGTTTCTCGTAACAATATGCTCAGGTTTGTTTGTAAAAGAAAAACTGTATTTTATGTATATAAGTACGGAAATACTGAAGGTAATAGATTCAGAAGTTTTAAAGCATTTCTGTTTCTGAAGAAACCATGCACATTTTTTAAGAAAGTTGTATTCATATTGGTATAGGAAGCTGGACCTGATAGTGTTTTGTATCTTCTTTCACGCTGCAACTGTCCAATATAAAAAGGTTGTTAATTACAATAGCCAATACTTTAATAATTCATCTATGATGACTTGATTTTTCTAAACGAATTTCCCATTCAGAACTTTGCAATTATTTGCTCTGGCAACTATATTTAACAACAGTGGGATTTATAATAGATATTTTTTTTTCTTTTGATGCTCACAATTTACTAGTGAAGAAATAATCTAAAAACAACAAGGTAAAAAGGGCACCTTATTCAAATCCCATGGAAGCCCCTGCCTTCATCCTAAATTGTGTGCGTACAAAGAATAAACAAACCCTTCAAATGTGAAGAACAAGGGGATGCTGTTTGCCTTTTTTTTTTTTCCCTTAAGTGACATTTCATTTATAACTCCTAATATAAGTGGAGAGCGTTTGTACATGAGTAAAGAGAAATACTATGTGGCTTATATCCTGATACCGAGAGACTAAGGGGCTGTTCACAGTACCCTGGATGATACAAGAGAGACATCAGACAAACATCTGCTGGACTGGAAAATGAACGGAAGCAGCTGGATGGAGTTTCCTAAATTGTTGCGTAGATGCCGAGTTCTTAGGTATGGGCACCTATCTATGAACTTGTATCCAGGCCCCATCTCGGTAACTTCACTCTGCCTCTGCCAAGCGACCCGCGGCAGGTCTTTGCAGCTAAAAAGTCACTCGCCTGGATTAGGTCTCAGCTCCAGGTCTCGACCCTGGAAGTCGCAAAGATGCAGTAAACCTTGCACTGAAATCCAGGGAGCTTCTGACTCGGTCTCCCGCCGAGGACACCCAGGGTTTCCCTGCTTTGGCATAAGCATCGACCTTTGTCATGCAGAGGAGCCCTGGCACAGGGGTACGGGAGACTCTCCGTCCAACTTCTCCAGCAGGACTGCGTGGAGACATTTGCAGCAGCTGTACTTGGAAGTATTGCCAGCAAACTTTCTCTGGAGGCGTTGGCATCACCTTTCTTCCCATCATATAGGTCCTAGTTCTCCTACAAGCAGCAGGAAAAGCCCACACCTTCCAAGGCCCTCCTGTTCCCCTGCCCCATCGCTGAGCCCCTTCTGCCTATTGGGTGGTCTGAGATGACCTAAAACGCTCTGAGGAAAAATGTCCCAAACGGGGATATCTCAGTTCTCATCCTCAGGGAGAAGGAAAACTGTCAAAGGCAGCGCTGGTAAGGCTGGGCGGTTGCAGCACGCATCAGTGCCGGGGCACCGGCGGGGGCGGGCGGTGAGCAGCAGCAGCCCGCCGTGACACGGGACACGCTGCCGCCGGGGCCAAGTCGGTGGCACAGGGATGTCCGGAGGGACTCTGCCCCGGGGCCGGGCAGCGAGCAGCCCCCGCTGCCTGGCGGTGAGGGGCCGCCCGTAGCCGCCGGGACGATGCCTCCGCACTCAGCGAAATTCCTCCGCCTTCCTCCCTGCGGCCCCGCGGCGGGGAGTCATCCCAGGGCAGCGCATGGGCTGCAAAGGCCGGGCCCGGCTCTCCATCCTGGAAGCTGGCCCCGCATCGTCCCTGCCTTATTCGTTATTGCTGCGTTTGGCAGAAAACCCGCGGAGAAGTCACTCTTAAATGTCGTTTTCTGACGTCGCCAGAAGCCCGAGGGGAAAAAAAAAAAACCCTCGGCGCCGAGCGGCATCTGCCTCTCCCCGGGAGCGGAGGGGCAGCGGCCTTCTTCCCTCGAAATAGCCCTTCTCCTCCAAAGGAAAAAAAAATTAAATACGTGTATTGGCAGCGCTATTCGGCATTAAGCGTTGCGGGGCCTCAGGGCTGTAAACGCGCCGGGTGGGCTTTATTCCCTCAGCTACCGCACCGCAGTCGCAGGAGAGAAATATTTCGCAAACGAAATCAAGACTGTCCTGTAGAAAACACGGCCCCCGAGCTCCGTACGCCCGGGGCCGGCGGCTCCTCGGCGGGAGCGGGCTGTCCTGCTCCGGTCCCGCCGGGCTGCACCCCCCGCGGGCGGCCGGAGCCCTCCCGCCCCCCGGGCCGCGGGCTTTGCGGGAGGAGCGGCAGCGCAGGCTGCTGGGGATAATTGCAATCCGGCACTTGGCTGATACGCAGCGTGGGTGAGGTGATACTTTCATTTCCACGCGTGGTGTAAGCCGGCAGGGCTCGACCCCGCACCCGGCGTGTACAGAAACCCGGTTTCACCGCAGAACCTTCAAGCCGGGGAGGCTGAAATTTTGTTTCGCTTTAGAAGAAAAAAGTCACCGTTAGTGAACTCCACGCTCGATTGCGTCTTTGCTATTTCACGTCGTAAATAATTTATTTTCAGGCGCACCACGAATTTCGCCGGCGCTTTGGGGAGCGGGGCGAGAGGCGGTCCCTCCCGGGGACCGACCGCCGAGCGCAGCTGCGGAGCGGCGCAAGGCAGGAGGGGATGGGGCAGGGAGAAAGGGCAGCTCCGCTCGCTCTCTGCGGTTCTTTATCCCCCCCCCCCCCGCCCCCGATTTTATTCGCATAACGAAAGGAAACCCTCAGAGTAAGAACGAACGAGTTTTCTCTAGGCTACACATTTCTCAGTGTAGGCCAAGAGGCTTTCTTTCTTTCATAAACCTGCTCGCATTTCCTACCTTATCAGGGGGAAAAAAAACAACAAAAAAACCCCCACAAAAAACCCCAAACAAACAAACAAAAACCAAACCAAAACCCTCCCGATTTTGTGACTATGTAATGCGTGGGGAGACGAGATTTCAGAGGAAAGCGCTAACAGCTCTTTTTCTTTGGAAGTGCCTCCAGCCCAGACTCCGTCCCGGCGCACTCGGGCCCTGCGTGTCCCACCTTACCCCATGTTTCCACCTGGGTTGACTGCTGCAGACACAAGATGTCCCCACCTGCAGACAAACCTCAGGTCATCTCGGAAGTGTCTCCTTTCCAGAGCAACGGGGCGTCAACGAGTACAATGCATAGTGTGAAGGTATCCCTAGACACATTTTTGGATAAGGGCTTGGTGCACACGTAGAGCTGTAGGAACCGGAAACCCTCAAAGAGAAAGGATCGAGATAACAAGGGAGCAATTTCAAATCTGATCAGGAAGGATCGCCGCTAAGTCCCGAAGACAAACATTGAGGGGGTCTGTTTAACCGTGGGAAAGGATTAGTGGACACAAAGTCAAGTGAGGAAAGGTCCTCCCCAGCGAAGCCACCTGCAGGAGCGCAGCCCGAGCCGCTGCCCGCGCCCCCCCCTCCCGGCCACCCCCTCTCCAGCCCCGCAACCCCCTTCGGGCTCGCTTCGCGGGGCTGCAGGCCCGCAGCCCAGGAGGAACCCCGGTAAGCAGCCAGGGCCTCCCCCACCAAAGAGGCGAGGGAGGGGGTAATTATTTTTCCTCTGGAATTCGGAGACATTCTTTATAAACCCTCCGGCGGAGGTAAAGCCCCGAGGCGCGCAGGAGAACCAGGCAGAGCCGCACTTGCCCCTTGTAAAAACACAAACCGGGGGGAGATAAACCCGCGTGGATTTGGGTCGCTGAGCAGGCGAGCTTCTAAATCCCCCGCGCCCTTTAGGTGTGCTGGGCTCCGCCGGGGCAAGCGGGAGCGGGCGGCTGGCCCCCCCCTCTGCTCGGCCCCCTCGCCAGCGACCCCCCGAAACGCTACTTGGTGTCAGCAGGCAGCGCTGCCCCTCACCTTGCCTTGCGGCGGCTCCTCCGCCCCGCGGGAAGGGCTCCGTCCCTCCCACCCGCCGTGGCACAGGGGAACCTACGTGTGTTTGCACACATGTGCACACTGGTGGGGAGGGGGGGTGTGCGCCCGATCTCGAATGAAAGTCACGAAGAAAATCAACGACTTTCGGGATGATACGTTCTGTTGTGTGTCCGGAAAGACGGGAGAGCTACCGGGACCCTCTCAAACGCTTCTGGTTACTTGAAAGCAGCTCGAAAATGCAATTATTCCTGTAGGTGGCACTGGTACTAGGTGTTGCAGAAGCGAAGGCAGAAATGGAGAAAATTGCCTAGAAATTCCCAATTGGTTCCTATAATTTAATGTAGAACAATAGAGGTATTTTTTTCATTTGCTCCAAATTCATGTAACATGCGACAAATGAAAACCCGATTGCTTTATTACAACAAAATATGCTTTTAAAATCTGGCCCTCTGCAGCTTTATGGCCTGATCCATGAGTATTGTCCATTTCCCTATATGTCATTAAACAAATCCTAGTGCAAAGAGAAATTAACTCAGCACCGCTCATTCAAGTCAACTGTTTGCACCAGGAAAGCCCTAATGAGACACTGTCTGGTTTCCAGAGGGTTTTGCTAAGAACAAGTGGCGGCAAAGTTATTAAATCTTGTCCAAGCAACTAACACATCATTAAGACATTACCCACCCCCTCCCACCCCCAGCCCTGCTTTCTCTCCCTTCCCAACCTCAATCTGAATATTCAGGCGAGTAGGACCGTGGCCTCGCCGCCGTGGGCCGGGTGGGATGCCCGGAGCCCCGGGGGACTGGGCTGGGGCAGCCCCGGAGCTTGTCAGCGGGGAGAGGCTTGGCGAGGTTTTGGAGGTGAAGCTCAGTCGGCTTTTCGCACGTTTTGGCACTACTGCACGTTTATTTCACCTGCTCATCCGGCTGCAGCGTGTCCCGGGACAGTGCAGGCGCCTGCCCTTGCCTTCACTGGGGAGGATGTGCTGCGGGCTTGAGGCGCGGGGGTCAATCCGGACAAAGCAGCCGGGGCTGTCCCCTCCTCTCTCCTGGGAATGAGCCAAACGCACGGAGGCACTCGCCATGGGTCGCCGGAGCTTTTACAGACCTTGCCTGCTCCTTTTCCCAGCGAGCCGGGGGCGGCTCCCCGCGGTATTCCCGGGGCCCGGGAGCTCCGGGGGGGAGTGGGGGGGCCGGGCGCGGGGAAGCAGCCGGCGCAGAGCCGCGGGGAGCCGCTGCCCGACCTCGGGCGAGGTGTTTCCCTCCGGCCAAGCCGCCGACACAACCCAACTCTACATGGACATTTTTTAAGCAGTGACATGGAGCTTCCCTGCCGCAGCACGCCAGGAAGGAGAGTTGCAGGAGGCTGCGTCCTTACCCCGAAAGCATGACGCTCAAAAGCCTCGTGCTTTGATTTCTTGCTACGTTTCCCTTCAGACTTTGGTGTCTATCACCGCCAAGTTGACTCCAAGCCTTAACTGTATTTTGCCTGCCATTGCTTCATAAGAGTGCAGGAAATGATCAGACATGGGTAGTTTGTATCCGATTAAACTTTATTACATAAAAAATCCGTCGTATTACATTTCCATTTTCCGTCTTGTTCCTGACGTCAAATCAAATTCTTAAAATTGAAATCACATACTCACGCATGGCATTGCCTCCCTTCCACCTCCCAGATTGTTTGAGGAACGGGACAAAATTAAAAACAAAAATAAAATTTGTGGGAGTTTCGGAGATGTTGTGAATATTTCCGTGCACGTTTGAGTATTATATTAATTCAATTAAGGTCAGAATACCGCCTCCTGGATTCACATGTACTTTCGTACATGAATGCGGGCAGTTTATGTGAACGCAAACGTGTAAGCGTGTGCTTTTAGAGAGGTAAATAAGGCAGCGGGCAGCAATAAGAGACGAGACGCGACATCTACAAAAGAAAGATCGGCGGCGTGTCCCAGAATCATTCTCACGAAGCCTTTTTCCCCCGAAAAGGGGAGAACAAGTGGAAAACCGGGCCTGCCCCTGCAGAAGGAGGGGGGCGCGGGGGTCCCCACCTGCAGCCGCGCTCTGCCCGAACGGGGCATCGCCCCGCGAAAATCCCCCCTCTCCTTCGCAGCCGCTTCCAAGCAAGCGTCTGCCGGGGGCTGGTTTGAAGTGCTCCTGTCCCAGGCGAGGCGGGAGGGTCAGCACACCTGAGACCTGAGGGTCAGGCCGGGCATTTCCGAGTCCGCAGGCCCGGAGGGGGAGCGGCGGGAGCGGCGAACCAACCGCCTTTCCTCGCCCCGAGGGAGCGCGGGGTCACCCTCTCCGGCGCCCTGTGAAGGCACGGTGCCCTCCCTACCCTGCTGGGCTCAGCTCTTCTGCCGCATTAGGAAATGCACGTGGCAGCCAGTGATACGCGAAGGCCCCTCCATCCTGTGTTTGGTTCCTTACGTGCCTCGCAGAAAATGGGAGCGACCCCGGGAGATCCCGTGGGATTTTATACGCCGGCGTGCGGGAACAGCTCTGTGCAAAACGAAGGCCCCGTTTCCAAGCTCCGTGGGGTCTCATCTCTCCACACATCACGCAGCACCTTCCCTCCGGGGTGGGTCACCTCTAGCCGTAGCCCAAGGTTGTCGCTAAGTTGTGTCGTTGCCCTTCCACCTTCCTCTGTCCGCTTTTCCCTGTCTTTCTCTCAGAGGTGCCCAAAGGCGTCTCCGACACCCCCATCGCGTTGCACCCCCACCCCTGCTCCGGCTCCAAGGTGCGCTTTGCTCTCCAAACTCTTCCCATCGCTTCCCGGAGGGAATTTCGCCACTCTGCGCCCCATGGCAGGAGCTGGGCGGGGAGACAGGGCAGCTGCGACAGTCTGCGACAGTCGCACCACGTCTGCGTGGCTCTAACCTCCGCCACCTCAGACCCACACCTTCCTCACACCACCTCGAGAAACCCGGCCACTCGGCTGCACACACCGCGGGTGGGGGACGGAACGGGACGGGACGACTTCGTACCCCGGGAAGGGCTTCTACTTACAAAATCTGTTGCCATACGAGCACCCTGCCTCAAGCAGCTCCTCAGCAGCCTCCTCCCCTCGGGGAAGGAGAATGGGTTAGCTGCCTTCCAAAAAAAAAAAAAAAAAGAAAAGAAAAAACATAATTAAAAATCTGCGGCTTAAAAGAGGGTCCGTGTGCGTGTTCCCCGCGTTGGCTCATTTCTTCCTACAATGGGAGAGCGGAGGAAGCTGGGGACCAGCGAGGCGCTACATCCCGTGGAGCCCCTGGAGAAAGGCCCCCACGGAGGACGGGCTCTCTCTCTGAAGGCGGCTCGGGGGGGCAGGAGCCGGGCACGCCGAGGCGGGCACGCCGGCGCTGGGGTCCTCGGCCGCCTCCCAGACCGGAGGCCGGCCGGAGCGGCGGGATGCCGCTGCGCCGAGACCCTGCTCCCAGCTACAGGAGGGCTTCAAGGGAGTCCCGGGGCTGGACACTCTCTGGAGGCTCCCCGGCCCCGGAGAAGGCTCTTAGGGCCGGGGGGAGCCAGGGGTTACCGGCAGCGCATCGCGGCTGCTGCCGCACAGGCAATTTGCTGCAGGGAACTCACGCCGAGACCTTTTCGTGGAGGAGAGAGGGCGAGAGAGCCGGGTTTGAGAGAAGGCAGAGATGGAGTAGCAGCCTCTAGCTCCCCTCTGCGATGTCCCTATGTCGGGGGAAGTCAAGCAGAGGCAGAGACAACGGTCACCGGCACCCGTGGCTCCGGCAGCATCGTGCGGGACGGCACGGCTCGGTCCCTCTCTTCGGCACGGAAGGGAAGGAGCGGGAGGGGAAACACGGCTCTTATGTGGCCCTTGCCCGAGTCTCTTTCCCCCCTCTTCCTGCTTTGATTTGCCCAGCCGGGGGGACCCCGCGGTGGTAGCGCGGGTGCGTGCCGGGGCGGCCGCCGGCGGAGCGGCCCGCACCTCGGGACGAGCCCCCTGCCCGGCCACGCGTGCCCTTTCCCGTGTGGAAACACTCCGACCCCGCGTCCCCCCGCCCTCCTCTCCCTGCTGCCTTTTCCCTCTGAGTCTTCAACGATTTCCTACCTGAAAAAAAAAAATTAATCTTTTTGCCAGGCGGGTCACAAGCGATCAACAGGCTGTTGTATATTATAATGTTTTCATATTCCTCTCGGCTCCCCCTGCCCTCTACCGACTCACTGTAGATGTGACCTTTGGTATTTCAGCCCACACTCAGCAGTTGAATGGAAACAACTTGAGCACGTTCACTTCTGATAAACATTATCCTTAAACCACTGGAGACCCGAGCAGAGTAAACGAGCTTTTCCGACAGGACCACATCAGGAACACACATTGAGAAAGGGAAAGAAACCAAATATCCAGGAGATCAGAGGCGGGCTCGGGGGTGGAGGGGTGGGAGAGGGAAGAAGGGGGAACAGACAGGTTAGAGGACACGGCGGGGGGGGGGAGAAAAGGACACAATTGTGAGCACAATAGGCACAGATGGGGAGAGAAACTCCCCGGGCAGCGTGGGAGAGCAGCGCAGGGTCACGTCCGAGCATCCCAGCAGCCCTGGAGGAGCTTCCCGGCAGGCAGAGCCCGGCAGAAGCACGCCTCCCGGGCGGGCAGCCTTGTCGGGGATCCCTCTAGCGACTCGGCTTCGGGAAGAAGTACGCTGTTAATGAGGATCGGAAGTTTTACGGAACGCACCCCCTTCCATTGTTTAATTACATAATTAACTTAATTAAAGGCTGGATCCGGGTCCCACTAGTTCAATGCCTCCTGCCTTAAAAATATCCAGAGCAGGTCAGCTCTGTCTTAAAAATATCCAGAGCAGGTCAGCTCACAACACCCAAAAGGATTCTGGCTTCAGCAAATGCCAGCGCAGCACGCCGTCGCTTTCGGACGGTGGCATCTGCGCGAGGCGAGGGGTGGTGGCGGTGTCCCCTGTACCAGAGGTAATTTTATCTACTTTGAGGAAGCAACACAATTTGGAAGTGTGATATGCTGAATGGGCACGGGCAATTCACGTTTCTGAAATAACCCCAAAACTGCCATAGAAAATTTGTTGTTGTTGGGTTGTTTTGGTTTGATTTTATGTATTTTTTTTTAAATCCTTGTGAAGGAAACAGACGTATCCGCCGATATTCCGATCAAATAAAGAGATACCTGCGAAAGAACAACGATCGCCTTCTTTCCACCACAAGAATCACGCCATTAATTTCTGAGCAATCTCCTGCAGCATCCTACTTCTAACTATACGTTCATTGCAACACGCGCAGGCTCTGAAATCTAGCTCGATTAATTTGTTTGTTAGGTTGGTTGGTTGTTTTTTCCAAAAAATATCTTACAAACATTTCAATTGCAATAATATTTATACAGTGTTCATATACACCAGCGACATCAATTTCATATTTTACATGCTGGTATTTCGTGCACTCCGGTCACCACATTATTTCCCTTTGATTCTGATATTTCCCTTGATAACTGTGCTCTACCGTATTGGGGTCGGAAGTCAGCAAAGGTTCATTGGCTGT